>CM042849.1:7090002-7746279 GCA_023653725.1 Bungarus multicinctus
CAACCGATG
Organism: Bungarus multicinctus; assembly: GCA_023653725.1. Classification (NCBI taxonomy): domain Eukaryota; kingdom Metazoa; phylum Chordata; class Lepidosauria; order Squamata; family Elapidae; genus Bungarus; species Bungarus multicinctus. The sequence goes on from CM042849.1 coordinate 7,090,012, forward strand.
GCCGTGTCTGGTCCAGGAAGAGTCCCGGCCTGAGCGGGGAAAACGGTGAAGCAGAAGAGCAGCCATGACGGCCTGGCTCTGAGAAGACGGTCACTTCTCCGTCCTGGCTGGAGGGAGAGAGCTGGGACTCTTGCAAGGAGGAGGGGGGAGGAGGAAGGGGAAGGGGAGGAAAAAAGGGAAGGGAGAGCAGGAGGGAGGGGAGGAGGAGGGGGAGAAGGGGGAGGAAGGGGGAAGAGGGGGAATGGGGGGGAGGAGGAGGAGGAGGAGGAGGAGAGGGAGGGAGAAGGGGAGGAGGGGGAGGAGGAGGAAGGGGGGAGGAGGGAGGAGGAGAGGGGAGGGGAGGAGGGGAGGAGGGGGAGGAGGAGGAAGGGGGGAGAAGGGGGGAGGAGGGAGGAGGAGGGGGGAAGGGGAGGAGCGGGAGGGGGAGGAGGGAGGAGGAGGGACGGAGGGGGGGGAGGAGGGGGGAGGAGGGGGGAGGAGGGGGGAGAAGGGGAGGAGGGGAGAGGAGGAAGGGGGGAGGAGGAGGGAGGAGGGGTAGGGAGGAGGAGGAAGGGGGAGGAGGAGGGGGAGGGGGAGGGAGAAGGGGACGAGGGGGGAGGAAGAGGGAGGAGGGGGGGAGGGGAGAAGGAAAGGAGTGGGAGGGGGAGGGGGGAGGAGGACAAGATGGATACCCTGCAGGGGAAGAAAATTTACCCAGGAGAGAACTATTGTAGAACCAAGGAGAAATTTCCTGAAAATCATTAACCAGGGGGATCCAACACTGGAGGTTTTCGAAAAGAGGCTGGACAACCATTTGTCTGAAATGGTACAGAGTCTCCTGCATGACAGGGGGTTGGACTAGAAGACCTCCACGGCCCCTTCCAACTCTTCTATTCTGTTATTCTGTTAACCTCCAAAGTACCTGAAGGCAGGACAAGAAACAATGGGCGGAAACTCCTCAAGGACAGATCCAACCGGGAACTAAGGAGAAATTTCCTGACCATCAGAACCATTAACCAGCGGAAGTTCTGGGCTCTCCATCATTGGAGGTTTTTAAGGAGAGACTGGACAACCGTCTTGTCTGAAATGGCTCCGGCTTGAGCAGGGGTTGGACTAGGAGACCTCCATGGTCCCTTCCAACTCTGTTCTTATCCTGCTATCCTTGAACGTTGATCTAGGACACGGGTCTTCAAACTTGACAGCTTTTAAGACTTGTGGACTTCAACTCCCAGAATTCCTCCTCCAGTCATGTCAGCTCAGGAATTCTGGGAGTTGAAGTCCACAAGTCTGAAACTGAAGACCCTCCAGCTAGGAAGATCCAAGAGAACACAAGGTTGCTCTTCTCCACAGCTTCAGTCCCGGGACCCAAAGTCTCCTGCTGAACCTCTTAATTGCACAAAATAAAGGGCTCCTCGACCGCTGGTCAAGACAGGACACGGTCGAGACGGGATGCGGTTGGCTCAGAGGCTAAGACGCTGAGCTTGTCGATCAGAAAGGTCGGCAGTTCGGTGGTTCGAATCCCTAGCGCCGTGTAACAGAGTGAGCTCCCGTTCCTTGTCCCAGCTTCTGCCAACCTAGCAGTTCGAAAGCACGTTAAAAAATGCAGGTAGGAAAACAGGGACCGCTTTGGTGAGAACAGTGTTCTGTGCGCCTTCAAAGGCGTTTAGTCATGCCGGCCACTTGACCACGGAGACGTCTTCGGACAGCACTGGCTCTTCTTCGGCTTTGTAATGGAGGTGAGCAGCGCCCCCTAGAGCCAGAAACAACTAGCACGAAGGTGCAAGGGGAACCTTTACCTTTACCTTATGGCTGCCTCCTTTCACAGGCTCAGAAGGAGTCCGGCCAGAGGGCAAAAAAAGGCACGGGGGGGGGGGGGGGAAGGCTGGGGGGGGGTGGGGGAAGAGGTCTGACAGCTCCTCAGATGTCCCCAGCCCCGAGCAAAGCGGCCACTATCTGGGCCTGCTGACCCTCACTTCTTCCCAGGGCCTTTCCGGATTCTTATCAAGGCAGCCTTGGTTGCTCAGCTCCGGCCAGAGCTATCTCCCGTCAGCAGGACAGTGGGGCAGCGAAGGGCCACACCGCATTCCCACTGGGGACCGAGGCTGGAAAACATCCCTGGATCCGACAGGGAGGTGGAGGCCCCCCGAGAGCAGCGGCCCCCACGCCTCTCGCCTCTCCCCAGCCAGGCCCCTCCAGACTGCCACTTCCCCCCATTTGCAGGCACTTTTTGGGAAAGTGTCTCTGCCAGGCCGGGGCAGGGCAGGAGTGGGGCCGAGCTGCACCAGGCAGTGCGGGGCTCCTGGGATTCGGGGCTCGGCCGTCGCACGTGGGAAGTTGCAGAGAGGCAGATTGAAGCCAGAGGCAGGTGGTCCCAGGTGTGTCGGAAAGAGCATGGACATCACCACCCCCCCGGCGGCAGGAAGCTCCCCCTCCGTCTGGGTTCGAGGGCTCCCTATGGCCGCAGAAGAGGCTTGGTCTCCCTGGAGGGAGGGAGCAGAAGGCCAGACTCCTCTTGACCTGCAGAGGCCCTAGCAGGATGCCCCAGGAACAGTCCCAGTTGTTTTGGGGGCTGTCGATATCATTGTCGTTGTTCTCCTCCTCTTCCTCCTCCTCTACCACCATCACTGCAAAGCGTATTGCCTTCTACCACTGATGGTGTCCCCTAGTTGGGTCATAGAACATCCACAAGAAAACAACCCAGCTCAGAGAGCATCAAGGACCCCACAGCCATTGCCATCATCCTCTTCCTCCTCCTTCTTCCTCTTCTTTTTCCACCTCCTCCTCCTCTTCCTCCTCCAAGGGCTTCCTCTGCCAGGAGCCGATCCCAGCAGTCAGGGAGGCAGGCCGGAGAGGCCGCTTCTCTGCTCTCCACTGACCGCCTGACCCCTTGCCAAAGTTCAGGGCTTCCTAGAAAGCCTCTGCCCCTCCTGGAGGAGGAAGGCCCTCCAGATGCTCCGGCCGTGACCCGGTCCCGACCCCTTGTTCCAAGAGGAGAGCCCTGCCCGGCCGCCTGCCCGATAAGCAGAGCTGGCAGAGCCAAGCAGGATTTTCACTAATCCGTTGGGAACTTCTGAGCGGCTCAGCCATAAAAGCGAGGAGGTGACAGGAAGGTCGAGTTCCCTAACAATGCCAGAGCCCTGAGTGTTTATGTGCAGAGGGATCCTTTTCCACAACAGCCAGGCCCTCCGATAAGGCCATTGTCAGCCAGACGGAGTCGCCTCTTTTGCAGCTCTTCCAGGCAAGGCCTTCTGCCCGGCCCCATGAGAACATTTTTTCCGGTGCCGGCTTGACCGCGGTCACCGGGGCCCTGAGCCATCCTGCTCAGCAATTCCCCGCAGGGCCTTTTCCCGTGGTCCCTCTGAGGTCAAACACGGGAAGGGCACGGGGGCTCCTGGGTGGAAAGCACCCCAATCCCTCTATGGAAGCACCTCAGGAGGCGTCCCCTGCACATGCATGCATGCACATGTGCATGCACACACTCACACTCACTCACACTGGTTCTCCGCAAAAGCCACAACCCTCCATAAACACGTGAAACCGGAGAAGCCACAAGGCACCCACAGCTTCATTCGTGTCATGCAAGAGACCCTCCGGGGCCCACCGAGGAAAAGGGCTGCCCTGGAGAGGGTGGCTCTCTTCTCAACCACACAGCCTATGTTCCCCCACTATTGTAGGACAAGGCCCACCAATGGGGCGCCTTGATTGGCTTTCCGTGGGGTAGGTGAAAAGGAACGGACCGGTCGCTTCCAAAGAAGTTGCTCTCCTGGGTGAGGGAAGGAGACCCAGCGAAGGGTCACCCTCCCCCAGCCGATCCCAGGAACGACAACTGCTCCCCCCCCCCCCGCCCCCAAGTCGCCAGTCCAACTCCATTCACACAACATTCCGACCATGCCAGTTAAGGGCTTAGCAACAGAGGAGAATCTTTGCAGGCCAGGGCTGCTTGGTGCTCTCGCTCTCTCAGCTGGGTGGTTTCCTGGCAGGCCTTCATGACACAAACCAGGTGGACTCAGCAACTGCATTTACAAAAATGTGTTTCTGTCTTTTGCGTTTTTGGATCCTTCGTCCCGTCAATCTACCGCCTCCTCTTTCTAGCTGTCGTCTGCCTGCTGCAGGACGAAGGCCCGCCTGTTTCCAACCAAATAGGCCCCCAAGCTTTCTTTGGCCAGTTGGGCCTGCAATGCTCGGCTGATGGGGTCGCTTTTGATCAAGTGGGATCCGTTCCATGACCTCCTTGATCCACCTGCCGTCAGTTCTTCTTCCTATGTGACCAGCCCATTTCTACTTCCATTCTTTTACTCTCTACTTACTTACATATCAATGGTGGTATTCAAATTTTTTTACTACCGGTTCTGTGGGTGTGGCTTGGTGGGCGTGGCAGGGGAAGGTTACTGCAAAATCCCCCTTCCCTCCCCACCCCACTAACCTGCTTTCCAGCTCCGTTCTCCTGTGCAGGGCAACCAAAGGAGACCCAGCCAATCAGATGGGACTCAATGGGAGGCGGAGAATAGATGGGGGTGGGGCCAATCAGAGGTGGTATTGGCTGGTTCTCCGAACTACTCAAAATTTCCGCTACCGGTTCTCCAGAACTGGTCAGAACCTGCTGAATACCCACCTCTGAGCAGGGGGCTTCAGGACTCGGAGCCTGATTCTTATTTTAAACTGTATAATTTTTGCTCTTCAGTCTTTTTGGCTATTTCCCTGCCACCCCCTTAACTAAAGAGCAGCCCCCTCCCTTTGGCGAGAAGCAGAGTTTGCTCTGCTGGTAAGGACCCCTCCCCCCTCCTCCAGGGGGCGGCAGGTGGCACAACAAGGGCAATAAGACAAGACAGCAAACCAGGAGGAAGACTTTCCAGAAAGGCAGCCCATCCATTGCACAAAGCAATGTGAAGGGATTGCTTAAAAGGAACAGGAGCAGGGGTGGTATATTCAGCAGGTTCTGACCAGTTCTGGAGAACCGGTAGTGGAAATTTTGTTTAGTTCGGAGAACCAGCCAATCCCACCTCTGACTGGCCCCGCCAACCCCATCTATTCCCTGCCTCCCATTGAGTTCCAGCTGATCGGCTGGGTCTCCTTTGGTTGCCCTGCACAGGAGAACGGAGCTGGAAAGCAGGTTAGTGGGGTGGGAAGGGGGATTTTGCAGTCACCTCCCCCTGCCACGCCCACCAAGCCACGCCCACAGAAGCAGAATCCCACCACTGAACCAGAGCCTCTCTCTTCCCGATTCACACCGTCTTCCTGGTGCTGTAATCCTGCTTGGCTCCGCCGCCTGCAGGGGATGCCCATCATTCAGCGCTGAAGCTTGGCTGCCTCCCAGCTGCCCAACCGCTTTGGGCCCTTTACCCCCATCCACTGGCCATGCCCAGTGCAGCTTCTCCAGCCGCTCCTCCACCTTGCTGCTTCCACAAAGTGTAGCCTCATGGCTAACAATCGCACTGACACACAATCCTTGTCTATGGGGGACTCTCCATCGTTCAGGTGACCATTATCCCAGGGGTGCTTTCCCCAAAAGGCTACTGGACTTTCTGGGTTGTTTTTTTTTTCCCCTTGAACACATTTGGCTTCTCAGGCAAGAAGCAGATAAACAGATCATCAGAGTTGGAAGGGACCTTGTAGGTCATCTAGTCCAGTGTTTTTCAACCTTGGTACTTTGAAGATGTGTGGACTTCAACTCCCAGAATTCCTCAGCCAGCTCTGCTGGCTGAGGAATTCTGGGGGTTGAAGTCCACAGATCTTCAAACCACCAAGGTTGAAAAACACTGATCTAGTCCAACCTCCCGCCCAAGCGGGGGACCCTAGACCATTTCTGACAAATGGCGGTCCAATCTCTTCTTGAAAGTCTCAACTTCCGAAGGCAACTTCTGTTCCATGGGTTGATTGTTCTCCCTGTCAGAAAGTTTCTCCTTATTTCCAGGTTGAATCTCTCTCCTTGTTCAATTTCCATCAATTATTCATTCCATCCATTAGTGAAGGAGACCCGAAGAAGCTTCTTGGATGAGACGTCAAACGTCTTCAAGGAGAAAAACCCAGAAAGTCCAGTGGCCTTTTGGGAAAAACACCTCTAGAACAACCCTTGTCTACATTCTTCTAGCTTGTCGCCAGGAATGACTCCTTTTCTTAAGAGTTGTTACCAGGGGAAGAACAATTGTCTCAACAGGGGAGGGCAAAAGGGGCAGCCACTTACCAACACGGAGTAGATGTGGAAACAGCGGTAGACGGGGGAGAAATCCACCAAATCCTGGGCCCCAGGCACCTGGGGTGACATAGAAGAGGGACAGCCGTCAATCAAAGCAAGGAGGGAATACAGAGGCTGCTTTGGAAGGACGGCCAAAACTGGAAACAACCCAAAGAGAAAGGTTTTCACAGGAGTGGGATTCTTCACTGAGCTTTTCCACACAGAGGGATCCTCTCCCCATCCCACAAATATTTCAGGTGCAAAAACCGTTTGGCCAGGCAAACTCCGAAATGCGCGGAAGAGGCCAGTGCATAATTCTGCTGCTCTGCGACAGGAACAACGGGAGAACAGGAGCTTTGGGCCTTTCGCATAACGGGGCATTTATCGTGCAATAAACGGGGAGCTTCAAGGCAGCAGAAAAAGGGGAGAATTGAAAATCGAGGATGCTTTTAAGCCAGGGGTCTCCAACCTTGGCCACTTTTAAGACTTGTGGACTTCAACTCCCACAATTCCTCAGCCAAAGCTGGCTGTCCTGGCCTTAAGAGCAGACTTGCCTCTTCTTCTTCCTCTTCCTCCTCTTCCACATCCAGGATCCCAGAATCCTGCTTGGAGATCGGACTGGCGTTCTTGAGCTCCGGCCCCGAATTCTTGCCGGCCTCTTTCCTGCCCCTTCGGATCCCGGATCTCAAGGGTTGTCCCACCAGGCCATCCAGGTTCCTCTGCTGCTGGGCCTAGGACACAAAACGGGCAGCAGGGTCAGTCTGAGCGCCGCTGCCTGTCACACGGGGGGGAGGAGGGGGGCCTTCTCCTTATTACCTGCCACCAACAGCAGCCCTGTCCCAATGGATCCCTTTGGAGGTGTCCCGTTGGAAGCCCCGCCTGGCTGAGGGCAGACCTGACGGCCCAGCAGTAGGGAGGCCTGGACCCCCCCCGGGGCCCCCACCTCTGCCGCCATTAAGGACCCAGAGTTATTTCCCCTCGCTACCCCCGTCAGTTCCAGCCGCCAACATCTGGGCACCAGAGAGCCCCGAAAGCCATCCAGAGGCACCCTGGGAAACCTCCATTGTGCACTGCAGATGGATACCAGCTGTCCGCCCTCCTCTGCCAAGACGTTACGGCCAGGGCAAGCTGGAGAAGCCCCTCCCCAGGCAGGGTCCTCCCCCCCCACCCCCACATTAACAACTTGCATCCCCCAGTGAAACATGGGGTGGGGGCGGTGGGGGTGCAGATTACAGCCAGGACAAGAATGATGATATTTTCTCTAGAGATGAACAGGAGACAGTTTGGATGGAAGAAGGACCTTCTTTTCAGATGAGAAGGACACGCCAAGGACACACCACACACGTGCAAACACACACGCACACACTCATCTTAGATTTGTATATGTACACTTGCAGGGGGCGCAGAATTGCAGTTCGTCCTCGACTTACGACCCCAAGTGAGCCTGAGCTTTCTGTTCTTAAGCGAGACAACGTGCTAAAGGGAGGTTTGCCGACATTTTTACAAACCTTTCTTTGCCACGGTTGCTAAGTGAATTGTTGCGGTTGATAAAGTTAGCCCCCCACCCACCCACCCACCCACACCCACCCCCGGGTGTTAAGCGACTCCGGCTTCCCTTGTCAAAAGGACGCAAAAGGGGATTGGGTGTCGTAAGTACGAACCCGTTGCCAAGCAGCTGAATTTGGAGGACGTGACCATGGGGGAATGCTGCAAAGGTCAAAAAAAAGCCCCCCCCCCCCCCCCTTCCGTGAGTTTGAAGCAACTTTTCCACAATCCATTCAACCAATTGCGGGAAAGTCCGAGTGTCGGATTTGTAACCATGTTTATACTTATATCTCTTATCTAATACTCGTTTGGCAAATAAATAAGTAAATAAATAATACATAAATACACAAATAAAAATAAAGAGGAAGAAAGGGGGGAGGAACGGAGGGAAAGAAGAAGAAAGAGGAAGAGAAGGGGAGGAAAGGAGAGAAAGAGAGGGAGCAAGAGAGAGAGAGAGAGGAAAGAGAGAGGGGGAGGAAAAGGGAAAGAAATAGGGAGGAAGAGGAAGAGAGGAGGAGGAAGAGAGAGAGGCCAACTATCAGCAGTTTGGAAAACTGAGCCAGAAATACTTTTTTTAAGTAAAAATGAGTGAGAGTGGGAGGACAATAAAAAGTTTTTTTTAAAAAAAAGCCTGAAACATTGCAGGTAGTCCTTGACTTATGACCATCGGCTCTGTGTGTGTATGTGTGTGTGTGAGAGAGAGAGAGAGAGAGAGTTCCTTCTGTTACAAGATCCTCCCCAAGTCTGGGGGTCCTTTGTGCCAGGAGGCAGGCAGGGCAGACCCTGCAACTGGGGAGGGGGGAAGCGGGGAGGGGGAGGGGAGATTCTCAAAGGAAGGACTCCCCTCCACAACCAGGCAGGGCTTGTGGCATGGCCCCCTCCTGACCTCTAGTGGCCCCACAGCACAATTTCTGCCTTTGCATCTCCCAACTTGTACAAGACCCCCCCTCCCCTATGTCCACTCTGTTTGTCACCTGGCTGCGGGGGGGGGGGGGGGGGGGGGGGGGGGGGGGGAGGTGGGGAGAGAGGCTGGTCTTCTTCCAACCTCTTCCCTCCTGCAAAGGATCTTTGGATCCCCAATTCGGTCAGGCACTGAGTCCTGAAGCCCTTTGCTCAGAGGGGGCATTCAGCAGGTTCTGAAGAACCGGTAGCGGAAATTTTGAGTCGCTGGGAGAACCGGCCAATCCCACCTCTGACTGGCCCCGCCAACCCCATCTCTTCTCTGCCTCCCATTGAGTCCCAGCTGATTGGCTGGGTCACCTTTGGTTGTCCCGCACAGGAGAACGGAGCTGGAAAGCAGGTTAGGAGGGTGGGGAGGGAAGGGGGATTTTGCAGTAACCTTCCCCAGGAATGGAGAGGGATTGGGGATTTTACAGTATCCTTCTTCTGCCATGCCCATCAAGCCACGCCCACAGAACCGATAGTAAAAAATTTGAATCCCACCATGCCCCACCCCGATCTATACTCTGCCTCCCACTGAGTCCCAGCTGATCGGCTGGCTCTTCTTTGGTTGCCCTACACAGGAGAACGGAGCTGCAAACCAGGTTAGGGAGGTGGGGATGGAATGGAGATTTTACAGTATCCTTTCCCTGCCACACCCACCAAGCCACGCCTTGCCTACCAAGCCACGCCCACAAAACCGGTTGTACAATTTTTTTGAATCCCACCACTGCCCCTGCTCTCCATTCCAGCCCTTGCCCTGCCATGCCAGTCACGTGCCCACATCGCAGGTCCAAGAGGACCCTCCCCAGGCCCTCTCCTCTGTGCCCCCCTTCTGGGAAATAGTCGAAGATTCATGGATAGAGGGGGGAAGGGTTTCTCTATACAGGTAGTCCTTGACTTACAACAGCTCATTTAGTGACCGTTCGAAATTACAACGCCACTGAAAAATATTTTTCATGCTTATGACCTGTGCAGCACCCACCCACCCACCCCCAGGGTCACATGATCCAAATTGAGAAGATTGGGAACTGAAACTCGTTCTTATGACGGTCGCCGTGTCCCAGGTGGGTCGCGTGATTCCCCTTTCGCGACCTTCTGATGAGCAAAGTCCACGGGGAAGCCGGATTCACTTAACAACCAGGTCACTGACTGATCCATTGCAGTGGTTCGCTTAACGAGCGTGGCAGGAAAGGTTGTAAAATGGGGGCAAATGTCTCACTTAGCAACACAAATTGTGGGCTCAACTGTGGTCATAGGTCGAGGACTCCCTGTATGTGGTTTTATTTCAAAATGCAAAACAGAGAGAGACACCAAGTAAAGTTAAAATAGTGGGAAAACAGGGGAGGAAAAGGGGAAGAGGAAAGCAAGTAGGGCCGTGATGGCGAATCTATGGCACACGTGCCACAGGTGGCATGCAGAACCATTACTGCGGGCACGCAAGCCCCAGCCAAACTTATCTGCACCGCACATGTGCATATCTCCCAGCTGATTTTCAGGCCGTTTGAGGCCGTTTTCGCCTTCCCGGCGGCTTGAGGGAAGCCTCTGCAGCCTCAGGAGGCCGAAAAATGGGCCTTCCAGAAATACCAAAACAAGCCCATTTTCAGCCTCCCGAGGCTGCAGAGGCTTCCTTCAAACCTCTGGGAGGGCCAAAACGGCCTCAAATGGGCTGAAAATCAGCTGGGAAGCGCGTGCATGTGCAGTGCAGGGAGGGGGCAGGGCGGGGTGTTGCACGCGTATGCACAGGGGGTAGGGTGCATTGCATTGTGGGTCCAGCACATGCGAGCTTTGGCACACCACAACAAAAAGGTTTGCCATCACTGGTGTAGGATGGTGCAGGCTGTTAATCATCATGTTAATCATCTAGCACTTAGCTCAATTGCTTGCAATTAGTGCAGGTTTGAATCCCACCAGGCTCAAGGTTCACTCAGCCTTCCATCCTCTCGGGGTAGGTAAATTGAGGACCCAAGATTGTTGGGGGCAATAAGCTGACTTTGTAAAAATGCCGCTTGGGGGGGGGGGGGGCAAAAAGCCCTAGTAACAGGCAGGCATATACAATGGAATGAAGGCTATTGCCGAGCACTTAGCATGGTGCTCTAAAGACTGTAAGCCGCCCTGAGTCTCTGGAGAAGGGCAGCATATAAATGTAAAATAAATAAGTAAGTAAGTAAGTAAGTAAGTAAGTAAGTAAGTAAGTAAGTAAGTAAGTAAATAAATAAATAAATAAATAAATAAATAAATAAATAAATAAATAAATAAATAAAGAGAAGAAAAAGAAAAGCATCAGCAGATCCAGATAATAACATACCACCACAACCTTTTACTTCTAGGTCAGTGATGGCTAACCTTTTTGAACTTCTGGACCAAAAATTGCGCACGCGCGATCCCCCACCCCCTTACCTGCACTGCACCTCTCAGCTGATTTTCAGCCCGTTTGAGGCCTTTTTCAGCCTGCCAGAGGCTTGAGGGAAGCCTCCGCTGCCTTTGCAGGCTGAAAAATGGGCCCGTTTCATCACTTCCGGTATTTCCAGAAATACAGGAAGTGATGAAACAGGCCTATTTTTCGGCCTGCAAAGGCTGCAGAGGTTTTCCTCAAGCCTCTGGCAGGCTGAAAAAGGCCCGAAATATCAGCCTTGAGGTGCGGGCATGCGCAGTGAGGTAAGTTTGCCTGGCGTTTGCGTGCCCACACAAATGGCTCTGCATGCCACCTGTGGCATGCGTGCCATAAGTTCGCCATCACGGTTCTAGGTAACAACATATATATATATATATATAGCTAGTCCTCAAACTTACAACCACAATTGAGCCCAAAATTTCTGTTGTTAAGCGAGACACTTGTGAAGTGAGTTTTGCCCCATTGTACGACCTTTCTTGCCACAGTTGTTAAGTGAATCACTGCAGTTGATAAGTGGGTAACCCGGTTGTTAAGTGAACCTGGCTTCCCCACAGACATCGCTTTCCAGAAGGTCGCAAAAGGAGATCACGTCACCCCAGGACACTGCAACCCTCGTAAATATGAGTCAGTTGCCAAGCATCTGAATGTAAATCACGTGACAATGGGGGATGCTGAAACAGTCATAAGCGTGAAAAACATTTTTCAGTGGTATAAATTTGAACGGTCATTGAATGAACTGTTGTAAGTCAGTGACTACCTGTATATAGAATCCCCCTCTATACATGCATCTTCAACTGTTTCCCAGAAGGGAGCGCAGAGGGAGGGCCTGGGATGTGGGTCATAAGTGTGAAAAACGGTGATGTCACTTTTTCAGTGTTGTTCTAACTTCGAACAGTCACTAAATGAAGTGTTGTAAGCCGAGGACTAAACCAAATGTTTTAATCTTTCAAAGCCAAACCGTTTGCCCAAAATGCTAACTGGGGATACAAAAATGAAGGAAGAGGAAGACATTGGGAGGAAATCTAAGGTGAGTGATTACAAATGACACATAAAAGGGGCCGAACTATTAAAAAAAATGAGAGTTCTGGATGCATCTTGGCTCCCGATGGGAATGTTTTTGGGTCATTGAAACTGCCGGGTGCTTCGATGTGGGGCTGAATCGCCGTCACTTCTACAGCCAAGGAATCGCAACTTGAGAACTTCCCAGCACCCTCGGCTTCTTCCCGGTGGCCTGCATAAGAAAGGAAACCCTCCATGGCAAGAAGAGCCCATGAAATCCACAATGGAGGCCAGGGAGGAGGTTCGGGCACATTTGCAGAATGGATCCCGGTTTGCTTCCCGCAGCAGTTCTTCTGGACAGAGTGCCGTCAATGGGACGTGCCTTCCAGGGCAAGCCTTCTGGATCCAAATCTGGAAGACTAGATCTGTATCAAGCCGCCGGTCTCAGCAATGGACAAAACCTTCTGGGGAAGCACTGCATGGAACCGCCGAGGCACTGTGGCCTCCACCGCAGTGTGGAAGCGCACCGAGCCGGTGCTGGGCAGAACAGAGGCAGTGTTGTGGCCCGCCAGTGACCACTGGAGCTGGCAGCAGAACTGGACAGTGAGGAGGTTGAGGAGGAACATGGGCCAGTTCTGGAGTCTGGGGAAGGCTCTGATGAGAGCTCTGCATCAGAAGCAGAGATGGGGCCAGGGCCATCTGACAGTTATCAGCTGCCTTCAGAGTCGGAGATAAGTGGGGAAGAAAAATAGCTGGAGCCTGTTCCCAGAGTGCGCATGTACAGAGCTGCCAGGAGAAGGGAACAGTTAAGGAACAATGGTCAACTCAGGAGTAAAGGCACAGGTGGATGGTGAATGGCCCCTCCCATAGAGAAAAAAGAGGAGCAAAAGGGTTGTGGTGTTTGTAGGAGACAATCAGTTCCTCTAATTAGTGTGAAAATTCGTTCCTGACTCTCAGAGACTCCTTGCCAAGTCTGATAAGGTCTCTGGTTGTAAATTCACCCTTGAAAGACTGTTTGCCGGGACTTTGCTGGATGTGAATGATAGGAATTCACATTAGCCTAATAAAAAGGGGTTTTGTCGGGACAAGGAGTCTGCTTCGTGGTTTTGGGAAGCTTAAGGCGGAACAGGCGGGTTCAAGGACTTAGGTTTGGCTCCCTGAAAACGTATCAGGGTCAGAGGAACGCAGCGGGAAGGGATCACTGGAGAAGCAGTCCAAGAAGGAACGGGTGACAAAGCATGAAGGCCAAAATGAACGTCCAGCCCGAAAGGAGAACCTGGTCAAAGGAAGGGAATTAAGCAAAGCGGAATGGCAAAACCACCAAACAAGGAATGAGCCACGGAGAAGGTTGAGGGGATGGGAGTGGAAGAGAGGTGATGAGGAGGGAGCCGCTTGAAGAGCATGCAGGAGGATGGAGGGGGATGGAACCAAGGAAAGAAAGCCAAGGAGACAAGGTGAATACGGCTCACGTGAACTAGGGTTGTTTCCGTCAGGCGCAAGGAATCAGGGACCCAGGCTGTTCAAATGCGTGCAAGTTTCATCCCTGCTGCTCTCTACAAGAATCGGAACTACTAACCATCAAGGTAAATTGGTGGCGGAAAAGGGTGAACGGAATTCAAGGAGGGCTGGGCTTGGTTCTCTTGTGGTAGCAAAAGGACTCCAGACTAATGACGCGCTTCACCCCTCCCTCTGGCTCAGCCTGGTCATCTCCTACAATTCTTTTTTTTTTTTTTTTAATGTCATCGTTTATCTCACAATTTCTTATTCCACCAGGGAATAGCCGGCTGGGGAATTCTGGGAACTGAAGTCCACGAGTTCCCAAGATTGGACAATCCCTGCTTTAGATTCTGGAGAGAAATCAAGGGGCTTCAGTCACATTCAGTCCCGAGAGGTGCCTAGAGGAAGCGAGTCATTCAGCCACTTAGGAGCCCCTTCCTCCATTCCCCTCTTGCTTTTGAGAAGGAAGCCCCCTGCGCTCGCTCACTCGTGTGACGGGCCTCCCATAAAGGAAGACAAACGAGCTGCCCGCCCGACCCATTTGGATGTGTTCTGTTTCCCATAAAGACCATTGGAGGGGCCCCGCTTGGAAGGCACATCAAAGGGGCTCGAAGGAAGGGCTCCATCAGACATGTGAGCAACCTGGAGAGGGAGGAGGGTGCTCCTCCCCCCCCCAAAAAAAACCGTTACCTTTCGCTTTACATGAAAGCCGGGGCATTATGAAATGGCGGGACGAAGGCACCTGGCTCACCCCGAAGCCATCCATCTCGGCTCCCCCCCCCACACTCTGCTCTTAAGATGAATGGGGGGGAGAAAGCGGCCATCTGCTTCCAGGGCCTGGAGCAGCCACGCAGCAAGGTGGCGTGGCCACGTACTTCCTGGCCCTTTCGGAGGTGGTTATTGTTATTTCCCCCCAGGCTGGCTTGGGGAAGGGGGGGGTCAAGCTCACTTTGGAAAACGAAACATACACACACACAAACACCCCTACCTGGTCTAGGTTCTCCAGGGCAAGCAAGGCTCTTCAGCCAGATGCTGAAGGTTGGAGCTCACAGCTGCATTGGGACTTCTCTCTGAGGCGAGCATGAGAGACCCTTCCTCTAGGATCTCCTGAGCGAAGCTTTTGGGCAGCAGTTCTAGGGAAAGCAAGTGCAGCCCAGGTCCTTGTTCTGGCCTGCAATTCTTTCCCTCTTGTCTCGGGGGGGCGTGTTAACAGATTTGTGGATATTTTATCCGCCTGGCTCCTCAGCTGAGACCTGTCTGGCTTGGGTGACCCTTCTGGTACAGGAAGAACTTGACTTACGACAGAGGTCTCCAAACTTGGCCGCTTTAAAATTTCTGGACTTCAACTCCCAGAATTCTCCAGCCAGCTATGTGGTCGTAAGTCAGGGGCCTCCAAACTTGGCCACTTTAAGACTTGTGGACTTCAACTCCCAGAATTCTCCAGCCAGCTATGTGGTCGTAAGTCAGGGGTCTCCAAACTTGCCAACTTTTAAGATTTCTGGACTTCAACTCCCAGAATTCTCCAGCCAGCTATGTGGTCGTAAGTCAGGGGTCTCCAATCTTGGCCACTTTAAGACTTGTGGACTTCAACTCCCAGAATTCTCCAGCCAGCTATGTGGTCGTAAGTCAGGGGTCCCCAAACTTGCCAACTTTAAGACTGGTGGACTTCAACTCCCAGCATTCTACGCTGGCTGGAGAATTCTGGGAGTTGAAGTCCACAAGTCTTAAAGTTGCCAAGTTTGGGGACTCCTGACTTACGACCACAAGCCAGCCCCAAATTTCTGTTGCTAAGTGAGACTTTTGTTAAGTGAGCTTTGCCCCCATTTTACATCTCTTCTTGCAATGGTTGTCAAGTGAATCCCTGCGGTTGATAAGTTAGTAACACAGGTTGTTAAGTGAAACCTGGCTTCCCCCTTGACTTTGCTTGTAAAGAAAGTCGAAAAAGGGGGGAATCACGTGACCCCTGGGACGCTGCGACCGTCATAAATACGAGTCAATTGCCGAGCATCTGAATTTGGATCACGAGACCACGGGGATGCTGCAAACGGTCGTTAAGTGTGAAGAAGCATCGTAAGTCACTTTTTTCAGTGCTGTTGTAACTTAGAACAGTCACTAAATGGGACGCCATGATATAGCAATAGCACTTATATATCGCTTTATAATGCTTTACAGCCCTCTCTAAGCGGTTTACAGAGTCAGCCTCTTGCCCTCAACAATCTGGGTCCTCATTTTACCCACCTCGGAAGGATGGAAGGCTGAGTCAACATGGAGCCTGGTGGGATTTGAACTGCCAAATTGCAGGCAGCCGGCAGTCAGCAAAAGTAGCCTGAAGTACTGCACTCTGACCGCTGCGCTACAGAGGTTTGTACAATATATAATTCGGCCTTTGCACGACTGCAATGCAGATGGACTGCAAAATGCCTACTTCAAGAGGTAAGGGAAGAGCTACTAAGCAAAATATAAAAATAACACAGGAAAAATAATAACAAGGAAGACAAAAGGCAAACTCGATGGAGCTCCGGGGTGTTTTTCTGCTGTTGGTTTCCTCTGTTTTCTATTCTGGAAGTTCCCTCCGTTCCTATTTAAGGAATTTCTGCAGAATGGAGAAATCGGGAGATTGGCAGACTTCAAGACTCGCAGGACGCCACTCATCACAAAAACCCAGGGGGATGATGTGGATAGCTTCTTAACAGAGCAGAATAACCGAGCTGGATGGGACCTTGTAGGTCATCTAGTCCAACTCCCTGCCCAAGCGGGAGACCCTACACCCGAAATGGCGAACCTATGGCACGCATGCCACAAGTGGCACACAGAGACATTTGTGCCGGCACACGGGCCGCAGGCAAACCTACCTCACTGCGCATGTGTGTGCCTCACAGTTGATTTTTCGGCTGGTTTGAGGCCTTTTTCGGCCTCCCAATGGTTTGGAAAAAGTCTCTGCAAGGCTTTTCAGGACGAATAATAGGCCCCTCGCAGAGGCTTTTTCCAGGCCTCCGGGAGGCCGAAAAAGGCCTCAAAACCAGCTGAAAAATCAGCTATGAAGTAAGGGGGTGGCGGGGGGGTGGATTGTGCGCGCATGCGCAGGGGGCGCATTGCATTCTGGTTGCTGGCACGTGAGTGCACGCGCGCTAATGCGCATGCGATTTTTTGGGCATAGGAGCCCCAAAAAGTTAGCCACCACTGCCCTACACCATTTCTGACAGATGGGATCTCTTCTTGAAAGCCTCCAGTGATCCTGAAGTGCTTTGCACCACCATTCTCTGGGCTGCTGGACACCTCTGAAGAATAACCAGCAGCACCCATCCGATGCTGCTGGGCTCCAGACCGCCACCCTCCCCCTGGCTTCGCCAGCCCCTTCCCCTCTGTATCCCTCCTCAAAAGAAGGGGGCTTTCCCAGGGTGGGGCTGGGGGAGGAGGGCGTGGAGGGCCCCCTGCCTTCTTGGCCTTGGGAGTGCCGAGGGTGAGCCAACGCCAGGGCTCCCCCACGCTGAATCCCACCAACTCTGCCGACACCGAACTCGAGCGGCTCTAATGGGCTCCTTCCTGATAAAAGCTGAGCGGCAGCCAAGGCCAAAAAAGGGAATTATATTTATTGGGCCCGAAGGAAGGCCGGGAGGGAGCCGCTCCTGGGGTTGATGGTGGTTTTCATTAGTTTCGGAGGCTTTCCCGGGCCCGCCACAATTGTTTTATGGACCCTTCTAATGGACTGAGACACAGAGCGCTGAAATACGGCCTCCTCCCGATAGATACCCCTCCTCGGGAAGGAAGACCCGGCCCTTACAACAATATTAGGCAAAAACAGGCGAGCAGAGAAAGAGAGGAAACCTAACAAGGAGCGACAGTGTGGTTGGGCCTCCGCCAGGGACACATTTGAAAGCTATAAAATCCCTCCCCCCTCCCCAGATCAGATAAGGGGAATCTGATTACTGCAAGGTGTAAACTCAACGTTGAGACGCAGCTTCTGGTGGAAGCTTAACTAAACAAAGAGTAGCCGGGGCTTCTCAGCCGCTTGCCAAGAAAGGCCATTCGTGCTGGGTGGAGGGAGAGGAAGGCCAGCAGCAGGGACCTCCTTCTCTTCCAGGTCCTTCCAAGGCCCCAGCAATTGCAGGTAGTCCTCCACTTACAACGGCTCGTTTACTGACCCTTTGAAGTTAGGACGGCATTGGACAAACTGACCAGGCCATTTTTCACAATGATGACGCTTCCCTACCTTCTCACCCCGTGGTCATGTCTTTTACTGATAGCTGGTTCGCATTTATGATGGTCGCAGTGTCCCAGGGATGGGTGGGGGGGTTGCATGATCCTCTTTTACGACCTTCTGGCCAGCAAAATCAACGGGGAGGCCAGATTCGCTTAAGGACCGCGTGACGGATTTAACAACTGGCAGAGTGACTCGCATAACCATCGTGGCAAGAAAAGGCATAAAATGGGACAAAAATTAGTCACTTAAGGCATTTCTCCCTTAGCGACATAAATTCTGGGCTCTATTGTGGTCGTAAGTCGAGGAGAACCTGTACAGGCAGGAGACACGCTCTCGACCAACCACACACTGGAAACCTTGGCTTTGGCCATTGGGAGAGGGGCAGGACAGCCACGCTGGGGGTTCTGCACAATCGCGCGGCACTTTGGGATAGCCACACTAACCACAAGATCTGGCTGGAACATTTGAGGGGCTGCCGGGGGAGGGGTGGCCGTTGGAGGATGAATCAGAACAGAGCTGGAAGGGACCTTGGAGGTCTTCTAGTCCAGCCCCCTGTGCAAATAGAAAGTCCTGGCCACTCCCAGATCACATGGGAGAGTCTTCAGAAAGAAAGAGGTGTGACTGAATCCAGAGATTCTGGAAGGGATGGTATCTCCCCTCTCTAGCGAAGGAGGAGGGAGCAATTTGGGATCCACTTGGATACAGAAGGGATGCCAGAAAGAAGAGGAGGAGGAGGGGAGAGGAGGGGAGAGGGGGAGGAAGAGGAGGAGGAGAGAGGAGGGGGAGGGGGAGAGGGGAAGTGAGGGGAGGAGAGGAGGAGGAGGGGGAGAAGGGGGGAGGAAGAGGAGGGAAAAGGGAGGGGGAGAAAAAGAAGAGAGTAGAGGGAGGGGTGAGGAGAAGGGGAGGAGAAAGAGGAGAGGAGGGAAAGGAGGGGGAGAAGAAGAGGAGAGAGGGAGGGGGAGGAGGGGAAGGATAAGAGGAGAGGGGGAGGAGGAGGGAGGAAGAGAAGGAGGGGAAGAGGAGGGGGAGGGGAGAAGAGGGGAGGGGGAGGAGAAGGAGGGGGAGAAGGAGAGGCGAGGGAGGAAGAGAGGGAGGGGAAGAGGAGGAGGAGGAGGGGAGAAGAGGGGAGGGGGAGGGGGAGAGGAGGGGCAGAGGAGAGGAGAGGAGAGGGGGAGGAAGAGGAGGAGAGAGGAGGGGGAGGGGGAGAGGGAAAAGGGAGGGGGAGAAAAAGAAGAGAGTAGAGGGAAGGGTGAGGAGAAGGGGAGGAGGAAGAGGAGAGGAGGGGGAGAAGGGGGAGAAGAAGAGGAGAGAGGGAGGTGAAGGAGAAGGAGGGGAGAAGGAGAGGCGAGGGAGGAAGAGAGGGAGGGGAAGAGGAGGGGAGGGGAGAAGAGGGGAGGGGGAGGAGAAGGAGGGGGAGAAGGAGAGGCGAGGGAGGAAGAGAGGGAGGGGGAAAGGAGGGGGAGGGGAGAGGAAGAGTGAGGGAGGGGGAGGGGGAAAGGAGAGGAAGGGGGGAGGGGGAGGCCTTTGACCAGCTCCAGCAAATAACTCCTTGCCCCTTTACCTAGAGGAGAGCAACCTGGCTTCCCAGCTGGGCTGCTGCTTTCCCTAGAGTTCTTGGAACTTGGGCTGCTTAAGAGGGACCCAGCGGCTGCAGCTGAAGCAGAGCCCCTCATTGCACAGCTGCCGGCCCCTCGACCGGTGCTTAAGATCCTGCTTGGCTTCCCTGCGACCCTCCCTCCCGCTTGCTCATGCGGGGAGCCGCTCTGCAGCCGTCCTCTTGAGCGGACTTCGCCTCCACAAAGAAGTAGGGTCATTTATTCCTTTCTGTTCCTTGACCAAGGAGGCCTGACGGATCCAGAAGGCCGAGGAGCCTCAAGGCTACTTATTAATCCGAGACGTTTAATCTCTTTTGCAGGTTGACTTTTTATATCTTTGGCTTGTTAACTTTCAATCTGTTTTTGATAGATGCTGTTTATTTCACATAGCGTAGCAAAATGCAGCCCGGTGCGTGAAATTCACAGAAACAACATATAAAACGGGCATCGGAATATAAAACGCCAGAGCGGTGAAGGATTTTAAAAGCACACGGTGCGAGTGACGAATAAAATTATGAATAAAATTGTGCAGTTACTGGAGTGACTAAACCCAGGGCCGGATACCTAAATTGTTTAGATTGCGCTGGCCATTTTTACCAGATGCAGACCTGCAAAAGACCACGGGTGCCACCTGCATCAACAGCAGCCAAGCAACCTATAACCAGTGGACTGAAAGATAAAACCAGGAAGGTGTAAACCGGTAGGAAACAATGCACAGGTGACACAAACACCCATGGCTCTCTGCCAGACTCCATGCGCTCCTAGGCCTTTCCAGGGTGAGGGGATATTTGGTGCTCCCTGAACTTGGCTGTTTTCCTACAGACATTTCATTACCTAACCAGGTAACTGTCAACTCGTGAAACATTCCTATGCCCGTTTTAGTAGTTGCCATAAAAAAGGGGGGGGGGAGGTGAAAGTACATTCCAACTCTTTATCTTTAAAAGATTGTAACTAAAATACCAGAGTTTTTGCCTGCGAATATATTTAATTGGAGAACGTGAATGATGACACTCAGCCCGTGAAGGTGCTCAATTGGAGAATCTAGTTTATGAGACATCCAGGGAGGAGGGGGAGAAACAGGGTCACAGGGGACTGTAAATGACGTATGCCAGGGTTGGTTGCAAACAGGGCAGGGCCAGTATGTCGCCTCTAATGAATCCTTTGGAGTTTTTTGAAGTTTGGTTCGAGAATCATGATTTAACTAGAGCGATTGCTGGAATCCTGACAGTAACAGGAGGAGGAGGAGGAGGAGGAGTAATAGTAATAGTGATGATGATGATGATGACGATGACTGTGGGATCCTGAGTGCTCTCTGAGCTGGGTAGTTTCCTTGCAGACTTTTATTACCCAAACCAGATAATATCATCAGGGCTAGGGACGAATGAAGCCACCCAGCTCAGAGAGCACCAAGGACCCCTCGTTTCAACCCTGAGCTACAAATATTCTCTTTTATTAATGCGGCTTCTTTTAAAAATTCAGATTGTTTTAATTAGTAGGAGTTCCCACAGCTTCCCCGCAGGTCCTGATCAAATCCGCCCCACAATCTTTGGCAGAGCTGCCAGGGAGGAGGTGGCCACGAACCGAGCCTTTTGCAGAAGAGAAGAGAAGCAGCCCTCCGCCCTGGATCCTCACCCCCTCATCTTCTTCGCCCCCCCTCCCCCCAGGAACAAGGGGAACCTGCAAGAGCTTCTCTCACCTTTTGTGGAGCCTCTCAGGAACAAGACAATCCCCCACAGTCCCCTTAGCAAATTGCCCAAGAATGAAGATGCTAGAAGTGACCTAGAGCAAGGGTCCCCAACCTTGGCCACTTTAAGCTTGGCGGACTTCAACTCCCAGAATTCCCCAGTTGGCTGGGGCTTAAAGTAGCCATGATTGGAGACCCCTGCCCTCAAGAGCTCTTTCCACAGGGCTTGTAGCTGGAGAGAAACCTTCTTTCTGAGCAAACTCCGCTGTCTGCTTGAGAGACACAAACGTTTCATGACCCAAACTAGGTAACATCATCAGTGCTAGAAGAGAAAGGGGTTTGCCATAGAGGCTGCCAGAAAACCTCCCAGCTCAGAGAACATCAAGACCCCCCACCTCTCTTAGTCTTCTGTCCGAAGAATAAACCATGCCTGCTGTATCTTTGGTGCCATCATCTTTCAGTCCCCTTCCCAAACCACCATGCGGGGTTCCCAGTCTCATCCTCACCCGTCTCCACCTCCCCAATATGAACCCCTCTCGGAGGCTCAAGCCGACGGAGCCATTTCAGGATTTTAAGTCTTCACGGTGCTTTTATTTCCAAAGTTGGAGCCAGGGGTGGGCTGCTGGAGGTTCAGGAGAACCCCTAGCTAAGAGTCTGCACAGTTTGGAGAACCCCCAAATCCCACTCCTGGCTGGCCCCACCCACCCTCACCCTGCCCCGCCCCTCCCAGGAGCCACACAGCCAATTTTGGATGCAGGTAAGTGTAGGGTGCATGCGGAGATTCAGGGAGGGTGAAAAACAGGCCTAGAGCAAAGACCAGGACATCCAGAACAAAAGAGAGATGAACCAAAGGTGCTTTCTCAAGAGGCAACTGGACTTTCTGGTTTTTCTTTCAAGACTCTTGATGACACAGATTAAACCCCCAGGTGGTCTCAACAACTGGTAAAAGGATGCAAATGACCAGCTGTCAGTTCAACTACTGGTTCAACGAACCAGATGTAAATTTAACATCCGGTTCGCATGAACCGGTCCAAACCGGTAGAATCCCAACCCTGGATGAGCAGCATCTTCAAAAGAAAAAAAACCAGAAAGTCCAGTTGCCTCCTGAAAAAGCACCTTTGAGATAACCGTGACCTGGATGACTGAGAATCTATACAGACTTTTAGCGATACAATTTGGGATGAACACCCCTTGGATGGTGTGGGAGTAGGAAGGGATTTCCAGAGAGAGAGAAATCGTAGACTACAGAAACATTTGCACCACTCAGCTGACCCTGAGGACATAGATAAACTTCCAAGTGGCCTCAACGGCTCTCTAAAAGGATGCAAATGACCAGCTGTCTGCAAGGAGTATAAATCCTTCCGTTCCTCACCATCCTATCAGAGCTGAAGAAGCTCCTTGAATGAGAAGCGAAATGTCTTCAGAAGAAAAACCAGAAAGTCCAGTTGCCTCTTGGGAAAAAACAAAGCACTTTTGGGATAGCCATGACTGGAATGACGGAGACAAATGGAGAGATGAGGCAGAGTTATCTGGCCACAGTAGCATCAGATGTGTTTAATGGAAACCAAAGATGGTCTTTCCCCAGAAGAACCTGAGCCCAATTGGGCAACACGGTGGTGGAGATGCTATGGTGGGGGCTGCTTTGGCTCCTCGCATTGCCCACCAGGAACCCTTCATGTCCTGGACAGGAGTTACAGGTAACACCAGATCATCCTTCAGAAGATTGGAGCTCAACTAAAAGGGGTTCCTGCAATGTGACAGTGACCCTTGCTATTCCAGCAAATCCAATAGTTTTGGGGCTGAGGGAGTGGGCGGGGAGGCGAAGAGGGAGAAAAAGAGAATTCTGGGGTGTTCAAGTCAAAGCCCATGTCTAAATCACATCAAGATGCGGTGGGGTAATTTGAAACAGGCTACAAACACAACAAATCCTCCTCCTCGAGCATTGCATAATTTGAAAAACCCTGCTGGGAGGACTGGGGAAGAGACCTTCCCAGCCAAAGCCCCTTCCCCAGCCACCTCCTTTAAGCAACTCCTGGAAGCAGCTGCTTCTCCTTGTCTATCTCTTTGAGATTTCAAGGAGACAGAGGATCCTCCTCGTACGGACATCATCTGAGACAGAGGTCTCCAAGCTTGGCAACTTTAGGACTTGTGGACTTCAACTCCCAGAATCCTCCAGCCAGCCAGCACAGCTAGAGGGACCATCAAACTGTGTGATGCGCTGAACTCCTAAAATGAAATATGAATTTGTGTCACCCACCCACACAGAGTTGGCCAAGGTTACAAACAGAGCATTTTGTTTCCCCTACGTACATTTCGGTCTGTATATGTCAGCTCTACAATGTGAGGGAGATAGGCAGTTTCTAAATCCGATGGATGGATGAATAAATGGAGGGGTGGATGGACAGAAGGAAGGAAGGAAGGAAGGAAGGAAGGAAGGAAGGAAGGAAGGAAGGAAGGAAGGAAGGAAGGAAGGAAGGAAGGAAGGAAGGAAGGAAGGAAGGATGGATGGATGGATGGATGGATGGATGGATGGATGGATGGATGGATGGATGGATGCATGAATGGACAGAAGGATGGATGAATGGATGGACAAAAGAAGGATGGATAGACAGATGAAGGAGGGAGGGAGGGAGAGAGGGACGAACAGATGGGAGATCGATAGATCTACAACATGGGATCTCAAATGTTATGGACTTCAAACTTGAGTCACCCACGGGCTCTGCAGAGAAAGTGGACAGCAAAGCCCAGAGAAAGTTTGGCCATGCTCCTAACTGACCTGTGCAAACCTTGAAAACTTGCTGTAGTTGTGAAAGCGTCCCCTCCACCACCACCACCCCACACACAAATACACAATCCGTTGCATATCCCAGCCTCTGCCCCAGAGGTTTTATGGAAAGACATCATGAGGCCTCTTCCTCAGTTTTGAACATGTACTCATTCAACTCTTGCCACAATCTGCCTTAAAAAAAAAAAAGTAATAATTTCCAAAGGAGAGAAGTTGATCAAACCCTGAACTGATGGCCACCGGAACCAGGAAAATCCATTCAAATGGAACAGGTTAAGTTTTTTTTAAAGAGTTATCAATTTCTTTGGATTACCCCTTGCTTAGAGGCATTAATGCCTTGAGCTTACCCTCGGTGCCTCCCTCCCCAAGGCTTCCGGTCATAACGATCACAAGCGCCTCCTTGAGGAGACGGTCGCTATATAAACTCTGACGTAACTTAATTCAGTTAACCAGCAACATCTATACTTTTTGAGAGCCTTCTGCACCCAGGAGCAGCCCAGTCAAAACGGTCAGGAGTCACGTTCCATGCTCTTCCGTGCGTGCCGGTGGCACTTCTTCGGCTGGGACCTGGCTCGGCTTCAGAGGCTGCTCGCACTGAAACACTGGCTGGACCAGGCGCTAAAAAGCATCTCCTCAAAGCGGAAATGGAAGTGAGGCAAAGGAGGCTTGGGGTGGAGGGGGAAACAGCGGGAGAGGATCCCATGAACACAGCGAGGCAGACCCAGCCAGCGGGCTAATATCCCTGGTTTTATTTTTATTTTCCAACATTCTCTCCATTTCGCTCAGTTAACGTTCGTGGCGGCTAGAAGGGAAGCAGGTAGAGGGCAACTTTCTGTACCAAGAGCAGGCAAGAATTTTCCCCTCTTCCTAAAGACTCCCCGCCGGAGGGGCCCGTGTCTTTTAGAGCAGCAGTCACTGACTGGTGGTTCGTGGACCACGGGTGGTCCGTGAGAAAACTTTGATGGTCTGCAGAAAAATTATTTGCATTTTTTTATACTGCACTAAATCAGGGGTCCTCAAACTACGGTCCCTGGGCTGGATACGTTCAATGAACGTTTGTGTTGCTGCAGAGTTTTTCCCCCTTCGGGGTCTTTTGGTGTGGGTCAGAGGAGGCTAGAAATTCCTACTTGGGGTCTGCTTCAGCCTCCTGGTGTGGGGCTTTGGGTGAAGGCTGGAGGGAAGGGCCGTTGGTGGCGAAGAGCCGGAGGGCCTCGTTCCAGTGGGACTGCATCATGACCTGGGAACTGGCTGACCATCTCAGCCCGCTGAGCCTCCAGGTGTCGGTACCTGGCCTTGCATTCTTGCAGGTCTTCCCTCCGCGCGGAAAGCCTATACTTCTAGTCCTCAGTGAGGTGCTTCTGCTGAGCCTCTTCTCGGTCAGATCCAATTGGAACTGAGCCAGCTGCTTTTCTGGTGGTGGCTGCTTAGCTCCAACAATGGCTTCCTGTTGGGGCCCTAAGGAGCCCAGGCAGGCAGGCAAGGAATGGCTGGAGGGGGGGGAGTGAGTAGAGGCTGGTGAAGCGCCCCTCAATGTGAGTGACATCGAGTTGGCCACGCCCACCCAGTCACAGGACCACCTAGCCACACCCACCCAGCCAGTCATTAGGCAGATCATATTAGTGGTCCGCCGGGATTTAAAATTATGAATTTAGTGGTCCCCGTTCTGGAGCCATGGTCCCCAACCTTTCTGGCTTTGTGGACCAGCGGGGAAGGGAGAGGAAATGGTTTTGTGTGAGCGGCAGGTAATCACATGCGCACAGCTCCATTTGCATGAGCAGCAGGCACTCGCACATACCTGTGTTGCTTCACGCACACGAGTGCCCGTCTCTTGTGCAAATGGAGCTTCGTGCATGTGCTTGCCTGTTGCTTGCACGGCCCAGTTCCAAACGAGCACCAGGGGCCCTGGCCCAGGGCCTGGTGTTTTTAGGGGACTGGGATAGGGCTAAATTCTAGCCTGGGGGTGCCTGCAGGCATGGAAGAGAATCCAAATTCAGGGTACAATCCCAGATCAAATCCCTGCACCATTTCTGTGTGCTGATTGCAGAGTGCTGCTTCAATTACGGGGAGCGGCATCCATAGCACAAGACCCCATTTTCTGAGTCCCCCTGCAGACCCCCCTCCTCCCTCTCGTGGATCAGAGTTGGGGGTCAGAGCATGCTAGACTCCAAATTCACTGGTAGCCTCAGCTAACCGCTCTCTGCTTCTCATGAAGTTTGTCAGTTTCGCAACTCTCCCTAATTTTCTCCTTTTCACTATTAGAAATGCTGCGCTACTAATTACTCCATCATGGGTGTCCGGTTGTTCCTTTGTTCTCTGACCATAAATAAATCACCCTCCATCTGTCGGTTCATCCGAAAGAGCCCGTGGCCAACACCAGCTTCCAGGGTCCTCCGTGGCTTCCCGGTTCTTCAAAGGCTCCCTCTCAACCTCAAGTCTTGGCAAAGATGGACGGGTCTCCTTCCGCTTCTTGTTCTCCTCGCAGGTTTCGAAAAGCGGCGACTGGACCGGGCCGGGTAGGCCCTTTGATGTAGACCCTCATTAGGGAGAAACAGCTTCTTCGCCGCAGGTGGGGCAGCCTTTCCCAAGCCAAGAGTGTGGGCAGGCGCTGGCAATACACACCTCGGCCGCACAACCACGCAAAAGCTGCTCCAGGAAATGCATCTGCTGCCACATGGCCAGAGGGACACGCCTGGGTGGCTCAGAAGACACTGCCAAGGAATTGTTTTGCTCATGAGCCCTTTCGGGAAGCGAGAACAGCTGCAAACGGGACGTGGCCCTGAGGAAGGGAGGACATCGGAGCCGTCCTGTGGGCCACTGGCTACCTCCACACGCAGAGCCCAAGGGCCACGTTCGAGACACGGGTGGGCACACGGTGCGTTTGGAGCACCCAAGAGCCGTGGCCTCCCATTCTGCTCTTCAAAGCATCACCTGCCTTCCCGTCTCTGCAGGACTTTCAGATGGACCTCAAGGACTGGCATTTGGGTAAGAGAAGCTCACGGTCTCTACACAAGGAAATATTTTAGGAAGTTGACCAGTAGTGGGATCCTACTTGTGCCACTACCGGTTCGATCGTGCGCACACACACCCCTAACACACCAATCAGCTGAGAGAAGAATCAAGAAACGAAAAGCTAGGAGTGACCCTCCACCCACATTGTTTTCTCTTTTATCCTCTCAGCTGAACTTTCGGAGGCCTTTTTTTTTTCTTTAATACCAGCTCAGTCAAACCGGTGCAAACCGGTAGCATACCACCACTGAAATCGACCCAAGTTGGAGGCCAGCAGCGCATCCACAGGTCCAGAAGGCAGCTTTGGACCTTGTGGACCAAAAAAGAGATGGAGACCAAACTGAAGCAGCTTCTTGAATGAGAAGCAAAAAATTTTCAGAGGGGGAAAAAGCAGAACAAGACAGTCTGGTTTGCCTTTCGGAAAAAGCATCTTTGGGACAACCATGACCTGGATGGTGGAGCATCTCCATAGACAGATGGAGAGGAAAGCTTCTACCCCTCCCTAAGCCCCCCCCCCATTCCTTCCACATAAGAAAAAGGGCTCCTTCGAAAGCCAAGGGCCTCTTCCAAAGCATCTGGCTCTTGAAAACAGGGCATGGAATCTGGGAGGGCAGATTCTGCGTCCCATGTGCCCACACATGTTCTGCACCAGCACGCAAACATGTGTACCAACATGCGTACAAACAGAAGAACTTCAAGGAGGGAGGTGTACCCACCGCCCCGGCCTTCCCCCTCCTGCAGCCCCCTTCCCCAAAGGGAGTGGGGCAAATCAGGAGCAGAGGGGCGCTGATTAACGGCACAAAGGCCAAAGAATCCAGGCACCCTGCAAAGAGATGCTTGCGCTCACACGCACAGTAGGTTTTAATTATATCGTAATAAAAGGGCCCTGCGTGAGGGTGTGTGCACAGGCATTCTTCTGACTTAATAGAACTTTTCTTTATTTAAACCAAGAAAGTGTATTTTGGATTTTTTTTTTTTCCCCCTCCTTCAA
This sequence comes from Bungarus multicinctus, assembly GCA_023653725.1. Lineage (NCBI taxonomy): Eukaryota > Metazoa > Chordata > Lepidosauria > Squamata > Elapidae > Bungarus > Bungarus multicinctus. The sequence goes on from CM042849.1 coordinate 7,117,800, forward strand.
ACAATGAGAAGAAATATAGAAAGGAGACTGCGGCAAAGCACTTGGAAACCATTTTCATTGTCAATTGTTTATTGGGGCTCCAACTGATTTTAATGAAAATATGGTTACAATTTTTTTTTTTAAAAAAAAAAGAGAAAGGGCTTTTATGTTTCGCACAAGGGGGAGGGAAAAACATCTCTCCTATTCCAACCTTCGGGCACCGTTTTAAAAGAAGGTCGCAGGGCTCTCGGGCCGGAACCGTCAGCCGGAGGCCCAAGATGTGGGCTGCGAAGTATGCCAAATATCCACAACAAGTGAAATTGGATGTAGGGAAATATCTTCTCCACATTTACTTCTGTTTAGGATGAAACCGAATCCAGATGGCCCCTGACAATGCCTGCTGCAGACTCGCCATTAACCGCTTGCAGATGGCGCAAAGACGCCCATACTGACATTCCCAACCCAGGATGGCAGTTTCAAGGGGTGAGCGGACCAGGGTTCAAAAGCCCAGCGGCTCGCTTACCCGCTCCGCATCACAGCGAGCGGAGAGCGAGGAGGGAGGATAGCAGGTACAGGCAGCCCTCGACTTAGGACCACAACTGAGCCCCAAATTTCTGCTGCTAAGCGAGACAGATGTTAAGCGAGCTTTGCTCCATTTTATTCCGCCGCTGTTAAGAGAACCTGGCTGCAAGTGTGAAGTTTGTCACACGGTTGTTAAGTGAATCTAGGCTTCCCCGTGGACTTTGCTTGTAAGAAGGTCGCAAAAGGGGATCACGTGACCCCAGGACCGTTGCAACCATCAACGGGGAAGCCAGATTCACTTTACGACAACTTAACAACTGCAGTGATTCGTTTATCACCTGTAGCAAGGTAGGTCGTAAAATGGGGGCAAAGTTCCCTTAACAAACGTCTCACTTAGTGACAGAAATTTGGGGCTCAATTGTAAGTTGAGGACAGCCTGCAATTCTTTGTATCTCTCCCTCCCTGTTTTCCTTCTCTCAATCCAGCCTTCCAAAGTGCCCGGATTGAACTGCAGCCTTGTTCCCTCCCAGACCTTCCAGTCCGGTGCTACATCAACCCCAATTAAGGTTGTGCAAGGCTGCCAAGAACACTAGATAAAGTTACTAAGAAACATTTCAAACACAAAGAGTCTCCAAACACCAGCCAAGATATTCCAAACGTCCACAAGGCTTCAGTACAGAAACTTCTTTGCTTCCTGCAAAGAACTCCAGTTTCTCAGCTGGCTTTTAGCTCTTAAGGGAGGGGCCATTGCCTTGTAGCCTTACTTCTGAGTCGCCCATGCTGCTGCAGCTGCTCTTTCCTTTGAGCAGCCCTGCATGCATGCACACTGGGCACAGGCTCCTCGGGGACCTCTTCATCACTATTGCCAGCTTCCACAATCTCCAAAGGCAGCATTCCACTCCTTGATGGTCCTGGCCCCATCCCTGCATCACATGCAGACCCCTCATCTGAGCCCTCGCTCTCTGAGACCTCAGCCATCCGCACCTGCTGTCGGGCGAACCACAACACTTGAAGACATTTCGCTTCTCATCCAAGAAGCTTCTTCGGTTCTTCAGCAGCCTTCACCATTCACTCAGAACTGAAGAAACTTCTTGGATGAGAAGCGAAATGTCTTCAAGGGAAAACAAAGAAAGTCCGGTTGCTTCTTGAAAAAAGCACCTTTGGGACAAGCAAGGAGGCCATTCTTCCAGAAACAAGTTCACGGAGAGGTTCATCCGGAAGAGGAGGCTCCAACCCAGCATGGACACTGAGAGCCTTCCGCACCTCTAATCGTGCCGCCGAGCAGCTTGCAGAAATATGACAACCATTGTGAGTTCAAAGCCCCAATCAGCCCCGTTACATAATTGTCTGTTTACAAAGTGCGCTTCCTTCGCAGGCCCTTGCAAATGAACAGCAGCCGTTCCTCCCCAGCCTCTTCCCCGGCTCGGTCAGGACCAGATCTCCATCCCTCCCAGCCCAAACTCGGTGCAACATCTGGAACGGGATTCCGTTCCCCAAAGGGAGCCAAGAAAGCAGCAGCAGCAGCAGCCAGGCGGGCCTCCCCCATCCAAGGAGACACAAAAGTCCTCGGCCAAAGCCGGCAGACCGAACGGCAGGAACATCATCTGAACATCTGACAGCGAAGCGACCTCTCTGGGCAGCCCTGCCTGCCCTGCGGCTCCCTTTTGGTCAGCATTCCTGATAAGTAATCATTTCCAGTGAACGTTGCCGCGGTTTATGCCGGAACTATAATTTTCCATGTCTTCAAAAGAAACTCTTCTGAATGCTGGCTGTCCTTCAAAGTTTTGCTAAACCCTTTCCAATTCTCCGGTAGCCCCTTCTTCCTTACAATGCCAACCCCACAAACAACCAAATAATAGTTTCCATTACCAAGTTTAGCCTGAAGGAGCGATTAAGACACACCGCTTAAAAATAGGCCATCATCTCTATTAAGCAGGGATGAGGGAAATATAAGCGAAGGGAGACTCACTGATTCCACCACATGAAACGGAGCCCGAACGGGGCGTGTGTGTGTGCGTGTGTGTGTGTGTGCAGCGGTTCATTTGGTCCTTAATCCTCAAGAACGCGTTGCCAGGTGGATGATGCCACTGCCAGACTGTCTGAATGCAACGGCGGTTCCAGTTCTGGGCTTTCTTTTGAGACACATTAATGCCTTGAAACATCACAGAAGAGAGCAGGCCGGGGACATTTTTTCAGCTGCTTCCCATCAGATCAGAACAGAGTTGAAAGGGACCTTGGTGGTCTTCTAGTCCAGCCCTCTGCTCAAGCAGGAAACCCTATATTTCAGACAAATTGGCTGTCCAATCTCTTCTTTAAAACCTCCAGTGATGGAGCACCTACAACTTCTAGTGGCAAGCTGTTCCACTGGGTTAATTGTTCTCACTGTCAGGAAATTTCTCCTTAGTTTTAGGTTGCTTCTCTCCTTGGTTAGTTTCCATTCATTGCTTCTTGTCCTTTGGTGGTTTGGAGAATAGCTTGACCCCTCTTCTTTGTGGCAGTCCCTGAGATATTGAAAGACTGCTGTCACGTCCCCCCAATCTTTCTTTCCACTAGACTTTCATTAAGCTTCATCTTTATCACCATGCAGAAGCTACCAATTCGAATGACGCTGGTTGATTTCCTTCTGAGATATTTCAGTCATTTTAATTTCCTTTCTCTCTCTTCAGCCATTTGCTCCTTGAGTTCCCTTCTGGTTCCTCTTCCCACGACTTCAAAGAGCGGATGTTGAAATAAACCCAAAGAGAACCGACAACATCACTGTTGCTCTCCTTACAACAATGGAAGCCGATCCAGGCGCAGTGGTGTGACTACAAAGCTGCAAGAAATTCTGCCCATTGATAGGGATACTCAAAAAGGACATCACTAAGAATACGTATTTGTCAAGTTAAAGAATTAGAAAAAACTTGATATCAGGTGAGTATCCATGATATTCAAGTGATGCTACAGTAGAAAACTGCACTTGAGGAATTCTATGGCAAATTGCAAGAAATGTAAACAGACTGAGAAATGAAATATTTACAGTACTAATAGTTGTTTGGAATGCACGAGTTGGAGGTACCGGGAATCGAAGGAAGATTTGGCCTAGAAAAAGACCATTTTGTGGGGAGTTGATACAGTGCTAATGATGTAACTAGCTTTCAGAACAAGTTATCATGACAATCAGGAGGCAAAAGCCTCAGAAAGGAGAATAATACGCAAGAACTGGATGGAAACTTCCAATGTCGATCAAGAAAAGAGACAGAAAGATCTTTTAGTCAAGAATATCAATGGAGGAAAACAGCAGAAAAAACTACAGACAGGGTAGGGTTAATTTATCGCTACGGCCCCTAAGAATGAGCACCAACCCAAAGGCACATTTGGTCATCAATCAGATCTATTCAAGAGTAATCATAGAACAGAACTAACTAAGGTAAATTATGCTAAAACAATACGGAAAGACTATAGTGAAACTCTCTTCACAAATGATAGAAAAATGTCTGGAAATTGAGACTACAGATGCTGACTACAGGTAAGTAAATCTACTACAGGTAGTGTTAAACAGGAAAGCCTCTTGGTCTGCTGAAAGCCTCACAAGAGGCAGATCCAATTCAAATCCTTGTAGATCAAAAACTGGGTACTGAGGACATGGGAAAACATTGGTGCACAGGCAGAGGGCGTAAGGCAATGCGCCACAGGACAAGAGTTACACCAATCTCGTTGAAATGGTGGAAGAAAGGATGCCAAAGGGAGGCCAAAATGAAACACAAATGACAACAATTAAAATATTTAAAGTAATTAAATTGAATTAGTGCATTGTCCTGTGGTTGAGTTGGCTGTCCCATTCTGCACACAGATACCAAAAATATTATCTTACACTAATTGCTTGTGCAAGCCAAGCTATGCTGAAGATCTGACCAACAAGAAGGCAGTCCTACCCGGAACAAGGAATGAATGGCAAATGAGCTGGCAGATTTCAGAAAGGGAGAGGAACGTAAAATTAGCTAGCAAAAATAAGATGGATGAGGGAGAACTCCGGATGATGAAAGAAAAAGGTTTACATTTGTTTTATTTATTTATTTATTTGATTTATATACCGCCCCCTCTCCCCGAAGGGACTCGGGGCGGTGAACAGCCAATAAAAACACTTATACAAGGTACAAAATATGAAACAACATAAAATATTAAAATTTAAAAACTGAAATACAATATGGCTCTAATAAAATATAAGCAAGTATTAAAAAGATTAAAACCCGGTTAAAATTTAAAAACCCCTAGGCCAATCCGGCCTGCCGAAATAAATGCGTTTTGAGCAACCGACGGAAGGCCATGAGATCGGGGGCGGCCCTTACCTCCGAGGGTAATTCATTCCAGAGAGGGGGTGCTCCCAATGAGAAGGCCCGCGCCCTCGGGGTCGCCAGCCGTCCAGCCGGCGGCACCCCGAGGAGGCCCACTCTATGGGAGCGTACCGGTCGGTGGGAAGCCGATGGTGGCAGGAGGCGGTCTCGCAAGTAACCTGGTCCCGAGCCATGGAGCGCTTTAAAGATAGTGACCAAGACCTTGAAGCGCACCCGGAGGGCCACCGGGAGCCAATGCAGCGCGCGTAGAAGTGGCATAACATGGGAGCCCCTAGGTGCCCCCATTACCACCCTCGCGGCTGCATTCTGCACCAACTGGAGCCTCCGGATGCTCTTCAAAGGCAGCCCCATGTAGAGAGCGTTGGCATAGTCTAGGCGGGAGATCACCAGGGCGGAAGTGACCGTGCGAAGCGTATCCCGATCCAGAAAGGGTCGCAACTGGTAGATCCTACGGACCTGTCCAAAAGCCCCCCTGGCCACATGATCTTCCAATGACAGCCATACATCCAGGAGGACACCCAGATTGCGGGCCCTCTCTGTGGGGGCAAGAATTTCCCGCCCCACAGCCAGCGATGGAACCAGCCGGCTGTATCGGGGTGCCGGGAAGCACAGCCACTCAGTCTTAGATGGGTTGAGCTGAAGCCTGTTCCGCCCCATCCAACACCGCACGGCCTCCAGGCATCGGGTCATCACTTCGACGGCTTCATCGGGGTGGCCCGGGGTACAGATGTACAGCTGGGTGTCATCAGCGTACTGATGGAACTCTACCCCAAAGCCGCGGATGATCTCACCTAGCGGCTTCATATATATGTTGAACAGGAGGGGCGAGAGCACCGACCCCTGAGACACCCCGCAAACCAGGGGCCTCGGGGCCGACCTCTGCCCCCATGCCAACACAAATTGCGAGCGGTCAGAGAGGAAGGAGGAGAACCACCGCATAACGGTGCCTCCCACCCCCAACCCCCCCAGCCGCTGCAATAGGATACTGTGGTCGACAGTATCAAAAGCCGCCGAAAGATCTAGGAGGACCAGGACAGAGGAATAACCCCTGTCACGGGCCCTCCAGAGATCATCCACCAATGCGACCAGCGCCGTCTCTGTGCTGTGCCCGGGCCTGAAGCCCGATTGGCGTGGATCCAAATAGACAGCTTCATCCAGGTGCTGGGGAAACTGTTGTGCCACCACACTCTCAACAACCTTCGCCATAAAACGAAGGTTGGAGACAGGACGATAATTAGATAACAAAGTTGGGTCCAGGGACGGTTTCTTGAGGAGGGGTCTCACCACCGCCTCTTTCAAGGCGGCGGGTAGATATCCCTCACTCAAGGAAGCGTTAATAATGCCCTGGAACCAACCTCGTGTCACCTCCCGGGTGGCCAACACCAGCCAGGAGGGACACGGGTCCAATAAACATGTGGTCGCATTCAGTCCCCGCAGTAACCTGTCCACGTCCTCGGGGGTCACAGGATCAAACTCGTCCCAAATGACTGTTCCAAATTCCGCCCCCGATTCCCCACCCAGAGCTGCCCATTCGGAGTCCAAGCCATCCCGGATCTGAGTGATTTTATCCACCAGGAACTGTGAAAAATCCTCAGCCTGTCCCTGCAAGGGGTCCTCCCGCGCTCCCCCTTCTTATTGTCTACAGCAAGGGCTTTGATCATTGAGATCGTTTCTGAATGTGGAACATATTAAGCCTAATGGATGGGCCAGAACACCTGATTATTATTCTTTTTTCTGTCTTTAAAGTCCAGCAAGAAACTCCTGTAAGAGCTTGTAGAAAGAGGGGTTAAAATAGGGAAGGGAGGAAGACCAGGGGGAACACTATCCACGTGAAGAACAGATGTATATATATATAGAGAGAGAGAGAGGACTACTTTACATGACAGCTTGGAACAAAACACGAACAATTTGATTTACATAGCACATACCAGTTTTGTTAGCTATAAGTAAGACACAGAAGAATTCAATATAAAAATAAGAAAATAACAGAGTTGGAAGGGATTCTGGAGAACTTCTAGTCCAAGATCTGCCTGAGCAGGGAACAGAATTTTGATGGAAAAACATTTTAAGTTTCTTGTATTTTACATTTTTTTTTGTTAAGATGCACGGAGAAAGGATAGAATGAAAAGGAGCTAGGGGAAAGGTTTGAAAGTTTGAGAATTATCCTTAAGGAGCAGAGAAATATTAGCAAGCATTAAGCAAGGCCGTCCCTCGCGATGCCTCCCATCGAAGCCCTGAGTACATCCCTTATTAAACCCAGAGGAAAATAATACAAGGGACGCTGCTGCTGCCGGCTTTGTTTTGCAACCTAAACAGAATGTTCCGTACTTTCCATTCCATTATTTGAACCAGACCACACCGACTTCCTGCGAGAGCAAAGGGCAGGGCTGCAAACCCACGGTTGCTTGGGAGGCCACGCCATCGGCCACGCAGAGAAGTTCTTTGAGTGGGGGGGGCGGAGGCTCCTGTGCCTCTTTTACACTTAGCATCTCTCTGCCAACCTGAAAACCTTCGTCTTTGGAATGGACCAAGTGGCCAGTTTGCAAACATGTTTACCTGGAAATGTCCTCAACAAATATTCCTGAAGCCTGACTGTCCTCCCAGAGGGGGCTGCTGTGGGGCACGGGTGCTGCCTACCAGGGAACCAGCCAGGGGTTTCCCTGAAAGACCTCGGGGCCCGTACGCTCTCCCTTGCCTTCAAAAAAGAATAAACCCCAATGGGGAGCTTTTGCTGGAATCCGATCCCCAACTCTTCAAAGGATCCCTTGTTAAGTAGAGAATCGAATATAATCTGGTTAAAAGTATGGTACAGAGGTAATGCTTTTAATGATTAAAAGTATGGTACAAAGGTAATTCCCCCCACTCCCCCCAAAAAAGAAGAGTTTGCCTTCTTCTAGCTAGTGGCTCAGTGGTTAAGACGCTGAGCTTGTCAATCAGAAAGGTTGCCAGTTCGAATCCCTAGCATCGCGTAATGGAGTGAGCCCCCATTCCTTGTCCCAGCTTCTGCCAACCTAACAGTTCAAAAGCACGTAAAAAATGTAAGTAGAAAAATAGGGACCCCTTTGGTGGGAAGGTAACAGTGTTCCATGTGCCTTATTGGCATTTAATCATGCCAGCCACATGACCACGGAGACGTCTTCCGACAGCGCTGGCTCTTCGGCTTTGTAATGGAGATGAGCACTTCCCCCTAGAGCCAGAAACGACTAGCACATATATGCGAGAGGAGCTTTTTACCTTTAGCCAAGGATAAAACTGTCACTACGTTTTTTTGATTTGTCTGCTAAGCATCCAGAGAATTGTTATCATGTTTCTATAGCAACTAAGATATGAGTGTCTTGTGATGTCCAATTTATTGTGCATGCTTGCAGGGGAGGAGTTTTCTTTCTTTCTTTCTTTCTTTCTTTCTTTCTTTCTTTCTTTCTTTCTTTCTTTCTTTCTTTTTTTTCTTTCTCTGTACTTCTTAGATTGTTCTTCCTAGAGTTATGTGTAATTCCTAGTTATGTTAATAAAAAGTATACCGCAAAGGAAAGCACGGTTCACCACCTCTAATTTATGAAGCTGAATTTTTTCGCTTTGACAAAAACATGAGGCTCTCTGGGTATCATTGCCTTCACCAAAAGTCTGAAGCCTCCATCTCTGATCATTGATCCAACTAACAACCAACGCCTGAAGATGCCACATCTAAAGCATAGGATGCACACACACACACACACACACACACACACACACATACACACACATACTTCTGCTCCATCATCTTCTGTGCTAAAAGATTGGAAGTCCCAACGCCCCACAAGCAGAGGGAGAGGAGTTCCTCTTTCTGCTGCTGCTTCTTCCCCAGACTCAGGTCCTCAAGCGATGTGGGCCCAGAAAGGGGAGGCTGAGCCCATTCTGCTCCTCCATCAAGGCACTTCTTCTCCATCCCTGAGCTAAAAAAAGAGGGGGACGGGGGGCAGGTCAACCTATTTTCCAAAGTACCAGAAGGCAGGACAAGGAGCGATGGATGCAACCTAATCCAAGAGAGAAGCAGCCTGGAATCAAAGAGAAACTTCCTGACCGTGAGAAGGATTAATCAGTGGAACGGAAGCTGCCTCCAGACGGACGTCAGTGCCCCATCACTGGAAGCTTTTAAGACAAGATGGGGCAGCCATTTTGGCTGGGATGCTACAGGGTCTCCTGTTTGAACAGGGGGTTGGACTAGAAGACCTCCCAGGTCCCTTTCAACTCTGTTCCTCTGTTATGCTAAACACAGTGCCTGCCGCAGCTTGGAACTAGAAGCTGTTTGTGGGGAGGGGGCCAGGGGTTGCTCTGGGGTCTGGGTGGGCCAACCGCAGAGTTCTGGATTCTGTCACAGGATTGGGAAATTAGCTGCAGGCCTTTGAACTCCCTGTGCCCCGAGTAGCAGCTCTGCTCTGCTTTGCTCTGCTCTGTTCCTGCCCCTGAAGGCAGCCCAGCCCCACGCATCCCTCTCTCTGGGTGCAGGCCGACAGCTCTGCTCCCTTTCTCTGCCAGCCCTTGTCTCAGCAGGCAGTTCCTCAGCAGGCAGTTCCTGCAGCCGTTCCTTCCTCACCTCGGAAAGAACCTCTGGTCCAGAATTTTCGACAGCTCCATCTGCCCATGAGTCCCCTCGGCCGGCTGAGGAAAGCCAAGCCTTTTCCAAAGAGCTCCCCTCTCCATCTGGCCACCATACAATGTCAGGAAAATGTTACTGTTCAAAATTGAGTTTGATTTACTTGTCAAGCTAATTGTTCCAGCATTAATTAAACGTGCCTCGGTCGCAGATGTAGAAAAGCTGACTTGGGGAAGAAGGCCGGCCTCCTTCCAACTCACAGGCCCAAAGGTCACGACCCCCCGATTCACCCCCTGGGCCCTTCTCTGGGCACCTTTCTAAGCATTTGGCTTCCATCTTGGTCCCTCTCGGCTCTTCAGCTCCAAAACGGTTCTTATCAAACGGGAAGGAGATGCCACCTTCAGATCCTGAACAAAAGATGGCATACAGGTCCAACAAGCAAGTGGAGAGCGAAGTCTACTTGGGTAGAGCCTTTATAGCAGGGAAGGGACCCTCTTCTCCTGCCCTCAGGAGCTTCGGAGGATCATGTGCCGGCACATGAGCTGCAGGCAAACTTACCTCACTACGCATGCGCGTGCCTCGCAGCTGATTTTCAGCCTCCCAAAGGCTTGAAGAAGGCTTCTGCAGGCGTCTGCAGGCCGAAAATTAGCCCTGTTTCATCACTTCCTGTTTTTCCGAAAATACCGGAAGTGACGAAAACAGGGCTAGTTTTTGGCCTGCAGTCTGCAGAAGCCTGCAGAAGCCTTCCTCAAGCCTTTGGGAGGCCGAAAAAGGCCTCAACCCGGCCAAAAATCAGCTGTGAGGCGCAGTGCAGGTAAGGGGTGGGTGGGGGTGGGTGGGTGGGGATTACTGCGCATGCATAGGGCATGAGGAGGACGCATTGCCTTCTGGGTGAGCACCTTGCAAGCACGCGCCCAATTTTTGGCAGAGGAGCCCAAAGAGGTTAGCCACCACTGGACTAGACCTTCCCAATTTCAAGCCTGGAAAATCAGACCAGGGATCCCTTGTTTAAGACCACACTTGGTCCAGTTTTGGACACCATGATGTAAAAAGCTGTTGAGATCCTGGAAAGAGTGCAGAGAAGAGCAGCAAAGATGATCAGGGGGCTGGAGGCTAAAACGTAGGAAGAACAGTTGCAGGAATTGGGTTATGTCTAGTCTGAATGAAAAAGACTAGGGGTGACATGATAGCAGTCGTCCAATATTTGAGGGGCTGCCCCAAAGAAGAGGGAGTCAAGTTATTCTCCAAAGCACCTGAAGGCAGGACAAGAAGTAATGGATGGAAACTAGAAGTAAGGAGAAATTTCCTGACAGTGAGGACAACTAACCAGTGGAACGGCTTGTCCTCAGAAATCATGGATGTTCCAACACTGGAGGTTTTCAAGAAGAGATTGGAGTAGCATTCGTCTGAAACGGTAGAGGGTAGGGGGTTGGACTAGAAGACCTCCAATTCTGTTATTCTTTATATTCTGTGGTCAAGAGGGAAGCCAATGTTCTGTGTCCCTGCCTCAAGTCCATCTGAAACCCCCACCCAACACGTGATACACGAGACCCTTCCAAGGGGGCAGACCTACAGGAAACATCCCCTCTGCAGGGTCTGATCCCTGTAACGACTCTCTGGGGGAAGCCCACTGAACTCAGGGGGGGAGGGGGCAATTCCTGAGCAAACCTGCATGAAATTCTAATATATGCATGGTCGTGTGATGGAAAACAACTGTTTAAAATGAGTGATGTTTTATAGTTAAAAGTTGCTGAAAAATAATAAAAACGGGAACTCTTCCCTCTTCCGTACACGCCGATGAGCAAAATGAAGTACCTATCCGATTAATTACAGGGAAAGGCATCTAGATATCCTTCCAGGAGATTCAGTGCTATTTTTTATTGCACAGTGGAGTTATTAATAACATCACCACCCCCAAGTCTGCTAAGGCCTACAGCCACCCAGGCTGATAGTTCCACAGGTAAAGAGATAACCTGAGCTTTCTAAACCTCCCAGGCTGAGACGCTTCTTCTGTTGACTTTGAACTAAGCAGGTCTTCTCTAAAGAGCTTCTCGGGGGCCTTGAAACTGGACAGTGGTCTATATACAAGACTGCTATATACATACATATACATGGTAGGACCATACCAGGCAGGCAATCAATCTTCATTACTCTGCCCAGAGAACTACAATGGAGGAAGAACACAAGGAGAGAGAGATACGCCCTCTCATGGCCTCCCTTATATAGACAGCTTCTTAAAGCGGCAATAACCCTACTGACTCATCCTCATTGCATCAGCATTTACAGCAGCCTTACCGCAGCTGGTCAGCTATTAAATCTTCAATAGCTTAACAGAAGAATACAGAAAAACACATCTAAACACCTCCAGCCGACTCTTTAAACCAGGGCACTCTGACCCTGGCAACTTTTAAGGTTTGTGGCTGGCTGGGGAATTCTGGGAGTTGAAGTCTACAAGTCTTAAAGCTGCCAAGGTTGGAGAGCCCTGGGACAGGCCAACATTCACATCACCCCTGATAAACTCCACCATCCAGAGAAGAGGGGACCCTAAACCTTGATCCTAACCCTAAACCAGGCCCAGGCCCAGATTACATTCAGTCTAGGAATTTGGGCTTTGAATTCTGGCATCTTTCGGTTGCTAAATAAACCATATTTTCAACTCATAATAGCTGTTTCAAGGGGTCCAAACTCGGAACCACCCACGTTCCAAAGTTTTGCCCCAGGATCAGGGGAAATAGGGCGGTTCCATTCCGTGTGGTCTCAGATGTTCTGACATCCTGTGACTGTCTTGTGTTTTTTTCTTTTTTCTTTTCCTTCTAAAAAAATGTTTTTTTGAGTATAGAGACTTGTGGAACATTGTTGTCAGTCACACCATAGGTGTCAAATCCAGCTGGCAGAAGGGGAGAGGGGAGGAGACCGTAGGAGACCGAAGTGACGGTCATAGATGGTCAAAGACTCCAGCCAAAGTGATGGTCATAGAGAATGGACATTCAGAAGGATGCACAAGCAGCAGGTGGACAGTTTCAAATGGTGATGCGATGCAGCTTCCCTTCAAGATTCTGAGGAGACAAAACTTTCTCTTTAAAGCAGCTCGCTCAGCCTGGACAAGCCTCGGCAGGAGGAAAAAGCTTCAAGCAGAAGCCTGTTTTCATGAAGGTAGAAGAATAAATTTGGACAGGACACAGAACTGGGTACCTCAGAAAGGATGAGGAAGGCCCTCTTCAAAGAACAGCACCTGACAGTGGAAGGAACGCGCCCCGAGAAAGGCAGATAAAAGGAGGACCCTGAGCTGGGCTTTTTACTGGATCAAGGACAGCACAGCCCATCTTCTGATGACCCTTCCCTACCGACACAGTGGAGGAGAGGAGGTGTCAAATGATGCAACTGCAAATAACATGTAATAGATGAACCAGAGAGAGGGAGGAGTCAAGTACGTCATCTGCTTGGGGTCCCTTCGTGCCCACAAGCGATCTAAGTCCAGCCCTCCTTGAATTCCACTGACCCTTATCCGCTCCCAATTTGCCTTAACTGTTAGTAGTTCCGATTCTCATGGAAAGCTAGCAGGGACTACACCTATACTCCTTTGAACAGCCTGGGTTCCCGACTGACGTAACAGCTGTGACTATATCACCACAGAGGGAGGAAGCGCATGGCCTTATGGGCTCAGATGATCTTTTCATCCCTTATTTTGAAACCCTTAGGTTGTTTTACCACACACATCAATAGTTCTCCTAAGATCTCAAAGTCAGGGAAGGTAAATCTGGGCTCCAGAATCCCCCTCCTTTTGCCCAGTATTCAAACCCAGGCCCCCACCTCAAATGAGGTTTGAACCCACGATTCATCACCAGCACAGCCAGAGTTCAACGAGCCATTCACTTTCCATAAATTCACCTTGAAGTGTATCGTATTTCGACCCGCAACTCCCATACGGTCCTTTCTCTTGTTATTCTAATGCAAACAGACTTCTGAAATTTCGTTCACATCCAAACTTTTACTATGGCAATAACCGCAATTCTGGCAGGCCCATTCCAAATTTTAAAAGGCAGCAAAGCTTTCATACTGTTTAGAAATAACCGTTTAGGTTTTCCTGCCTTAATCCTGCAAAAGGCGGAAACTTTGTGCAGAACCACAAAGCTGTCAGCTTCCCAGCAACCAAGAATCCCGCTTAGCTCTCTAGTATAAACAGCATCGAAGCAGCCGCCACATCAAGACACGGGATTCTTGAAGAAATTATTCTGGTTTCAATTCTCATTTGTTCTGCACATGCCACTGAACTCAAGGTATTCTCACTGTGAAACCTCTAAACCCTCAACATTCAGAAGGCCACAAAAATCAGGCAAGGAATAGGAGGAGGAGAAATGGAGGGCTGGTTCTTTAGGAAAAGGGAGGTTCAGAGTGGATGACCAAGGGAGCAGCAGCAAGCATCTGCCAAGGGTTTTGAAGAAAGGAGCACCCTGGAGAAAGCTCTGCGCCCTTGGTGGACACTGTCTCCTGTGAGAAGAGAAGCAGCATCAGCAGGATTCCAGAGGACCACCCCTGGTTTCTTTGAGCCCCCCCCCCTAAATTCCTGCAAGGGAACCCTTCAGGCAAAAGTGCTCAGAGGCCATCTGGAGTTTACCACCAAGCAGCCATGCAGGAATGCAGACGGAATGGAAGAGTCTAGCTCAGTGGTGGCTAACCTTTTTGGGCTCCTGTGCCAAAAATTGTGCTCGCATTAGTGTGCACGCACTCATGTGCCAGTACCCAGAATGCACTGCGCCCTCCGCTCCCTGCACATGTGTGCGCAATCCAACCCCCACCCCCTTATCTGCACTGCACCCCACAGCTGATTTTTCTGCTGGTTTGAGGCCTTTTTCAGCCTCCCAGAATCTTGGAAAAAGCCTCTACAAGGCTTTTCAGGATGAATAATAGGCCCATTTTGTCAGGAAGTGACAAACGGGCCTATTATTTGTCCTGAAAAGCCTTGCAGAGGCTTTTTCCAAGCCTCTGGGAGTCCGAAAAAGGCATCCAACCAGCTGAAAAATCAGCTGTGAGACGCGCACATGTGCAGTGAGGTAAGTTTACCTGCGGCTCGCGTGTCGGCACAAATGGCTCTGCGTGCGATTTGTGGCACGCGTACCATAGGTTCGCCATCACGGATCTAGCTTAGACCACAAGTCAGGCAGGCCTGTGGGCTGACAAGGTAGGGGCCCCTTTGCTCAGCGCTGTCATAATTTCGAATGGTTGCTGAACGAACAGTCGTAAGTTGAGAACTACCTCTATTCTATTCTGTTGATGTTACCCATTCAGTCTTGTCCAACTGACTCTTGGAGATTCTATGGGCCAGGCCTCTCCACCTCTTCTGATCTTGTGCTGCTTCTTTGAGTTTTCCTTTGCTCTGGTTGGTTCTGTTCTGTTCTATATTCTGTTCTATTCCTATTTCTCCTTCTCTTCCTCTCTATTTCTATTTCATTCCAATCTTTAATTAAAATATTTGTATGGCCACCCATCCTAAAACTGTGGGCGCCTGACATCAACAGTAAAACTACAAAAACCATAAGACCAAAACTAAAAAGCCCAGTGGCTCAGTTCCCTTCCCAGGGTGCCCCAATAGCCACCCTCAGTCCCCCCCCCCACCATGCCCTCCCAGTGGCTGGACAAACAGCCACGTACTAAAGGCCTTCTGCCAGGCTAAAAGGATGGAGGGGTGCTAAATGTCTCAGGGAAGGCAGGTGGCATGTGCCCACCCTACCCAATCGAGCGAGATGGGTAATGCCAAACTAATTCAAAAAGTTCTTGGCAAATCCAATTTGGTCAGCACCAAATCCCTAACTGGCCTGCAAGTTCTGGAGTCCTCCCAATCCCTCTCCAGAAATGGAGAGAGGGAGACAGAGGGAGAGAGAGGGGAAGAGGGGAAGAGGGGGGGAGGGGGAGAGAAAGAGAGGCGGAAGAGAGAGAGGGAAAGAGGGAGAGGGGGGGAGAGAAGGAGGGAGGCAAAGAGGGAGGGAGGGAGGGAGGGAGAGGGAGAGGGAGGGACAGGGAGAGAATGAATGAATGTTTTTCCGTCTTGAAGCATCTGGAATTTTGCTTATTCTCCAGGACTCTTCAAAACTAATCAAGGTTTGGCCAGACTGTCCACAGCTTCCTTCAGGAGCTCAGGGCTCCTGGATCTCAGGGAACAATTCCACTCCCTTGAAACCAAGGTGGCCGGCTGGAGATGCTCTCAGGGGCTTGTGGGGAGCGTCATCCCTTCTTGGGACAGTCCTGGCCCTCCTCTTTTCTCCGATATGCCTGCTGTGATGGTCTTGCATCCCGAAGGCATCGTTCCAATTGGGAGGGAGACGCTCCCATAGGAGGGACCCAATCCTCGGGGGATGGGCCCACAGCCTCCCACAAGGAGGATCATGCTGGGCTGGTGGGACACGCCACCACTAGAAGCATCCCGTGGGCTATAGATCACACGAAGCTTGCTCTGCCTCGTGAGAAAGCCGCAGTTGCCTCGCAAGCCATGCTAGCAAGTGCTGGAATGTACAAATACATAAAATACTGGAAGAGTAACAACACAAGCTTAAGATTCATAAGCCCAGCAGTAAAAGGGGAGAAAGCTTAGACAACGTGAAACAGAATTCTTTCTTGGCCAAATTTCTTTTCTCAGGCTCCTGTAATATTTCGTGAAATTGACGCTGTACTTGAGAAATGCTAATTCTTGACCTTCCGTTAATTCTTTTGAACTGGGGACATTCCACATGTGGTATGAAACATCTGTGCCATTAAGAGTCCTAGCAAAACACGACATTTGGAGGGCGAGACCAAACCACCTGGGTGTATCTCCCAATTCCGGAGTGGCTTCTCTCCAGGCAGGGTGACGGCCATCGAGTTCCCCCCCTCCTAAATATTCTCTGAGGCACCCAGAACAGGCGAAGAGCTGCTACTGCTGCTGTTGTTATTCCTGCCGTTAAATTAACCTCCTTTTAAGATCATAAAAGGGCTATAATTTTCTGCCTTGGCTCATCACCAACCGCTTACTGCCAAGGTCACGTAAATAAATAATACCAATTCCCTCTTTGTCCTCTAAAGAAAGGTTACCGGCTCAGGAGCCACCGATGATCCCTGACCGCTGCCGGAATCGCATCTGGACCAAATAAGCCCAAAAACAAAGACTTAAGCGGAAGGAGTTGCCAAGAAGCAATCCATTTAGGATTGATTCTTTTTCATTGTACACTTTCAAAATCGGTTTCCTCGGGGCTGCGTGGATCCAAAGCAGGGCTGGGCTTCAAATATGTCAGCAACGGGTTCTCTACTCGGTTGCTGGGGAGGCGTGGCCACAGTGGGCATGGCCTAGTTGGCCTCCTCCATCTTGGCGGGAGGGGTGTTTTTGCCCTGAGGCTTTCCTCAAGCCTCCTGGAGGGCGAAAATAGACTCCCCGGGCTCCGGAGGCTCTCTGGAAGCTAGAAACAGGCCCGTTTCCGGCCTTCTTGAACTTCCGGGAGGCCCATTTTTCAACTTCCCCGAGCCTCCGTGCATGCCCTTCACTTTCCTGCATCCAAAACGGGCCGTGTGGGGACTCCTGGGAGGGGCACGGCGGGGTGGGCGGGGCCAGCCAGGAGTGGGATTTGGGAGGTTCTCTGAACTGCACAGAATCTTAGCTAGGGGCTCTCCCGAACCCCTGCAAACCCCCAGCAGCCCAGCCCTCCCCTCCCCTCCTGCCTAGAGCGTACATCTCGCAGCCGGCCCCACGGAAAGAAGGTGGCAGCTTGAACTAACGGGGCCCGGACAGATGGCGGCCTGATGCCAGCAAGTGCAGGTTCTTGGCAGTAGCGGCTGGTGTACGGGGTGCCAGGAGACATTCTCTGCCCCCCCTCTGCCTTTGTCCCTGGCTGGCTGGCTGCATCAGGTTGCTCAATGGCTCCTGGGAGGGCGGGGTGGGGCGGGGCCAGCCAGGAGCGGGATTTGGGGCGGGTCTCTGAACTGCACAGAATCTTAGCTAGGGGCTCTCCCTGCGAACCCTCAGCAGCCCAGCCCTGATCCAAAGCAAGAAGTCCAGTTCACCCACTCCAGATTTAAATGGGGCTTATCCCCTCTGTTCTTGGGTACCTGGGTCAAAGTCACACCTGCCAATCAAATTTCATTGTGGCGACCAAAACTGAATGCAGTACTGATTGCTGGGAAGAAGGGGAAGAGGAAGAAGGGGAAGGGGAAGGATCGCTGATGATGTTACCCAGCTAGGGTTGTGAAATCACCAAGCCAGAGTTTATCAAAGACCCCTCATTTCAACCCTGAGCTCAAATATTCTCCTTTATTGGCACAGACATGCCTTTCCCACTTCCTACTCTGGGTAGGCCTTTGCCCAACGAGAGAAAAGAGCGGGAGATGGAGCCACACAGCTTCCTCACACACACACCCGGTGTCTCCCCTCCTGATATGCTGAACCTGCTCCGCTCCTCCCAGCCAGCGTGGCTGTTGCCAGCCAAAGAGCTCGATCCACCAACTCAGCAGCAGTTCAAGAAACATTTCCAAGCGGGCTGGGTGGAAAGGGGGAGACACACCAGGCGAGCCCCCCACCCCACCCCCAAAACCAGCCTCTCTTGGAATGATCTCCCCAAAGAAAAATCAAAGCAGGGTCCGAGATCCCATCCAAGCAGAAACTCCTCAAATCCGGAGAGAGGATCCCCTCCGGGGATGGAAGGCCAGACATCTGCCGGCGTTTGAGCATCCTGGCTGTTCCCCGTTCAAGGTAAGGAGTCCTCCTTCAAGAGAGGGAGGGAATGTGGAAACCATTAGCATCCCGGCTTGCGCTCTTGAAAGAAGGTAGGTGGGCCTCTAAACCAGGCCTGGGGGGGAGGGGGGGCATTTCGGCAGCTTCATGCACCCAGGGAGCCCTGGGACGTTTAAGTCAAATCGGAAACGGTTGGGCCCAGGAAGCCCTGATAGATAAGCAGGCCAGGACGGGGCTGGGCTGGCCACCACCCGGCTGCCTTTCACACCACCATGCCAATGGCCACTGCAGTAAGGTCTCTCTCTCACACACACCCTCCCTCCCTCCCTCTCCCTCTTTCTCTCTTTCTCTCTCCCTCCAACTTTCTCTCTCCCTCTTTTTCTTTCTCTTTCCTTCCCTCTCCCTCTCTCTCTTTTTCTCTCCTTCTTTTTCTCTCTCCACCCACCTCTTTCTCTCCCTTTCTTTCTTTCTTTCTTTCTTTCTTTCTTTCTTTCTTTCTTTCTTTTTCTCTCCCTCCCCTCTTTCTCTCCCTTTCTTTTTGTCTCTCCCTCCCCTTCTCTCCCCCTTTCTTTCTCTCTTTCCTTCCCCCTTCTCTCCCTCTGTCCCTTTCTCTCTTTTTCTCTCCCTTTTTCTCTCCCTTTCTCTCTCTCTCTCTCTCTCTGTCACTCACACACAGACACACATACACACATACACACACTCATGGCCTGGCTAAGAGGCAAGCAGCTGTCCCATGCAAGGGCTGCGCCCTGCCTCAAGCCCCCATCCCAGGCTGGAACTAGGGCTCTCTCTCCCTCGAGAAAGAGCCCCTTTAGCAATGATAACTCTCACCTGCCTTTTGACACAACCAGACCCCAAGGGGCATCTCTGCCAACGAAACTGGATCAGTGGTGTTTGTCTTAGTGCAATTTGGGGGGGGGGGGTTGCACTGCTTTATTCAGGGACATCTGGAGAACTGCCCAGTAGAGACAAAGAGGGCAATCTTCAGGTGTCCACAGGAACACAATGACGGTCAACCAGCTATCAATCAAAGTAGAATTGTTGTATATTGTCAGAGTATATTCATGAACTGGAATTGAGCACGGTAACAAGATCAGCCAATGAATAGGCATAGCAACTAAGTCAGCCAATGAGGACTGTTTGGAAACTGAAACTAGAAGTAGCCTAGACGTGGTTCTATATTAAGCTCTGCAGCTCTGTTTAAGCTCTGAGTCTGTCTATTGGAAATGAAACCGCTTCTCTCCTCTGCTGTGTGTCTTGCTTGCCTGCTGAACTAAAGTGAAACCGGTGTCTCTTTCTGAGCTCCTGAGTTGCTGCTCTGCAAAGAGCCTGTAACATGTCTGCTTCTGTTTGAGTTTGCTCCATGTTGGAGAAATCTACGACTGGTATTGTAAAATTTACTTTACACATGTTTATAAAGAAGTTAAATGAAGCCTCAGCCGTCTGGGTTTACTTTTCTGGCGCTGAACTTATGCTGCAATACTCTGAACATACATGCAAAAGCTGCTACAAATAGAGACGGCTGCCTAAAACCACAAAAAGAATCTCGCAGGAGAGTCCTGCCTCCCCAAATCAGCTGTGTGAACTTATTAATTTACTTACTATTCAGATAAAATTCAGATAGTCCTCAAAATACGACCACAATTGTCCAAAATTTCTTCAAGTAAGACAGTTAATGTGAGTTTTGCTCCATTTTACAATGTTTCTTGCCCCCATTGTTAAGCGAATCACTGTAAGTTAAGTTACGATGAAGAAGCTTCTTGGATGAGAAGCGAAATGTCTTCAGCGAAAAAACCAGAAAGTCCAGCTGCCTCTTGAAAAAATAAAATAAAAAGCACCTTTGGGACAAGTGACCTGGAGGACTGAGAGTCTCCACAGACATTTAGCAACACAGTCATTAAGCAAATCTGGCTTCCCCTTGACTTGGCTTTGTCAGAAAGTCGCAAAAGGGGATCACGGGCGGGGCTGAGCTTTATTTAAAAATAAAGTCATTTTTAACTGACTTTATGGAAGTTGCGTTGTACTTGATTGCCGTATGGATAGCCCCCCGAGGGTCTGTGGATAGCAGGGGGCAGGACTGTAACCGACAACGTCTTCGCACGCCGTGAACCACCAGTAGAAGCCTCCTCCTCGCCAGGGTCTGCCTGGGTGGGCTTCCAAAGCTGTGAAAAGCATCCCAGGCAGACTTTTAGAAGGATCCTGCAGACATCGACAGACCTGCCCCCCTTGTAGAGCAACCAGAGCTGGAGAAGACATGGCTTTGCCTTCCCTCCAGAGCCAGCTAGAACAGAGATCGCCAATCTTTTGGACCTCAGGGACCACCAAACTCCAATCCCATGGACCAGAAACCCTGGGAAAATCCCCCAAAAAAGTCTGCAGGAAAATTCCCCACCCCATTTTCCTACTGATCGATTATTCTTTATTTGGGATCACAAGATACCATCTCCAGCTCCGTTCTCAGGGAGAGGGAGAGAGAGAGAGACTTTTGGCTTCATGCAAAGAAAGAAGCAGAAGCAGCAGAAGTCTTTCTTTCCCTCCCCCAAACTCCACCAGAAATGAGTCTTTGTGAGACTTGTCGTGCCAGCGCAGCCTCTTGGAGCAGGAGGCCTTGCAGGGTCTCAAAGAATCATTTCTGGTGGAGTTTGGGGGAGAGAAAGAAAGATTTTTGCTGCTTTCCTTGCGTGCAGCCAAAAGCAGAAGAAGAAAGAAGTGGAAAGAAGCAACCTAGTGGCCAGACCAAGCGCGTGGGGCGAGTGGGACAAGTTCCCTCCCTCCACCCTTTCCCCCTTCCCCTCACTACTTCGTGTTGGCAATGCAAGTGACGCAAGCCTTGTGTTCCCGCACAGCCTGGATTAATTGCTTTGGGGGGTCTTTGAGGGTGCCATTTCTCTGCGGACCACCAAAATTTTCTCGCCGGCCCATTGGTTGGCAACCACTGAGCTAGAAGCCTTTCCACTCAACCTGTCTGCAGAGCTGTGCCATCTTGACTTGGCCCCATAAGAGAGGGGCTGTGCCTGGGCCTGCTCTCGGGGCCAGTCCGGCTCTCCCACAGAGCTTGCCAATGGCTTCCAGAAACGGGCTGCCCCTGAGACTCGAACTCTGGCCCCCGAAAGCTAAAGACGATCTCTTGAGAGTCTACCAAAGAGGTTATCCGCTTGAAGGCAATGCCACCAGCCCTGAAATGGGATGAAATAGAAAACAACGGGGCCTGCCAACTTGGCCAGCAATGCTGCCGCTTATTGAAAGCACATCCCTGCTCGCTCTAATAGAAACAGGCCAGGGGGATGACACAAAAAAAACCATTTTCTCTCATTTAATAAATAAAAATTTGTTGTACGCAACAACTGGCTCTGAACCAGGAGAGCCAAATTCCCATTTTCCTACAAAAACCACTCATTAATATCTTCAAGGCTCCCTCCCATCGGCCAAAGAGACGAAGAGGAGGTCATCCCGGCTCCGTTGTTTTTCAATGGTTTCTGGAGGCCTCTGAAAGCAGCTCTTACCCTACATACACACACACACACACAAAACACAGGGCATTTGCCATCCAGTAACCGTGCAAGGCGTCAAAGCGCCCATTAAATGACAGCCCTGCAGAATTCCTAGGGCGCGGGTGGGAATCATCCAAAGACCAAGGGGGCCAGGCCCATGCCACCATTGAGCAACCTGATGCAGCCAGCCGGGGACAAAGGCACGGGGGGCAGAGAATGTCTTCTGGCACCCTGTCCGCCAGCCTGTCTCTGCTAAGAACCTGCACTTGCTGGAATCAGGCCACCATCCGTCCAGGCCCCCTTAGTTCAAGCTGCCACCTTCCTTTCCATGGGGCCGGCTGCGAGATGCATGCTCCGGGCAGGAGGGGAGGGGAGGGGAGGGCTGCTGGGGGTTTGCAGGGGTTCCGGAGAGCCCCTAGCTAAGATTCTGTGCAGTTCGGAGGGCCACCAAATACTATCCCTGGCTGGCCCCGCCCACCCCTCCCCTCTCCTCCCAGGAGTCCCCAGCAGTCCGTTTTGGATGCAGGGCATGCGCAGATGCTCGGGGAAGGTGAAAAACGGTCCTCCCGGAAGTTGGGGAAGGCCGGAAATGGGCCTGTTTCTGGCTTCCAGAGAGCCTCCAGAGCCCAGGGACGCCATTTTTGTCATCCCGGAGGCTCAAGAAAAGCCTCCGGAGCCTGGGGACGGCAAAAATGCCCCCCCACCATGGTGCAGAGCGGCCGACTAGGCCACGCCCACCCAGCAACCAAGCAGAGAACCCCTTGCTAAAAAATTTTGAAGCCCACCCTGGAGAGGACATGGCTGGCCTTCAAAGGGTGGCCCCTTCTCCACCCCAGCACAAAGGGACCGTGGTTCTTCTGTTGGCAGCTACATGGAGAGGAGGTTGCTCTGGTGGGGGATCCCCTCCGCAGACTGGGCCTCCCTCCTTGCCGGCGGCCTAAGCGTACACACCGGCTGTGGGCGCCATTTGAGAGAGGCCCATTTGAGCCTGTGAACCACAGGCCAAGACCAAGGCACGTAGCCGGCTACATCAAACGTGCGGAAAAAGGAGCATCGTTTTGGAGGGAGCTGGCAGAAAAGGCAACTCTTGAGCTCCCCCCAAAGAGCGCTCGGTTCTTCTGTCCCAAATTATTCTGCCTTTCGGGGAGTGGGGGGGCTTCTCTGGGTGCAGCGGGAGCAGGATTAGGAGCAGGAAACCGAACAGCTCGTTTAGTCACCTTTCGAAGTTACAACGGCACTGAAAAAATGGGACTTAGGACCATTTTTCGCACTTATGACCTTTCCAGCATCCCCACAAACACGTGATCAAAATTCAGGCGCTGGGCCACTGATTCATACTTATGACCGTTGCTGTGTCCCAAGGTCACATGATCCCCTTTTGAGACCTTTTGGCGGGCAGAGTCAATGGGGAAGCCAGATATGCTTAGGAACCGGGCTACTAACTTATCAGCTGCAGTGGTTCACTTAACAACGGTGGCAAGAAAGGTCGTAAAATTGGATCAGACAACAGAAATTGGGGCTTCATTGTGGTCCTCAGCGGAGGGCCAGCTGCATTATACATTGCCCCAAAGGGAGCCTGGTCATGCTGCTCCGTGCTCTTTGTTTTGTTTTTATTATTATTATTAATTTTTTATTTTTATCACAACAAAAACAAGCATAAAACCTTCTTTCTGTTCCACAGTGTGTCAGCTGAGTACATGTTTCTTCGTGCACAAAATAATATCATACATATTTAACCAGTATATATTGATAACTGTTCTTATCAATATTTCATATCACATTTGTCACTTGTTCTATTATCCTTAACTTTTAAGTCCTTAACTTTCAATAATAGATTTCAAAGTTCATTTTCTTACTCTATCTAGCTCATCTATTTATCAATAACGATATGTTTACTGCTCCATGCTCTGATGGCCCTCAGCACTGCTTGGGAGTCCGCTCTTGAACTGAAGGCAACAGGAAGCTGGATACACAACACACCACTCTCAGCATGACACAATGCACACGAGGACGGGAGAGACGTGCAGCAGGAGCCTTTGGGAGCTGGGCAGCAGGCACCTGTGATCCTACAGCCACAAACCCCCTGCATGGGCACGGCCTGTAGGCATTGGCCTGGCACTGCTCCCCCTTTCAGCAGGGTCTTTGATCCCCAACTCCAGGGCGGCGAGGTGCTTCCTCTGCCTGTCCCTTAGCAGATGTGGCTCTGGGGCTCAGCCAGTTTTAATCAGGCTCGCATAAAGTTTATCACGTGTTTTGAAATGTGCACCAGATTCCATGCGTGGTCTTGAGGGGGTCCTGCCGAGTAACGCAGACCATCCCGGCCCGCTGCTCCTTCTCGCTCTCAACTTTGGCTGAACCGTTCCGACTGTCAACACCGTCCCACTGCCAACCGGAGGAAAGGTTGCCGGGTCAGAACCCAAAAAAAAAGAGAGGCTCCGAGCGAGGCGGCTGCAGTTTGTCCAGCCCCAGGGTGGGGTGGGGGTTTTATTTGTTGATCCTGCTGTCTGCTTAGATCAGAGGTCTCCAGGGAAGGGGGGGGGGAGGGATTGTGGGGCAGGGGGAGGGGAAAGTGGCTCAGCTCCAGAAGGAAAACCGAGGGGCTAGGAAAGGAATCCCCACCCAGCAGAATCAGTTCCTCCGGAGTCTTTGCTTGGGCGGGGGGAGGGTTGCCCCGTGAGCAGATCCTGCCCCCAAAAGATGAGGGGGATTTCAGTACCCCCCTTCGCACCCCTTTAATGAAGAGCTGCTTCCTCTTGGCACAGGCCGTTCTTCCTGGCCTGAGTTCATACCTGGACAGGTGAGCCTCGACCTAGGTTGTCCTCCTCTTCCAACCCTTGGGAGCCCAGAAAAGTCCCTGGGAACTCCGGGTCGTCCCACTTTCTAGGCTGGGGGTCTCCAACCTTTTGGACCTCACGGACCACCAAACTCATAATTTTAAATCCCAGGGACCACTAACCGGTTCTGTGGGCATGGGTTTTGTGGGTGTGGCTTGGTCATGTGACTGACTGGGCATGGCTTGTATGTAAATATTATAAATATTTATATAAATATTGATTTTTTTTGTAAAAAAAAAAACAACTTTTACCCAAAATCAGGCAAAGCAGGCGGGCAGATTGAGTTGCTCACAGAATCATTCAGTGATCTATCTATCTGCCATCAGCTAGCTCAGTCTGTCACATAAAATGTGCTTGCCATGAGTCTGCACTGAATAATAGAACCTTAATAATAGTCCTAAGGGAGGCTTGGCTGTGCTTAAAAGCAGAGCCGAAGATCTAAAGACTAGCTAGAAAGCAAGAAATCCAACCATTTCCTGCTTCCTAGCTAATCTAAATCTCCCGGCACAGCAGAACAGCTGACCGTCGGGAAAAGGAAAAACAGCAATTTAGCAGGCAAGTTTGCCGGGTAAGGAGTGAATGCGATGGGGATGGTTCTCGCAGGCCATGTGGGCGGAGCACCCTTGTGTTTCTGCACAGCCTGGATTAATTGCTTAGGGGGGTGCTCTGGGGGTGAGATTTCTCTGCGGCCCACCAAAATTTTCTCGTGGCCCACACCAGTTGCCGATTGCTGTTCTAGGCAATGACCTCTGGGTTCCACTGTCATCCACCCACCTGGGGACTCTGAGGGGGAGGAAGTGTTCTGACTCAGGCTTCGTCAAACTTAATGAAACAAACTTATTTTAAAAGTAAAACCTATTTTAATGCAATGCTGGGAATTACTTGCATTCCCAGCCAGAACTAATTATAAACAGTTCCCCAAGATAAGACCACATCTTTCAGGGCTGTAGAAGTCTGCCAAAAAACAGAAGTATCCAAAATAATGATAAATGAAACCAGCCAGAAGTACCAGCAAAAACCAACCAGAGTTCACAGAGCTGCAAGGAGGACTCGGAATCTAATTGAACTACTTTGCTTCCTGCAAAGGTTTCGTCATCTTGGCTTGACTTTTATCCCTTATGGGAGGGGCAATCACATTCTAGCCTTACTCCCAAGTCACCCCTTCTGCTTCAGCTACTCTCGCATCTAGCAGCTCTGCACACACGCACACTGGGAAAAGGCTCCCCTGTGTCCTCTGCTTCGCTGCTGCCAGATTCTAAAGGCTCCAAAGGCAACAGCCCACTCCCCGATGGTCCTGACCTCATCCCTGCATCGGATGCAGGCCCCTCATCCGAGTCCTCTCCAGACTCCCTGCCTGGTCCCCTTTCTTCCTCACCGGCTGCCAGTGAACCACAACAGGAACCGATTCCATCCCATAATCCTTCTCTGAAGGGTGGGAGACTTAACAGCCTCGGCATCTTGGCCAGTTCTCAAACTGGGCTTACAAAAGAGAGCATCTATTCTCACCCAGAAGGTGAATGCAACTGAGAATAGAACAGAATAGAATTCTTTATTGGCCAAGTGTGATTGGACACACAAGGAATTTGTCTTGGTGTAAATACTCTCAGTATACATAAAGAAAAGGTACATTTGTTAAGGATCAAGAATCATAATGATAGACAAAGGGTACAATCAACAATCAAATCATACTAGGAAACAGTCCATATATATCATAAGGGACAAAGTTACAGTCAGTCATAAGTGGGAGGGGATGGGTGATAAGGAGTGATGAGAAGATTAGCAGTAATAGTAGTGCAGACTTTGTAATAGTTGGACAGTGTTGAGGGGATTATTTGTTTAACAGAGTGATGGCGTTTGGGGAAAAAACTGTCCTTGTGTTTAGTTGTTCTGATGTGCAGGGCTCAATAGCATCGTTTTGAGGGAAGGAGTTGAAACATTTTATGTCCGGGATGTGAGGGGTCTGTAAATATTTTCACAGCCCTCTTTTTGGTCCTCAATGGAAGGCAGGTGGGTAGTAATTGTTTTTTCTGCAGTCCTAAGTATCCTCTGAAGTCTGTGTCTGTCCTGTTGGGTTGCAGAACCAAACCAGACAGTTATAGAGGTGCAGATGACAGACTCAGTAACTCCTCTGCAGAACTGGATCAGCAGCTCCTTGGGCAGTTTGAGCCCAACGTTTCTTGTTTGCTCAGCAAGAAAGTTGTTAAGAGAGTTGTGCCCCATTTTACAACCTTTCTTGCCACAACTGTTAAGTGAATCATTGCAGTTATTAAGGTAATAACACCATCGCTAAGTGAATCTGGCTTCCTCCTTGACTTTGGCTGTCAGAAGGTTGCAAAAGCGGGATCAGGGGACCCCTGCAACCGTCATAAATATAGCAGCTGAATTTTGATCGTGCGACCACGGGAATGCTGCAATGATCGTCAGTATGAAAAACAGTCATCAGCCATTTCTTCCCGTGCCATTATAATGCCGAGCAGTCACTAAACGAATGGTTGTAAGGTTGCAAGGCCCACCTGATGTCTCATCTCTTAAGCCCGATGTCTTCCTCCCTTGGAGCCTTCCATCTCTCCAGAAACGGACAGAGCTGGTTCTGACTTGGAAGCACAAAAAGATTCAGCCTCTCACCATCTGCCATGCTGCCCGGCCTTGCCTTGTGAAGATCAAGGCAAGACAACTCTGCCAAGGCCCAAAGCCCAGGTGAGGCTGCCCCGTGGATGCTTCTAGGCCGAGGAAGAGCGAGGGCAGGTCGCAGGAGCCGACCTTGTCCAACCAACCCGAATGCCCGCTGGCACCAAGGCGGCGGAAGGGATCTGGATTTAATGCTTGGAGTAAGACGAAAGGAAGGGTCTCGCGGCCGGCCCCTCGTGTTAAGAGTGCAGAAATGGCATCTTTTACACAGATGCTTGGGAAGTAGTGCCAAAATGCGTTCGTTTTTAAAAATTGTGGCGTGTTCCCTCAAATTGCAAATATCCTGGCCGGTGCCTCAATTAAGTGTTAAATGACGCACGGACTCAATTGCAGAACAAAGCCCGGCGCTCCAAAGGCTGGCTGGAAAGATTTAAGAGACTGGAGGGCTGGCAGAGGCCAAATATTCCCCTACTCTTTCTATGGGAAGCAGCCCTTTCAGACACAGCTGCCCAGGGGATCTTTAACCAGCAGTTCAGGACGGAGAGCTTCACTGTTCTGGCAAGGAGATGGCATGCCCAGGGGAGCCCCCAGATAGACACTGGTGTGGGGTCTTTGGTGGTCCCTGAGCTTGGTAGTTTTCTTGAAAGCTGTCAGGATCAGGTCCTCTCATGAAGTTAGTTAAACGGATTTTTTTGCTAAAGAGCCCTTGCACAGGAATCTTCTCGACTAATAGTTGAGAGCTGGTTAGAGTCAGATAAGGGCTAATGGCACTCAGATGGATTTAAACTTAGTTCACTTGTGACTATGTAAGGATTCTAGGCTGATCCCCCTTTTCACTTCAACCCCAGATTCTGCCATTCCTCTTATACAGACATTTCATTATCAGTGCTGATGATGTTACCACGTTGGGTAATGAAACATCTGCAACCAAACAACCACGCTGTTGGGAAACACCCAGCCAGGCAGGGAGGAAGGATCAAGCAAGGAATTAGTCTTTAGTCGTCGTACTGCCACAAGAGATCCAGGACTGAGCTCCCCTCCAAACTCCACAGAACTTCTTTCTGTTCCCAAGGAAAAGCGAATGGTCTGGGAAGGTTCTTGTATTACAGGCAGGACACAGTAAAGTAGCTTGAACCCTACATGGGTGGGTCTGGCCACTTGTGCCTGACCCAAGCTCAGAGAGCATCCGGGGCCCCACAGATCAACCCTGAGCTACAAACAGTCTCGTGTCTTTGATCCATCCGAGCCCCAACCAGTCAGAAGCAGAGCTGCAATCTGCAGCTTTAAGATCTGCGGACTTCAATTCCCAGAATTCCCCAGCCAGCCACGCACAGGGAGACTTCAAATTTGGCAATGTTAAGGTTAGTGTGTCACGTCACACTTGGACAATAAAGAATTCTGCTCTACTCTCCTCGATTCCCAGAATTCCCTAGCCAGCCATGCCAACCATAGAAACCAACTGTGGCTGGCTTGGAGAACAAGAATATTCATGGCAAGTCCTGAGGCTGCTAGTTTGACTAGAAGACCTCCAAGGCCCCTTCCAACTCTGATATTCCATTCCATTCCTATTCCATTCCATTCTATTCTATTTTTCTGTTCTTTATTCTATTCTTTATTCTATTCCTATTCCTATTCCTATTCCTATTCCTATTCCACTCCACTCCACTCCACTCCACTCCACTCCACTCCACTCCTCTTCTCTTCTCTTCTCTTCTCTTCTCTTCTCTTCCCTTCCCTTCCCTTCCCTTCCGCCTTTCACTGCTGGGCTCTTTCCTTCCCCCCCCCACCCCAATTTCAAAGGCGGCTGCACAGAAGACCCACACTCAGTCTCTCACCCAAGACTGGGCAACTTCCAATGCCTTAAAGGCTGTCCTGAGTTTGCATGGGATATCAGCAGCCCCCCCCCCCCCCCCGCGCACCTCAAAAGAGTGAAGGAGAGGCCAGGCTCCAATGAGGAATGGGGTGGGGGGCAGAGGAGAGAAGGGGGCCGCCGGTTTTAATCCCCTCGGCATGGAAAGCAAGCGAAGCAGGGCGCCCTCCGTTTGACTTGCTCACCCAGGAGGGTCTTGGGGAAGGGAAGGCAGAGAAAGGAGGACTGCGCCTTGCATGAGGCCTCTGAGCATCCCTCCCCTCCCCGCATCTTCTTGGCAGCCCCTCCCCAGAGGTTAACCCGGCCTCTACCCTGATTTGAGGGAAGTGGGGGGGTGGGGGTGGGAAATGATGAAATCCGGAGGGGACGGAGAAGGCACGGATGCCAAGAGACAAGCGAAGGGGGCGAAGAAGCCCTCCTGGCTGCTGCCAAAAGGCTGACAATCAATAAGGCGAGGATGCTGTCTGCACGAACAGTTAAATCTAATTTTCTATAAAGTACACAGACGAAGGCGGGGGGGGGGGGGAGGGGGCGGGGGAAGGCTCCAACCCAACTTCCATCTGCATTACAGATTACACAAGGTTTGAAAATCATCGGCTTGCGGGTAATTAAAAACAGGGCCCAAATGGCACATTGAAGGGCCTCCTCCCCCCCCTCCCGTTCCAGGCCACTGAGAGGGCAGCCATCAGCATCTGGAATGCGCACGCCCTGCTTGCTGGGGAGGCTTGTCGTCTTCACCCGCCACACTCCCGAGCGAGCGAGGGTGTTTTTTGTGGGGGTGGGAAGGCGCACAGCTCTCTCTCTCTCTCTCGCATGCATGTGGTGCTCGAGGGGAGGGGGGAGAGGGTGATGACCCCCGAGATGAGCCCGGCAGCTGCCAGACAGAACTCTTGCCAACCAGAGCAGGGGTCTCCAACTTTGGCTACTTTAAGACGTGTTGTCATGCCCCGGTTGGAATCTGACTCCGGAGGGAGAGGAGAGTGGGAGTGTGGCTCCGGAGGTTGTGGAGGAAGCTGGGGAAGGAACACAGGCCGGCTGGGCATTCAGAGGAAGACCCAGCTCCAGCCCCTCTCCATCCTAGGGCACAGCAGGGAGGAGCGGATAAGGGAGAAACGTGAATGGTATGGTCTATGGGGGAGGAAAGGGCCTCGATCACCTTCATGGACTGCAGCTGTGAGGTCTGTTTACAAGGACAAACTGCGCATGGTCCCAGTGCTGGAAGCAAAGCGTGAAAGTATTTCCAGACTGTCCGTTCTTATCTGAGTTCTGCCGTCCTTCCCAGCGTGTGTATTTTGAATATCTGTGGACGTCTTCAAGCCCTTATCCTGCCTTGTCTCATGAATTGCTTCAGTGTGGTTTGTGTTGCTTTTGTATCCCATCCTCGGTCATCACAGGTGTGGACTTCTGAGTTCCTCAGCCAGCAAAGCTCTGGGAGTTGAAGTCCACAGGTCTTTTAAAGTGGCCAAGGTTGGAGACCCCTGACCCAGAACACATCGGAGGTCAAGGAGGCGACAGGCTCTTGCCAACCGGCTTCTGAAGCAGCTCAGAGTGAGATTTTTATTATTTAGAGGAATGGATCACTGTCACATTTTTTTGATGCCCTAATTACCTAAAGGTCTAGAGCGGCTGGTGTTCAGCCTTGATCACTTAGGCAGCCTGTGGACTTCAACTCCCAGAATTCCCCAGCCATGGTTGGTCAACCCTGCTGTAGGAGTATCGACTGAGGGCAAGTGAAAGAAGTACTATTTTTCCCTCAGAATAAAATTGGAGCCATAACTCACCGACTCCGGCCATTGGTCAACACTGGCTAGCCCAATGTGGCAATACAAATGGGCCAAGCAGGGGGACTTTGGATTGGCCACGTCAGGACATGGACATGGAAAACTGGGCCTTCAGTTGAAGAAGCCAACAAAGGGAGAATCTTTTAAGATAAGGGCTCCCTGATGCTCTCTGAGCTGGGTGGTTTTCTTGCAGACATTTCATTACCCAATTAGGTAACATCATGAGTGCTAGAAGTGAGAGACGTTGAGGGAAGAGGAGGAGGAAGAGGGAAGAGGGAAGAGGAGGAAGGAGAAGAGGAGGAGGGAAGAAGAGGAAGAAGAGGGAGGAGGGAAGAGGAAGGAAGAGGAGGAAGAAGAGGGAGAAGGGAAGAGGAGGAAGAAGAGGAAGAGGAGGAGGAGGAGGGAGGAGGGGAAGAGAGAGGAGGGAAGAAGAGGGAGGAGGGAAGAGGAGGAGGGAAGAAGAGGAGGAAGGAAGAGGAGGAAGAAAAGGGAGGAGGGGGAAGAGGGGGGAGGGAAGAGGAGGAGGAGGGAAGAGGGGGAAGGGGAGGGGGAGGAGGGGGAAAGGAAAAAATGGGATCCTTGGTTCTCTCTAAACATGGTTATTTTCTTGCCAACATTTCATTACCCAACTAGGTAACATCATCAATGGTGAAATGGAGAGGGGCCTGTTCTTAGTTACTTTCCAACATTCCTCCTAATTAAGACTACCCTGGACAAGGATCAGCATCGATGGGATGTGTGCAGAGAAGAAGAGAGGGACTTTGTTCTGGGACCGTTTCCCTAAACCAGGGGTGTACAACCTCAGCCGCCACCCCCTCCCTTCCGGCACTCTGGTGATGTTTTCTAGTTTGTGGTCATGAAACGTCTGCAAAAAAAGCCACCCGTCTCTGACAGCGCCAAGGACCCCACAGTTCAACCCTGAGGCGCAGAGATTCCTCTTTTATTAAAAACAGATCCATGAGCACAGGATAGGACAGACACCTAACTATCCTGATGGACCGTTACTTTGGTATGAATTAGCAGTGGGCTGGGGAACGCGGTGGCTCAGGGGCTAAGACACTGAGCTTGTCGATCAGAAAGGTCGGAGGTTCGAATCCCTAGCGCCGCGTTACGGAGTGAGCTCCCGTTCCTTGTCCCAGCTTCTGCCAACCTGGCAGTTCGAAAGCACGTAAAAAATGCCAAGTAGAAAAAATAGAGACCCCTTTGGTGGGAAGGTAAGAGCATTCCGTGCGCCTTCGAAGGCGTTTAGGTCATGCCGGCCATATGACCACGGAGACGTCTTCGGACAGCGCTGGCTCTTCTTCGGCTTTGAAACGGAGATGAGCAGCGCCCCCTAGAGCCGGAAACGACTAGCACGTGTTGTGTGCGAGGGGAACCTTTACCTTTAACTTAGCTCAGTGAGTGGGTGACTCTAGACAGAGGAACTGCTCTTCCTTTAAGGTGAAGAAACGTTGCCTGCCTGCCTTTGTCCCTTGGAGAAATCTCACAACCAAACATGACGCAAAACAAAATGCCCAACTATAAATTCAAGGGCATTGTGGCAGAAACCTAACAGAATAATAGAATTGGAACTTGGAAGGGACCTTGGAGATCCTCTGCTCAATGCCATTCTGGACTAATGGCTGCCCAATCTGTTCTTAAGACGCCCCTTAAAAGCTTGTTAAAAGCCTAGAAGCTCCACTTCGAGCTTGAAGGCGAAGCGCAGACCACCCTGTTTGGTTGAGCAGCCCACCAGACTCTTTGGGGTCCCTCACTGCTATTTCTTAAAAAATGTTTTATTTCTAAATTACATTCCAGTTTCCTTTCTCCCAACAAATAAGGCAGAAAGAACTATCTTTTGAGAAGTGTTTTGCGGGCTCACCTACTGGTTTCCCAGAGGAAAATTAAGTTGCCGGACAGTGAGAAAGGCAGCATATATAGTAAACGAATAAATGTTATTTCACCAAGACATGAAGAACGGAGTCCAAGTAGGGCGTGACATGGCCTGTTCCCCAGCCAGCCAGCCAGCCTGCCTGCCCCACTCTACTTCTGTGCACCCGACAGAACAAACTTGGCAACTTTAAGACTTCTGGACTTCAACTCCCAGAATTCCTCAGCTAGCATAGCATAGAATAGCATAGCATAGCTATGAGATACTGGAGTTTTCTTGGGAAAAGCTGTTGTGGTTAGCCGGCAGCAGGTGCGGACGGCTGAGGAGAGCGAGGACTCAGATGAGGGGCCAGGACCATCAGGGAGTGGACTGCTGCCTTCAGAGATTGTGGGGGCTGGCAGCAGTGATGAGGAGGTTCCCGAGGAGCCTGTGCCAAGTGCACCTGCATGCAGGGCTGCTCCCAGGAAAGAGCAGCTGCAGCAGCACGGGTGACTCGGGAGTAAGGCTGCAAGGTAATGGCCCCTCTTGGCAGGATTCTTGGCAGTCTCACACAGTTTTGGCGAGGCTCCTGCTTATCAAAGTTAATCAGCCTTTTAACCGGGGATTCGTAAGACTCATTAAAAGGTTTCTGTTCCCTTTGGTTATTGTTTGTTTTATTGGAAAAGGATTTGGGTCAGAACAAAAGCATGCAAGTTTTGCAAGACCAGAGAAGTCTCCAAAGTTGGTAACTTTTAAGACTTGTGGACTTCAACTCCCAGAATTCTCCAGCCAGCATAGCATTAGCATAGCATTAGCATAGCATTAGCATTAGCATTAGCATAGCATTAGCACAGCTGGCTGGAGGATTCTGGGAGTTAAAGTCCACAAGTCTTAAAGTTGCCAAGTTTGGGGACCCCTGCGATAGAGAGTCAGCAAAGGCCGCTTCTATCAGCCTTCGACTCGTGCCAACAGCAGGAACAAGGGTTCCCATCGCAAGGAGGGCAGCCATGGAGCGTTTCTGCAGGAAAAGTTCCACCCAGAACAGAAAAATTTTCTTTACCCTCATCCTATTCCAAATTCTTATGAAAGACCTGCACATTATCACTCTCCTTTCCCCCCAACCTTGTCCAGATCAAGCAAGATTTCCATTTCCCCCACCCCCGACGTAGATGAGAGCGCTAAAAAGTAAAGGC
The DNA here is from genome assembly GCA_023653725.1 of Bungarus multicinctus. NCBI lineage: Eukaryota > Metazoa > Chordata > Lepidosauria > Squamata > Elapidae > Bungarus > Bungarus multicinctus. The sequence continues at coordinate 7,151,543 of CM042849.1, forward strand.
CTTTGAAAACTCTTGGCCCAAAGCAGTTGGGGATCAACAGAGTGAAGAGGGGAGCAAGAGTCCGCCTAGTTCAGCCATCAAAGCTAACCGAGTGTTAATAATTCAACAGGCCCCGTTTCCCAGACTCCGGGCAAATGCCATGCAGCCAACTGCAAGCGACTGATTCATGGAGAGGTGGGGAAATGGGACCCCTGGCCTGGGCAGTGTAACTTGCAGACAATCACACACACACACACACACACACACACACGAGAGAGATTTGCAAAGACCAGCCCAAAGTAGCAGAGCAACAGAGTCAACCACGGAAGGAGGTAGAGGGGCCTGCCAAGCTTTAATGTGGCATTCTCAGTCCCAGCCAGGGCTGGGCTGCTGGGGGTTCGCAGGGGTTCGGGAGAGCCCCTAGCTAAGATTCTGCACAGTTTGGAGAACCCCCAAATCCCACTCCCGGCTGGCCCTGCCCATCCCGCCTCTCCCCCTCCCAGGAGTCCCCATGCAGCCCATTTTGGATGCAGGGAAGTGCAGGATGCGCGCGGAGGCTCAGGGAGGGCGAAAAACGGGCCTCCCGGAAGTTCAGGAAGGCCAGAAATGGGCCTGTTTCCAGCTTCCAGAGAGCCTCCGGAGCCCAGGGAATCCATTTTCGCCCTCCTGGAGGCTCAAGGGAAGCCTCAGGAGCCCGGCGGAGGGCAAAAACACCCCTCCCGCCATGGTGGAGGAGGCCAACTAGGCCACGCCCACCATGGCCACGCCCACCCAGCAACCGGGCAGAGAACCCATTGATAACATTTTTGAAGCCCACCCCCTGGTCCCAGCATTTTGAAGCCACCACATTTTGGCCCAGGAGAAGCTCAGGGCAACAGCGGCCGACCTGCGGAGATCTGGAGGACCAAAGCCCCCACCCGCCCAGGACCAACCGCAAAGGGCCTCAAGAGGATGTTTGGACCTTAAACACTCAAAAGCCTGAATTGCAATCTCGAAAGACAGAATTTGGAACCCTCTTCCTCATAGCGTCATCCCAAGAAACAGGAGGACCTGCCTAAGCAGCGAAGACAGCAGAGTCAGCTGGGCACAGCTAACCAACTCAAGATCAATCCAGAGAAGAGAAGGCACGCCCGGCAGCCGAAGGGGGCTTGCTAGTCAGCCGCAGGTGATGGGTGGAAGAGTGGAAGCCCAGCCTTCTCTTGAGAAGGGAAGGACTGGAGGGCCCGGCTTTGGATTACCCTCCTGCTGGGTGGGGGAGGCAAGTCAGGAATCCCCCACCTCTGACCTAGCCTCAAAGAGGTCATGAACATAGTCCGTGGCCCAAGGCAAAAGCCCTCCACTCCACCCCTCCATTGATAAAAGGGAGAGAGAGGAGGGGGCACCTGAGAGAAGAATGGCTGGGGGGGGGGGGGGGTGTCAAAAGCCAAAGAAATAAGATTTGCTTATAGCAACCAAGCCCAGAGTTGTTGGGGGGGGGGGAGGGAGGGAGGGAGGGAGGGAGGGAGGAAGGAAGGAAGGAAGGAAGGAAGGAAGGAAGGAAGGAAGGAAGGAAGGAAGGAAGGAGGAAGGAGGAGGGAGGAGAGGGGAGCGGAGGGAGGGGAGGGAGGAAGGGGGAAGGGGAGGGGGAGGGGGGGAGGGAGGGAGGGTGGGAAGGGAGGGAAAGGAAGGGAAGGAAAGGAAAGGAAAGGAAAGGAAAGAGGAAAGGAGAGGAAAGAGGAAAGGAAAGGAAAGGAAAAGAAAGGAAAGGAAAGGAAAGGAAAGGAAAGGAAGGAAAGGAAAGGAAAAGAAAGGAAAGGAAAGGAAAGGAAAGGAAAGGAAAGGAAAGGAAAGGAAAGGAAAGGAAAGGAAAGGAAAGGAAAGGAAAGGAAAGGAAAGGAAAGGATATTTTGGGCCATGCTGCACTGCTTCAGCAGAGAGCCAAAGAACGGCACTCGGGAGCTCTCTTCGCTTGGGCTGCTCCAGACCGGGCTAGAAGGCCTCCTGCCTGCGATGGGTGTTTAGAGGCTTGTTCAGCCAATTCCTCAGTGGTCCAAATGGCTAGTGGGAGACCCCAGAAGGCAAGGACGGAGCTGATAGGCCAATAGGCTGAGCTGGACATGGGCTGCCTTTGCTGCGAAGAGAGAGAGAGGGAGGGAGGGAGGGACAGAGAGGGACAGAGAGAGAGGAAGGAAGGGAGGGAGAGAGAGAGAGAGAGAGAGGGACAGAGAGAGAGAGAGAGAGGCGCTCCCCGTCAGCCGGGGACCAGCAGGCAAGCGAAAGCCGTGAGCGCTTTCCAGGAGGCGAGGACTGCAGCTTTCCCAGAAATACGGTCTCTGGCTTTGCCAACAGCCCAGCGTTTCTATAAACAACCCAAAGCTTCTTAACTGCTCACATCAGGTAGATCTGGATGGTTTTAATGAAGCCGGTTTTAAACACCAGGAGTCCAAAGCCCCCCCCCCCCTTTGCTTTATTGGTTTAGAGGGAGCTTAAGGACCACCAGGGCTGTCAGGGAGAACCGGTGGGATCCCTTCATCTGATGACCAAGGGGGGTGGGGGGGACACCCCTGGAGGACGCCCCGCCCAGTCTCCAGGCAGGAGGCCGCCACCACTTATTAGGCGCACTGCCCCCCCCCCCCCGGTATAACTGCCCCCTCCCTCTGCCAGGGACCTTCATCCTCGGTGTGACTGAATCAACCCACTTATAAAGGTGGGGAGGGGAACTCTTTCCAGGAAAAACACACACACGCATGCCTCCACACATGCACACACACGTACCCAGCGCTCAAAGGCCGGGGAGTGGCGGCAACGCCACCCTCTGGTGCCCATTCCCACTGGGCGCCTTCTCTGGCTCTGCAGGCTTAAAAGGGGATGCCTCAGGGATGGGGTCCTACCGATTCTGTCCGGTTCTATAGAACCAGTTGCTCCAAAGAGCAGCTGACACCTAACCGGTTCGCTGGGAGGAGGTTTTGGTCTGCTATTTGGCCCACCTGCTAGCCCGGGCTCGAGTCCAGGGGTCTCCAATCTTTTGGACCTCAGGGACCACCAAATTCATCATTTTAAATCGCACGGACCAGAGACCCTGGGAAAATCCCAAGAAAAGTCTGCAGGAAAATTCCCCATCCCGTTTTCCTACCTATCGATCGTTCTTTATTTGGGGTCGCAGGATACCATCTCCAGCTCCGTTCTCAGGGGGAGAGAGAGAGAGAGAGAGAGAGATTTTTGGCTTCATGCAAGGAAAGCAGCAGAAGCAGCAGAAGTCTTTCTTTCTCTCCCCTAAACTCCGCCAGAAATGAGTCTTTGTGAGACTTGTCGTGCCAGCGCAGCCTCTTGGAGCAGGGGGCCTTGCAGGGACCCAAAGTCTCATTTCTGGGGGAGTTTGGGGGAGAGAAAGAAAGAAAGACTTTGGCTGCTTTCCTTGCATGCAGCCAAAAGCAGAAAAAGAAAAAAGCGGAAAAAAGCAGCCCATGGCCAGGCCGGGCATGTGGGATGAGTGGGGCAAGTTCCCCCTTCCGCCCTTTCCCTCCTCCCCTCACTACCTTGTGTTGTCCACAATGCAAGCGACGCAAGCCTTGTGTTCCCGCGGAGCCTGGATTAATTGCTTTGGGGGTAACATTTGTCTGCGGACCACCAAAATTTTCTCATGGAGCACCATTGGTCCCTGGCCCACTGGTTGGCAACCACTGCTCTAGGCTGTCCTTTAGTGGCTGCGTTTTCCTCCCCAGTTGGCCTTGTGTGGCGCAGCTGAGTGCCGCTCGTCAGGTGGAGAAGGGGAATGCTTGCCAGAGCCAGTAACGCGCACGTGTGCGCTCCCCGAACCAGTTGTTATGCTGGTCGGATCCCACCCCTGGGCTGCCTCCTCAGCTGTGACGGCCTCTCCACAACCCCCACAGTCCCCAAGTATTCTTCTCTTCCCCTCCTCCTGACCCACATTCATATATTTGTGCTCCAGCACAGGGGGCCCCGACCTTTCCAGCTTTACAGACAGGCAAGGAGGGGCGGGAGGGAGAGGAAATTCGGTGTGAGCGGCAGGCGCCCACGCACGCAGCTCCATTTGCATGAGTAGTGGGCACTCACGCACACAAGTGAAGCTCCAGCTGTGCAAACGGTGCACCCTCGCCCACCACTTACGCGGACTGCTTCCAAATGGGTTGTGCCCAGGGGTGGGATCCTACCGGTTCGCACCTATTCGCTAGAATCAGTTGTTAACATTCTAAGCAGTTCGGAGAACCGGTTGTTAGAAGAAATTACAGGCCTAATCCTGTAAGGAAGGCAGGAAGGAAACATTCTGGTGTTGTTTACAGAAACTGCCTCTCCATTAACTCTTATTACATTCTTGGCAGGACTGGACTTCCTGTCTCAGGAACTTCTCTGGAGTTTTTTCCCCCTCCTTCGCTGGCACTTTGCTTGTGTGGAGTGACCACTCAAAGTTACAATGGCACTGAAAAAAGTGACTTATGACCCTTTTTCACACTTACGACTGTTGCAGCATTCCCACAGTCATGAGAGGCCAGGCGAGGAGATGCATGCCTCGATGTGAGTGATATTGAGTTGGCCACACCCACTCAATATCATCACCACCAAGCCACGTCCACCCAGTCACATGACTACCAAGCCACGCCCAGCACCTAAGCCACGCCCACAGAACTGGTTGTTAAAAAATTTGAATCCCACCCCTGGCCGTGCCCCAGGAGTTGGGGAGCCCTGGTCTAGCAAACATGGCTGTAACTGCCCAGAGAGAACCGTGCAAGAGAGCACCTTCATTTCCTAAAAAGCGAAGCCATTCAAAGCAGCCGATTCTCCTCCCTGCAGTCTAAGACCACCATCTTTTCTCCAAACCCCCCCCCCCCCAAGTCTTTAACCGACCACGTCTGGCCCTTCTCAGCCTTCTCTGAGCCTGGTATATGCAATCACACTTGGCCAATCCAAGAATTCTATTCTATTCTCTGCCAGCTGGCAAAGCTGAGTGCGGACAGGACCAACCTTTCTGCCCTGAGCCCAAACTGTCTCCCATCCCACCGAGCAATCCAATTTTTTCTTTTCTCTCCCCGCGCAAAGCCAACGAGGGACCCTCCTACCCACCCATAACTGAGGAAGTAAGCAGCACAGGAGGGCAAAATGTCACACCGACAACTTTTCGAGAGCTGCGCAAGCTCTTGTCTTCTCGGCTGTCATCGAAATTCCACTCCGCTCATGGCAACTTTAAGCCGGTGATCTTCTAAAGGCAGAGGTCAGAGTCAGCCTAGGTACTAAACCTGGTTATGCAATCGACCCATTTCCAGAGAAGACGGAAGAGAAGGCGGACGGCGCAAAGCGGAGCAAGGGTATGAAAGAAGCCAAAATGAACCGCAAGATTAGGAGGCCACGGTGGGCTACGGTGAGCAGCGTCTAATCCTCTTCTCCTTTTTTCTCATCTCTTTCCTCGGCTTACTGCTCCTGGCGCCTTTTCTGTACGTTACGTAACTGTGTTTACCGTGAACGAGAATTCGAGCGAGGAGTACGTGGGCTCATAATGGAAAACTACTACTCCCCAAGTGGGCTGTTCTGCGCAGGGTACTAAGCCCCTGCCGCCAGCAGCAAAGGAAAGGTTTCTCCTGGGAGTATCCTGGGCCCCGTCGTGATAAGGAGTCAGCAATGAAAGCTGCTTCACTTTCATGGTTTTTTATCATTTAAGGATTGCAAGAGTTACCTTGAGGTAAGATGGGCAGCCTATAAATTTTACCAATAAACGAATCTTATCCCAAAACCAGAAAACTGGAAACTCAGACCCGGCCAGACCTGCCTGCGTTTCCCAGCGTTGGAGGACTACAAGGGTCTCCTCCCAGTCCCAGAGGGGGAGCCCTGAGACCATCTGGTCCATCCCTGCCTTTGAGCAAGGTCCAAGGCACGGGTCAGACAGGCAAGGTCCTCTCGCTGACGTTCTCAGCAGCTGACACTTAAAAAGACAGGCTGCCTGAGATCTAGGAGGCCTGCGGCTGCACGGGGAAACGGCGGCCTGGGACGAGACGGGCAGTCCAGCCCAACGCAAGGGCAGGGGGTTCGGAGCGCAGGAGGCTCCGGTCTCTCTCTCTCTCTCTCTCCACCACCCCCGGCAGCTCACCTGCTTCATTGCCGTCTCCCCAATCTTGTCCGAGTGTTTGCGGATGCTCTCCAGGAAGTCTTTGAGGTCAGACATGGAGACCTCCTTGATTTCCTCGCGCAGCCTCGGAATGTTCTCCACCAGGACCTTGCAGAAGCGGTAATGGCTGACTTGCGGCAGGCACATGCGTTCCAGGTGCTCCAAGGTCTTCAGGGCGGGGTAGTGCCTGGAAGGAAGGAAGGCGGCCTTGCTCAGGGGACTCGCTCCGCCCGCTACCTCTCAGGCCCCTGGAGTTTGTTTCGTCTCACCGAATTAAATCACTCTTGAGAGGGGGGGAGGGAGTGGATCTTACCAGCCCTATTTATCTCGCTAGGGGTAAGACGACCTCAAACCGCATACAGGTAGTCCTGGACTCATGACCGCAACTGAGCTCAACGTTTCTGTTCTTAAGTGAGCTTTCCCCCATTTTACGACCTTTCTTGCCACAGGAGTTAAGTCAACCACCGCGGCTGTTCAGTTAGTAACAGAGTTGTAAAGTCCATCTGGCTTCCCCCGTAGTCAGGCCTCAAAAGGGGATCGCGTAAACCTTCCCTGCAAGCGTCGTAAATATGAACCGGTGGCCAAGCTGCCTGAATTCTGATCACGGGACCATGGGGATGCTGCAACCGTCATTAAGTGTGAAAAACGGTCGCAAGTCACTCTTTTCAGTGCCGCTGTAACTTCGAACGGTCACTAAATGAAGTGTAATAAGTCGAGGACTACCTGTATAAAGGAGTGTTCCCCCCCCACCCCCTCTTGCATACTAAGGGGTGGCTACTCCTTGGAATCAAGCCACAGAAAAAAGAACAGGAGGCGGGGGAGAAAGGAGGAAATAGTACAGAGAAAAAGAGAAGGCGCTGCATTTCTCCGACAGATCACAAAGGTAAAAATGAGTGCAAAAATATAGAGCAATGAAAGCTGCAACCGAGGAAGATTCTCAAGAAGGAGAACAAGGGATGGATGCCCAGAAAAGGGAAGATAAGTCATATGAGAGAGAGAGAGAGGGAGGGAGGGAGAGAGAGGGAGGGAGAGAGAGAGAGAAAGAGAGGGAAAGGAAGGGGGAGGGAGAGGAAGGGAGAGGGAGATAGGGGGAGGGAGGGAGGGAGGAAGGAGAGAAAGAGAGGGAAAGGGGGGGAGAGAGGGAGGGGGGAGGGGAGGGGGGGAGGGAGAGGGAAAGGGAGGGAGGGAGAGGGAAAGGGAGGGAGGGAAAGGGAGGGGGAGAGAGAGAGGGAGGGAGGGAGGAGGGAGAGGGTGGGAGAGGGAGGGAGATAGGGGAGAGAGAGGGAGGGAAAGGGAGGCAAGGGAGGAGAGGGAAGGAGGGAGAGGGAGGGAAAGAGAGGGAGGGGGAGAGAGAGAGGGAGGGAGGGAGACAGAGAGAGCACCCACTGAAACGAATGCCAGTGATGGCTGGGAAGCCCAGGGAGCCCCAAACGCAGTGGACTTAGACTTCTATCCCGCTTCACAGGGCCTCTACAGCCCTTTCTAAGGCGTTTTACAGAGTCAGCCACTTGCCCCTCAAACAACCTGGCTCCTTATTTAACCGACCTCGGAAGGAAGGAAGGCGGAGTCAACCGTGAGCCGGTCAGGATCGAACTCCCGGCAGTGGGCAGTGAATTAGCCCCGCAATTCTGCATTCTAGCCACTGGGCCATCATGGTTAATCAAGGCCAGCCTCCAGAGCCTTCCCTGGAGCCTGGCTGAAACCCAGAGCCGCCCAGGATCGCCTACCTTTTGGACTTCATCTGCTCCCTTAACTTGCTCTCCATCTCCAGAACTAGCGGGAAGAAAGGAAAACAAACGAGAGAGGTCAGGAAGGGAAGGGCGTCCCCCAGCGCCTCCTCCCTCCTCCTCTGCAGGTCTCTCACCGGGAAGGCACTGGCTGAGTTTATCCACCGTGGCAGAGATGTTCCACTGCTGCAGCCGGCACTGCCTCAGCTCCTCCATGGTGCCCACCAGCTGCAAGAGAGACGAGACGGGGGCTTCATCGTCGCAGGCAGCCTCGGCTCTCCTTCCCCAGGTCTGCAGACGGGCTGGCTGAGAGCCCAAGGCGACCCCTGTAGACAGAGCCCGGCGCCCGGCGCCCAGGCAGGCCGAAGGGGCAAGGAGTCAGAGGGGCCAGGGCTTGGCTGCTAAGACCCAGGGCCTGTGGGGTCACGTGGGCAGCTGGACGGAAAGCATTCAAGGGGGCAGGAGTGACAGACTGGACGGTCCTGATCGATGCACTCCCTCGAGCATTTCAGGGCCCTTCCAGACAGGGGTAGGCTTCAAATGTTTTAGCAAAGGGCTCTCTGCCCTAATGACTGGCTGAGTGGGTGTGGCTGGGTGGTCATGTGATCGGGTGGGCATGGCTAGGTGGTCCTGTGACTGGGTGGGTATGGCTAACTCGACATCGCTTCTTTGCCCCAATTGCCTACAAAATATATATATACACCAAAAAGTTTTTGTATTATTTCGTGCATTTAATACTTAAATAAAAGTCTGGGTGAAACCAGGCTTAATAGCAGTGCCTGTAAGAGGGACCTTAGTGGAGTTTCTGGTGAGTTACATGATTAGTTTTATTTGGGAATTAATGCCCTCGGAGGAGAGTGGCTATGTTATCTGATTTTTCTCCATGGCTCTCCCTCGCAAGCGCTGAGTGGATTGTTTATCTAGCTTGCAACACTTTTACCAGGTGTAAAATGCTTTTGGCTGAATGCCCAGAAGTTCAATTGAGCCTATCAAGAGCTTTTCCTTGCTGCTTGTCTTCCTGAGGTTATTTGGGGGCTCTCCGAGCCCCACAGAGTCTTAGCTAGGGCCTCTCCCAAGCCCCTGCAAGCGCCCGGCAGCCCAGCCCTGCTTCCAGCCCTCTGATTCTAGGCTTCACATTCACCATTTTCATCTCTATACACAGCTCCGCCAACACGGGTGCAGCTTTGCGAAGGACAAAAGGCTAAACACTGCCGAGAACACTGAAAACCTTCCTCCGCGGCAGCTTCGTTTCAGGACTGAGGGAAGGAGAACCCGAGGGCTGAGCTGAGGCTGAGGGAACGGCTGGGTTTGAGGCCAAAGAGAGGCACCCCAAGAGCCCTTTGAAGGGGGAGCAGAAAAACCTATGAGGAGGTTAAAAACGGAGGGACGGGAACTGAGGTAAGAGTAGGAGTTAGCAACATCTTTCAGGGGAAAAAGCAGATTCCGGCAAGGACACATCCATGCCCAAGCCAGAAAAATAGATTCGATTTGTCAGCTGTTCAAGTAATGGAATAAAACACAGACAGTCCTTCACTTCTGGCTGCTCACTCAGCGACTGCTTGAAATTATACTGCTGAACTAAGAGGCTCAATGGTCCAAAATTGCTGTCATTTTGCAGTGGCTCCCACAGCCACATAGTTCAAAATTCAGGGGATGGCAGGGGCCCTTCAACTCTTCTCTCCCCCAGTCTCCCCCGCCCCAGCCTGTCCTTTTTGGCGCTCCATCCTGTGGCACTCAGCAGTGGCTGGGAGCCCAGAGCCCTTGGCAGTACTCCGGGCCTTCAAGCAGCCCCAATGCCACTTTTCCCACTGAGAAATACCACCTGAAGCTCCCATTAGTGAACCGATTGTCCCACACCACCATCAATCCTGCCCAGCACCCATAGCCCTGTTGAGCCCAGCTGGTATTTTCCTCTCATTGCTGCTGAGGCACCCGCTGGTCCTGGTTCCTTCCGCCTGCGAGGCGCTGCTGGCCGCACCGGGCCTTCTTCCCGACACCCTTTGCACCATTCCCCACACCGCACACCTTGTTCTCTCAAAGCTTTGGAAAACCTTCGGGAACCCTCTCACCCACCCGCAGGGTCTCCCTAAGCATGGGGAGAAGGGAAGGTCCTCCATGCAGTCCGCCTGTTCCGGCGAGACTGAAGGAAGATTTCAGGGCCTTCCCAAAGCGCATTGCAAGGACGGGACATGCCCAGATGTGGGTATTCAGCAGGTTCTGACCAGTTCTGGAGAACCGGTAGCGGAAATTTTGAGTCGTTCGGAAAACCAGCCAATCCCGCCTCTGACTGAAGATTTTACAGCATCCTTTCCCTGCCAGGCCCACCAAGCCACACCCACAGAACCGGTAGTTAAAAAAAATGAATCCCACCACTGGATGTGCTGTGTGGAGGAGGAACGGCATGAGCAGCCTCGGGAGCAGGCCCGGCAAACTGCAGGAAGGCCAAGTGGACCCTCCCGCAGGAGGGAAAAAGACCAAACGGCACCCAATGGTGGCAGGTGCAGGACAGCAAGGGTGGCCAGGCCACGGCTTCGTACTGTGACAGAAATCCTGGGCCTGGCTGCCGTTGTAATCAGCCGACGACCGCCTGTAAATAAGATTGCCGCAAAGGCTTCGAGGAGAGGAGCCGAGGCCTCCTTACTTGCTTGCTTTCCAGCTGCAGCTTCCGATTCGTGTCCGTGACTTGATTCTGTAAAAGAAAGCCATGGCATTGATAATTTTAGCCCATGAAGTGAGCTCCTCCCCTCCCACAATTCCGCCCCCCACCCCCCGAGTTGTTGGGCGCACAAATTGGACGGATGGATGGAGATGGTAGCTATATAGATCAGAGTTGGGCAACGGTGGCCCGTTTAGGACTTGTGGACTTCAACTCCCAGAATTCCCGAGCCACTTCAAGAGCTGCTCGGCCATCTTCTCAGCACCACCAAGGCTAAAGTGGAAGGTGGCCCTCAGAAACCTTCCCTTTCCACCCCATGGTTCTCGGCTGCTGCAACCTGTGCAGAGTTGCGCCCCCGCTACCTCGCCAGCCTTCCCCCAGGTGACTAATTTTGGGCTCATGGGACCTCCAAGGCGCTCCGTGCCACTTGCACCTGGCTCTGGCTGACACACACATACACACACCCCTCCCCCGCAATTCCTTACCTTGAGCTTCTGGGCCTCTGCCCGGACCTTCAGGAACTCCGTGATGGAGTCGACAAAGCCCTGGTAGTGGAAGTTGCACATCTTCTCGATTTCCCGGTCGTGGTTCCGGATGCGAGCGTCCAGCTTCTCCATGAAGCGTCCATGTTCTGAACCGTCATAGACAGACCTGGATAAAGAGGGATGCGTTAAGGTAGCTTTAAACCCTGAATTCACCTGTTCTCCGAGTTCACATAATGCACAGAATGATAAACATTGGAACCAATCAAGGAGAGAAACAACTTGGAATTCAGAAGAAACTTCCTAACAGTGAGGACAATTAACCAGTGGAACCGCTGCTTCATCACTGGAAGAAGAAAACTGGACAGTCCTTTATCTGAAATGGTATTGGGTCTCCTGCTTGAGCAGGGGGCTGGACTAGAAGACCTCCAAGGCCCCTTCCTCTATTCTGATTGATTGATTGAACTAACCCTGGGGGCCTCCAAATGTGGCAACTTTAAAACCTGTGGACTTCAACTCCCAGAATTCCCCAGCCAGCCATGCTCCTTCAGAGGCAACAGACTTGTCTGCAATTTGGGGGGATGTCCAAGCAGGATGTCTGGTTTGGTTCTGCAACCCAACAAGACAGACACAGACTTCAGAGAGTAATTAGGACTGCAGAAAAGACAACGGCTATCAACCTGCCTTCCATGGAGGACTTGTATACTGCACAAGTCAAAAAGAGGGCTGTGAAAATATCTACAGACCCCTCACATCCCGGACATAAACTGTTTCAACTCCTACCCTCAAAACGACACTATAAAGCACTGCACACCAGAACAACTAGACACAAGGACAGTTTTTTCCCAAACGCCATCACTCTGCTAAACAAATAATTCCCTCAACACTGTCCAACTATTTACAAAGTCTGCATTACTATCACTATTAACCTTCTCATCATTCCTTATCACCCATCCCCTCCCACTTGTGACTGTACAACTGTAACTTTGTCGCTTGTATCCTTACGATTTATATTGACTGTTTCCTAGTACGATTTGACTGCTTATTGTACCCTACGACTATCATTAAGTGTTGTACCTGATGATTCCTGACTCTTGACGAATGTATCTTTTCTTTTATTTACACTGAGAGCATTTGCACCAAAGACAAATTCCTTGTATGTCCAATCACATTTGGCCAATAAAAGAATCTATTCTATTCTATTGACTGTTGTCTTCAAGGTCTGCTTACAAGGAGACTCGTGAACCTGAGGGGGTCTCACTATAATCCCAGTGACAATTCAACTGCTGGCCGCTTGGTTTACTCCACAATCATGAGCGACTCAGTTTCCCCTTTATCCCTGAGCCAACAGTGGCTAGAAGTGGAGCCGAGAGCCAAGGAGACGACCCATCAATTGGGGTTAGTCTAGAGACATTTCGGCAAGGCAGAAGCCACAGCGTTTTAAGAAAGGCCTCTTTTGCATTGCCAGCCTCAAAGCAGGCCCTCGCCGTGCCATTTCCTCTCTTCAGGAGCATCGCCCAGGATACAAGGCCCACAGGACAGGCAGTCCTCGACTTACGACCACAATTGAGCCCCCAAATTTCGGTGCCTAAGCGAGACAAGGGTTCAGTGAGTTTCATAAGACCGTTTTGTGGCTTTTCTGGCCACCATGGTTAAGCGAAACCACTGCAGCTGTAAGTCACAGTAACACGGTTGGGAAGTGAACCTGGCTATGCCATGGACTTCGCTTGTGTTTAAGGTCGCCAAAGGATGTAAATACGAGTCAGTTGCCAAGCCTCTGAACTTCGATTACGTGACCGCTGGGGATGCTACACCGGTCCTAAGGGTGAAATACGGTTCTACGTCACTATTTTCAGTGCCTCGGTAGCTTAGAATGGTCACAAAATGAACCGTTGTTAATCTGAGCACGACTTCCGTCGTTTCCCTCCCAAGGGGGCAGAGGCAGAGAGATTTTAAACCGTGCTTATTTATTGCCCTTCAATAAACTTTTAAAAGGCCTTGGATAGATTTGGGATGATAATATGAATTGTCATAAAATAAATTAATTAAAATATGGATTATTTTGCATAACATGAACAAATAACAGTATAGTCAAATGATTGATTAACAATGATATTAATGTACTTAGGAACATCTGACAGACAATATGAGGACATATACAAGTAATTGTAAGTAATGAGTATGAAGTGGATGCACAAAATAATTTGTAAACCAACCGACACACTGTATGTACGTTAAGTGGAAGATGGCTTGATGTTTTTATGTTGTGTTTGTATATGTTTGTTTAAAAAATAATAAAATTTGGGGGGAAAAAAAATAATAAACTTTTAAAAGGCCGAATGCCAAATACAAGGGCCAAAATGATCTTGACCCCCTCTGGCTGCCCAGTCAGCTACTAGGGCTAATTCCGCAAGAGGTTTCCAACAAACTGGCCTTAATCGGAAGGCGTCTTAAATTGATACACTGGAATGAAAGCTTGTTTGGGCTACCTAGATGCTACACTAAAAACGGTTGAGAATCTTCATAGGCATCTCTCACAGCGCATACAAAAAAGGAAAAACCACAATAACCCCAGTAATGAAATTGGCCCAAAACTAACAATAAGAAAATGGCAATAGCGCCATTGGAAATAATCCAGGAGAGAAGCAATTTAGAATTAAGAAGAAACAATTATAAATACTCTTGATGTTTGTTTTAAATATATATACATATATTAAGTGTCAATATGATATTCCTTTTTCTCGTTTTGTTTTTTTCTCCTTTTTTACTTGAATTAGTGACTTATAAAGATGATATAGCTTTGTTTATTAACGTTAATTAAGAACTGTGAATTAATATAGTTAATAGGGAAAAAACTGTCAAATTCTAAGCGTACATATGGTACTTAGTGTACTGCCAAGAAAATGATATTGAAAGATGTCGATATAGTTTCTATTACAGAAACTTTTGTAAAACTTTTTAACATTTTGCTTTTTGTAAACTTTTTAATAGCTTGAATTTTAATAAAGTACTTTTTAAAAATTAGGAGGAAGAAGAGGAGGAGTAGGAGGAGAAGACAAAGAAGAGGAAGAGGAGGGGGAAGGGGAGGAGGAGGAAAAGGAAGAGGAAGAGGGGGGAGGGGGAGAGGAGGAAGCGGAAGAGGAAGCAGCAGCAGTGGAGGAGAAGGAGGGGAGGGGGGGAGGAGGAAGAAGAGGAGGAGGAGGGAGGAGGAATGAGGAAGAAGAGGTGGAGGAAGAGGAAGAGAAGGAGGAAGGAGGAGGAATGAGGAAGAAGAGGAGGAAGAAGAGGAGGAAGAAAAGGAGGAGGAGGAAGAGAAGGAAGAGGAGGAGGAGGAGGAAGAAGACAAAGAGGAAGAGGAAGAAGAAAAAGAAGAGGAAGAGGAAGAAGAAGAAAAAGAAGAGGAAGAGGAGGAGGAAGAAGAAGAGGAAGAAGAGGAAGCAGCAGCAGAAGAGGAGGAGGAGGATGAAGAAGAAGAAGAAGAAGAGGAGAAGGAAGGAGGAGGAAGAAGAGATGGAGGAAGAGGAGGAGGAGCAAGGAGGAAGAAGAGGTGGAGGAAGAGGAAGAGAAGGAGGAAGGAGAAGGAGGAAGGAGGAGGAATGAGGAGGAAGAAGAGGAGGAAGAGGTGGAGGAAGAAAAGGAGGAAGAGGAGGAGGAGGAAGAGGAGGAGGAAGGAGGAGGAGGAAGAAGACAAAGAGGAAGAGGGAGAAAAAAAAGAAGAGGAAGAGGAGGAGGAAGAAGAGGAAGAAGAGGAAGCAGCAGCAGCAGAGGAGGAGGAAGAAGAAAAAGAGGAGGAGGAAGGAGGAGGAAGGAGGAAGAAGAGGAGGAGGAAGAGGAGGAGGAGGAAGAGGAGGAAGGAGGAGGAAGAAGAGGAGGAAGAGGAGGAAGGAGAAGAGGAGGAAAAGGAGGAGGAAGAGAAGGAGGAGGAAGAGGAAGAGGAAGGAGGAAGAAGAGGTGAAGGAAGAGGAGGAAGAGAAGGAGGAAGGAGAAGAGGAGGAAGGAGAAGAGGAGGAGGAAGAAGAGGAGGAAGAGGAGGAGGAAGGAGAAGAGGAGGAGGAGGAGGAAGAAGAAAACAAAGAGGAAGAGGAAGAAAAAGAAAAAGAAGAGGAAGAGGAGGAGGAGGAGGAAGAGGAAGAGGAGGGGTGGAGGAGGAAGAAGAAGCAGCAGCAGCAGAGGAGGAGGAGGGGAGGAGGAGGAAGAAGAAGAGGAGGAGGAGGAGGAAGGAGGAGGAGGAGGAGGAGGGAGGAGGAGGAAGAAGAGGAGGAAAGAGGAAAGGAAGGAGGAAGAGAAGGAGGAGGAAGAGGAGGAAGAAGGAGGAGGAAGAGGTGGAGGAAGAGGAGGAGGAGGAAGAGAAGAAGGAAGGACGAGGAGGAAGGAGGAAGAAGAGGAAGAAGAGGAGGAGGAGGAAGGAGGAGGAGGGAGGAGGGAGAAGGAGGAAGAAGAGGAGGAAAGAGGAAAGGAAGGAAGAGGAAGAGGAGGAAGAAGGAGGAGGAAGAGGTGGAGGAAGAGGAGGAGGAGGAAGAGAAGAAGGAAGGACGAGGAGGAAGGAGGAAGAAGAGGAAGAAGAGGAGGAGAGGAGGAGAAGGAAGAGAAGAAGAAGAAGAAGAAGAAGAAGAAGAAGAAGAAGAAGAAGAAGAAGAAGAAGAAGAAGAAGAAGAAGAAGAAGAAGAAGAAGAAGAAGAAACAACAACATCTCTCATGCCCCCAAACCCAATTATGAAACGAAAGAGCCGGCCTGGGTTCTTACAGGCTGTGCCTGGGGAAAGGCATCCGCATACAGCTCCTTTCCCCCTCCCAGTCCTTTCTGCCAAAGACTTTCTGGATTATTTTAAAGCCAGTATTATGAAGTACCTCCTCCTCCTCCTCTACAGAGAACAAAACAGAATTATGCAAAATAAAACCATCTGCAATGATCCACCGGGATATGCAACCGGGGTTTTGTGGCCAAGCTGCGTTGTTTAGCACGGGCGGGCGTAAACTGGTTATAAACAGCGGCCTCCTCACCCTTGCCCGGCCGGCCGGGGACTGGCAGAAAATCACAAGATGCCCAAGGAAGGGCACAGAAATGTCAGCGCCTGGGTTGCCCTGCGTGAAATGGGCACTGGGTTTTGCTTCAAAGACCCACCCACACCCCAAAAAAGGCTCTTCCATCCTAGATGTTTTAGGTCAGCAGAAAGAAATCTCAGGACATTTTGAGCGATCTACATTTCAGCCAGAAAAAAACCTTAGAGGGATCCCGGAGAAAACAGGGGCAAAGGGGAGGCTGGGCCCTTCTCCACCCCCCCCCCCCCAATTCCCTCTCTGAGCTGCTCTTCCCAGGAGATTCCCTCCCTCCCTCCGGTGCCTTCATTAAATATCCAGCTTTCCACATGGCGGCTCCTCCCCGGGACCCTCCTTTCTCCCCCACTCCCCCATCCCTCTAGTATCTCTGCCGAGGCCCTTGCTCCCTTCCTCCTCCACAACCAAAACCATCTAGAACAGCCGCGCTACGACCACAAGCGAGCCCAACATTTCCATTGCTAAGTGAGAAGTTTGTTAAGTGAGCTTTGTTCCATTTTACGACCTTTCAATCACTGCAGTCGTTAAGTGAGCCTGGCTTCCCCATTGACTTTGCTCATCAGGAGGTCGCAAAAGGGGATTCCCATGACCCCAGGACTCTTGAGACCGTCATAAATGTGAGTCAGTTGCCAAATGTCCAAATTTTGACCGTGCCACCGTGGGAATGCTGCAACGGTCACAAGTGTGAAAACATGGCCATAAGTCTTTTTTTTTTTTCAGTGCCGTTATAACTTTCCTTGTAACAGTCGCTAAATGAAGTGTTATAAGTCGAGGACTACCTACTGCTAGTGTTTATGGACCCAACTATCCAAAATCGGCCCAATTTATTGCAGGCGTCACCCAGCAAACCGGCTATTCCCAGCATAGAACGATTTGGGTTGGGGTCTTTTGCACACCCCTTGTTAATCCCTAAAGCAAAATCTGTATGTCACGCAGAGGGTTCATTGATGTGCAACATTGCAAACGCACATACACACGCACGCACACACATGTACACACACACACTGCTCCACGCACCCTAGAGCCATGCAATGGTTGAGAATCTCCATAGACATGGCTCATAAAAAAGGAAAAACCACAATAACCCCAGTAATGAAATTGGCCCAAAACTAACAATAAGAAAATGGCAATAGAGATCATTGGAAATAATCCAGGAGAGAAGCAACTTGGAATTAAGGGGAAACTTCCTAACCGTGAGGATAACCAACCAGTGGAACCCGCTTTGCCTCCAGAAATTGTGGGGTGCTTCAACACTGGAGGTTTTTAAGAAGCGACTGGACAGCCACTTCTCTGAAATGGTCTAGATTCTCCTGCTTCAGCAGGGGGCTGGACTAGAAGACCTCCAAGGTCCCTTCCAGCTCTATTCTGATTGATTGATTGATTGATTGATTGATTGATTGATTGATTGATTGATTGATTGATTGAACAGCCGGTTCCAAAGAATCCTACCTACACCTCCTGGGAGCAGCAGCGTAGCTCTTCCCAGGTCTTCCTGGCTGTCCAATCACCTCCCGGAGGAAGGAGGAAGAGGGCCATTTCCTCCTCAGACCTGCCAATCAAGCAAATCAGCTCCCCCCCTCGCCCATCCGCCCTAGCCATAATATTTCAGAAGCCTTTGGTTAAGCCCCACTAAACTCAGGCAGACACCCAGAGGCCGGCCTGGCTTTTCTCTCTCTTTAATTCAGACGAGGGTCGCAGAGGCAAAATCCTCCTGGGAATCTTATCCCGGGTTCCAAGGCGGCTCCGGGGCCCCGCTTCCAGAGGTTCCGCCATCTGGAGGTCGGACGATGAGGGATAGGAAAGCTGAGCCCACCCGCGGAGCCCGGCGGGATCCATTTCAGGAAAAGAGCCCAGCAGTTCCAAGGAAAGAAGGAAGGGAACCCGGGATCAGGACATCGTGATGACTTTCTGGAGACCGGCAAGGTTCTTCTGCTCTGGCTTTGATTAAGGAGTGGAATGAAAGCCCAGACGACGACACTCCAAGGGCTAAATTCTTTTAATCCTGGGACATTTTCTTTCCATTAAGTGTCAAGGCAATAAAGGCTTCCTTATTAAGGGAGTTAAAAATAAAGCAGTAGGGAGAATGAACTCCTGGTTCCCCCACAAAAACACATTTTTTTTGCAACGTGCTCTGGAAAAGGCCAGGGAAAGTCTGGATTCTCCAGGTGGCTTTGGAGCATCAAGTCAGCGCCTTTCCTGCTGCTGCTGCTGCCGACGGTGCCCAGGAGTCTCCGGAGCTCCTGCACTGGACACCGTGGCGAGGCGCAAACCAAGGGACCGCCTCCCACCCCCCGAGATCAAAGGCAGCTCCCAAAACGCAGTGGCCAGTATCACCTTGGCCCTTCAGGTGGCCATGAAATTCTCTTGCACTCTGGTCCCAGAAATAGGCAGTCCCTCTACTCTGGGTGGTCTCAGAACTTGGTGGTTTTCTTGCAGACGTTTCATTACTTAGCTAGGTAACAAGGAAGTGGGGTTTGGAGGAAGATGGAGGAGTTTGGAGGAGTTTGGAGGAGGAGGAGGGGGGAGAGAGAGAACTATGTGGTCCTTGGTGTTCTATGAGTTTCATGCCCAACTAGGTAATATCATCAGTGCTAGAAGGGATGGGGTTTGGAGGAGGATAATCCTTGATAAATCTTTCAGGACCAGCTCCTTGCCAAAACTATGGTCACAAGCCACGGTCATCCCCATCTTCAAAAAGGGAGACCCCCAGCCTAGTTGAAAATTACAGACCAATTTCTTATGCTGCGTCACCTGTAAAGCCATGGAATCAATTATTAACCAATCCATCATCCTCCACTTAGAGACAAACAACCTACTCTCTAATAAACAATTTGGTTTCAGAAAAAAACTATCCTGTAATCTGCAACTCTTTCACTGCAAAAACATATGGACTACACAACTCGATCAGGGCAAAACAACAGATGCAATCTACGGAGGAGGAGGAGGAGGAGAACCGTGGGGTCTTTAGTGCTCTATGAATTTTTTTGTTTTCTGGCAGACGTTTTGTACCCAACCAGGTAACATCATCAGTGCTAGAAGGGAATGGGGTTTGCGCTCTGTTTATATACTTCTAGTGCTAATGACGTTACCTAGTTGAAACATCAGCAAGGAAACAACCAAGTTCAGAGAGCACCAAGGATCCCTCATTTCACCCCTAAGTTGCAAATATTCTCCTTTATTGGAAGTAAACTTTATTAGCCATCCTTGCAGCTGGAGTCAAAGGAACTTAGAGTATTCCTTTCTCTGCCAACTTTCCACCTGCTTTCCAAAATGGTTCCCAAGTACTGTAGACTACCAGCTGGGTTCTGGTCCTGCTGTCCACTGCTGGAAAACAAGGAATGAAATACACACCTTCCATCTACCCAGAACAGCCCAGGACCGTCCAAAACACTGGCTTTAGGAAACAGAGGTTTCAGTGCCTCAGTTTTGGGTGGGCATTTTGCTTAACCCTGGCTACTTGCTGACCTCGGGGCAGGCCCCGCGTCTTAACTCTTTTTTTCCAGTGAGAAGAGAAACCAATTTCAGAATTTGCAGTGATGCTTAAAAATTTGTGAACCCTTCTGAACGTTGGATATTTCTGCGCAAATCTGACCTAAAATGTGACCCTGTCCTCCATAGAAGTGCTAAAACGAGATAAAGAGAGCTCCTTGGAACAAAGGAATCCAAAACATCATGCCCGGATTTTCTGAGGAAAATGACAAGAGCCAGCCAACGCCTAACATCCAGCTGAAAAGGGAAGCCAAGGACTTAAGAGCTCCCCAAGAAGAGTACCTCCCACCCAAAGATGGGTGGCCAGAGTTCCCCTGAAGCAACAGAAGAGCTCTTCATAGGGACGAAGGGCTGGGCTCATCTAGAACCCAGGAAGAAGAAGAAAAAATAGGGGGACTGGGGGAAGAGGGAGGAGGCGGCCATGCTTTATCTCCAGCCAGCCCCAAAGGCTGCAAAGGGGGACCTGGAGGGAAGGCCACGCCCAAGCGGCTCCCTGCCACTGGGACAAGGATGGAGAGAGGCAACGATGGCCGTCAGCAACACATTCGGAGGGCAGGGTGGGAACAATTCTCTGGGAAGAACAGAAGGGATGCGTCAGCAAGCAATCCCTCCGGTCCCAGAGGCCTTTCAAGCTGGAAGGACAGTTGATTGGCACCATGTGTTGTGGCGGCGGATGGGAAGAAGACGACAACAGGACAGACGACAAGCAGGCGAGATAAAGGCAGCAGAGGAGGAGGAAGAGGAAGGGGGATATGGTTGGCTGTACACTGCCCTGAGTCCTTTGGGAGAAGGGCGGTATATAAATATATTAAATAAATAAATAAATAAATAAATAAACCATCCTTAGGATACCTTCTAAGCAGATCACCTTCGGCCCCCTCCATGGGAGAGACCCATCAACTAAGTCCCTACAGACAGACTCTAGAAATGGCGTGGGGGCGGGGGGGGCTGGACAAGGTCTGGATGGGGAAAGTGTTGGGCTTTAATGAGAGTCAGACTCACTGAAGGCTCCTTCATACTTTTCTGCTTTCCATTTGTTTTTGTTTTAAATCCACTCTTTTGAATGTCAAAAAAGTATAAAATGCAGAATAACAAAAAGGGAAAAAATTCAGGGAGAGGCAATCAAAAATGGTGGGGGGGGGGGGAATTAAAAACTGACAAAAAAAGGGGAGGATTGACATCCAACTGTCTTCAGTACAAGTACAATTATATACAGTAGTAACCTTTTACTCTTAAGTTAAAACAAAAACATCATATAAAAAGTATAGGGATTAAGCAATCTAAATAACAAAATTGTAACAACGAATCTCTTACTCTTAAGTTTAAACGTAAGCATATAAATATAGCACATCTAACAATAAAAATAAAAATGTACAATATTTCCCTAATAATAACAACAAATCTAACTGGCAAATCCTAAAATCAAAACTTCATTTTAATCTTTCTCAAGCAAGAAGTCCAAAAGGCGTCTCCACATAGAAACGCAACTAAATCGGCTTTTGTCTTTTGTCAAAGGAATCCGTTTTGCCATCTCTGACCGTCCATTAATTTCCAAATCCACTCTTCAGTTTGTGAATCCACCTCTGTGCGTATAAAAGTCTTGCAGTCCTTGTCATATCTATCTATCTATCTATCTATCTATCTATCTATCTATCTATCTATCTATCATCTCTCTATATCTCTCTCTATGACCTATCTCTATCTCTCATCTATCTATATCCATCCATCTCTCTCTCTCATCTTTATCCATTCACCCACCCACTCACCCACCCATCCATCATCAAATCTCTATCTATCTATCTATCTATCTATCTATCTATCTATCTATCTATCTATCTATCATCTCTCTATATCTCTCTCTATGACCTATCTCTCTCTATCTCTCATCTATCTATATCCATCCATCCATCCATCTCTCTCTCTCATCTTATATCCATTCACCCACCCACTCACCCACCCACCCACCCATCCATCCATCAAATATCTATCTATCTATCTATCTATCTATCTATCTATCTATCTATCTATCTATCTATCTATCTATCTATATCTCTCTCTATGACCTATCTCTCTCTATCTCGCATCTATCTATATCCATCCATCTCTCTCTCTCTCATCTTATATCCATTCACCCACCCACTCACCCAACCCACCCACCCATCTAATCTCTATCTATCTATCTATCTATCTATCTATCTATCTATCTATCTATCTATCGAAACTCCCCTGCTTTTTTTCATCCTGCTTATCCAGGATACCTAAAAGAAAAACTTCTGGTTTCAATTTTATATCCATTTTGAATATTTCCTGAATCAAATAACTTATCTGATCCAAACATTTCTTGGCAGTTTTACGTGTCCATCAAAGATACCTACTTTCACATTGATTGTATTTCCAACACTTGTTTGATATTCCCTTGTATGACCATTTCTCAGGAATTGAATACCAACAGTACATGATTTTATTAAAAAAATATTGTGAATTATGGCTCAACAAAAATTTCAATCCACATATGTTCCCATTAATCAAATATGAAATTATATCCAAAAACCTTTGCCCATTTAATAGCACCCTCTTTAACATATTCATCCTCTGAGTTCATTTTCAGTGATTTATATACCTTGGCAATAAGATGTTTGTCATTAGAACATAAATCCTCCTCAAAGTCTGTTTTTTTATCTTCAAAAACATTTTTATCCAATTTAAATCTTATGTAATATTACATACAACATTGCCAATTGTACATAAGCAAACTATGCACAAATACAAATCTCCTTTTCCACCTCTTAATCTAGGATCTCTTTTAATTAACATCAACAGATCAGCATAAGTTTGTGTAAGTATCATTTTCTCTTCTAAAAAAGGTTTCCTGGGGTGACGGCCATAGAGAAATGATGGGAGACAAACTTGCTTTCTATCTCTTCCAAACTCTCACTAAGGCACATCTGTCAAAGGGATTTTTTTTTAATTTATATTATCCTGAAGTTTATAATGCCATATGTAGTCATGCCACCCAAATCTCAAAAAGTGTCCCTCTAATTGCAAGAATTCCGTTTCCTAAAGTCACACATCCCAAACAACATTCCTCAAGTACAATTTTAAGCCAAGTAATTCTAGTCTACCTCTTTTTTTTCCACATCTTGCAACAATTTATATTTAATTTTATATTTCTTACCTTGCCATACAAATCTTAGAAATATATTTCTGCCATTGTTTAAAAGAAAAATGATTTGTCAATACTGATATACTTTGGAATGATTTTCTGCTTTCTCCTCAAGATAGAGCTCAGCTGTCCATTTTTGTCCTCTCCCCAAACCAAATTTTATTTATTAATTAAAATTACACGTTGCCCGGCTCACAGTGGTAATTTTGTGGTGACATTACATCTGCCATCAGTTGACCAACTGTACTTTATTAATAATGTTACTACCTGGCACTCTGAGCAACCTCCAACTACCTTCCAGCATTACAATTATTGTCCGTTTACTGCTATGGTTCATTTTTTGTTTGTGACACGGCTATCACTGAAATAAATGGCATGTCTATTCCGGTTATTCTGTGTTTGCCATTATTTGTCCATGTGTCTTTAGTGATGGACGATCCATGAGACTGTATTGTCTTACTTAAGCAAACCGCCCTGAAGATATGCAACTTCAATTCCCATTAAAATGCAAAGGGGCCCTTCCTTCTCCTCTCTGGGCCAGGAAGAAAATGAGTGCAACTCAGCCCTCAGATGAGGGACCTGATCCCTGGCCCTGGTCAGCAGGTGTGCGTGTATATGTGTGTGTGCACCTTTGAATCAGTCCTGGCAACTGCCTGGACCCGTCTCTGCAATTTTCTTGGTAAGATTTCAGAAGTGATTTGCCATTGCTTCAGAGTTGGAAGGGACCTTGGAGGTCTTCTAGTCCAACCCCCTTCTCAAGCAGGAGACCCTCTACCATTTCAGACAATTGGTTGTCCAGTCTCTTCTTAAAATCCTCCAGTGATGGAGCTTCCACAACTTCTGGTGGCAGGCTGTTCCACTGATCGATCGGCCTCACTGAAAAGGAAGTTTCTCCTTAGTTCCAAGTTGCTTCTCTCCTTGATTAGTTTCCATCTATTGTTTCTTGTCCTGCCTTCTGGTGTTATGGGAAATAGTTGACCCTCCCTCTTCTTCAAATATCGGGACACTGCTGTTGTGCCACTCCTGGTCCTTCTCTTTCATTCAACTGGCCATGCCCAATTCTTGCAACCTTTCTTCATTCTGCTTTAGCCTCATCTTCACTGCCTCCTTCCTGGGGCTGAAGATGTATGGCCGGCCCAAGATCACCCGGCTGGCTTTGGGTGGGGAAAAAAAAAAGAGTCTGGAAAAGTTCCTTGAGTCAAACTCGATCCCTGAAGTGTCCATGGACGTGGACGTCACCCCCCCAGCCAGTGAGGCCGGCCTCCGGTCAGCAAAACTCATTCAAGCAGAGTTGAATGAGGCCAGAGTTCCCGCAGCCGCCGATGCTCGATGTCACACTGCCATCTGCTGTTGTGAGCCAGCAACTGCATCCTGGGGAACTCTTCCAGGTGTCAAAGTTAGCGACGAGCAAAAATGAGCGTCGTTACTCGCGAGGCTTCTGGTTTTGGCAGAATGAGCAAAGGGGGGGTTACGAGCTTTTTCAGCTCATGGCAAACAAAGGCAGGCAAGCAAGGAACCGACCAAGCCGAAAAAAAGGGGGAATCGGGCGATCAGGATGTCGGGCCGAGAAATTTGGGTTGCAGCTTGGATGACTGTGAGTTGGCCTTCGCTTGTCTAGAAGAAGGCCCGGAAATTACCGCTGGTCCAGATTTTAGAACAGGTTTTAGCACAGAGATATGCAACCATGGCAGTTTTAAAATCTGTGGACTTCAATTCCCAGAATTCACTCTGTCAAGGACCTTGGAGGACTCATATCAAATGACCTCAGCACCAGAACTCACTGTGAACAGCATTGTCAAAAAGGCATTAAGAGTTGTAAATCTAATCTTACAGAAGCTTCTCCTCCAGAAATATTGAATTGTTAACTAGAGCATACAAAACCTTTGCTAGGCCAATACTCGAATACAGCTCATCCGTCTGGAATCCGCACTGTATATCAGACATTAATTGAGAGTCCAAAAGTATTTCACAAGAAGAGTACTACACTCCTCTTCTCGCAACAGAATACCCTACACCACCAAGCTTGAGATTTTGGGCTTGGACTAACCTAGAACTACACAGCCTACGGTTGGACTTAAGCGTAGTACACAAAATTACAATGCCCTACCAGTCAATGACTACTTCAGCTTCAACCTCAACAATACAAGAGCACACAGCAGATACAAACTCAAAGTAAACAGCTGATTGCAGAAAGTAGGACTTCAGCCACAGAGTGGTCAATGCCTGGAAGGCACTACCTGACACTGGAGTTACATCCTCAAACCCCAACTCCTTTAACCTCAAACTATCCACTATTGACCTCACCCCATTCCCAAGAGGTCTGTAAGGGGCGTGCATAAGTGCACCATCGTGCCTCTCATCCCTGTCCTATTGTCCCCATTTATTCGTACCTGTTTCCTGTATTCTTAGTCATGTTTATATTTATACCTATTATCTTGTAAGTGATTGACAAATGAAATAAATAAATAAATAAATAAAAATAAAGTCTTATTTTTTGTTGCCATGCTCGCACACCCCTGCTTTAGCGCTTCTCATTACAACCCTCCCTTCATTTTTGCTTGCCCCCCCCAACCCACCTAGTCTGTTCAAAGCCCCTTCTATGAAACAATGTCAGGTCTTCCCAGTGGCAGCACCACTGAGCATCCCCCACCCAAGATTCACATGGCCCCAACCTTGTTAATCCATCTCGAGGCTTTGAAGACCCCGAGCTATTCCCTCAGGCATTGGGGTTAGGAGGTTGGGTGAGCTCCGCTGGTTGGATTATGTTTATGGCTATTGTTAAACAGTTGTCGTCTCAACAATTATATTTTGATGTTCACCACCCACCGGAACACAAAATAGGAGTGACCGGAACCTTATACCACCAGGCTGAAAGTTTGTCTACTAGCAAAGATGGGAAGGAAAGAAAGAAAAACCCAAAACACATCACGGAAGCCCTCAGAACGTGTGGCTATCTCAAATGGGCCTTCATCAAATCCAGAAAAAGATCCAGCAGGAGTCTTTCTTGTCCTCCATAACAGACAAAGAAAAGAACAATAAATGAAACAACATTGTCATTCCATGCATATGTTGGAGGAATATGAGAAAAGCTCAGGAGAATTTTCAACCAATGCAACATGTATGCTGTCAACTCATAAAATATTTCTATGGTCTTTTTAGAGTTGCCAACAGAAAGGAGAAGGGAAAGGGATTTTGAAAGAGCAGTGCGGCAGCTTGGAAATCAAAAGCGCATTCCATAAATAGTTCAAAGATTGTAACTAGGTGACTGAAGTTTCTGCAAATGCAAATACCTAACTGGAGAACATGATTGATGACTCTTGGCTATGGAGGTGTCCCATTGGAGAATATGAATTATGATACACCCAGGGGGTGTGGGGAGACCAGGGTCAAGGGTGACAATGAATGATGTGTCTCAGAGTCGGCTACACCCAGGCAGTGCCGGACCTTTTAACTCCCAATAAACCCTTTTGAAGTTTTGGAAGTTTGGCTCGAGACTCATGATTTAAATAGGGGTAACTGCCAGAATCCTAACATATGCACACTTTAAACCCAAGAATACACTAAGGCAGAAGTTTGTGCACCCCAAAGGATAAAACATCCAGACACAAACTGAGCAACATAGTACACGCAGTACAATGCAGTGAGACATATGCAGATGTGTATGTTGGGGAAACAAAACAGCCACTCCACAAACGCATGGCACAACACAGGAGGAGGAACCTATCAGGACAAGAGTCAGCAGTCCAAGACAAAGGCCCCTCTTTGGAAGACAGCAAAATCCACATTCTGGACAGAGAAGATCACTGGTTTGAAAAAAGGGTCCAAGAGGCCATCTGTATCCAAATTGAACAGCCCTCTCTCAATAAAGAGGGAAGGATATGGCACACCCTGTCTCCTGTCTACAACGCAGTCCTTTCAGCAATCCCAAGAAGGCTCCACACCCATTTACACTCTGATTCAGGTGACTCTGAGGATATAGATAACCCCTGTGGCCCCAACAACTCCACCTTTGCAATTCCAACGAACAGATGAATGCAAAAAATATAAATCCTTCCATTCTCCATCGTTCAGTCAGAACTGAAGAAGCTTCTTTGATGAGAAGCAAAATGTTTCAATGAAAAAAAAAAACTAAGGAAGTCCAGTTGTTCTTTGAAAAGTACTTTTGGGGCAGCCATGGCCTGGATGATGGAGAATCTCCCTAGACATATAAATCACCCTTTTCCCATCCCAGAAAAATGCCAAGTGTAGCTTATGCCTATTTATACACACATGAATCAACAGGTTTTTTTTTTTCTCAAAACTGCAGGAAAGGGAAGAAATTTACCTGCTTTTCCAAGCGTGTCGTGCCAGGTGGATCTCCTTTAATTACCCTTGGGTGGTGATTCAGAAATCCCACCTGATCCTAAGCCTGGCTTCCCCCCAATGTGCCAGCCTCTTTTCTAAAATACCGTTTCCTAGAATTGACTCAGGCTGCACTCACCCTACCTGCTAAACCACAAAAACCCTACCCAGCTTAGTGTGCAATGCAAATTCAACCACATCTGAGTGAATACAGCGCCCAGGTGTGACAAGGTGACCTACAACGTTCAGCCCTCTTTATACACCAAGAAACAGGAACTCCTCACTCAGCAGGAGGAGGACAGGCAGCCATCTACATATCCCAGAGGTGGTAGGTTCAACAGGTTCTGACCAGTTCTGGAGAACCAAGTAACAGAGATTTTGAGTAGTTTGGAGAACCGGCCAATCCCACCTCTGACTGGCCCTGCCAACCCCATCTATTCTCAGCCTCCCATTAAGTCCCAGCTGATTGGCTGGCTCTTCTTTGGTTGCCCTGCACAGGAGAACGGAGCTGGAAAGCAGGTTAGTGGGGTGGGGAGGGAAGGGGGATTTTGCAGTATCCTTCCCCTGCCACGCCCACCAAGGCACACCACACCACGCCCACCAAAACATGCCCACAGAACCAGGAGTAAAAATTTTTGAATCCCATCACTGCCCTTCTGAGCCTCCAGGTTCAGTTCCTCCTCCATCTACACATCACCAACTTCAGGGGGATGTTGGATACATCCCAGGCGAACCCTTCCACAACCACCAGGTGGCAGCAAAGCCATGCCTTCTTCAACCCAGAGTTGACTCTCTAGTCTCCAGTCTAGTGCCTGGCAAATTCCTAGAGGGGCCAAGCTCCCCCCATCCCTTCAAATGCAGGGAGTCCTCGACTTACGACCACGACTCCGCCCAAAATTTCTGTTGCTAAGCAAGCTATTTGTTCAGTGAGTTTTGCCCCCTTATACGACCTTTCTTGCCAGTGTTATTAAGCGAATCCCTCGCAGTTTAAGTTAGTAAGATGGCTGTGAAGTGAACCTGGCTTCCCCATTGACCTTGCTCATCCTAAGGTCGCCAAAGAGAATCGCGTGGCCACAGTTCCCTGCAACCGTCATAAATATGAATCAGTCGCCAAGCATCTGAATTACGATCATGTGACCATAGGGAGACTGCAACGGTTACATGTGTGAAAAATGGTCATGTCGCTTTTTTTCAGTGGCGTTGTAACTTTGGTCACTAAACGAATGTGACGGGCTCAGAGTTTGCTACAGAGCCCATCAGCTCTGAACACACTTCGCAGCAAGTCAGCTGGCAGTGGAGAATATGACCTTAGCTGACGCTGGACCTGTATTGTTGTTTGTGTGCTAGCTGATTGTGTTGAAGGTTGCTTTAGAATGACTCAGCAGAGCTGGGAGCTGCAGGATGGATTCTCAAACAACTGCGGGGTTGCAGGATGGATTCTGAAGCAACTGCGGGGTTGCAGGATGGATTCTGAAGCAACTGCGGGGTTGCAGGATGGATTCTGAAGCAACTGCGGGTCTGGAAATGGCTTTTTTCATGTATTAATGTGGTGTATATTGTTAGAGGGGGTTGGGGCACATATAGGTGGTAATTAAGCATTGAGTTAAGACATGGTGAAGGTGGCACCAGGTGGGGATCAGTTAGTGAGGTCAGAATAGGGTAGGGATGTAGACATGTTATAGGGTTAATAGCATTTAGAGATAATAGGTTAGGCGTGGCCAGAACTAGAACTGCATATAGGCCTGGGTGTGGTGGGGGGGTGTCTCATGATAATGATTACAAAAGGAAAGAGAGCAAACTCAAACCCAACGCTAATCTTGCCTGGCCTTTAGCCATCCTTGCCTGATTAGAGTATTGGTTGTTTGCTGAATAAACCATCATAGTCCTAAAGAGGAGTTCGCATTCATTTAAAGACAAATCTTCAATACTCAAGGACTGGCTAAGAGAACGGTTGCACGTCGAGGACTATCTGTGTATACCAAGTTTGTAAAGTTGAGTTTAATAATGTTGTTCCTTGTCAGAAGGTCGCCAAAGGGGATCCCATGGCCCCCCGGAACGCCGGAACCACCGTCAATACACGCCAGTGGCCAAGCATCCACATTTTGGTCACACGACCACGGGGATGCAACAAGGGTCATACGTGTGAAAAACAGGCGTTACGTCCCTTTTTCTCAGGGCCGCTGTCCTTTCAAATAGTCATTAAACAAGTGGGCTGCCTGTAAGCTTCCGGCCCGGCCTGGATTTCACCTCCAGTCCTTGGGCAGTTCTCTCATCAGCTGGACCCTCAGTCTCGCTTGGAGAGACCTCCAGTGAAGGAGACCCAGCTGCGCCTCCTGTCCCATTGTGGGCGGTTCTTTCTTTCTCAAGGGGAAATGGCTGGCCTGCAATTGGCTTCCTCTCTCCAGTCTTCTGGTCAAACTCCGGAGAATCCAGCCGGTTGTGAGATTCAAATTTTTTTACTATCGGGTCTGTGGGCGTGGCTTGGTGGACGTGGCAGGGGAAGGATATACTGCAAAATCCCCCTTCCCTCCCCACCCCACTAGCCTGCTTTCCAGCTCCGTTCTCCTGTGCAGGGCAACCAAAGAAGACCCAGCCAATCAATTGGGACTCAGGAGGTGGAGCTTAGAAGGGGGCGGGGCCAGTCAGAGGTGGGATTGGCCGGTTCTCTGAACTACTCAAAATTTCTGCTACCGGTTCTCCAGAACTTACTGAATAGCACCTCTGCTCCCCACCCCAACTAACCTGCTTTCCAGCTCCGTTCTCCTGTGCAAGGAAACAAAAGACCCAGCCAATCAGCTGGGACTCGAGAGGCAGGGAATAGATGGGGTTGGTGGGGCCAGTCCGAGGTGGGATTTGCTGGTTCTTCTAACTACTCAAAATTTTCACTACTGGTTCTCCAGAACTGGTCCTAACCGGCTGAATACCCCCTCTGAATCCAGCCTTCTCTTCTGTGTGGCAGCCCTTCAGACGGCCGATGAAGCCACGGCCTCCAGCCACTTCTCATAAAATCTTCCCACCCTGCACCTTATGATCTTGCTTGCTCCCTTCCTACTTTATTCCAGTTGGTCATAACTGTTCCTCATGCCGGATGCCCAGAGCCTGCTGGTCTGACTGACACCGAAAGGAGAGAAGCACAGAGGCCTCCCTTCAGCTCCACACTGGGCTTCTGTTGCTGTTTCCTCACAGCTCTCTCTCTGTCTCTCTCTCTCTCTGTGTCTGTCTGTCTGTCTGACTGTCTATCTGCCTGCAGCTGCATCTCTCGGTTGCTCTTTTTCGGCTTCTCCTTCAACAAGGCATCCGAGACCCTCTTCCTGCTGTCCCCCACCCCAATCCTCTTCTAAGGCCTTTCGTTTCTTTAATCTACCCAAATCTAGCCGAACTTGGAACTCATTCCCACAGAATTTCTTCCTGCTGGTTTCTGCCCCTTGTCTGAGTTTTATTTATTTTGTTTCTTAAATAGGTTTGCCAAGATCATTCCAAAGTGTTCAATAAGAAACTCTAAACCTAAAAGGTCACTAAGTGGTACCCAAAAATAATAATAATTTTAAAACTTCAATTAAAACAGAAGGTTTTTCTATCTCCTTGATGGCACACATTTTTATACACACTCACACACAAAATATCACTCATGCATCATCACAAAATCTCCAGAACTGTACAGCCTACAAACTTGAAATTTGCCACTTATGTTCCTCTTGGCTTCTAGATGCTCACTAAGAAAGGATTTTTTGAAATGACCATCAGAGCATTTAGAGTATTTCCTATATTATTATTATTATTATTAACACGCTCTGATGCTAAGGAGTTCACTCTCCCTCCCCACCTGAAAATAAATCTGTTCCAAATGCAAAACACAAGTGGAGGAGTTTCAGTTTCACAGTCGCAAGCAACTTGAGTACAGAACAGTTGAGCTAAGCCACACCCAGGCTCCTTGCTGTCTCCTTCTTGCTCACACAGCAAATACTGTTTCGGTTTTCAAACAGCCCTGAACTCTCTCACACACTGACTGGATGCTAGCCAGACGAATAGTGGTGGATTCCCTTATTTTCCTTCCCAAAAACTATGCCCGGTCACATAGTTTCATAGTGAAGCACTAATAATAACCAAAAAGGGATGGGAGCAACAGTAAGCATAATATTTCTTTGTTTTTCTATTCATTTAGCGACCAAAGTTATAACGCCACTGAAAAAAGTGACTTATGACCGCTTTTCACACTTACAACCATTGCAGGATCCCCAATTAACACAATTGAGAGGGTTCAGAGGTATTTCTTGAGAAATCCTCTCCTCACAGTAGAATTCCCTATGCCTCCAGGCTCGAAATTTTTGGGCCTGCAGTCCAATCTAAGCATGGTTCACAAAATTGTCTGCTGCAACATCTTGCCTGTCAACAACTTCTTCAGCTTCAATCACAATAACACGGGCAAACAACCCATACAAACACAAGGTAAACCGCTTGAAATTCGATTGCAAAAAATACAACTTCAGCAACAGAGTGGTCAACGCCTGGAACGCTCTACCCAACTCCGTGGTTACAGCCTCAACCCCTCACAGCTTCAACCTCAAACTGTCTACCGTGGACCTCATCCCATTCCCAAGAGGCCCTTAAAAGGGGCATGCTTAAGCGCACCAGCGTGCCTACTGTCCCTGACTTACTGTCCCTATTTATTGAAGAGAAGAGAAGAGAAGAGAAGAGAAGAGAAGAGAAGAGAAGAGAAGAGAAGAGAAGAGAAGAGAAGAGAAGAGAAGAGAAGAGAAGAGAAGAGAAGATAGAATGGAATGGAATAGAATATAGAAAATAGAATAGAATAGAGAACAGAATATAAAATGGAATAGAATAGAATAGAATATAGAATGGAATGGAATATAATAGAATATAGAATAGAACAGAATATAAAATGGAATGGAATAGGATAGAATATAGAATAGAATAGAATAGAATAGAATAGAATAGAATAGAATAGAATAGAATAGAATAGAAATTCTTTATTGGCCAAGTGCAATTGGACACACAAGGAATTTGTCTTGGTGCAAATGGTCTCAGTGTACACAAAAGAAAAGATACATTTGTTAAGAGTCAAGAATCGTACAACACTTAATGATAGTCATAGGGTACAATAAGCAATCAAATCATACTAAGATTAATAGTAATAGTAGTGCAGACTTTGTAAATAGTTGGACAGTGTTGAGGAAACTATTTATTTAGCAGAGTGATGGCGTTTGGGGAAAAACTGTCCTTGTGTCTAGTTGTTCTGGTGTGCAGGGCTCCATTATCTGTATTTACTCTATTTATTCTCTTTGTTCATGTTTATGTTCATACCTACACTTGCTATCTTGTACATGTTTGGCAAAGCAAATAAAATAAAAATAAAATGGTCACGTGATCAAAACTGCGATGCTTGGCAACCGATTCATATTTATGACGACTGCAGTGAAGGTTACGCCATCCCCTTTTGCGACCTCCTGACAAGCAAACTCAGTGGGGAAGCCAGATTCCCTTAAGTAGTAGTAGTAGTATTTGCTACTACTTTTAACAGCTGCAGTGATGCACTCAACTGTGGCACGAAAGGTCGCAAAACGGGACAAAACTCACTTTAATGTCTCACTCAGCAAAAAAAAAAATAATAATAATAATTGGGCTCAGTTGTGGTTGTAATTCAAGGAGGACCACCTGTAATTCTTTGTATTTCTTCCCCTCCCTATTTTCCTTCACGTGCCCCCTGTATGCGTCTTCTCAGAAACTGAACCATCACTCTTTAGAAGTGGTTTTAAGTGGCCCTTTGGTCTCATCCAATTTCAGGGCACTTCATGGTTGCTGTTATTCAGGACAGAAATGGGTTGGTGGCAGCAATCAAGAGGCAGCACTTCGCATGTACTTGAAAGGCGATTTGATGGGCAACAAGGGAGCTTCCGCTGCCTCAGGTACTCAGTTAAGATCAAGGTACAATGATGAATGTTTTATGTATATGTATATGCATATAGATATATGTGTGTGTGTGTGTTTGTGTGTATGTTAGGTTTTTGAGCTGATAAATAATTAAACAAGGGAGACTAGGATAGATCTATTTCGAGCTACTTAGCTCTCGTCAGCTAGCCATACCCTTACTGGGATTCGAACCAGGGAAGTATTATATGTGAGGCAGTTGTAATTGCCATTAGGTTCTCATCCAGATCAGCGATACAGGGGAATGTGTATATATACTTGTGTTACAACACCCTGGTAAGCCCTTATATATGTATGTATGTATGTATGTGTGTGTATATATATATATATATATATAATATTATTATTATATTATTATATATAATATATATATATTGTTTTAGATAGATATGATAAATAGGTAGGTAGGTAGGTAGGTAGGTAGGTAGAGATAGAGATAGAGATAGAGATATAGAGATATAGAGATAGAGATATATTGTTGTGGTTCACCAGCAGCAGGTGAGGACGGCTGAGGTCTCGGAGAGCGAGGACTCAGGTGAGAGGCCTGCGTGTGATGCAGGGATGGGGTCAGGATCATCAGGGAGTGGAGTGCTGCCTTCGGAGATTGTTGAAGGCTGGCAGCAGTGAGGAAGAGGTCCCCGAGGAGCCTGTGCCCAGTGCACGTGCACGCAGGGCTGCTCGAAGGAAAGAGCAGCTGCAGCAGCACGGGTGACTCGGGAGTAAGGCTGCAAGGTAATGGCCCCTCCCTTAAGAGATAAAAGCCAGCTGAGAAACCAGAGTTCTTTGCAGGAAGCAAAGAAGTTTTTGCACTCAAGCCTTGTTGACATTCGGAGTATTTTGGTTGGTGTTTGGAGACTCTTTGTGTTTGAGATATTTCTTAGTAACTTTATCTAGTGTTCTTGGCAGCCTTGCACAACCTTGGCAAGGCTCCTTCCTATCAGAGACAATTAGTTTGAAACAGCCTTTTAACCGGGAAGGAACGGAATTCGTAAAGAATCATTCAAAGGTTTTGCTGTTCCCTCTGTTTCCTTGGAACAAGGTTTGGGTCAGAACATATATATTTAGAAGGGAAACCCTTCCAGCTGGCCTTCTTCTTGTGGAGTAAGACACCGGAGAGGGGGAAGAAGGGAAGTGCAGGCCTCCAGGCTAGGAGAGATACAGGATGCCTAAAAATAGGATGTTCTAATCTTCTCCAAACAGCCAAGGAGGAACTCCTTCCCCACTGACTCAGACACTTCTTCTCCTGTCCTCACCTTGTTCCATCAAAGGTGGAACTTTCCAGAAAAATTCTGCCTCCAGGAATGGGAGACTGGTGAGCAAAGTGATCTGGAGCGCTGGGCCCTGTCCAACAAGATGGAGCTCAGTGGGGACAAGGCTGAGGTCCTGCACTTAGGCTGGATAAAAACAGATCCATGTGCACAGGATAGAACAGAGATCTAACTTTCCTAATGGACCATTACTTTAGTATGAAGTAGCAGTGGGCTGGCTCAGTGGCTCAGTGGCTAAGACGCTGAGCTTGTCGATCAGAAAGGTCGGCAGTTCGGCGGTTCGAATCCCTAGAACCGCGTCATGGAGTGAACTCCCGTTCCTTGTCCCAGCTTCTGCCAACCTAGGAGTTCGAAAGCAGGTAAAAATGCAAGTAGGAAAATAGGGACCCCTTTGGTAGGAAGTTAACAGCGTTCTGAGCGCCTTCAAAGGCGTTTAGTCATGCCGGCCACATGACCACGGAGACGTCTTCGGACAGCGCTGGCTCTTCGGCTTTGAAACGGAGATGAGCACTGCCCCCTAGAGCCGGAAATGACTAGCACGTAGGTGCGAGGGGAACCTTTATCTTTACCTTAGCAGTGGACTGAAGCTGCCTAAAATGCTAACGCATCCTGGGCTACATCAAGAGGCAGCATCAAAATCAAGGGAAGTGATGGTACCGCTCTATGCCACACCAATGAGGCCACATTTACAACACTGTGTCCACTTCTGGTCACCACCATTTAGAAATGATGCTGAGGCCCAAGAATGAGTGTAGAGAAGAACAACGAAGGTGATCAGGGGCCTGGAAGCTGAATTCTGAGAAGAACAGCTAAAGGAACTGTGTGCTTCGCTTAATGAAGAGAAAACCAAGGGGAGATTATCAGAATAGTCCTCCCACCCTGAAAGGGGAGAGGGCATCCATTTATTCTCCAAAAGCACCCAAGGGTAGGACAAGAAGCAAGAAGTAATGGGTGGAAGCAACAGCTTGGAAGTAAGGAGGAATTTCCTGACAGTGAGAACAATTAATCATCTGAACAGCCTCCCTCCTGAAGTTGTGAGAAAAGCTGGAGCTTTTCAAGAAAAGATTGGACAACCGTTTGTCTGGGGTGGGCGTGAAGGCTTCTGCCTTGGGGAGGGGGTTGGACTAGAACAGGAGTCGCCAACCTTTTGGACCTCAGGGACCACCAAACTCATAATTTTAAATCCCAGGGACCATTAACTGGTTCTGTGGGTATGGCCTAATTTGTGGGTGTGGCTTGGTGGTCATGTGACTGGCTGGACATGGCTTATATGTAAATATTATAAATATTTATATAAATATTGAATTTTTTATAAAAAAAGAGCAACTTTTACCCAAAAGCAGGCAAAGCAGGCAGGCAGATTGAGTTGCTCACAGAATCATTCAGTGATCTATCTATCTGCCATCGGCTACCTGAGCCTGTCACATAAAATTTGCTTGCCATGAGTCTGCACTGAGTAATAGAACCTAAGGGAGGTTCAGCTGCGCTTAAAAGCAGAGCCAAAGATTTAAAGACTAGCTAGAAAGCAAGAAATCCAATCATTTCCTGCTTCCTAGCCAATCTAAATATCCCCACACATGGTCGGAAAAAGGAAAAATAGCAATTTAGCAGGCAAGTTTGCTGGGTAAGGAGTGAGTGGGCGGGAAGGGTTCCTGCGGGCCCTGTCGGCGGCGCAGCCTTGTGTTTCTGTGCAACCTGAATTAATTGCTTTGGGGGGTTGCTCTGGGGGTGAGATTTCTCTGCAGCCCACCAGTTGGCGACCACTGGACCAGAAGATCTCCAAGATATCTCCTGACCCTATGGTTCTATGAAAATGTTTAGTTACAATCATCTGCATGCTTCATTTTATTATTTTCTGATTTTCATTTTCTTCCCTTTGGCTACCCAATCCCAGGAACAAATATGGGAAAAGCACAGGAGTGACAGCTGGAAAGAATGAACTCTGCTTGCTAAGAAGAAGAGAAGGAAAAGATGTGTTAGTTGAACCATCATGAACTTACCAGCCCAGCCGAGAAGTTTCTGGATTTCTGAAAGAAATTCGCTGTCCTATTTTCCCTTTGGTTTCCTACTGGAATAACTAACCTACTTCCACTTTGTTCTTTCAGCTTCTTCACTTTTAATATCTGTGTTGCTTTCATTCCCAATTCTCCTTTCAAAACATAACAGTTTTAAGCCAATACCAAAGATCAGAGGCTCCAAGGCAGGTCAGGCTTGGTGGAGATAGCTCCGACTAGGAAGGCCATCTACGAAGTCCACCAGGGTCCGAGAGTTGGACAAGGCCCTTGAGGGAATCTATGAAAATGAATGGCCTTTGAGTTATGGCATATTTTGTACAAGCAATGCTGAAGCTTGGTGGCTAAATGCTATAAAAGGGGTTACGATGGAAATGAAGCTACTAGGAGAAAATGTAATTTGGGCAAATAATTCCCCATGGAGCAGTGAGTAAAGAACTAGTGATGATCCAATGACAGATTTCTGCACTTTGCATAACATTTCTTATTTTTTAAAAAAATAGGACTGGGTATACATGAAGGCAAGGACTGATATGGCTCAACAAGTCAATGTATAAAGTGATCCAATTCACTGGATTAAGTTTCATATGGGCTTTGATACTGCACAGAAATCCAATCACTGCTAGAGTTAGAGAAACAGAACTTCCTTTTATGGCTGTGCATGTTTGACTCTGTCAGCTTCATTCTGACATAGATAAAAATCCGAATAGAGAAAAGCAAATATCATAAAAGGTATTATTTCAAAGTTGCTAAATTTGCTTAAAAGGTATTCCTACCCTAACGATTTTATTTCAGGGAGACTAATGTTAAGGCAGGTTTATGTTAAAGCTAAATGCCTAACTACCTACATTGCACCTATCATCTGATGGGGAAGGGAGAGCTTAACTTTTGCATCCTTTTTTAGCTTTACCAATGGATATATTACTCTGACTTTGCAGTTCAAGCGGCTGGATGAGTAGGAAGGGATGGAACCAGGACAAATGCCCTCCACTTTCAAATCATGTGCCAGCTGCTCCCAGAAAATGACTAGGCCCTCAGAGGGACACCCCCACCTCCTCTATAAGTCAAGCCAGATGCCACTATGGAGGCCAAGAACTGCAGTGCTCCACCAGGGTCGCCCTTCCCCAGAACGAGGACCCAGAAGTCCCAATCCTGACCCAGGTGAGATCCAAAAGCAGGCAGGCAGTGGCTCGAGAGCAACAGCCCTAACGTGATCCCATGCCCCAGCTTCCATGCACGAATTCCCCTCCAAGGACCGGAGAGAGCAGTCGATCGGTTTCTGATAGGATAATCATCAAAATCCCCTTTTCCGGACATGGAGCCAAGGATGTTGATGCACCTGGAACCCAAGGCAGCAGATCTTAGGCAGAATCCTTCCTCTCACCCACCCACCCATCTTTACCCAAGCTTCGAAAAATGCACGCAGACACACAGGCACAACAGGATGTCAGGATCTCATTTCTGATCTGTCATTCACCAACGGCACCACTCTAGATCATCGGAGGTCTCCAAACTTGGCAACTTCAGGACTTGTGGACTTCATCTCCCAGAATTCATGGCTGGCTGAGGAATTCTGACAGTGGAAGTCCACAAGTCTTGAAGTTGCCAAGCTTGGAGACCCCTGGTCTAGACACTGGGGGAGAGAATGAGGGACAGAATGCCCATTTCCCAACCCTCTTCTCCCTAATAGGACTTCCATCATGCCCTTCTCTGCCTCTGGCTGTGCTGATCCAGCCTCTCTGGCCTCCAGGGCCCTCCGCTTCTCCAGGCTGAGCCAAGGGTTCCCTCTTCCACAAGTACCACCAGTCGGGCTACCTTTGCCTCCTCACAACCTACAGCTCCCAGCCTCTTTCCTGATCCTATTTCTCTACTAATCCTCAATTAAGGAACCATTAATTGAACCAATGCCATAAAGAGCTATCTAAAAAGGCTTTCACTTTTTTTAGAAAGAAATTAGAAAATACAATGAATTTAAGAAGCAAAAGGGAAGGTAGTTAAGTACACTTTTAAAATCTCTCAGGTTGGTACTTTGAAGATCATCTAGTCCAACCCCCACCCCCCCGCCCAGTGCAGGAACCCATTAGTCCAGCTCCCCAACAGATGACCAGCCTGCCTCTGTTTAAAGAGCACCACAGAATCAGCTCTTACCATTAGAAATAACACCCACTAAAATCAACTTCCCTGTCACTGAAATCCCTTGTTCTTCCGCCTGCCTCTTAGCCAGCCCTGCCTTGTCATCTCCCTGGCAGCCCTTCAAGTCCTGGGAAATGGTTTCCCTTCTCCCTGCAAAAGGCACCGAACGCCCACAACCCAGGTGATTCCTTCCAGCCTCCTCTTCATCTGGATTCCTTGGACATCTCCCAGTATGTGGGTCCCTTTCCTGAAAATGCAGCTATTGCAGGACGAGGGGCAAGAAGCAGCTGCACGCACAGGCGCAAAGGGCCAGCCTTCCTTCCACCAACTATCTAAGTCCGTGATGGCAACCTATGGCACACGACGTGCCGGAAGTGGCATGCAGAGCCCTCTCTCCAGGCACGCCCGTTGCTCTTCCATGTTCCAACGAACGCATGCGCGTTGGCCAGCTAGTCTTCGCACATGCAAGAGCGTCAGAAACCGGAAGAGCAGCTGCTGGGTTCCGGTGAGCACGTGAAATACAGCCAGCTTGTCTTTGCGCACACATGCACGCCAGAAACCGGAAGACCAGTGCGCATGCACGTGCCGGAAACCAGAAGTTTAATAGCAGTAACTCTGAGAGGGATCTTGGAGTCTTAGTGGACAACCAGCTAAATATGAGCCAACAATGTGCAGCAGCAGTCCAAAAAGCCAATGCAATCCTAGATTGCATTAACAGAGGGATACAATCAAAATCAAGGGAGGTGCTAATACCACTCTATAAAGCCTTAGTAAGACCTCACCTAGAGTACTGCATCCAGTTTTGGTCACCACACTGTAAAAAAGATGTTGAGACTCTAGAAAAAGTTCAAAGAAGAGCAACCAGGATGATTAGGGGACTGGAGATTAAGGCATATGAAGAACGGTTGCAGGAACTGGGCTTGGCTAGTCTAGTGAAGAGAAGGACCAGGGGAGACATGATAGCAGTCTTCCAATATTTGAGGGGCTGCCCAGAGAGGAGGAAGGGGTCAAGCTATTTTCTAAAGCGCCTGTAGGCTAGACAAGGAATAATGGATGGAAATTGAACAAGGAGAAATTTAACCTGGAAATAAGGAGAAACTTTCTAACAGTTGAAACAATCAACCCATGGAACAGAAGTTGCCCTCAGAAGTTGTGGGAGCGCCCTCACTTGAGACTTTCAAGAAGAGATTGGACTGCCATTGGTCAGAAATGGTGTAGGGTCTCCCGTTTGGGTGGGGGGTTGGACTAGATGACCTACAAGGTCCCTTCCAACTCTGATTATCTGTTATCTGCTTAGCTTCCTGGCACTCACATGCATATTGGGAATCTCCTGCCCACCCGCCCGCACTCCCATTTTGGTACTCGGTGAGGAAAAGGTTTGCCAACACTGACCTAGGTGGATATTCCCACTTTTGGCGCCTCAGGCTCAATAAACCCCTTTCTTTCAGCTGCCTAATGACAGCGGGGGACTTCAAGGAGCAACTACCTGGCAATAATAAAATGCAAACAACTGGCTGTCATGGAAGGTGAGGTGACAGAAGGGTTCCTGGCTAATATAGTGAGTTCTCGACTTACAACCATTCCTTTAGTGACCGTTCAATGTTAAAACAGCACTGAAAACAGTGATCTTACAACCTTACTCCCCGTGGTCACCTGATCAGGTGCTTGGCCATCGGCCTTTATTTCGTCCTGGGCTCCCATGAATGCTACTTGCGACCTTCCCAGCAGGTTCCCATACGCAAAGTCCATGGGGGAAGCTTAGCTGCAGTGAATCGCTTAACAACCGTGGCAAAAAATGGTCGTAAAACCGGGCACCACTTACTTAACAAATTGGAAATTCTGGTCCCCGTTGTGGTTGCAAGCCAAGGCTGGCCTGTAACTTGTGTAAAGTTTATTGATACAAACGCGATATTAATGAAGATTTCATCTTCTTTAGACAAATTATAGGGACAGGCAAAACTTAATAAAAGTATGCATTCTCTGGTCGAGCTACACAAGCATTCTTGGTGCAAAATTCCTGGTCAACCTATATTAGAGGTGTACCAGCCTTGGCAATTTGAAGACTTGTGGACTTCAATTCCCAGAATTCCTGAGCTAAACATGACTGGAGGAAGAATTCTGGGAGTTGAAGTCCACAAGTCTTAAACTTGCCAAGTTTGGAGGCCCCTGATGATAGTCTGACTGTCTGTCTATCCATCCATCTCTATTATCTATCCATCCATCCATCATCACAAGGGCCTTCAAACTTGGCAAGTTTAAGACTTGCGGACTTTAACTCCCAGAATTCCTGAGCTAACATGACTGGAGGAGGAATTCTGGGAGTTGAAGTCCACAAGTCTTAAAGCTCTCAAGTTTGAAGACCCC
The DNA here is from genome assembly GCA_023653725.1 of Bungarus multicinctus. Classification (NCBI taxonomy): domain Eukaryota; kingdom Metazoa; phylum Chordata; class Lepidosauria; order Squamata; family Elapidae; genus Bungarus; species Bungarus multicinctus. The sequence continues at coordinate 7,192,249 of CM042849.1, forward strand.
TGAATTAGAAGCATGGATTGAAGCAGCTCTGCCAGCACAGGGTTCAAGTAATAAATGTTGCCCAGGATGAAAAGAGTTTGTGAAAAAAGAATTACGTATGAAGCCTTGCCTTATATACCAGGGATCCCCAAACTTGGCAACTTTTAAGGCTTGTGGACTTCAACTCCCAGAATTCCTCCTCCAGTCATGTTAGCTCAGGAATTCTGGGAGTTGAAGTCCACTAGTCTTCAAGTTGCCAAGTTTGGAGACCTCTGACTTATGCCGTGTGCCATACTCAACATCCAGTACAGTATTTCACTCACAGCTACCTTGGTGGTACCAATGTTTGTTACATTTTGTGCATGGCACTGTCTACAGAGTTATACTGGCTGAGGAATTCTCGGTGCTGAAGTGCACACATCGTAAAGTTGCCAAATTTGGAGACCCCTGATCCAGAGCCCTGAAGGGGGCACCAAGGGGAGGGGGAGTTGTTGGCTTTTTCACAAGTTCTTATATTTGGCACTGGCCACTAGGGGGCACTATAGAACCAGTGTAATCCTGTATTGGGGCTCTTCAGGTACAGCCTGCCTCAATTTAAGACAGGGGTCTCCAACCTTGGCAATTTTAAGACTTGTGGACTTCAACTCCCAGAGTTCCTCAGCCAGCTGGCTGAGGAACTCTGGGAATTGAAGTCCACAAGTCTTAAAGTTGCCAAGGCTGGAGACCCCTGATTTAAGAGACCTTATCTGTAGGTTGCCCCCTTTTGTGGGGATTTAGATTCTCTGGCCCATTCAGGCCTTGTCCATTCATATGCTGCACAGCATATGAATCTTTCAGAAATCTTCTAGATCTAAAAGGGACCACCCTGATTACAGGCAGCCTCCGGGTTAAGAATGCCACTTTATGGATAACTCAGACTTATGCATAGGCTGCGTCTTGCTGTACCAGGGTTGTGGCATTCCTTTTTCCTCGAACCGACGAACTGCTAAAGATGCACACTGTTTCCTTAAATCATCAAAGCAGCGCCTTTTTAACCCACAGCCTGTCCCAAAAGTGCTTTTTCAAGAGGCAACTGGACATTTTCCTTTTTTACTTTGAAGACATTTCACTTCCCATCCAAGAAGCTTCTTCAGTTCTGACCGGAGGGTGGGGAATAGAGTGAAAGAAAAATCAGAAAATCCAGTTGCCTCTTGGAAAAGCAGCTTTGGGACAGCTGGATGATGGAGAATCTCCACTGACATCGAACATACAGGCTGTTTTCATCTGTTCCATGAAAGGAAGGAGAATGCTGTCTGCCATTTTTAATAACACGCAGATCAGTGGTGTTATTCTACCGGTTCAGCCTGGTTCTGCCAAGCCGGTAACACCGATGAGCAGTGGAGACCGAACCGATTGTTCTGCTGTTTGGCCCATCTGCCCACCCGGGCTCCCATACTAACCATTATTCCCTGCTTTTGAAGCGCAGCTGCTTTGAGCAGCACCAGCAGATTGCTGCGTGGCAGCTGCTGAAGCGACAGGGAGAGTGCAGGATTGCAGGAGACGAGTCGGAAAGCCTCTGCGCCTGTGCAAAGTGTGCAATTGGTGTGCATGCACACGCAAAGCGCGCCCACCAAGCCACGCCCACCGAACCGGTGGTAAAAAATGTTTGACACGCACCACTGATGCAGGTGGTCCATAAGTACGAATTCCGCCTGGCATACCAATCTGAGTTAAGGATGTTAGGAACGGCCCTCTTTCTTAACCTGGGGGCTGCCTGTAATCCATGTGAGGTAGAAGATCAGAGGGTATATAAGAAAGCAAAGGAAGGTTATGTCACTGCATTTCCTTCCAAGCAGGAAATCTAATTCTGAATGAAACGGGAGATATAACTGGACACCCTTCCCTTTCAATACAATCCCTCACTCAGCTGTGCCCAACAGATACAGACAACGTTCTCTAAAACGAAATACCATTTTCCCATCTAGAAACACCAGTACTGCCTGAAGTGAATTCAGACAGCGTTTTTCTTCCCTTTGCACAAAAGGAAAAAAGAAACACACCACATCACCGTTGGCCAGAAGGAACATTACACCGTTTAAACTCGTGGAATGGGAGAAGGAAAAAAATGCTCATCGCTGCCAGGAAGCGCTCACGGAGGGACGTTTACGCAAAGCAGAAAAGCAGCCCGATGAGCCACGCAAATGGATAAAATTAAAGTTATGATTCATAACCGTAGGCTAGGAGGATTCTTTCCCTCCTGCAGGCTGAGGGAAAGCAGAGGCTGGACCTTATATTTAAGATCCGAGGGAAAGGCATGCACTGACAGGTTGTCCGGAACGAAGCCCTGCCCTGCTCTCTGAAAGGCAAACCTAGACGCCTTTCCAAACCCCAAGATCCATCCCAGGGGTCAGCCTGAGAGTGGGGAAGGGGTGCCAATCCTGACTCCAAAGAAGATGCCCAAGCCGATGCCCCTCTCATGGGCCGTGCCATAAAAGCAGAAGTGGGGCTCTCTCTCTGTGGCTCCCTCGCCAGCCCTCTTGCTCCCCATAACGCCGAACTGACCCCGCCCACCCAACAACTGTCAGGGCTCCCCAAAACAGGAGCTGCAGCTGCTCTTCCCCCATCCTTTGATGGCCAAGAGAGGGGGACAGCATGGAAAAGGAGGAGGAGGAGGAGGAATCAGAATAGAGCTGGAAGGGGCCTCGGAGGTCTTCTAGTCCAGCCCCCCCTCCCTTTACTCAAGCAGGATGACCATCCTCAAGAGGCCCCCGGAGGGTGGCCCAAAGGCTCAACGGGAGGAATGATGAGAACAGAGTCCATAAAGCAGAAGACATGGAAAAGGGGCGGGGAGAGGGGTCGCCCACTCCGGGCAAAGGAGGCAACAGGAACCACGCGGGCAGGGAGGCTCCCCCAGGCCTGGCCCGGTCAGAAAAGTCAATATGGCAGCCTGGGCGGGAGGGAGTGGGGAAGCCAGTGCCCAGGAAAAGAGCCAGTCCGGGTCCCCCCAGCCAGGGGCTTCTCCTCCCGCGCCCCCATCCCTCGAGCTGAGGAGAGAGACGGAAGTCGCTGCCCGGAGCCTTTGCCCGGCTTCGCCCGAGGACCTGCGGAGGAAGGCTGGAGAGGGGGGCTTGGGGTGGGGAGAGGCGGCTCCCGAGGCGGGGAGTTCCGCAGGGGCGGCACCTGAGCGTGGGCCCGAGGCAGGCCGTGTCGGTGCTGTCGACCTCGCGCAGGATCCGCTCGTGCTCGGCCGCCGTCTCCGGGCTCTCCGGCTCCGCCATGGCGGGCCGCGCCCCGCTCCTCGCCGTCGCAATGGCAACGCCGCCCGGCCACGCCCACGCCGCGCCCCGCCCGTCGCGGAACACCGCCCCGCCCGTACGCACGCACGCACGCATGATGCCCCGCGCGCTCCCTCCTTCCCCGGAAACGCGCCCCGGCGCCCGGCCGTTCCGCCGTGCGCACGTTCCGCCCCGGGAAGGGAGCAATCCTATACTCTGAGGCTGGAGTGCATGATCTCTTAGAACCCTCTCTACCTCCATCCCCAAATCCTCCCGCCCTTTCTCCATGGAAGGGTACCAAGAAGTCATCCAGTCCACCCACTGCCACGTCTCTGTCCTACCTCCCCCCCTCTTTCTAATCCAAGGCTTTCTCGGACTTCAGGGCTGCCCAACCTTGGCAACTTGGACATTGGGAACTTCAATTCCCAGAATTCCCCAGCCAGGATGGGGAACATGGGAGTTGAAGTCCAGTAGTCTTAAAGCTGCCAAGTTTGGAAAGGCCCATCCAGCTGGATATTTTTTCCTCTGTGAAAATTGTGGTTTTCTTCCTAACCCATAGCTTCTCAGTGTAAATTTAAGCACCAAGTAGATCTACTCCTCTTACATTCGTCTCTCTACAGGGCAGAAGCAGGCCCTTCAGCAGAAGAGATGGAGGAGACCTGGTGTGCTGGTTAGACAGTATATAGGTAGTTTGGGAATGAGAGCTGTTCTCTTAAGGGAATGTAGCTTCACGGGAAATGTAGTTAATGCCTCATGGGAGATGTAGTTCATGTCATGTGGTCACATCTGTAATCCTGATTGGTCACTGAATTGAACTCTGATTGCGGGGCGTTTGGGTCATTCCTACCTGGATCCCAGCATCGTGCTGGAGTCTTCTCTTGCTGTATCATTATGGGATGAAGATAACAATGCAAAGATTGGACATTAGATGAATCTCAACATAACTGAAGAGTTATACCCTGAGGATGCCTGATATAATTCAATAAAGAAACTTTGTATGGAAGCCTTTGTAGTGTTTAGCTTCTTATCCCAGGTATTTTGGGAAGATAAATATTGCCTGGGACAAGTGAAGTGAAAAGATAGCTATCTTCATCCCATGAAGCATTAACTACATTTGTCATGAAGCATTCCCTTAAGGGGACAGCTCTCATTCCCAAACTAACTATATACTGTCTAACTAGCACACCTGGAGTTCAACCCCCAGCTCCGTTGCATGAGCCACTGGAGCAACTTTAGCAGCCTCAAGAGGTGGGACTGGCATAAAGCACCTGGTGTGACTGCATTGCTTAATGAAAGGCATCCCAGAGGTCCTGGTGCCATTTCAACTGCAGGACCACAGAGGCGTTAAGCGATGACCTCACATGGCCACGAATGGGAAGGAACAGAGTCGCAGGCAGGCGGGTGGGTGTCTCAGAATACAGGCAGCTGAAAAGATGGCAGGAGTGGAAGCTACTCCCAGGAGCAGCTTGCAACCTTCTTCTGGTTTCCCCTATGACTTTTGGGAGAAGCTGGCAGGGAAGGTTGCAAATGGTCCTCCTGTGACCATAGGGTGCCACGATGGCTGCGATTTCAAGGACGGGCCACAAGTTCAGCTTCTTCAGCACTGTTGTAACCTTGAACAGTGGAATGAGTGATTGTAACTCAAGACAGGATAGCATACCCTCGGCCTGGCCAGGACCTTCCCGACTTCTACAAACTGGCCATCCAATTTAGGATTTCCTGCCTTGTACCCTTCAACTTCTATAAAAAAAAATCTTGGCTTTTCTTTTGTTTGGGACCTTCTTCCTTGTGTGAACCCAACAATCCTTGCAATAGCTACGGTTCTTTTCCTCAATGTTATGTTTCTTTTTCAAACGGAATTCACAGTGACTGGCTGGTTCTGAAGATTTCCAGTGTGGAAAGGTTCATCATCACCTCACATGGGAGCGTGTTTCACAGGCTGACACTTCATAATCAGCATGTTCTTCTTTGTCTTTCACCTGAAGCTCCCTGTGTTGCAACCCAGTGTTTCCCTGGCAACAGTTCCGCAGGGGCTTTGGGTGGCTGCCTGATTTTGGCAGTTTCTTCTCCTGGATGGGTTGGCTTCCCTGGTCCTCAGCCCCACTGCAGGTTACTCGTTGCTTGCCCATCCTTTTTGTCCATCCTGGCAAGAGTGACTCCATGCTCTCACTGCTCATTCAGGTTCATTGGAGCTACTGAGGTATTAATCCCTGGGGGAGCAGCATGCGTTGCAATAAATTTATTTATTTATTTATTATTCAAATTTCTATACCGCTCCCTCTCCCAAAAAGGGACTCGGGGCGGTGCACAGCCTACTAAAAACACACAGAATAAAATACAATTTAAATACAATTTAAAACTAAATTAAATAAGCGAATCCAGCTGTATCCCATCCAACTACAATTTAGACATTTAAAATCAGGGATTGATTAAAAATTTAAAAGTATAAAATTTAGCAATTAAAACCCAGATTAAATTTAAAACCCAAGACCGTTTACTGGGCCAGGCCGGCCTGCTTGAAAAATAGGGTCTTAACTGCGCACCGGAAGGTCAGGATGTCCGTCATGGCCCGTATCTCCGGGGGGAGATCATTCCACAGGGAGGGGGCTCCCACAGAGAAAGCCCACACCCTTGGGGCCGCCAGCCGACAACGATCAGGCGACGGCACCCCAAGCAGGGCAACCCTGTGAGAGCGTACTGGGCGGCGGGAGGTTGTTGATGGCAGCAGGCGGTCCCGTAAGTAAATGTAGTATAATCATCATGATGGAATAATTGCAAAATATTTTTTCAAGTGCTTATTCCTTAATCTGCCTGTGGTAAATAAGAGAACTGAAAGCTGGAGGTCTTTGCATCCTATCTTGGCAGTTACTGCTGCCGCCATCTATCTTCCAGGAGATTCATTTACTGACTGTCCACCTCTAACACTAGTGTGTGAAAAAGATGGGCCGCAGATCTCAATGGCAAGAAAAATGAGTGATAAAAAAGGAAGTATGCATGTTTGTCCCTAGAGCACCGAGATATATGATGACTAAGTACATCAGCTCTTTTTCCTATTCTTTCTTTTGAGCAGACAGGCCAATCTCACAAGAGAGAACTAGAATCAAACTTTATTAAAGAAAAGAACCAAAACTTCCTTGTATTTACACAGATGGCAAAGAAGAACAGAGTTGGTAGAAGTGGAGAGCTGCCCAAACTGCAGGCAGCATCTTGGAAGAACCTCCAACTGAAATATTAGCAGAAAAAGATCAGGCTCTAAGTCAGAGGTCTCCAAACTTGGCATCTTTAAGACTTGTGGACTTCAACTCTCAGAACTCTGGGAGTTGAAGTCCACAAGTCTTAAAGTTGCCACGTTTGGGGACTTCTGCTCTCAACTGATCCCAGGATGATATGCTCCTATGTGAAAGTCACACTGATGCAAAAAGGCGCCAGCTTGCATAAAACACACACGGATTGGGGCCATGGAGATAAAACAGGAAGCACCCTTAGAGCAAAAGCCTCTTTCTTCCATTAGGAGTTGAACCCCAAATTCTCAGCTCTGGTGGAAACGGCAGAATTTGAGCACAGCAGTCAATCACTTTTGTGAGCCTCCGTAGCATAATCGTGAGATAAACAAAAATTTGCTTTGTGTGATACGCTGAATTAAAATCTGTGTAGCTACTGAATGTAGTCCTTGTTCGGTGTAGTATCCACACAGCCAAGTCAGGGCATGTGTGCACATTGGAAAGACAGCCAAAAAAACGGTGCTGTGAATCACCATTTGTCCTTCTTCAGATTATGCCCTTCACATTGAGCCAGGAAGAGGGTGGCTGATATGATAGAGAGGAGGGGGGAGGGGAGGAAGCTGGCTGCCACTTTCACAGCCCTTTAGGGCATCCAAAACGGTAGCCAGCCCTCCACATGAGTGTTGGCCAGAGGCCAGAAGCAGATTAAACTACCACTGAATGACAGCCTGTCATAAGAATCCTTCAGCACCATCCGGGCAGCAGGATCCCAGCAGCGGTATTTTCCGAAAAGCCAGGGGCCCAGAAGTGGCCTGATGGGCTTTCTCACTGGCACATCTGCCCTGCCTTGGTTGGGCAAAAGCCGCCTCAGCAAAGGCCCAAAGTTCACATAGGGCAGAGGTCTTCAAACTTGGCAGCTTTAAGACTTGTGGACTTCAACTCCCAGAATCCCTCCTCGGGTCATGTTAGCTCAGGAATTCTGGGAGTTGAAGTCCACAAGTCCTAAACTTGCCAAGTTTGAAGACCCTTGACATAGGGATTCCCAATCTCCTCCCTTGATCCTTCAGAAGAGCCGAGTCTCACCCCAAAGCGGTTGTTGCCGGATGCCCAGAAATCCTTTTCCTCCCTTTGGGTTCATTCACCTAAGTCCAATGCCCCCTCACCCCCGCTAACTTCCCCCTTCCTCAAGGAAAAGTCTTGAATCCCCAAAGAGTTTCCTGAACTGGAGGCCGTGACTGAAGGGTCTCCCAGCAGCCTCATTCCGGGGACCCCAACCGCCGTCTCCTCCGGGGGCAAGCGGGCCCGGTCGGGAGCAGCAGCCCCGGCCACGAAGGATCCAGACCACCCCGCACAAATCAAGGGGATGCCGGGCGCCGGGCACAAGGCAGACGAAGAGCTGGACGGGGCCTTGGAGGTCTTCTAGTCCAACCCCTGCTCGAGCAGAGGACCTCGCGGGCCCCGGGCTGTTTTTCTCCGCCTCCTGGGCTCACCCGTCTCCCCACCGCCCGGCTTCCCCACCTCCGACTCGAGGTTCCCTCCCCGCCCAGCCAGCGGAGCAGCTGCTCCCGTTCCCGGTTTTCCGGCCGCGCCCTCCGCCCCGGCCGCTGGAAACGGGCGGCGCCGAGTGTGGAAGGCGGCGCTCGGTCGGAGACTGAGCCCCGAGGCCCACGTCGGCGAGGAGCTCTTCCGCTCGCCCTGCGCAGCCCGGTCCGGCGGAGGGGATGGAGCCGGGGCCCGCGTGGGGACGGACGGCGTGCATCGTGACGGGCGCGTCGCGAGGGTTCGGCCGGAGCCTGGCCCGCCTGCTGGCCGCCCACCTGCCGCCCGGCTCGGCGCTGCTGCTGGTGGCGCGCTCGGCGGGGCCGCTGGGCCGGCTGGAGGGCGAGCTGCGCGCCGCCTGCCCGGGGCTGCTGGTGCGGGCAGTGCCCGCCGACCTGGGCTCCGAGCAGGAGCAACGGCGCGTGGTCGAGGCCGGGCGGGGGCTGCGCGAGGCCCGAGAACCCCAGCGCCTGCTGCTCATCAACAACGCCGGTGAGAGGCGGGCGCTGCTTGGCCATCGCCGGCGGGGAGATGGCGGGCGGGGGGCGTTTGTGGGGTCTGGAGAGGAGGGGCGGGGGAGCGGAGGAGATTGCGTCGCAGTTGAGGTGGGTGGGACACAAGGAACTCAATCCCAGACTCCCCTCCCCCTCCCCCTCCCTCCTGTGCAGCCCATAATACTCGCCGGGTGAGCCCCTGGGAAAAGATCCGGATTCTGGGGGGCTGGAGGGGAGGGGAGCCCCTGTTCTCAGAAGCACAGAGACCCAGGCAGAGGAGGCCGGAGATGGGGCGGGGGGCTTTGGCTCACTGGGGCTAGAGGATGTTGGGGTGGGAGACAGCTTTTAGGTTAGAGAGGAAGGTGGTGCGAGGGGCAGCATCAGCCCCAGAAGGAGGGGATGCCCAGGCAGTGGGGAGGAAGGGAAGCCCCCTCCTCTTCCGGCCCAGCAAGCCCAGTGGATGCTTCCTAAGGCTTGATTCCTGCGAAGGGGAGGGCCTCTTGGGGAGAAGTGCCTGGTCCTCCACTTTCAAGGGGGGTGGGGAGTGTCTCTCCCCATGGGTTGCTGGGGTGGGGCCTGGGTGAGAAGTTAGAGGCCAGGGATGATGAAAGTAGTGACAATGAGGATATCATCATCCCCTCTATGCTTGTTTTGTCTTTAACTTTCTTGGCTGAATATAAAGACAGTCAGGTAAACTCTACAAAGGCTTCCATACAAAGTTTCTTCATTAGATTGTAATAGGCATCCTCAAGGTATAACTCACAGTTACGTTGAGATTCATCTAATGTCCAATCTTTGCATAGTCGTCTTCATAGTGTGAAAATACAGTTATCTTCATTCATAACGATGGAGCAAAAGAAAAGACACCAGCACGATGCTGGGGTCCAAGCAAGAATAAAGGAAACTCTCCCAACCCAACCAAGGGTCAATTCAGTGACCAATCAGGATTACAGATGTGATCACATAACATGAACTACATTTCCCCTGAGGCATTGATTACATTTACTATGAGGCATTCCCTTAAGGGGACAGCTCCCAATTCCCAATCAACTATATACTGTCTGGACAGCACAGTCTCCACATTACTAAAAGGAAGTCAAACCTGGGAGGGTGAGGGCTGAGAGAGAAGGTCTGACCCAAGGTCACCCAGCTGGCTTTCAGAACTAGAATTCACCACCTCCTGGTTTCTGGGCCAGCACCTTCCCCACTACCCGATCTTCCCTGGGATAAGGTGGGGGTAGGGGTGGGATACGACAGGGTTAACTATCGGTTCGGGATTTACTAGCTTCCCTGCACTCTGTGAGCTGCGCGCCTGTAACTCATCATCAGCATGCTGTGTGCAGAGACGCAGCCTTTGAAACAGCCCTGTTTTCCTGCTTTTTTAACTACAGCTGTGCCTTGTTCAGCAGCTGAAGTTGAAAAATCAGGAAATAAAGATCAGGTAAGAGCCCAGGTGGGCAAAAACATCACCGGTTCTATGTCTGCTGCTCTTCAGAGCTATCAGTTCTACAGAGGTGGGCAGAACCGGTAGAAACCCACCCCTGGATGGGGGCACTATAAGGGTACCCCCTGCTCCCAGCTCTATACTTCTATTGTTCTGCAAGTAGGCCTGGGGAACCTAGAGCGGGATGGAGCCAGCTAAATGGCTCATGTAATCTGCTGTCGCTGGGGGGGGGGAGTTTGTGTGATTTTACTATATTAATTTATTTGATTTTATGAATTTCACTGTTTTCAATTATGGTTTTATATATTGTAAGCAGCCTTGAATTGTCCTGGTGAATACAAATCTAATAAATACAAATAAATAATTAGGCAGGTGCTACCTGCTCCCACCAGTGGGCCAGGGGTTTCCCACCCACTCACCCGCCTTTCGAGTGGAACCAGCTCCAGATATCCTGGCTCATGTCAGCTTTGAAATTCAGCTGCTACGTAATGGAAGGGGGGGTGGAGGAGTTGAAAAGTTCAAGGTTATTCGGTATGCCGTACTCAGAAATTCCAGTTGCAGTTAATTGGTTCTCATGATTTATGAAGTGTAGAAGTGGGAGGAGAGAAGGTAGATTCTGTGTAACGCAGGAAAATACTTTCACTTTGGGAAATTGCCTTAGATGTACCAGATCTGTTCCTAAATAAATCAATTGGAGAGCATATGTCTCGGAGTTATTGATATCATGGGTACTTTCTGGATGCCTTACCCCTGAGCAGGTGAGAACCCTGTGCCCTTCATTCGCAGGAGTGTGACTACAGCGGGGCTGGCAATGAGGGTTAGGGTGCCACTCATCTCTGGGAGAAGAAGGCAAGATGCTCTACACACACACACAACCAGGCTGCTTATGGGCCCCGGCTTGGCTCAGCAAGGATTGGAGGCGTTAATTTCGTGATGGTCAGCAAAATAGCTCCAAAGCTTTCAGCACGACAACGGCCCACAGTCAGAATCATTGTTCTCTCTGCTGGGGTTGGTCCTGCTACGGTCTGTGGGCAATATTTCCATTTGCGCTTGATTGGCCGGGAGGTGCCTGGCATCTGGAATTGGCAGCCTCCCAGCCAGGTTTGGGCTGCTGGGGGTTCGCAGGGGTTCGGGAGAGACCCTAGCTAAGATTCTGCGCAGTTTGGAGAACCCCCAAATCCCACACCTGGCTGGCCCTGCCCACCCCTCCCCTCCCAGGAGTCACCACGCGGCCCATTTTGGATGCAGGTAAGTGCAGGGCGTGCGTGGAGGCTCGGGGAGGGTAAAAACGGGCCTCTTGGAAGTCTGGGAAGGCCGAAAACGGGCCTGTTTCTGGCTTCCAGAGAGCCTCCTGAGCCCGTGGAGGCCATTTTCGCCCCCAGAGACTTGAGGAAAGGCTCCGGAGTCCGGGGAGGGTGAAAATGCCCCCCTGCTATGGTGCAGGAGGCCAACTAGGCCACGCCCATTATGGCCACGCCCACCCAGCAGCCAGGCAGAGAACCCGTTGCTAAGATTTTTGAAGGCCACTCCTGGTGGTCGCAGCCTCAAGTGAAAGGGCCTTTTTGCTGCAGACAGCGGGAGGAAGCCTTGGGGGACACATTCCCTGCTTCCCACTCTCCCCTGTGCTTCTGGGCCTCAGTCTCCCCTGGAAATGAGCTGGACCCCTTTCCATTCCAGGGTCTCTGGGTGACATCTCCAAGACCTTCTCTGACTTCTCCGAGCCCAGCGAGGTCAACAGCTATCTAAACCTCAACGTGACCTCTGCCCTCTGCCTGACCGCCTCCATCCTGAAGGCCTTTCCTGCCCAGCCGGGCTTCAGCCGCGTGGTAGTCAACATTTCCTCCCTCTGCGCCCTGAAGCCCTTCAAGAGCTGGACCCTCTACTGCGCGGGGAAGGCGGCTCGGGACATGATGTTCCAGGTCTTAGCAGCCGAAGAGCCCGACGTGCGGGTGCTAAATTACGCCCCAGGTGAGTCGCAGGGGAGGCAGAGAGGGGGGCTGGTGGGATTCCAAAACTCCTGGTTCTGTGGGTGTGGCTTGGTGGGCGTGGCTCGGGAAGGTTACTACAAAATCCCCATTCCCACCCCACTAACCTGCTTTCTTTTTTATATATATATAATTTTTTTTGTATTTTTAACAACAAACATAGACAACGGAGTTGGACTAGATGCCCTACAAGGTCCCTTCCAGCTCTGATTATCTGTTATCTGTTAAATAGAAACATAAAACAACAAAATAAAACCATCTTTCAATTGTACAGTGTGTAGGTTGGTACATAATTCTTGTGCACAATATGTATAATATTTTCCTCTTGAATTTAAATTTACATTCATACTACATTAATCAACTTTCCATCTCATATTATTATTACACCCTCATTAGATTTTAGTTTCGAATCCACATTATCCTTTAGAGCAAATCTCAGTTTTTACCAATTTAAATACATATTAAAAGTCATTAATCAATTACAACATACAACATAAGGAGGAGCCTCTGTGGCACAGTGGTTAGAGTGCAGTACTGCAAGCTACTTCTGCAGCCAGCTGCCTACAGCTTGGCAGTTCAAATCCCACCAGGCTCAAGGTTGACTCAGCCTTCCAAGGTGGGTAAAATGAGGACCCAGATTGTTGGGGGGTAATAGGTTTAATTGACTCTGTAAATCGCTTTGAGAGGGCTGTAAAGCACTATAAAGCGGTATATAAGTCTAAGTGCTATTGCTATTACTGTTAAATTATACTTCAGTTTTCCACTCTCTTCTATCTAACCATTGGTAAAATAAATCCCATATCTTAAAATATTCTTTTTCTTCTTGCTCTCTAATTGCTAATGTTAATCTACTCATTTCTGCACATTCCCATTATTTTCTTAATCACCTCTTCCCACCAACCTGCTTTCCAGCTCCATTCTCCTGTGCAGGGCAACCAAAGAAGACCCAGCCAATCAGCTGGGACTCAGGAGGTGGAGAATAGATGGGGGCGGGGCCAGTCAGAAGTGGGATTGGCCGGTTCTCCAAACTACTCAAAATTTCCACCACCGGTTCTCCAGAACTGGTCCGAACCACCTCTGGCTCAGCCTCTGGGGATCCCCTGTGATTGGCTGCTCTTTTCTCTTTCCCCCCTCCCTCTGTTCCTTCTTCACAGGCCCTCTGGACACCTCCATGCAGGAAGAAGCCCGCACTCTCTCGGCAGACCCGGAGCTGAGGCAGTCCTTCCTCCACCTGAAGGAATCCGGGCAGCTGATAGACTGCGACATCTCTGCCCGGAAATTGCTGGATCTCCTGGTGGCAAACACCTTTGAATCTGGGGCCCACGTGGACTTCTATGACCCCTGAGCAGCTCTCCGGGGTTCTGCTTCCAGTTGGAGAAGGTCCTTCTCTTAAGTCTCGGCTTCCTTTCTCAAATGAGCAGAAATGATTCCATCTCGGTTCTCTTTTTTTCTCATGCTTGCTGCAGGAAATAACGTGTGCTGAGACATTTTGTACCTGAGGTCGTTGTTAGAAGCCTTTTGCAAAATTCTGAAGTGTAACTGTGCCAAAACAAGAAAAAAGCCAAAAATTACTCTTAAGCTATCTCTGTGTTACATGCGGAAATTGTTGCTCTACACAGGGTAGAAAGTGGGGCTAAACCAGAGGTCCCCAAACTTGGCAACTTTAAGACTTGTGGACTTCCAACTCCCAGAATTCTCCAGCCAGCTATGTGGTCATAAATCAGGGGTCATAGCTGACTGGAGAGTTCTGGGAGTTGAAGTCCACAAGTCTTAAAAGTTGCCAAGTTTGGGAACCTCTGGAGTAAATGGAGAAGGAACCCATGCAGCAACTCAAGTAACCAGCTTGGCATTAAAGCTTGCCAGGGACCAGTCTAAGACAGTTGGTTCTCCAGTAAGGAAGGGGTGCGCAGCCAGGGGTGGGATTCAACCAGTGTTAACAACCGGTTTGGTGAGAAGAGTGTTTTGTTGCCTGAACCCTAAAGTTAATCATTTATATAACCTTCCACTTGATTGCATCGATCACATGTAACTCTGAACTTTGAATATTGAACCGAAAACGTGTTTTTTGGAGGAACAAACCTTACTCTTGAGCATTTCTGGAAACTTTTGTTTTTGTTGAGTTTTAAAATCAGTTAATGCAAGAAGAAGAAGAAAACCCATTTAAAGCCACAACCTATTTCGCATAACATGAATGAATAATAGCATAGTCAAATGATTGATTAACAATGATAATAATGTATTTAGGAATATTTGATCGATGATATGAGAATATATACAAGTAATTGTAAGTCAGGACTATGGAGAGGATGCACAAAACAATTTGTAACCAACCGACACACTGTATGTACGTAAGTGGAAGATGGCTTGATGTTTTTATGTTGTGTTTGTGTATGTTTGTCTAAAAAATAAAATTTTGGTTTTTTTTTTTAAAAAAAGCTACAACCTGCCCTTTTTTTTTTGCCTTTTCTGAAGGTTAGATAAATTATTTCTTCAAAGTTTAATTGGAAACACCCCTCTAATCGCCAGCAACAATGAAAAGGATGAAGCCAGCCCTGATCTGAGGCCTTTGGGGGAAAGGCAAAAGATAAACTGCAGATTGGCTCATTTCAAATATCAGAAATGATACTCATGTGTCTACAGATGTTGTTTAAAGCTCGAATCATAGCAGCTTAATAATAAAACATCAGCAATATTATGCTATGTCACTGTGATACTATACAAGCAGTCCTCAACTTACAGCAGTTCCAGTGACAATGGCACTGAAAGCAAGTTATGACCATTTTTCACACTTATGACCGTTGCAGCATCCCCATGGTCATGTTGTGGTTAGCCAGCAGCAGGTGCAGACGGCTGAGGAGAGCGAGGACTCAGATGAGCCAGGACCATCAGGGACTGCTGCCTTCAGAGATTGTGGGGGCTGGCAGCAGCGATGAGGAGGTTCCCGAGGAGCCTGTGCCAAGTGCGCGTGTGCACAGGATTGCTTGTAGGAGAGAGCAGCTACAATAGCATGGGTGACTGGGGAGTAAGGCTGCAAGGTAATGGCCCCTCCTTCAAGAAGATAAAAGCCAGCTGTGCAGCGAACGTTGTGAAGCTGTGAAACAAATGTTCTTTGCAGGAAGCAAAGACGTTTTAAAACTCAGCCTCGTGGACATTACTGTTGATATTTGAAGACTCTTGTGTTGTAAACTATTTCTTATCTGTTGTTTTTTGTCAGCCTTGCAAGGCTCTTTCTTGTCAGAGCTAAATAGTTGGAAGCAGCCTTTTATCTGTGAAGAAACAGGATTCATAGATGAAACATTAAAAGGTTGTGCTGCTGCCTTTGTCCTGTGTTTGCTCTCTTGGAAACAGGTTTGGGTCAGAACAGGTCACGTGATCAGAGTTTGGACAATTGACAACTGACTTGATATTTAAGACAGTTGCAGTGAGTCAGGATCACATCGTTTCCTTTTGCAGCCTTCCGATAAGCAAAGTCAGTGGGGAAGTTAGATTCACTTAACAATCCTATCACTAATTTAACAACTGGAGTGAGTCACTTAACAAGAAAAGGAACAAACAAGCATGAGCCCAGCAGGCTCAAAAAAACCTTGGATTTGTGTCTTGGATGTTGTGCTAGCTAGGCTATAATTGGACAGTGTCACACTTTGTGCCAACTTAATTTTCCAAAACCACCAGAGGGCAGGACAAGAAACAATGGATGGAAATGAATCCAGAAGAGAAGCAACCTGGAATTAAGGAGAAACTTCCTAGCAGTGAGGACAATTAACCAGTGGAATAGTTTGCCTTCAGAAGTTGTGCTCCGACGCTGGAGGTTTTCAGAAAGAAACTGGACAACCACTTGTCTCAAATAATACAGGATTTCCTGCTTGAGCAGGCGGGGTTGGACTAGAAGACCTCCAAGGTCCCTTCCAGCTCTATTCTGATTGTCCTCAAAGATGTTGAAAAATTGAAGTTTCTGCAAGAAACCTCATTGGGCTAGATGGGGTCAAAACAAGCTGAGGAAATCTATCTTCCGCAAAAGACTAAGGAAGGGAAAGCACGAAGAAGAGCCCAAGAACCTCCCCCAGAAAGGGAGTTTGTCCTTGCTGAGAGGGTGGGATTTATTTATTTTATTTATTTTTATTTATTTGATTTGTCAATCACTTACAAGATAATAGGTATAAGTATATACATAGTTATGAATACATGAAATTTATTTATTTATTTATTTATTTATTTATTTAAATTTCTATACCGCCCCCTCTCCCAAAAAGGGACTCGGGGCGGTGTACAGCCTACTAAAAATGGAAAATATACAATTAAAAACAAATTAAATGACATGAATCCGGCCGAATCCCTTCAATTATAGAGTTACAAAATTTAAAATTCCAGGATTAAATTAAAAAGTTAAAAATTTAAAAATTTAAAAACCAAATTAAATTAAAACCCCCTAAACCATTTACTGGGCCAGGCCGGCCTGTTGGAAGAATAAGGTCTTGACTGCACGCCGGAAGGTCTGGATGTCGGTAATGGCCCGTATCTCCGGGGGCAGATCATTCCACAGGGAGAGGACCCCCACAGAGAAAGCCCACACCCTTGGGGCCGCCAGCCGGCAACGATCAGGCGGCGGCACCCCAAGGAGGGCAACCCTGTGTGAGCGTACTGGGCGGCGGGAGGCTGTTGATGGCAGCAGGCGGTCCCGTAAGTACCCAGGTCCCGAGCCATGGAGCACTTTAAATACAGTCAGTACCACCTTGAATCGGATCCGGAAGGCCACAGGAAGCCAGTGCAGCCTGCGGAGAAGCGGTGTTACATGGGAGCTCCGAGGGGATACATATAAGAAAAATAAAAAGGAACCAGAGGACAGGGACGGTAGGCACGTTGATGCGCTTATGCACGCCCCCTACAGACCTCTTAGGAAAGGGGTGCGGTCAAAAGTAGACAGTCTAAGGTTAAAAGATTTGGGGGTTTGGGGAAGAAACCACAGAGTCAGGTAGAGTATTCCAGACATTGATCACTCTGTTGCTGAAGTCGTAATTCCTGCAATCAAGTTTGGTGCAGTTTACCTTGAGTTTGTATCTATTGTGTGTTCTTGTGTTGTTATGGCTGAAGCTGAAGTAATCATTTCCTCCTAGGGTAGGGAATTGGTTTGGCCTGAAGAGTGGGATCAAAGTCCCAACAGGCTTTTGGGCAGCAACTGGACAGTGCTTGCTGGAAGGCCCTTCGTGCTCCTCCGGGGCATTGGCCCAAAACTAACAATAGGAAAATGGCAATAGCGCCGTTGGACCTAATCAAGGAGAGAAGCAACTTGGAATTAAGGGGAAACTTCCTAACCGTGAGGATAACCAACCAGTGGAACCGCTTTGCCTCCAGAAATTGTGGGTGCTTCAACACTGGAGGTTTTTAAGAAGCGACTGGACAGCCACTTCTCTGAAATGGTCTAGATTCTCCTGCTTCAGCAGGGGGCTGGACTAGAAGACCTCCAAGGTCCCTTCCAGCTCCATTCTGATTGATTGAAGCCCTCTCCCCCAAGATCCTGTGTCCCTCAGAGGGTAGTCAGAAGGTCAAGACAAAGCCTGACCATCCCAGCCGGCTGGAGGGCTTGTCGGCCTCGCAGTGGGGCTTCCCCCTGGTGGGACAATACAGAAACATCCCATGGGTGCAGGACATACACACCTACTGGAGCAGGGGTCTCCAACCTTGGCCACTTTAAGACTTGTGGACTTCAACTCCCAGAATTCTTTGCTGGCTGAGGAATTCTGGGAGTTAAAAGCCCACAAGTCTTAAATTGGCCTAGGTTAGAGAACCCTGTACTGGAAGGTCCTGGGTCATCCTGCTCCTTGGCAGTTGTGCCATCTCTGCAAGCCCCCACCCCTCCTCTGGCACTGAGGGCTCCCTCTTGGGAGAAGCAACCTCATTCTTTGAAGACCCACCCAGCTTCCTTTGCCTGCCTTCGCCCAACCCAGGTTCCTTTCAGCCGGCCTTAGAGCAATAGAGTTGGAAAGGGCCTCGGAGGTCTTCTAGTCCAACCCCCAGCTCAAGGCAGGAGACCAGCTCTTCAGCCGTTCTCTTGGCTTGCAAACCCACCACCTTCACACAGGCCAGTAGTTCCTCTCCCAGGTTCTTCTCTATGTGCTGTCAGGTATCTCTTTGCTCCCGCCCCCCACCGCAATTTAAAGCATCTGATTTGCTAAGCTCAGAGCCCAAACTTCTCCCCCTCCCTTCCAACCAATGTGGGGTGGGGTTCTTTGCGTGAAGTGTAGGCTCTCCCTTCTGGCTGGCTGAAGAACAGCAGCCAGTCCCAGCGGGCAAGGGAGGAAGAAGGTCGGCAATGTTTTGGGGCGAGGGGAGAAGGGGGAGAGGAGGGGACCCCTCGGCTGGGGAGGGGGTGATGGAGGAATGAGGAAATATGCTACAAGCTCTCCGCCCCCTCCCTCTGCAGCTCTGCCTCCCCTCCGCCGCCCCCCCCCCGCCAGTCGCGTATCCAAAGTAGGAGTGACTCAAGAGCAGCCATGAAAAGCCCCTTTAACCCTCGCAAGGCAGAAGTTCCCACCAAAAGGCTCCCCTCTGCCGCGGCAGGTCCAAAGGGCAGCTTCCCCTCCGCGCCCTTTGCATAGGTAGGACCCCCCCCCATGGTGTCGCCGACAGAAGGCATGTTTTCTGTGGGTGGCCAGCAGGGGGCACTAGAAGACCACCAATCAGCGGCTCTTGGTGGGGCAGGGGGTCCGCTCTGCGCAAAGGCTGCCCTGTTGGGGAGCGCCTGCCTTTTCCTCGGGGCTTCAGAACGAAAGCGCTGGAATTCCATGAAGCAAAGCCTTCCACGGGCGGAGCTCAGATCCTGCTCGCTTTATTCTTATGAATAGAATAGAATAGAATAGAACAGAACAGAATATAATTCTTTATTGGCCAAGTGTCACTGGACACACAAGGAATTTAATGTCTTTGGTGCAAATGCTCTCCGTGTACATAAACAAAAAATAAAATACATTCATCAAGAATCATAGAATAATAATACAGTCTTAGTAAATAGTTGGACAGTGTTATGGGAATTATTTTTTAGCAGAGTATTGGCATTCAGGAAAAAAACTCTCCTTATGTCTAGTTGTTCTGGTGTGCAATGGTATTAGATTTCCATCCCACTGTGTGTGTATGTGAGAGAGAGAGAGAGAGAGAGAGAACTCAAAGCAAACAAATCTAATTCTGCCTCCACTTTTCCCCACAGCAGCCCTGTGAGGTGGGTTGGGCAGTCTGGCCCAAAGTCACCATGATATAAAAAGTGTTGAGATCCTAGATAGAGTGGAGAGAAGAGCAACCAGGATGATTAGAGGACTAGAGACTAAAACATAAGAATGGTTGCAGGAACTGGGCCTGGCTAGTCCAGTGAAGAGAAGGACCAGAGGAGAGAGGATAGCAATCTTCCAGTATTTGAGGAGCTGCCACAGGGAGGAGGAGGGGGTCAAGCTATTTTCCCAGGCACCCAAAATCAGACAAGGAATAATGGATGGAAACTGAACAAGGAGAGAAATTCAGCCTGGAAATAAGGAGAAACTTTCTGACAGTGAGAACCATCAACCATGGAACAGAAGTTGCCTTCGGAAGTTGTGGGACCTTCATCCCTGGAAGCTTTCAAGAAGAGACTGGACTGCCATCTGTTAGGGGGGGTGTTTTGGTGTCCAGCAATGACTGGTGGGATTCACCATAGCTTCTTCCTGTTTAGCTTTTCATTCTGTGCCCCACCAAGCCCCCCTCCCCATTCAGCCTTGCCCATTCACAGGATGAGGATATATTTTGATGCCCCCCCCCCCCCTTGGAAGCAGCCTGCAGGCTGAGAAACGGAGTCCTGGTGAGCATGGCCAGGAAGGGGGCGTGTGTAATGTGTGCTGTGGGACTTCACTTCACATGCCTGTCACTTTCAACTTCCGGCCAGCTTCCCACAAGCAAAGTCAGTGGGGATGTCAGTTAGAAATTCAAAGTCTTACAGATTAAGAGTTGGAACGGACCTTGTAGGTCATCTAGTCCAACCCCATCCCAACCCGCCCAAGCAGAAGATTGGCAGTCCAATCTCTTCTTGAAAGTCTCAAGTGATGAAGCTCCCACAACTTCCAAGGGCAACTTCTGTTCCATCGGTTGATTGTTCTCACTGTCAGAAAATTTCTCCCTATTTGCAGGTTGAATCTCTCCTTGTTCAGTTTCCATCCATTATTCCTTCTCTGGCCTTCGGGTCCCTTGGAGAATAGCTTGACCCTCTTCCTCCTCTCTGTGGAAGCCCCTCAAATACTGGAAAACTGCTATCCTGTCTCCCCTGCGCCTTCTCTTCCCTAGACTAGCCAAGCCCAGTTCCTGTAACCGTTCCTCATATGTTTTAGCCTCTAGGCCTCTAATCATCCTTGACAGAAGAAGCGATGGGAAGGAAACACCCCCACGCCCCCATGCCCCCATCCCTTCTTCTACGGCTACCAGCCGGCTTGGCTCCTGCGTGGGTGGCTAGGAACAGGGAGAGGTAATTGATTAACCAGGTCCAATGCCAGGGGGGCACCTGGGTGCCTTTAAAGCTATCCTGTTCCCAGGCGTCTTTTAATGATTGAGGCGCCTCAATTGGGGTTAATAGAGGCTTCCATATATATATATACATGTGTGTATGTGTGTGTGGTGGTATTCAGCTTTGTTCGGGTATCTTCCCACGTCACTATAGTTGTGCTTTAATATATATTATATATTAAATATATATTATATAATATATTAAAGCACAACTATAATGATAGATACCATCGTAAATATGAGTCACTTGCCAAGCCTCTGAATTGTGATCACATGACCACGGAGATTCCTGCAACGGTCGTTAAGTGTGGAAAAAACGGTCCCAAGTCCCTTTTTTCAGTGGGATTGTAACTTCAATGGTCACTAACCCCATGGTTCTTAAGTCGAGGACTGCCTGTATATTGGGAATAGCAGGACGGGGAGGCTGCCAGAGTCCGGAGGTGGGCACTAAACCTTCCCTTCAGGGAGGGGGGAGCCTGGTTCAGCCTCCCAGCACCCCCCTCTCCTGCCTGCCAACTGCTTGACCAGGGCTCCTTCCTGGGCAACCAAGCGAAGTGTCAATCAAGGGGAGAGAATTGCCTGTCTGGGAGTCTTTTTTTAAATATATATATATTTTAAAAATTATATATACATATATATACAGTGAATCTATTCCATTTCAATCGTGTGTCGATTAGGTACATATTTCATGTACTTACAATTAATAATTAATATTCTTCTTATTAATATAACAGTATAACAATAATCACATTCCCATATAAATAGAATGGAATGGAATAGAATAGAATAGAATAGAATAGAATAGAATAGAATAGAATAGAATAGAATAGAATAGAATTCTTTATTGGCCAAGTGTGGTTGGACACACAAGGAATTTGTCTTGATGCAAATACTCTCAGTGTACATAAAAGAAAAGATCCATTCATCAAGAATCATAAGGTACAACACTTAATGATAGTCATAGGGTACAATAAGCAATCAAATCATACTAGGAAACAGTCAATATAAATCGTAAGGATAGAAGCGACAAAGTTACAGTTGTACAGTCACAAGTGGGAGAGGATAGGTGATAAGGAGTGATGAGAAGATTAATAGGAATAGTAGTGCAGACTTTGTAAATAGTTGGACAGTGCTGAGGGAAATATTTGTTTAGCAGAATGATGGCATTCAGGAAAAAACTGTACTTGTGTCTAGTTGTTCTGGCGTGCAGGGCTCTATAGCATCGTTTTGAGGGAAGGAGTTGAAACAATTTATGTCCGGGATGTGAGGGGTCTTTTTCAACAGACTTCTCTTATTGCTTTATATATATATATCTAATCCATTGTAATTTGTTTTATCTTCCAACCATTGGTAAAAGAAGTCCCATACTGTATAATATTCATATTCTTCTTTTTCTTTAATTTCCAATGTTAATCTATTCATTTCTACACATTCAAATATTTTCCTGTCTGTCTCACGCACATAGATGGATTTGTGGCTGTGCAGATGCAGATAGACAATTCCACAAAACATCCATAACAAAGTACATTTATTGGTACATCAGGTATCTTCATGACTCACATTTCATGACTCACATTTGTGACGAAGCTCCTCTATAACGACCAATTCTTTGTATATCAGAATTGCAGGTAAAAAATGGTTCCTTTCCCAACCCATCACGCAGCGATCGAAGGAAAGATGTTATCAGTCCATGAGTGCAGGCAAGAATGGAGGGCAACCTCCTTCAACACTTCGAGGCTCAATTTAGTGGCCAATCAGGATTACAGATGTGGCCATGTAACATGAACTACATTTCCCAGGATACCTTTAGCTACATTTCCCATGATGCATTCCCTTAAGGGAACAGTTCACAATTCCTAAGTAACTAACCAATTCCCATAGACTGGCTGGGACAGCACACTGCTGTTAAGACATGTATGATTAAGTATGGTTTTTTTTCTTTACTGTAACCTTCAGGTACCATTCCTAATAAAAATATTTCACATTTCAAATCTATATGTTTTTTAGTCATTTTTTTCCAACCATATTTGTATTCTAGTCCAATATCTTTTAGTTTTTGTGCAAGACCACTACATATGGTAGTATATTCCTGGTGTTGGGTGACATTTCCAGTATTTGGTTGGTTTATCTTTAAACATGCCAGTCTGGGAGTCTGAGGGGGAGAATTGGGGAGGGGGGAGAAGGGTCAGTGGTTTGACCAGCCTTGTAAGCAACTTCGCTTGGACTTTGCCCTCTTCCAGAGCCTGTTAATGAGAACCCAGGACAGAGCAGGCAGGTTGATGGCTGGAGGGTCCCCTCCCTCTTAAACAGAGACAGACAGACAGACAAACAGACAGATCAAAGAGTCCTTGTTCCTCCTGACCCTCAGAGGGGGAGAAATGGCTTGGGTGAAAACAAGTTTAGTCAAGGCTGATGAAGCACGGGTTTTACCACACTTCCCCACTGGGGGGCAGTGTGCTCCGCAACCCTCTGTTGGCGTTCTTTGGAATCCAGAGGTTGTTCCTGGAACTCTCCTGCCAAGACCTGCAAAAAAGTCCAGGTGAGTTCAAAAGGAGAATGAATGAGTGAATGAATCCAGGGTCACAGAATCCTAGGCTGGAAGGGACCTCAGAGGTCTTCTAGTCCAACCCTCTTTCCAAGGCAAGAGTCTTCATACCACCCCAGACAGGTGTTTGTTCAATCTCTTCTTGAAAAACCTCCCGTGATGGAGTACCCACCACTCGAGGAGGGAGGCTGTTCTCAGTATCAGGAAATTCCTCCTCTAGCATGGATGATGCTCCCTAATTGGGGAATGAAATGTCTGCAAGAAAACAACCCCAGCTCAGAGAGCACCAAGGACCCAACAGTCCTCCTCTTTCTTAACATTACTGCCCAGATCTGGAGATGGCATGTCAGATTCAATCTGACTGAAAATAATGGTTGTTTCTTTAGCAACCACACTGTGCTACAGGCTCCTAATCTGAGAGAGAGAAGAAAGAGAGAAGAGAGAGAGAGAAGAGAGAGAGATTTGCATAAACTGCACTGAGAGAGAGAGGAGAGAGAGAGAGAGGAGAGAGAAAGGAGAGAAAAGAGACATTTGCATAAGCTGCAATGAGAGAGAGAAGAGAAAGAAGAGAGGAGAGATTTTCATAAACTGCACTGAGAGAGAGAGGAGAGAAAGAAGAGAGAGAGGAGAGAGATTTGCATAAATTGCACAGAGAGAGAAGAGAAAGAAGAGAGAGAGAAGAAAGAAGAGAGAGATTTTCATGAACTGCACTGAGAGAGAGAGAGAAGAGGGAAGAGGGAGATTTGCATAAACTGCACTGAGAGAAAGAGATAAGAGAGAGAGAGGAGAGAAAAGAGACATTTGCATAAACTGCACTGAAAGAAGAGAGAGGGAAGAGAAAGAAGAGAGAGAAGAGAGAGAAGAAAGATTTGCATAACTGCACTGAGAGAAATAAGAGAAAGAAGATAGAGAGAGGAAAGAGGAGAGAGGAGAGAGATTTGCATAAACTACACAGAGAGAGAGGAGAGAGAGAAGAGAGAGAGATGTGCATAAACTGCACTGAGAGAGAGGAGAGACAGAAAGAAGAGAGAGAGAGGAAAGAGGAGAGAAATTTGCATAAACTGCATTGAGAGAGAGGAGAGAGAGGAGAAAGAAAGAAGAGAGATAATTTGCATAAACTGCACTGAGAGAGAGAGAGAAGAAAGAGAGAAGAGAGAGACAGAAAGAAGAGACAGAGGAGAGAGAAAGAGAGAGGTTTGCATAAACTGCACTGAGAGAGAGAGGAGAGACAGAAAGAAGAGAGAGAGGAGAGAGGAGAGAAATTTGCATAAACTGCATTGAGAGAGAGGAGAGAGAGAGAGAGGAGAGAGAAAGAAGAGAGATAGATTTGCATAAACTGCACTGAGAGAGAGAGAGAAGAAAGAGAGAAGAGAGAGACAGAAAGAAAAGACAGAGGAGAGAGAGAGAGAGGTTTGCATAAACCGCACTGAACTAATTCTACCCCTAATCCTCAAAGCAAGATTTTATATCTGATGAATTGCACTGGTTTGGCTTCAGGCAAGGTCTCTAGTCTGACAGGTTAGTGTGGCATTGTGGGTCTGTCTGAAAACACAGAAGGACAGTCAGAGGGGATGGAAGGGAAGAACCAATTAAAGAATACCAGCAACCTGAAAACTCTCAGCAGCCATCCAGTGCCAGACTGGCTGCCTGGTTTTTATAAGAGAGATTGTACAGATAGTCCTTGAATTATATGATCACTTACTTAGCAACCATTCCAAGTTATGACGATGCTGAAAAAGGGACTTAACAACCAGTCCTCACACTTACGACCATTGCAACGTCCCTGCAGTCCCATAATCAAAATTTGAGCGGCCGGTGCCCATGGGAATTGCAGCATCCCAGGGGTCACGTGACTGCTATTTGTGGCCTTCCTATAGCCACATTCTGACAAGCAGAATCAACGGGCGAAGGCAGAGTCATTTCAATACCTTGTGATTCACTTAGTGACAGCAGGGGTTCACTTAACAACCACAGCAAAAAAGGTGCTGCTGGTGCAACTCACTTAACAAACACCTTGCTCAGCAGTAGAGACTTCATCGACAATTGCAGTCATAAGTCCAGGACCAGCTGCAGAGGAGTCTGCAAATCAGGAGGAGTCTTAACGGGGCCTTTTCCAAAAAACAAATTTTATTCACTGCTGCAGCTCGGATCATCAGATGCCAGGAGGGACCTGACTGCGGTGGGTGTTAAATCGGGGTGAGCCAGAGAGGGGGGCGGGGGGGGTAGAGAGGTTGGTTAGGGAGGAGCTGCATGCAGGAGAGGCACAGTTCACCTTTGAACCCTTGCAAGGTGTGAAAACCCTCCACCGCCTTTGTATGGGGCGGCCTCAGCCATTCCTTGCTCAGCGCTGCTGCTTGGCTGGGTGATCGCACATACGAAGATATTAATTGCAAAATAAAAATAGATCAGAAGTGCGACCTCGCTGTGAACAAAAGGCAAATCCAACGTCTGAATTTAAAAAGAAAAAAAGGGGGGAAATTGCTCGATCTTTTTTTTTTTTCTTTTTCTTTTGAGAAAGTCTGTTTATTCATCATTAATCTTGCACAAGGGTCCCCAAAGTTGGCAACTTTTAAGACTTGTGGACTTCAACTCCCAGAATTCTCCAGTCAGCTATGCTATACTATACTATATTATGCTATGCTATGTTATGTTATGCTAAACTGCGCTGCGCTGTGCTATGCTATGCTGGCTGAGGAATTCTGGGAGTTGAAGTCCACCAGTCTTAAAGTGGCCAACTTTGGGGACCTCTCTGGTCTTGCAGCACTTGAATGCTTTTCCCAAGAAAGCTCCAATTTCTCAGCCAGGGATGAAGCAGGATTTGCAATTTCCTTTGTGCCTCCGGCTGCTTCGCCTCCTTCCTGCAGGCCCGGCCGCCTTTTCCATCCGTGGCTGCCACTCCCAGCAACCCAGGTCTGCCTGCCTACTCAACCTGCAACCTTGGAAGGCGCCGGACCCACTTCGAAGCGGCGGCTGTATCGCCCCGGCAGGAGAACCGGGGACCCCGAGGAGTGGGAGCCCCTTCCGCACCCCACCCTTGTCCACATTCAGCCTCTCCTCCGGCGCTCCCGTCGCCTGGCGGGGGTGCTTCCTTCCACCCCTGCGAAGACTCGCCCGGCTGCTCTGGCCGTCCCCACGCTCTCCCCTCCTGGGGAGGGCTGGCTCGCGCGCCCCACCGCCCCGCTTCTCTTCGGTACTCGGCTCCGAGGCTCCCTCGCTGCCTGTGCGCCCCTCGGACCCGCGCGCCCTCCAGGCCAGGTTCTCCAGTCTCCCCCGTTATCCGGCGGCCCTTCCGGAGCACCTGGCCAAGCTGGCGTTTCCCCAGCGAGCCGCACAGCCCCCCGAAGGCCTTCCAAGCAAACGCCAGGAGCCCCCCTCCCGGAGCAGGCCCCACCTTCGCCCAGAAGCTCGTCGGGGACCGCCAGCGCTCAGTAGGGTTGCCTCGGGAACCTGCGCGACGAAGATCACCTTGAAAGGCGAATACAGACAGAATAGAATAGAATACGTCAGAAATAGTGTAGGGCCTCCTGCTTGGGCGAGGCGGGGTGGGGAAGCGGGTTGGACTAGATGACCTACAAGGTCCCTTCCAACTCTTAAATCTGTAAGGAAGTAAATAGAATTCTTTATTGGCCGAGTGTGATTGGACGCACAAGGAATTTGTCTTGGTGCAAATGCTCTCAGCGTGCATAAAGGAAAAGATACATCCATCAAGAGTCAAGAATCGTAAGATACATCACTTAATAATAGTCATGGGGTACAAATAAGCAATGAAATCATACCAGGAAACAGTCAATATAAATCTGATAAAAGCAACAGAGTTACAGTCACACAGTCATAAGTGGGAGAAGATGGGTGATAGGAACGTTGAGAGGATTAATAGGAACAGTAAGGCAGACTTTGTAAATAGTTTGACAGTGTTGAGGGAATTATGTCAAGAAGTGGCCAGCTGCCCACCTCCGTCGGGCTCTGTTTCCCCCCTTCTTTCCCTTTCCAAGCGTCCAGCTTTGGCTCCGGTGGGGAGGGGGACACCTCAGTCCTATTTAGAGGGTGAGAGGAGGCGGGGAGAACCCCACCACGAACTCTGCAAGGGATTCTCTGGGGTCTCCAACCTTGGCAACTTTTAAGACTTGTGGACTTCAACTCCCAGAGTTCCTCAGCTAGCTCTGCTGGCTGAGGAACTCTGGGAGTTGAAGTCCACAAGTCTTAAAGTAGCCAAGGTTGGAGACCCCTGCACGGTCTAAGGCGCCTCTTCCATGCCCCACAGTGCAACAGCGAAAAGGCTCGACGCGATAGCCGAAACTCGGGGGTCCCCTCCGTCCTCCCCAAAAGACCTTCCATGGGAACGAGGTGGAGCAGCCTTCAAACTCCCAGCTGACTTGGAAGCCGGGCATAAGTTGCGCCTCGACGGAGCAGAAGCGGCCAGGGCGGGGTTCGAGGCTGGTTTGGGGCTTCCCACCCCAAGGAAGCAAGCGGCAGAGCCAGAAGCCAGCCCGCGCCCCCGGCGCTCGCCATTCCGCCATCCTTTCAGCGGGTTTCCGCCTCCACCTCCCTCCTCGGTTGGGCTCGGCTCCATTCAGCCGCCCGCTCGCAGGACGTTCGAATCCCCAGCATGGTAGATTTTAATTAGCCTTTGTACAGATGGCCAATTAACATTCATTACTTTTGCCTTGAGCGATTAATTACGAGTTTGGGGGGGGCGGGGAAGAGAGAAAAGAGCCGGAGACCCAGCGGAGGGAGCGGGTGGCGGGGTGGCTTTCCGTGGGATTGAAGCGGGGTCTCTCCTCCCACCCCAGTCCAAGGCTCTTCAAGGGCCGGCGCTGCTCCGCTCCTTCCCCTGGTAGAAAGTTGCCAAAGCTGGTCGCCGCCCTCTCGGCCTCCCCCCCCCCCCCCAGGTCCTTCCCACATCCTGAGCTGGCAAAGCGCGACGCCCCCGGCGTTTCATCCCACCTACCCCCGTCCTCCAGCCGGGCCCTACTAAGCCCCGCCCGCGGGCCGTGGGTGCTGTTCCGGGGGTGAGGGGAGCCGGAATGTATCTGCTGCCGACCGAAGAGCTGCCTAATATCCCGCGTCGCTGGGAGTCGGGCGCCTCCCCGGCTTCTTCTCCTCTCCCCAGCCCGGTTCCTTGCCTTCCCTGCTCCAGGGGCCCAGCACAAGCCCCCAGCTGCTCTTGCCACAGTATCCGCCTCTTGCTGCCCTCGGCACCCCGGCGCACCTCTCACCCCACGGAAGACGCCCTTCCCCACGCGCTCCTCCCCGCCCCAGCCAAAGGCAGAGCAATGATTAAATCCCGCACTCTTGCAGGCGAAGCGAAGGAGGGCCCGCCCGTCCTTCCTCCTGCCAGTTCTCGCCCAGGGTTCATCCCCGCCCCGCCCCAAGCATCCCGGGAGCCCCTTTTCTGCCAGAGACCGAAGTTCTCCTGCAGGCTCCGGAAACCCCCAAAATAAAAGGTGCTTCCGGGCAAGACCTAAAATAACAACAATTGGAAGGGACCTTGGAGGTCATCTAGTCCAACCCCCTGTTCTAGCAGGAGAGTCTATTTAGCCTCCACCTAGGATCGAACCCACAGCCTTCTGATTGTGAGGCGAGAGCTCCACCTCTAGGCCACCGCACCTAGCTACTTGGGCCAAAGGCGACCCTCGAGGCTCCACTCGCCACTCGCCACCCCCTCCCGGTCACCGACCGGAATCGCACAGCGCCCATTGGCGGCGGCTCTTTTCTGGCTTCGGAGCAACTGGTAGCGCTGGCCGTTCTTTGGAGGGAGCCCCGAGAGCGACGAGGGAGGGGGGGGCAATCGGCATGCCAGCCCAGGAATGATCCGGGGAAGGGGAGCGAAGGACGAGACCGGCCCTTCTCCTGCGGGGCGGCTGGGGGTTACGGAGCCCCTTTCCCCCCCTCCCCCACCGGGTGAGGGTGAAGGTCAGAGCCAGGCTCCCACCCGGCACCAGAAGCTCCGGCTACGAGGCCTTCCCGGCGTGGAGCAGGCTGCTACCTGCCGAGCCTGGTGGCAGGATAAGGCCCTCGGGCGTCTCTTGCCTTCCAAATGCGCACTTTCCTGGAAGCAATATGGAGAGTCTAAATATAAGGAGCAGAAATCTGTTGAGCCTAATCAGGGCTGGGAGGCTGCCATCTCCGCGGCTGCGGCGGCGAACGCCACGCAAATTGCAAGCGAGGAAACTAGGCGGCGGCATATGGCCTTGATTGATGGGCCTTTCCCTCTCTCCGAAGCCGTGGGGAGTTCAGGAGAAATCCACCACAAATCCCATGTTGCACACACAGGGACTTCTATGCCTCTCTCCCTCTCTCTCTCTCTCTCACACACACACACACACTCATACACACACAGAGCAAGCCTTAAAGTTGCTCGGACTTTATCTCCCCCCCCATCAAAAATCCAAGGCGAGGCATCACGAGGGCCACCTCCTCCCCTTTTCCCTGACTTGCTTCCTTCTCTTCCTCTTATTCGACTCCACCTCCCTTCCTTCTCCTCCTCCTCCTCCCTGACTCCATCTCCCTTCTCCTCTTCCTCCTCTTTCTCCCTGACTCCATCTCCCTTCCTTCTCCTCCTCTTCCTCTTTCTCCCTGACTCAAGATAGAGTCAAGATAGAGGCTGTAAGGGTGCAGCCAAAGTTCCCCCACTTCAGGCATAAAAATGGGGCGTGGCTTTGATGAGGCCTCTAAGGCCTTCATTTTCTACTTCCTGTTAATTCACAGCCTGGGATTTCCTCGTGGTCTCCCATCCACACCCGCAATGCTTCAGTTTCCCCTTCCTGCCTTTGCACTTTTGCTGCCTGGCTTGGATTGGGTTTTGCGGCTGAGCCTATTTTGATTTTTCCGGCCCTCCCATTTTTGCTACCAAGCCCGGAAGGGCTGTTGGGTGGCTATTGCATCCATGCAACCCTTCAGAAACACTCTCAGCAGAGAGTCCACTCCTCCGAACGAGATTGGACATTTGGGGTTCCAGCTGCATGGACTGGCTGGGGTTTCTGGGGCTCTTCTAGTGATGTTGGGGGCAAGAAAAGCCCCACCCGGGTGTAAACTATCATGGAGCACAGCGCCAAGAAGATAGATTCGCTTTGCTGGCCCTTGAATTGTTCCCTCTTTAAACATTCTTCATGTTTAATTACTTTTTGGGAGGGGAGAATGGTTTTTCATTTCCTTGAGCACTGAATTAAAAAAGTGAAGATAGAAATTTACTCCCTTCTCCCAGGGAGAGGGTGATGGAAAGGTCAGTGGTTCTCTTTGAGCTGTGTCCTCCCTCAGCCAAGGGGAAGCCTCAGTTCAGATGGACTCTCGGACCTTTGGAAGCAGCTGAGGACAAGACCACTTCCCCCTGCAGTCTGGATGAAGCCAGGGTGGGTTTCTTGGGCACCTGGAAGCTAGATGTAGGTTGGAGAGAGATTCTATTCTATTCTACATGGAGTTCTCTTTTGTTTATTTGGTTTAGGATTTACCATGTTGTGTGAGCCCAGAAAATGAATTGGATGGACAGATGCGTGGATGGAGGATACAATGATAAAATAATGTTTCATGTAGGAAAAAGTTTATAAAAGCAAAAAAAAAAAAATTAAAAAGAAACTATGCAAAAAAATTTAAAAAAAACATACATTTTGCCAGTATATGTGTTAAGTACATTTCTAAACTTAAAAGTGAAATCAAGAATTTTAAACATGTACATTCAATTATTTCCATTAAAAATAGATGGAGGTTATCAGAAACTACTTCGCTGATATTACTAAAAATGGAAGCCAAATATAAATAAAACAGTTTTAATTAAACCTCTTCGCTGCTGTATTATTCATCCAGGGCTGTTTCCATACTTTCAAATGCCACCGATTCAAATGAAGACTTTGGACTTTATGTTTTTTCCAGTGTTTTGGTAGAACAAATCTGTCAAGCATCAACAAAAATTAATTTGATTCATTGAAGGCATTTAAGAGGCTTGGCATCATCTGTAAATTATATCTATATAGTTTTTGATCACTTCTCAGCATGCATTTAAAGAGAATTTTACACCCTCAGGAATTCCATGCTGATACCCAGTTAAAATCCAAAGGTTGTTTTTTTTTTTTTAAAGAAGCTTTCAAAAGTGACAGGACACTTTTAAGTAATTTTAAAGAGGTACCTTGAATTTTAAATTAAGTGGATTTTTGTATTGATCTGCTTGTGTTCTTGATTGGTGCCATCGCCATCTCCGAAGCAGCCAAATGGATGGGGTGCCTTCCATAGCCCAGGGCCAGACAGGAGCCTCTTCCTTCCTTCAGGTCCTTGAATTGCTGCTGTGCTGTCCTAGCCAGTCTATGGGAATGGAATTTCAAAGCTTTTGTTAGTTATCTTCAGGAATTGGCAAGTGGGGCAGATCCTGAACCTGTGACCCCCTGGAATCATCTCTGGCCTAATCAAAGGCCCCATTCTCTCTCTCTCTCTCTCTCTCTCTCTCTCTCTCTCTCTCTCTCTCTCTCTCGTATGACAGGGGATGGGGACTGTTTTACCAAGTCTTTGCCTTGTGCATGTTGGTGTGTGAGAGACAGAGAGGGATGGGGAGAAGAGGGAGGGGAGGGGAGGAGAGAAGTGAGGAATGGGAGGGGAGAGGAAGAAGAGAGAGGAAGAGGGAGAGGAGAGAAAGAAGGAAGAGGAAGAGGGAGGGGAGAGAAGAGAGAGGAGAGGAAGAAGAGAGGAAGAGGAAGACAGAGATGAAAGGAAGAAGAGAGACAGGGAGGGGAGAAGAGAGGAAGAAGAGAGGAAGAGGAAGACAGAGAGGAGAGGAAGAAGAGAGAGGGGGGGAGGGGAGGAGAGGAAGAAGAGAGAGGAGAGGAAGAGATAGAGGGAGGAGAGAGGAGAGGAAGACTCTTCTGGCTAAGGGCAAAAAAACCATTTTGGATCCACTCCCAATGCCTGCAAAAGGGGCCGTTTCAGACACAGAGAGAGAGGGAGAGGGAGGGAGGGAGGAATGGGGAGAGAGAGAGAGAGAAAGAGAGAGAGAAAACCACCACAACCCAAAGACATTCCCGGCCCAAATGAGCAAGGTGCCCTTGGATCAAAAGGACTTTTTCCCTTAGGAAAAACAGGAGCTGCCTATCCAGGCTGAATACCTGGGGAAATTCACCTGTTCCTTGTCTTTTCCCATCCCCGCCAGTAAATGGGACCCTCCCCCCTTCTCCAGTTATGCAAGAAGAACTTCAGACCCTGGGCAGCTTGGCGGACGCTCCAAACTGCCACCTCCCCGCTTTCCCTGCTCGGATCAGCCGTTGGCGAAAGCGCTGGCTGGCATCCATCGCAGCCACCGGGGTGGCAGGGCGACAGGAGAGGGCGATTTAGCGCTGCCTGGGCGAATCAGGGGGTGGGAGTGGGGCTACCCGGCCCGTTGCCGACAGACCGTTTCTCTTCCCAGCCAGAAAGGGCGGCCTGGGCACGGGATTGGATTCACCGGTGAGACTGCAGCCTTCAGCCTCGGTGTGCCGAGTTGCTCCGTCAGGGCACCGCCAGACCACGCGGACGGCACTTGGCTCCTAAGTAAGATGGAGTTGGGGGATCCCAAAGATCCGGGGATTCCATTGGCTGCCAGCTGCTAGGAAGCCGCTTCCTGTCCCGCCCAGGCCTCCCCTACCCGCGGGGGACCCAGCTGGTCTTCTGAATGCCCTGGAGCAAAGGTCACCGTCTACACGTCCTCACACACCCCCTCCGCCCCCTTCGTTCAAGGGCGTGAAGGCCCCGGCCTCTTTCTCCGTGTCAGGGCAGCGAGAAGCGGCCGCCACTTGACCCCAAGCCCTCCTTGGCCGAAAACAGTTAGGCCCGGCCCGGCCTTCAGAATCGAATCCCCAACATTTGGTGGGGTGGGGGGAACAGGAGCGCCCTGCCTGCCCAGCGCCCTCCACCTTCGTCCTGGCGAAGGAGACCAGCGCCCACCCGGCCACCCGAGCCGGGTCTCGCCGAAGTCCGAGGACCCGCAGCGCCCAGCCGCGGTTGCGGCGCTCTCTTCTTCCCGCCTTGCTTCGGCTGTGCCCGCCTCGACGGGGAGTGGGGCGGGGGGTGGGGGCAGCTGAAAGGCCAGGGGAGCCCGAAGGCGGAGGGCGAACGACCCTGCGTGGGGCCGGGGCTGTCACGGGTGGGGGGGGGGCAGAGGGCAACGCCCGCTCCGGCCAGCCTCCGTCGCCAAAGCCTCGACAACTCCAGCTCCCGGCTCAACCGACACGCATCCAGGGCTCTTCCCACGCACGGAAGGGAGCGTGAAGGCCGCCCGGGAGGAAAGCGTGGGGACCAGCCGCCGGGCCCACCAGGTTGTTCGGTCTCGGGGATCGCTGGGCCGCTTCACGGCGAGGCTGCGGGTTTCCCTTCGCCGTGAGAGTCGTTCACGAGCGCGGAGGCGCCTCCTTTTGCTCCCCCTGTTGGATAGGAGCCCCTTTGGAGGCTGACGGGAGCTCAGCTCTTCGGAAAAACGTGCAAGGTCGAAGAGCAGCTCGGTCGCCTGAGGCGTCTCCGGAACGGGCCTTTCTGTGGGGCCGCCGAAACCGTCCGGCCTCTGGAGCCGATTCCTGCGCAGCGAGTCGCTCGAACCTCACCCCGGAGCGCAAAGGGAAATGGAGCTAATTTTGAAGAGGAAGAAAGCGGCGCGTCTCCGGCCAAGGGAGCAGAGAGGGGGACGCGGTGCTCGTGAACTCGGTCCCGGCCTCAGTGCGCACGAAGAGAGCGGCGTTTGCGCGGAAACGGTTCCCGTGAAAAATACCGACGTCCTGAAAGAAAAAAAACCAGTTCATATTGTAGGTTATTTCTTCCTATGTGTGCCTGCGCCATATTTCTATTAGAAGAGAACCTTAGATCCGTAGGGTAGGAGGAGACCGCGGAGTCCTTCTAGTCCAGACCCCCACCAACCCAGCCAGCCAGCGTAGGGACCCTCAGACCCTCCCGGACAAAGGGCAACCCAGTCACCGCTGAAAACCTCCAGCGTCGCCGGCTGACTGCGTTGTTTTCCTCCCAGGATCTCTCAAGCGGCGGCTCGGCGTGAAATCTTCCATTCGAGTCAGCAGCCGGTTTCACCGGGACGCCACGGAGCAGCCGGCAGCCCCTTTCCCGCTAAGCCGGGCACGAGAGGTCGCAACCCGCTGTTTGCCGGGAAACGCCAGAAACCGCTTCCGTTCGCACCCCTTTGTCTCCCCGACTCTTTCGGCGCCTGGAGACCGTGCCTAGTCCCGGCCGTCCGGAAAACCGGAGCCTGTCGCCTCTGCGTCTCTCCCCGGCGCCCTTAGGAGGCGGCCAGAAAAAACGAGGCCCCTTTGCTGGATTCCGGTTCGGACGTTCCGGTTGGGCTTCTCCTCCACTACCCGGGCCACAGCAGGAGATACAAAGCCCACTGAAGAGGCCGCTTGGAAAGGGCGCTGCCCGAGAAAAAAAACGAACCCGACCTCGGCGGAGAAAGCGGCCTTTCCGCGCAAGGGATCGTCTGGAAAGGGTCGTGAAGGCCTCGCAGAAGAAGAAAAAACCCTCCGGCCGCGGGGGCTGCAGAGCTTCCCTCCCGCATTATTTCCGTCGGGATGGGGGTAGTGGGGGAAGAACAGCTTTTCTCCGGCCTGCCCGGAGAGGCTCTTGCAATGCCTACGCAAAAGGCCGCAGGCAAAATGCCCCTTGGGTTAGTCCACGTAACCGGCGGGCCAGAACGGCCTAGGCAGGCTCAGTGGGGCTCTGCCTTAATCCTGGTGGCGGGAGCAGATTGTAGGAACTCGGGCTCCGGGCTTCTCGGTGACTCCGTGTTTAGCGGAACGGGGGTCCTTCGCCGCGGTCACAACGCGCTGCTTCCTCCCATCACCCTCGGGAGGCCCGGGAGGAGAGGAGCACGACCGGACCTCTGGCAGACAAGAATCGGGGCCCTTCCAGGCTCCGCAGGCGGTGGGAAGGAACTGACAAAGGCCACGACGGGAGCCTCCCCGGTAGCGATGGCCGGGGCTACTTACCAAGCGACAAGTGGGCCCAGCCAGCTCCCCAAACTCCTTTCAACGCTCTGATCGCGCCGGGTGGGTCCTCGCCTTTCCTCCGGAGCCGGCAAGAGAGCTCAAGCCGCCCTTTTCAATTTGACCGGTAGAAGCAACGAAGGGCGGTGTGGGAGGGGGATCCCGGGAGCCGAGCCAGACCTCAGGCGGCCTGGCCAAGAGGAAGCCCTCGACCGTCTCGGTTCTCTCCCGGGCCCCAGGTAGAGTAGCCGCCGCAGTGGAGTCGGCTAGAGGGGCGCGGACGGGCCTTCGAGTCCCGCGAGGCGCTGTCTGGGATTGGAGGGTCTCCAATCTTCGGACACGGACCGAGGCGGCCGTTGCACCCGGCGAGTGTGACTCCTCGGCCCGCCGTTCTCTCCCGCAGCGCCTCGGCGAATCCTGGAGGGCGCCTTCGTTGCCTTCGCCTTTGCTCGAGACCCAGTGCTGCTCCAACCCCTCGAGAAACGGAGCGAAAGCCGACCGGGGGTGGTGGTGGGGAGTCCGTCTGGGCTTAGAGAAGCCGTCCTGGAGGCTTCAAGGCCGCTGGAGCCGCCCAAGGGTTTTCGGCCTCGGAAGTCGCCGTTTTCCTGGACAGGGTGGCGACCGGGCCTGCCTTCGGCCAGCTCGGCCTGGCTCGGGGGACTCGGGATCCGGGCGCTGAGAGAAGCCCGGGCGGGCAGCCGAACCCTCCCTCTGGCTCACGCGCTCGCTCGCTCGCTCTCTCCGCCTGCCTTCCTTCTGGCAAGCGAGAGGGCGGGGCAGCGGGGGCGGATCCGGAGCTCAGCGCAGCCTCCCGGGCGCTCCAGTCCGCCTTTTGGCGGCGACCCCGCTGCCTCCTCCCCTTCGCCTCCCTCCCTCCACCATTCCCACGTGCCCTCCCCAACCCCGGGGCAGGTGAACCTGGCCAATCAGAGGGGCGGGCCGCAGGTACCCGGCTTATCTGGACGACTAGCCAAGGAGCGCGCCCACTGCGCACCGGGTGGATGGGGTGGGAGGCGGGCGCGCGGGTGAACCACGGGTGGCAGTGCGGCTGCCACCTCCCCAGAGCCGCCTGGCGCCGCCGCGCCCTGCCCGGTCCAGCGCGCCCGGATCTGCTGCCGGTTCGGGCCGGTTGCGCGCCGAGCCCGACGTGGCTCCCTGGTGTCCCCGCGCCCGGGTCCGCCTGAGCGCTGCCCTCGCCCGGCCCTGAGCCATGTTCCAGCCCGCGGCGGCGGCCAAGCGCTGCTTTACGATCGAGTCCCTGGTGGGCAAGGACAATAGCCACCCGCTGGCAGAGGATTCTCTCCGTCCCGCCGCCGCCGCCGCCGCTGCCGCCGCCCTCGGATACCCGGCCAGCGCCGCCGTCGAGGCCTTCGCCCACGGCTTCCAGGGCTCGGCTGCTGCCGGGCGTTCGCTCTACGGCGGCCCGGAGCTGCTCTTCCCGGAGGCCGTGAGTCACCCACCTGCCTTGGCCGTCCACCCGCCGCAGCTGGCCTCTTCGCATCTGCCCCCCTCGCCGCACCCCTTCTTCGGCCCGCAGCCGCGCGACCCGCTCAATTTCTACCCCTGGGTGCTGCGGAACCGTTTCTTCGGGCACCGCTTCCAAGGTAAGCAACGCGCAGCCGCCTCCGGGGAGCCCCGAGCACGCGGTCGGGGCCCTTCAGCGCCGGCCGGGCTTTTAGCTTCGCAGCAGCGCGTGGCGTGGCCGTAATCGTCTGGCCGAAGCCCGACCCGGAGTTTGCGGTGGGTCAAAGCTGTGCCAGGTGGCAGCCGAGCCCGTCCGTCCTGTAGGAAAAGCGAGTGTCGATCCGGGGCCGGTCAAACGCCGGGAGAACTTTCCCGCTTGGCCAAGGCAGCGCCTTTTCCCCACCCGTCCAGCGCGCCGAGCGGGACTTTGGTTAAAGGCTGGGCCGCTTTTCTGACTGCATCAAGGCAGCCGCGGCCTTTGAGCTGGCTCGGCGCAACCACAAATCTCCTTTACGGGCCTGTGAGCGACCGGCATGACCCTCGGTGCCCGCGGGAGGGACGTTGCGATCCAGACCCCCGCCAAGGCGCCCCTGCCCGAGAGTTCTGGAGCAGCGGTGGGGTTCAGGAGGCAACTGGAGCCAGTCCTGCCGTCCCGCCAACGGACCGCTTTGCCCTCCTTCGACCCGAGAAGGCCCGCGATTCAGACTTCCCTTCCGCTGAGATTGTTTAGGAGGGAGCGGTGCACGGGGACTCACTCAGTGAGGTCGCGGCCGTGCAGGGGCGAAGCGGGCGCCCAGCGGCAGGGAAGGCCCTCCCCGCCGCCTCCTTGGTGGAGCCCAGCAATCCCCGCTCCAGCGGGGAAGAACAGCATTCGGTAAGGAGAGGGACTTCGCCGGCCGTTTCAGCGCCCGATCGGTCTGGATCCGAGCAAAATCCGTTCAAATACTCCTCGTGGCGGAGAAAGGCCATTTTTCTTTCAAGAAGGTTTGAGATTCCAGAAAGCTCCCCCCCCTCCCCCGCACAGAAACTCGTTTTATTTTTCCGGTGGCTGGAAGGAGAGATCCGGCGGCCCCGTGGATGCTCCCCTGCATCCTAACGAAAACCGGCGCCGATCTGTCCATGTTTCAGTGAACGGCGGCCTGAATTCCGCCAGGAAATCTACCGGACTGTCGCCTCCCTTGCTCTTCCTTCCTTCTTTCTCGCCCTCCCTCCACCCCTTCCTTCTCTCCCTCCCTTCCTTCCTTCTCGTTCTCCTTCCTTCTCTCCCTTCCTTCCTTTCTCTCCTTTCCTTCCTTCTCTCTTTCCTTTCTTTCCGAGAGGAGACTCTCTTGGTTGCTTTGAAGGCTCCGCAGGTACAACCCA
Source organism: Bungarus multicinctus (assembly GCA_023653725.1). Taxonomy (NCBI): domain Eukaryota; kingdom Metazoa; phylum Chordata; class Lepidosauria; order Squamata; family Elapidae; genus Bungarus; species Bungarus multicinctus. The sequence continues at coordinate 7,229,986 of CM042849.1, forward strand.
GGAGAAGAGCGGCTCTCCCGGCCCCATAGAGGAAGGCCAGCCCAGTCACGCCGGACTTTCCGCCAGGAAAGCCTCGTTGGCATCGCCGAACAACAGGCGGTGCGGGGCCTTCATTGCAGCCGCAGCTGGGGTTATTTGTGAAGAAGGTAAAATGGCTGCAGAGAAACGCATCCCGGAGACCCCGTCCCCACGACCCCAAAGCCCGCGGAGGCTCCCGTGGGTAAAGAAGGAGCTTGGGAACGAGTTCGGGGCTCGCAGGGCCGGGAAGCCTCTCCGGGCGGGTCCGGCTCCCTCTTCGTGGCCTACCAGGGAAACCGGTGGCGGCGAGTAGAAGCCTCTCCTGCGAGCAGAGCCCGGCACTAGTCCGCCTTCGGGCCTGACATCTGCTGCACGCTCGCTTCACTCAAGAGCCCCCCTCCCCCAGCCCCCTCGTCGTTGTAGCCAGGGCCGCCTCGAGTTTTCCCGGGAAGCTGCTCGGCCGCGGCTTGAAAGAAGCGCCCCTCCAAGGCCTCGGTTCGTCGGCCAGGAGGGCGGAGCAGGGGAACTCTCCCCGGACGCGTTCGGGGAAGGGGCAAAGGTGGCTCGAGGGATGCTCCCAAAATGCCTGGAGCCCCAACAGCCGAGGGGATGCCGGGCCTGGACGAAGGGAAGCTCTGCCTTCCTGCCATCCTCGTTGGCCTTTGGGCTCCGCTCCTTCCCTTCCCCTTTCCGTTGTCGTTGCCGCGACCTGCGCCCTTACCCGGCGTGCGCGAGCCTCCCCTCGTGCCCTTCTGGAGGAAGCTCCTTCGCTCGGCTTCCCGGAGACCCTCCTGCAGGTTCGACCTCCACTCCAGCAAGCCAGGCGCTTGGAACAGGCTTGGAGGCAGCTTTCACGGGCTCGGCCTCCGCCGCGCGCACCGGTTTTGATCGGAAAGAGCGACTCTCGCTTGGCCTGCTTTGGCGGGTCCTCGGAGGAGGAGGCAGACCTCGCCCGCTCCGCCGAGTCCTCCCCAGGCAGCAGCCGGTCCCGGGAAGTCCAATTGTCCCAGGGCCAGAAGGGGCCGGAGCCGAGCGTCCCTGCAAGTCCCAGGCAGGGCGAGTAGCTTTTAGGCGGAGCGCCGGCCTTTCTACGTGGAAGGCAGAACGCGGGGCTGCGTTAGACAGGCGGAGAGAGCGCCGCTCGCCCAGCATTGCCAGCTCCGTCCGGACTTTTTCTACGTGCTCGGGGGCAGAAAGCGCGTAGGGAGCGAGGCTAGAGCCAGTGGGGAGCCGAGAGCTGGAGGTCTTTCTTTTGCAAACCGGGCGCTTTAAGCAGGAAACGGCGCCTGGGCCGAAGGGCGCTTCGCAGCGCTGAACCCGGTCATTTCCAGGCCTCGCAGGGTCTTTAAAGCGGAATGCGCGCAAACCCAAACCGGAGGCCAGGCTTGGGGAACCCGCTCCCCTCCATCCCTTGCGCGAGCACCTGCGGGGGGGGGGCATAAAGTCAGCCACTCCCTTGCTTGGGTGGGGGTGTCACCAGACGCAAGGCCCAGCCACTTGCCAAGGCAGTTCTCGCCTGGTGATCCCTTGCTTGCCTTTCTCAAGGTGGATCTGTTGTGGTGCCGTGGGGGAGTGGGGGCGAAGTGCTCGGCAACGCAAAGGGGAACCCTTCAAACGGAAACTCCTCCATCTCTTTCCCTACTCCTCCCGCGCTCTAAAGCGAGGGGAGGGCTTGTCCTGGCCGCCAAAAGCAGCCGCAGGTCTGCCTAGTTCAGGACCCCTGGAGGTTTGGTATCCGACCCTCCCTTTCACACACACACACACACACACATACACGTTCCCTTCCCACAGCCCTGTCCACGTGTAAAATGTTGGCTCCCTCCTGACTGCCATTTCCTTTCACAACATCCTGACAAGGTAGGCCTCCAGCCCCTCCATAGGGTTGTCGAATTGCTTTCGGATAAGAAGACCAGCCTAAACCTCTGAGGGGTAACGCTGGGGGCAGGATCTGCCTGGCACCCCATTTTTAGTGGCCGCTTCGGGTCCTGGGAAATTGCAGCAAAGGGAGGGGGGAGGGCGCCTGATTTCTGATCTAGATCCAACTTTAGGGCGCCCCAGGATTTCCCCCTGAACGTGCATCCCGCCCGATTCCCATCTCCTGCCCCTCCGTCGAACGGGAAGTAAGGAGCGGAGGGCGGGTTGAAAGGCCGAATTCTCACACCTGGGTGCTGCCTCGCCTTCTGCGCCTCTTCTGCCCCTTTGGAAGGGGGCACCGACAGTCTAGGATCCGCGTCTGGTCTGAATCCCGCGTTTGCCTCCCACAACAAGGGGTGGCGGTTGGAAGGGGATTGGAATGGGGGTCGCCCGGGCCCTGAGGGCGGGAGAGGCGTACAGAGGCCCGCGAGCGCCCTTGCAAGCAGCTTCGTCCGGGGTCGCAGAGGGGTCTGACGGGGTTGATTCTGGGCGGCGGGCGCTGACCGGCTGCTTTCCCTCCGCAGGCGGCGAGGTGTCCCAGGAGAACCTGCTCTTGCACGGGCCCTTCGCCCGGAAGCCGAAGCGCATCCGCACCGCCTTCTCACCCTCACAGCTGCTGCGGCTGGAGCGCGCCTTCGAGAAGAACCACTACGTGGTGGGCGCCGAGCGCAAGCAGCTGGCCGGCAGCCTCAGCCTCTCCGAGACCCAGGTGGGCCGTGGCGTGGTGAGGGGGGGTCGGCGGCACGGGGCCCTTCAGTGCGAGGCGGCACCGGCGAGGGCCAAGGAGGGGAGAGAAATGGGGGCCCGGGAAGGTCCGTTTTCTCCAAAGACTGAAGCTGAGAAGGAGACCGCCGCTCGTTGCCCTCGCGTGGATACGGCCGCCTCGCGGCCCTCTCTCCAAATCCACGCAGCCCTCTTTCCTTTTCTATTTGCTTCCATGTTTTATGCAGTATTCAGCCTCAACCTCTTGCTTACTGAGTCCTGATAAAGTCACCCTCTAAAAACCTTTGGATCCCCACAACCTCCTGTGAACCAGGATGCCTAAACCATTTATCAGCCATCTATCTAAAGCCTCGCTTTCCTGTACAGTTTTGAAATCATCCATCCAGTTAAGGTCAATTTCGCTTGTGAATTCATAGGTGAGAGAGCAGGGTGGTGGTTGATTTAACTGTTTTAACTGGCCTCAGAAAGGACCCTGCCTCTCTCTTCAAACTTTTTCTGGTTCCTGCCAGACTCACCAGCAGTGTACAAAACTCTCTAGATCTGAGCATGTTTTTCTGAAAACCAAGGTGTGAACTAGGAACATCCTCCTGAGTATTTTGAGTTGACGCCCTCCTTGCAGATGTACCGATCAGTGGGGGGGGGGAGTTTTTCGAGCCCTTGGCGGCGTCATAAGGCAAGAGAAGCGCCCCGTTTTCCAGGGAAAAGCATTTCCAGTTGGAGCCCATAGATTCCCAGTTAACGTTTCCCACAGAGGTGGAGAACAGCTGCGTGTGAACGCGTGTGTATGTGTTCGTGTGTGTGCAGATGTAAACATTGGCTTTGGTGAAGAGGGCTATGCAGGGAGATTCCAGAAAAAAGTTAAAGCGAGGCAACGGTTCGGGATGAAACTGAAGCGAGGGAGCGTTGACAGAAATAACTAGAAACCTGGACGGGACTGTTGCTGAAATGCCAGAAAATGGCAAAAGCTGAAACATCTTTGTTATGGCTAAGGCCCGAGGGGGGAAGAAATGCAGAACAGCAAGTTATAAATACGGTGAGAACACTGAAAAATGGTAAAGCTGCAGGTTTAGACAGTGTGTTTGGAAAGAGCGCCGACTGCAACCATAAATGACAATTGGGGGGAAAAATGTTATTAACGGTTCCCCGCGCACCGGGGAGGGGAGCAGGACGGAAGGCAAAAGCCAAGGGACGGGGCGGGGGGGGGGGGTTTGCTAATGTGTCCTGGGGGGTGTTTGGAAAAATTCTGCACAAGAGGGAGGAAAGGGAGGGGGGATTTGATGTTCAGCGGGTCGCTGGGAATTGCAGGAATGTGAGAAACACGATCTTTGTGGATTGAGACCAAACCCGGACGCTAAACGGAACAGGCTTCCGTCGTGAACTATTTTGCACCACTACGGAGCCGAAGGTTGTTGTTGTACGGTGGAAGGAAAGCGGTCGTATGCGCGGGTAAAAAGGGAGCTCGCGAAGGGTTCGGTTCGGTGCCGGGATGAAAGTGTTCGGTGTCCCCCTTCATTGGTTTAATGTAATTGCAGATAAATGCAGACGAAAACTCTTGCGGTGGAATTAAAGAAGTTCTTGGTTGGAGCCACGAATTGTGCGCGTATTTCTGCACGCGGATGAGGTGAGCTTGTCGAAGGGCTTTGCAGCGAGGAATCAGGAGGTGCAATTCACTACCTGGAAATCCAAGGCTGCTGGGTTTTGGTTTTGGTTTTAGCAGGGAAAATGGAGCGAGCAATGGCGGGTTGCGCGAAAACAGCAGCCGGAGGAGGCAGGAGAGGAGAGGAGTGCGGGCACCTAGCGGGGATGTTGGCCCAAAAGGGGGAAAAGTAGATGGGAGAAACGTTTGGGATGTTCATCGATGCTGGCGGAACCCTCGCGGCTGTTTCACGGGAGGAGTGAAAAGTTGGGCAAACGGCGGCGGATCGGAGGGGACCCCAAGACCTTATTTGTTCAATATGACCAATAAAATCTGGAAGGGAGGGTTGAGTAAGTCAGCAGAAAGAAACAAGAATAAATACCGAGATATGGGGGGTAAAACAGGAAAGGAATTGGACCCAATAATTGAATATTATTTTGACTGAAAAGAGAGTGAACTGGGCCAAAGACATTTGCTGAGGGTTTGGTCACAGAAGGAAAAATAAGTGAAGACCACTCGGAAAACACAGATAGGAAGGCAGAGGCCGGCAAGGAGCGAGGGGAAAAAGCGGGGGTGGGGGCCAGCGCTCAGCCGTTCCAGAGGAGAGAGGAGAAATTTGGGGGAGACGGCGCGGGGGATCAAACGGGGGTCGGTTCACTGGAAAGAAGTTATGCCAGGATAGGAACCTACCGAGGGCTATTTGAGGACTTCATATTAAATTAAGCTGTGTTTGCTTATCTTTCTTGGCACAACTTTCTGCGTCTCACTTTTCCCTACTCGCTTTCTGCCCTCAATCCGCCATACCGTTTTCCCTGGAATGGAGCGGCACGATGGGTACTGGTGTGCATACAGGCAGCTTACATGGGGAAATGGCTGTAGGATTAGTGTCCTGATACCCATGTATGTACGTGGCGCGGGGCGATGGCAACGCTTGTACGACGGCGGGCCCTTATGCAAACGCTGTGACAGTGAAATTAACGCTGGCACCAGATGCCCGAATGTCATGGCATGGGCATGCCATCATTGGGAGGCCGGCAGGGTTTGTCCAGGTACCCCATTGCTGTGTTTTGTCAACTCCGCAATTGCCTAAGGAGAAGAAAGTGTTGCTTGGGGCGCCTTGAAGAGATGAGGAAGAGCAGGGGCTGAAGGAGAAGTGGCGCCCCTGCAACAATGGAAGTCGGTGGATACAAGCTAAATAAAGGCAGCAGATAAATTTCATAATAAACAATCTGTCCTGTACAGAGGAACGGAACTGGGCTTTATAGGCTAATCCTGCTTGTCCCTCTCCTTTCCCCCCCTGCTTTGGGTAAAGAAGACCCACCTTGCATTCCTGCCGTTCTCCCCCTTTGTCTTCATGAGACGGGCAAGGGGCTCTCCGCGGCCCCTTCATCCAACTCTCATTTTGCCCCCTGTCAAAGAAACCGGCCCAAGAGCTGGGAGGAGGTTGGGTCCACGCGAGCACCCCCTTGGTCTCCTCAAAAGACTGGGGCGGGGGTTTCAGCGGCCTGTCAGAGGGAGTTCTGGGTGAGCGGACCTTTCTGGATTCCAGCTGAGGGGTTTCTCTGGAGGCAGCGTCAGGCGGAAAGGGGCTCCTTTGTCCGGAGCCGAATAAACTGCCTCGCTGGGGGCAAAAGCTGGCCGGAGAAGAGCGAAATTTCTTCCTAAAGGTGCTCCTGGTTGAGAGGCCGGCGGTGGGCCCACCGGTATGTCTGTGTCTGTGTGTGTGTAAGGTGATCCGCATCCCTCTGGCGGTAAGCACGGCTGGAGTAAGCAGGTGTGTTTTGGGCAAACGGCGCTAAGTAATGAAGAGTTGGATTTCAAAACAAATGGCTCCCATTGAAAGGTGTTTGAGCTTTTCCTCTGGAGGAAGCGACCCCTTCGGAGGCCGGGGAGGAACATGATCCTCTTGCTCTGGAGAGCGGGGGGGTGGGAGGGCGGGCAACACGGAGGAAATCAAAGGATGCAACTCTCTTGTTTGTGTAGGCATTTCTCACGCGTTTTTTTTTTTTTTAAAAAAAGCGGGATATTCCTCAATTATCATCCTGGTTCATAGCTGAACATTTTATTTTCCGGCGAGGCAAAGGTTGGCAGATGTTCTTGGGATGAGGTGGAGGTTAGACTCCAGCGTTATTTCTCAGGTCCAAGGGCTGCAGAGTTTTGTGTGTTGCACATACACGACGCATACACAAGCTCGATTTCCTCCCCGCCCCCCACTTCCTTCGGCCAGTACTTGCACCAAGACTCACCTTTAGTTCTTACGTGCTTCATTTCAGACATTGGTTGGAAACTGGATCACAGATTTGCCTTCCCATTTCAGTCACACGGTTGTGTGTGTATGTGTGGGGGGAGGGAGCAGACTTTGGGATCAGCCCAAAGAGGTTTTACAGGTCGATGCGACCCTCTGGGTTGCTTATTTTTGATCTCAACCCATCCATCTCCCTCCCCCTCCCCTCCCTCCCCCTCCCCACTCTCTGCGTATACTTATGCAGATAAACCCCAAAGCATTCTGGAACGCCGCAACAAAGGCGATATTTGTTTTTGTATAAAATATACTTTTGTGGGACTTTCTGTTTTTTTTTTTTTAATTGCTTTATGCACAACATTTATATGATTTTTTCTTCTTTAATCGAAAAACTGTGCAAGAAGAATTAGGCTTACTGCGATAACAATGAATTTGCATGTTCAAAGGTAAAACTGTGGCTAGGAACGAAGGTCCCAATCCAGGGAATGTCGCTGTTCGAGTGGGGGAGGGGAGGGGAGAGGTGTTCCCGCTGGAGAGGAGCGAGCGAGAAGCGGTTTCGGGCAATGCGGAGTTCCTGGGATAGGGAAGAGTCCTTGGATGGACCGAGGACTACGGCGGGGTACAGCAGCCCGTTTTAATTTGGGGTTGAGAGCCGTGCACTTTTTATGAATCGCGGGGGGGGGGGGGGGGGGGGGGCGGCGGAAACATGATTAGACTGATTTGTTGATCTTTTAAAGGAAATTTTATACCAGAAAAATCCTACTATTTCCTCCTTCCCTGCCTCCGTCGGGGAGTAACGTCCCCTCCTTCCTGAAGGAAAAAGAGAGCCGCAGAGGCGTCTTTTTTGACCCTTCGGTTCTTCCTGACGGTTGGAGAGCTGGGCAGCAGCCCGGAACACCCAGCGCGGCTGACCATTAAGGAAAGTAAAATGTGAAAACAGAAACGGACAAATCTGTAGGTTTTTATTTTTTTTTAAAGGTCATTTAATGGGTATTTAGGAACAGAACATAACCATTTAAAAACAGAGGTCATTTACGGTGAAAACAACCAGAAAACAACCTTTTGACCAAGGGCAGGAAAAGAAAATCGATATCTTTGTAGCTCAGGGTTGACATGAAGGAGTCCTTGGTGAGGACAGAGCTTAACAAATAACAGATAATCAGAGTTGGAAGGGACCTTATAGGTCATCTAGTCCAACCTTCCTCCCCGCCCAAGCGGAAGACCCTACACCATTTCTGACAAACGGCAGTCCAATCTTTTCTTGAAGCTTGCTCGTTTTCTTGCAGTTTTCTTACAGTTTCATGACCCAAACTAGGTAACATCATCCTAGTGAAAATAAGCTAGCTCAGAGAGCACCAAGGAGCCCTCAAAAGAAAATCGCTCTTCACTTTTACCCTTTTCTTTGCAAAAAACAGAAGTGCAATTCTTCCCAATTTGTCCTTTAGCATCTGTCTGGCTCCGAGCTGGGGAAGGAAGTTGCTTTCTCCAGCGCTGTCATGGACTACCACTCCCAGCATCCCCCACCTCCAGAGCTCCGCCACCAAGGACACCTCTAGCTCTGCTGCCCAGAGGGATGCCCTGCTGCCTGTTTCCTTCTTTTCCCTCCTCCTTAGGCAGAGGTTGCCTCACTGGGGTTTATCCAAGAATTTTTGGAGCAGGCTAGGGGTGGTCCCTTATTTCATTGGCATCCCGTTTCCCCTCCCCCCTCCCAAAAACAGTTCAGAGGAGTGAAGAAACTCCGCTGGGATTAAATAACAAAGGATGGAATAAAATGATGTACAGATAGTCCTTCATTTATAACAATTCATTTAGTGACTGTTCTCACTTAACAGCGGCAGTGGGGGGGGGGAAAGGTGACCATTGTAGCATTCTCCATGATCATATGATCAAAATTTGGATGCTTGGCAACGGATTTGTATTTATGATGGTTGGTCACGTGATTCGCTTTGGCGACCTTCTGACAAGCAAAGTCAATGCTGAAGCCAGATGTTACTAAGTTTTAACAATGGAAGCAGAGGTGGTATTCAGCTGGTTTGGACCAGTTCTGGAGAACCAGTAGTGGAAATTTTGAGTAGTTCGGAGAACCAGCAAATCCCACCTTTGACTGGCCCCACCAATCCCATCTCTTCTCTGCCTCCCATTGAGTCCCAGCTGATCGGCTGGGTCTACTTTGGTTGCCCTGCACAGGAGAACGGAGCTGAAAAGCAGGTTAGGGAGGTGGGGAGGGAAGGGGGATTTTACAGTATATCCTTCCTCTGCCATGCCCACTGAGCCACATCCACCAAGCCACATCACTCCCACCAAGCCATGCCACACCCACCAAGCCACACCCACAGAACCGGTCGTGAAAAATTTGAATACCACCACTGAACAGAAGTGATTCACTTTACAACTGTGGCCAGAAAGGTAGTAAAACAGGGCAAAACTCACTTGATCTCGCTTAGAAATTTTGGGCTGCATTTTGCTCATAAGTCAAGGACTACCTACCTTATGCGCCATTGTCACAATTGACTCCTAGCAACCACATCACTAATCCTGAGGTCTCCCAAGGGCCGCCTCCCTCTTCCTGCCACCCCCAGTCCTCACTGGAACTGAGTCCAGCCGTTTTGCTGCTGGTCATCCTCTCCTTCTCTTTCCTTCCTCCTTCCCCAGCATCCAAGCCTGAGAGCCAGGCTTTGGTCCAATGTGTCCGAAATGGGGGAGGGGGGGGAAATCTACCAGTTCAGACTGATTCGGACAATCCCCTTGCTCCAAATATCAGCTGGCAGCGAACCGGTTCTCTGTATTGAGTGGGTGGGCCCACTTGCCCACGCCTGCTCTTTCCTGTGTTGCATTTCCATTTTTCAAAGCACAGCTGACTCACGCAGCAGGGCTGTTTTATCCACAGGGACTGCCGTAGAAGGTAAGTATTAGAGCCATGATGATGAACCTATGGCACGCATGCCACAGGTGGCACGCAGAGCCATTTGTACGGGCACGCGAGCCCCAACCAAACTTAACTGCACTGTGCATGCATGTGTCTCTCAGCTGATTTTTGGCCCATTTAAGACCGTTTTCTCCCTCCTGGAGATTCAAGGGAAGCCTCTGCAGCCTCAGAAGGCCAAAAAATGGGCCTTCTGGAAATACAGGAAGTGCCGAAACGGGCCCATTTTCAGCCTCCAGACGCTTCTCTCGGAACCTCCGGGAGGGCAAAAATGGCCTCAAATGGGCCGAAAATCAGCGGGGAGACACACGCATGTACAGTGCAGGTAAAGGGGTGGGGCTGGGGTGTTGCGTGCGCATGCTCAATGGGGCAGGGTGCATTGCATTGTGGGTGCTGGTGTGCATATGCTTTCAGCACACCACAACAAAAAGGTGTGCCATCACTATATTCGAGCTTTTAAAAACATTGAGTATGTGTGCAAAGTGCACGATCACCCAACCGGTTGTTATACCGGTGGAATCCCACCCACCCTTGAAGTAGGGTCATTTGAGCCTGGTCATTTGTGCCTCCGGTGAGCATTGTGAGTTCATTAAAGAAAACAATACTTTTATTGTACCGAGGTTTAAATTATCAATCAGAACAAATATAATTGGAGTAGAATTTGTATGCGGAAAGTTTAAACTGCCCTTCAGTTTGGTACCTTCCTTGCAGTTGATGCGGTGTTCCATATGGTTGTGGGTATGCGAGTGTTTGTTGTTATTTAAATTCCAGAATAGGCTCCAGAACTCTGGCAAGAGACATGCCTGCTGTGGGGAGAGTGATCCGTGGGTCAGGCTGGGATGGGTGGTCTTGGGCTGACAGGAGGGTGTGTCAAAACAGCCAGAGACGCTGCAGTTGTGTGGCTGAAATTCCGCCTCCGTTTCATGAGTGTTGATTGTGTGGGCACCACCAACCTCTTTGATGATTGGATCCCTCCGAGGATGCCTTGAAAAGAAACTGGGGATTTGAAACTGAAATTGACGCAGGAATCTTGACCTGCAAAATCCCTTGTCTTTTATAAACAGCGAGATGCTTAATTGTGTACATCAGTGTTTTCTCGGGCCGCTTTCAGCCGTCTCCGAAGTGCAGCTTCCCTGAGAATCTGTCTCGGCTGAAGCCCCCTTCAAGAGGGGGCCTCAGGGCCAGAGTCCCCAAAAGGAAGAATCCACTGTAAGAAGGAAAACCTTCAGTTTGACTCTCATGACATTTCATTGAGTTATACCCGCATCCTGGCATTTGGGTGGGGAGACTCCTGTCTGTCTTCCACAGCAGAAATGGCGTGTGGCAGAGTTCTCCAAACTTGGCCACTTTAAGGCTTGTGGATTTCAACTCCCAGAATTCCTCCTCTAGTCATGTTATCTCAAGAATTCTGGGAGTTGAAGTCCACAAGTCTTAAAAGTTGCCAAGTTTGGTGTAAGGTGTCCTGCTTGGGCGGATTGGGGGGGGGGGGTGTTGGACTAGATGACCTACAAGATCCCTTCCAACTCTTAATCTGTAAGTAAGCTTCTCTGCATTCAAGGCCTCAGGCGCTTCCAGGCCCTTTCACGCCTGTTCCGGGCCCGTTCTGGCTCTGCCGATGTGCAAACTGAAGCCGGCATGCAGGCAAGAGGCATCTCTGGTTCCCTTGGTGGCTTTGGCCACCTGAGGGCACCAAAGACACTTCCACATGTGACTGGCAAAAGGGCTGCAGGACAAGGACGTTTGACAGGACACGCCAATCTCGCAGGGCAAGATTTTCCACAGGGAGAGAGTCGGTTTTCGGCATGCTTTGGGGCACTTCTGTGGGAGGAACCATGCAGCTGCCACAAAAACCAGGTGGGTTCCTGAGCAGACAGGCTGGTCGTGAGTCCTCCTGCAGCAGTTCTCATACCTTACTTACTTCCAGATTAAGAGTTGGAAGGGGCCTTGTAGGTCATCTAGTCCAACCCTCCCCCCCCCCCCCCCCCCCCGCCCAAGCAGGAAACTCTACACCATATCTGACAGATGGCAGTCCAATCTCTTCTTGAAAGTCTCCAGTGATGAAGCTCCCACAACTTCCAAAGGCAACTTCTGTTCCATGGATTGATTGTTCTCTGCCAGAAAGTTTCTCCTTATTTCCAGGTTGAATCTCTCCTTCTTCAGTTTCCATCTATTATTCCTTGTCTGGCCTTCAGGTGCTTTAGAAAATAGCTTGATCCCCTTCCTCCTCTCTGTAGCAGCCCCTCAAATACTGGAAGACTGCTCTCCTGTCTCCCCTGGTCCTTCTCTTCCCTGGACTAGCCAGGCCCAGTTCCTGCAACCATTTATTGTATGTTTTAGCCTCCAGTCCCCTCATCATCTTGATTGCTCTTCTCTGCACTCTTTCTAGAGCCTCAACATTGTTTTTACAGTGTAGGGACCAAAGGACCTGGGCAGAAAAGAGAACTCTGTGTGTGTGTGTTTGTGTGTGTGTGTGCGTATCAGCCAGAAGAGCTTCCTAGAACGATTAAAGCCATCCAGGACCATCATTGTGGGGCTCTTGATTACTTCTCCATGCCCAACGAACTTTGCAAGAACTTCGTAAGTTGGGGACCACAATGACTCTTTGGGGCAGATTCATGCAAGACTCCCCAGAGGGATTTCAAAATGGCAGCTGGGAAACCTCATGGCTGAAAAGAGGAGCCAGCCATTCCAGGCAGGATGCCTAAGACAGACCAGTCGAGTAAGAAGAATAGAACGATGCAGGATTGCAATGGGTGTCAACCAAGCACCAGCCTTACAAAACCCAAGATTCCCTCTTCGCTTGATGCCTGTTTACATTTTGGATTCTCAGTTGTTGTGTCCTTTTGCTGTGTTCCTTAAGACTCTCCTTGGGGTCTTCTGATGCAGCTGATCAGACACACCAGTAAAATCTGGGGGCGGGGGGAGGTCTGATCTGTGCCAGAAATGTTATCATCGTCTCAGATCCAAAACCACACCTGTTCCTACAAATCAGCTAGTTTCTCAGGAATCCTTCCGTGCCTTTCCTGGTGGGCAGTTTTTCAAACTGGCCAAAATGGTACCCGATTCTGGACATTCACTGGGTCCTTCTTTGTGTAACCTACAGGTATGTTTTTCCTATTGAAATGTCTCCACATTCACAAGGCTTTGTCTTTCAATGCCAAGTCAGTGTAATTTCCATCACCAGAGTATGGCTGGCATGCTAAGTCACGTGTTGCTGGCTCCAACAGGCATTTCCATCGCTGAAGAACATATTCTTGGTCTCTCGTGAACTTGGCCAGTCTCCACCACTTCCTCTTTGCTACATAAAGGACAGTGGGGGACTGTGTGCATTTGCATTAGTACTTTCATCCACAGAAAATGAAGAGGGTGGATGGATTGTGGCTGTTCTTACCAACATTGTAATGCACAAACACTCTTCTTCTTCTCCTTTGCCTCCTCCTCCTCCTCCTCCTCCTTCTTCTTCTTCTTCCTCCTCCTTCCCTTCTCCTCCTCCTCTTCCTCCTCCTCTTCTCTTCCTCCTCCTCCTCCTCCTCTCTTCTTCCTCCCGCCCTCCTCCTCCCCCTCCCCCCCCCTCTCTCTATCTCTCTTTCTCTCTCTCTCTCTCTCTATATATATATATATAAAAGCAAAATACCACTTACGCAGCATCAAAAAATCTCCAGAACTGTAACCGTAAAGCCTACACTCTTGACATTTGGCACCTATGTTCCTCTTGGTTCTAGGTGCTCACTAAGAAAGGATTTTTTGAAATGACCACCGGAGCATTAGTATTTCATTTTTATTATTATTAATGCACTCTGATGCTAAGGGGTTCTACTCCCCCTCCCCACCTGAAAAGAAATCTCTTCCAAATGCAAAACACAAGCAGAGGAGTTTCAGTTTCGGAGCACCCAGCAGCTTTAGTGCAGAACAGTTGAGCTAAGCCACGCCCAGGCTCCTTGCTATCTCCTTCTTGCTCACACAGCAAATACTGTTTCACTTTCCAAACAGCCCTCCACTCTCTCACACACTGACAGGACGCTAGCCAGATGAATACGATGGATGCTGGTAGGCAGAGGCACAATTTTTCCCTTTATTTTCCTCCCCAAAAACTAAGCCCGACCACATAGTTTCGTAGCAAAGCATATTTATCCAACTAGTATACATATATTCTACACTTACTGTATATAAATGGCAACACACATTCTCTTCTATTGATAGATGTGGTTTTTTGGAGGCTGTGGCTCTCATCCCCATGCATTAAGCAGGCAGCCCCTTCCCCTCCCTGCAGGCAGCCCCTTGTTTAAGTCTTTTCTCCCTCTCCCTGGGAGGGGAACGCTTAGCCTCCCTAAGTTGCAAAAGCCGAGTGGCTGGCTGTGCTTTGGTTCTGGATTACGGTCCGTTTGACTGGTTTTAGGTGCCTCTTTTCAACGTACAACTTTGATCCTCCTGAAGAGGGAGGTGAAAGATGGAATATGCTTACATCAATGAATCAGTACCAGATCTCTGGCAGTTCAGAGACACTGAACACACGAGTGTTTGTGCAAATCAGGACGTCAGAAAATGCTTTCCCAGGCTTGGCACTGCTCCAGCCTGATTTCCAAGAGGGCCTTAACTTTTTGCCTTTCCTTCTTTTCTACTCTCTTGTCTCGTCCAGGTGAAGGTCTGGTTTCAAAACAGAAGGACCAAATACAAAAGGCAGAAACTGGAAGAAGAAGGTCCCGAATCAGATCAAAAGAAAAAGGGATCCCACCACATCAACCGATGGCGGATCGCCACCAAGCAGTCAAATACGGAGGACATTGATGTCACGTCCAACGACTAGCAAGAGGCGGGAGGAGGCCTCCGAAAAGGACCCAACAGAGATCCAGCTGCTCTCCCCTCCGCCATTCTTCATGGGGAATCTGGGGGTGGGGGGGTGGGGGGGAGAAACCTAAGGATGATCTAGGAAATCATTTCTCTCCTGGGATCCTGCTGGCTGCCTAGCTGCCATGGGGCAGACTGGGGAATCGTGGGACATGCCCAGCCCAGCCAGCGTGGAGGGCAGGGCCACCAGTGACGAAAGGAAACTGAAACTCTTTGCCAGCCACGGGAACAAATCCATCCAGCCACCGAGACCTCCGCCGTAACTCCATCCTCTCGTCTTTGTTGCACTTTGGTGGGATCGTTTTTTTAATCAACAACAACAACAACAAAAAAAAAAGAATGCATTTTTATTTTAATTTATTATTTCGTGTCTCTGCATTTTGCTGGGCCTGTGTACATACTCTGATGTCGTAGATAGCGAGCAGCTGTAGTGTGTATTGCTGTGCCGTGAATAAAAATAACTTGGGTTGGACATGCAAGTCCTGGTTGTAGCCGGTTCACCTGCCGAAGGGCCCCTTTACCGGACCTGGTTGTCTCCCCGGCATTTGGTTCCATTCCGCCTGAAGCTTTAGACACGGAGGGTCAGGAAAGCTGCTGGATTCAGGTGGGAATGAGAGTGTCCTTCTGAGCCATGCCGGTGCATTCCTTTCCTGATTCAGAGGGATGTGCTCAGGGGTGGGATTCTACCAGTATGCACCTATTCGCTAGAACCGGTTGTTAACATTCTAAGCAGTTCGGAGAACCGGTTGTTAGAAGAAATTCCTGGCCTAATCCTGTAAGGAAGGCAGGAAGGAAACATTCTGGTGTTGCTTACAGAAACTGCCTCTCCGTTAACCCTTATTACATTCTTGGCAGGACTAGACTTCCTGTCTCAGGAACTTCTCTGGAGTTTTTTTCCCCTCCTTTGCTAGTACTTTGCTTGTGTGGAGGGACCATTCAAAGTTACAATGGCACTGAAAAAAGTGACTCACAATTACGACTGTTGCAGCATCCCCACAGTCACGAGAGGCCAGGCGAGGAGATGCGTGCCTCGATGTGAGTGATGTTGAGTTGGCCACGCCCAGCCAATAACATGACCAAGCCACGTCCACCCAGTCACACGCCCACCAAGCCACGCCCACCACCTAAGCCACGCCCACAGACCCGGTTGTTAAAAAATTTTGAATCCCACCCCTGAATGTATTCCAGTTGTGGACGTGGCTCCTGCCTCTTTCTCTTCTATGCCCAAAAGCCCCACCCTTCAAACAGGTACTGCTGGAAGAGACATGCTGGGGGTCGGAGGTGGTGGTGGAATGGACAAGCCAAACCACTAGCAGCTGCCTTTTTCTCTGGTTTGGGTCTCCCAAATTCCTTTAGGCAGCCCTCCTGTTGGCATCTGTGGGTTGGGACTAATGTGGTGCAGAGTCTCTATCCTCCCCCACAAACAACCAGGTGACCTCTGCCCCTTCAGAGAAGACCCCTCCCTCCCAGGACCTGCTCCTTGAAGGAGGCTGGGGGGTGGTGGAGCAGCAGTTCCTTATCCCAGCTTCTGCCAACCTAGCCGTTCAAAAGCATGTAAAAAATGCAAGTAGGAAAATAGAGGCCCCTTTGGTGGGAAGGTAACAGCGTTCTGTACACCTTCGGTGTTTAATCATGCCGGCCACATGACCATAGAGACGTCTTCGGACAGCGGTGGCTGTTCTTCAGCTTTGTAATGGAGACAAGCAGCGCCCCCTAGAGCCGGAAATGACTAGCACATATGTGCAAGAGGCACCTTTGTGAAATACCAAGCCACAGATGCAGGTGAGCAGTTTTAGCTGTGCTTTTATTCGAGAGTTTAGAAGTGTTACATAAAGTGTCATGATCGATAAATCTACTGAGGAAGTTAAAAAAGACCCTCTGAGCATTTCACAGTCCGCTCACCCAGACAGAGGTATCTGTGCTCAGAGGGTGAGGTCGTTGGAAGACAAACGATGGCAAACCCCTTCCCCCTCGGCCACCACTGGATGACCATTCGAGGGCCCAGGAGAGCCATAAGGTGCATTGAGATCAGTGCGGGTGCCGAGGACCGCAGGGTGTAGGGGGAGTGGAAGTGCAGGGCAGGCCCGGCTGTGATTCCCTGCCAAAGACAGCTGAGCTATTGGCCATGCCAAGCCAGGACAGAGCCTGCCCTTGGCAGCTCTACAGCCCACCGAGTGGGCTTTCACAATACAAAGCTTGGCAACGTCCTTCAGGGGCTGAGCAACTGCCCAGCTGCTCCATCCCCCCCCCCAACAGTTAAATGCATTTGTGTGACCCCCCCCACCCCCACAGAAATTAGGCTAATGATTTCACTGGGGTTAAGAGTTGCAAGATACGAAAAGAACACTAATTACATTTTAATTCCTGTATTCCAGTTCTTAAACTGCACAAGCAGAACCGCCTGCAGCTTCTGTCTGGGGGGCTAAGTGGCACACAGCCTTAAGTAAGTTTTGACACACACACACATGATTTCCCTAGAGCAGGGGTCCCCAAACTTGGCAACTTTTAAGACTTGTGGAATTCTGGGAGTTGAAGTCTGTAAGTTTTAAAGTTGCCAAGTTTTGGAGACTTCGGCCCTAGAGAGTGCAACCTATGGAAGATCCCTGATTTAACCCGGATGAGACCACTCCCCACAGAAGTCAGGAGGGAGGTGAATTGCTTGGACCTCTGGCCGTGTGGATTCTTCAACAGACTGCACCGCGTGGCACTTCTGTGGCCAACCATCCCTTCCTTAGCTGCTGGGCCTCACAACTCCTGCAATGGGGCTCCCTCTAGCTGCTCTCTGGGCCCAGCCTCTTTGCCAGGGGATTGAGGGGCCGTGGAACATGGGCCACGCAGGTGCCCTTGGTCCAGGCCAGGTGTTGCAGCTCTGAGGGAGGGGGACACGTGGACGGCCCTCTCCCCTCTCCCAAGGCAGTGAAGAAAGGGTAGGAGTGGGGGTGGGGGGGTTGCACACCCCCTGGCCTTGTACAGCCCCTCTTCTCCCCATAGAGAGGCTAATTCCGGGAGGCAGGATCTTGGAGTGGGTTTTGGACCGCCGGCTCCCCCCTCCTCTGCCTTGAAAGAGGGGGGGGGGGCAGCCTTGGCTCCCTCTTTCTGCTTCATGGCAGCCCTCATTATTCCTTAATTAACATACCCAACAAATCAATTAACTACTCAGTTCCTAATTAAAAGCTACAAGAGAGGATCCTCTCATTATGATTAGCTGCTGAGGTGAGCATCAAGCCAGCCTGCCAAGGCTCGCCCCAATTACGCCGAGCGAGGAACGCGGAGGCCGCCGCGGCTCCTTTTGTGCTTTCGGAGCGGCGGCAAAATTAATTAACCGGCGGCTTGGCTGGGGCTCCCACCCCCGCCTGCTCTACTCTACGACCGGTGGGAGGGGGGGGGGGGAGGGAAACAGAAGGCCCTCAGCCAGGCAGCGCCAAGACCCAACCAGGCGCCCTCCGTGCCTCTTTCCCGGGAAAGGGATGGGCGGGTGGGGCGCTTTGGAGCGAGAGACGGTTCACTTTTGCTGGGCTAAAAAAAACATCCTTGGAATGTTTGGGGGGGGGGAGAATTTAAAATAATCCGCTGGGATCAAGGTGGAGCCCCTCCCCCTGGGTGAGCGAAAGCCCCCGACGGGCGTGGATTTCGCGACCCAAACATACCCTTGAGCGAAGGGGGGGGGGGAGCTCCGGGCAACGGAGAGAGGCATTTCCTGCTTCAGCCCCAGCTGGGAGATTAAGATGCAGAGTCTAAGCGCCCTGGCTACCCCCTCGGGGGTGGAGGGAGGGGTTCCTCGGAGGAGCTTCCCTTTGGGGCAAGTCTGAAGAGACTTGGCTGTGCCCCACTGCGCCCAATACTTTGGGAAGACAAAAGTCAGCCCCAGACTTAGGGGACTAACCGGGCAGGGGTCCAGGGGGCACGAAGAGGGTCTGGGGGAGGCAAGGTCTGCTCTGGGAGGAGGCTGAGACGTCTCAGCCCCTCCCTCCCCCGCCCCCACAAGGCACAAGGGCTGCGTTCACATGTTCAGGGTTGGCCCGATATATTCGCCTGAAATTTAATCTCATTACCTGAGTTTCCACAACACCCACCCAAAACAACAACAGGAAGGAAGGTGAGGAAGAGTAATGAATGCTGCAAAGAGACTCACTCAGCTCAGCCCCTGGCTCTGCCAGTCATCTGATTAAGCAGGCTGTCAGCTGAACAGGCACTTCCTCCTGTGGCACTACTTGGCTGTGAAAGTCTTTTCTTTCTTTCTTTCTTTCTTTCTTTCTTTCTTTCTTTCTTTCTTTCTTTCTTTCTTTCTTTCTTTCTTTCTTTCTTTCTTTCTTTCTTTCTTTCTTTCCTTTCTTTCTCTTCCTTTTCTTTCTTTCCTAATCTACCAACATACAGGCAGTTGGCCTCAAGACATTAACGTGCCATATCCAGTCCCATGAAGGCAGGAAGTGCTGGCCAGTCCTGTGAGAATTAAAACAGCAGGCAAAGCTCAGCCCCCCCTCATCCGCAAAAGAAGGGGTTGATCAGAGAAACCCCCCCTCCCTGAAGGGCTCCCAGAGCTGCAACCAGCCCTGCCTGTGGAGCACCTGCAGGAGACATAATATACAAGGGTGGGGGGGTGGGGGGCTGGGGGCTTTCAGGGGGAAGCCGGAACAAGTATTTCAGGGGTTTGGGAGGGGAGGAAGCAGGCTGTTTATTTTCAGTGGGGTAGAACCAGCCTCTTTGAGACCCCCCAACCTCTTAAGGCTCTAGGGTTGATTGTTGCTGCTGGCCCACATTCTGGCCCTCCAGTATGGCTGCCTCCCCACCCTCTTTATGTCCCTGCGCCAAGACCCTGGCCGGGGGAGGGTTGGAATGCAGTGGGAAGGGAAGAACCCTGCCTTGGCCTCCACCCCAGGGTTGGCCCCATAAAAAGAGGCCCTCCTCTGCCCTGGGTTTGAAGGGCCCATGGAAAGGGCCACTGCAAGGAGGCTCCCTCTCCTCGTGGGAGTCTGCAAGCCAAAAAAACTGACCCCCCCCCCCAGCACAGAAAGGACGACCCCAGCAGCCTCCCCAAGAGCTCATGGGTTCCAAGTCCCATCTCCTGAGGGCTGCAGGAGGTGGCTCTGCTCAGGGAAAAAGGGGGAGGGGTCCTGGGGGTTGTGGGGCAGGAGCGAGGAAGCCCTGAGAAGGGCTTGCAATCAAAGTGACCCTCACAGCTCCGGCCAGGTCTGAAAGGCCGCCTACTCATGAGTTGCAGCTTGGCCCTCCGGCCTGAAAGGGAGAGCAGGGCAGTTCCCCTCCCCAAACTATCTGGGACTGCAGCTCCCTGCGTGGCCATGGGTGCCTGGGATCCCCAAAGCTGCACCCCCAAACAACTGATTGGGGGTGAGGAGTTGGGTTGCCAGGCTGGCCTGGAGCTCAGCAGAGCCAGAGGAAGACACTTTCCAACAGCCCCCCCCCCTCCCTCACCAACAGTTCCTGCCTCCTTCCTTCCCCCTCCCTCTTCTCTTTGTGCTGTTACTGTCGCTAATTGAGAACTTTAAATATTAATCTTTTCGACCAACGTGAGATACCGGGTCTCTGGAAAAGTGCTAATTTACACTCCGTTCTTGACGGAGGGAAGATGTTACAAGCCACAGCTTTGTCGTCTTCTCCTTCCTATTGTATTCCGCCCCCTCCCCACCAGCCCCCCTCCTCCCTTCACGCCTCTCTGTGCTGTTGCTGCTGCTGCTGCTGCCGCCGTCTCGGATGCCGAGGGCTGGGCTGGCTTCGGCTTACAGCCCTTTGTTGTAGGTGACGGTCAGGCTGGCCGTGGCCTGAGCGATCTCCGGCTCCAAGCGGGCGGTCTCGATCTGCCGAGAAGAAGAAGGCAGGAAAACCGGGTCAGAAGAAGTCCCGCGGGATGGGGCACGAGAGCTGCCAGGGGCAGCTCTCGTGCCCCAAGCCCCCTTGAATCTCCTCTGCTCGCCCAGGTTATCAACTCATAAATATTTCTCTGGTCTTTCAGAGTTGTCAGCAGAAAGGGAGTAGGGGGAAGTAGTGCATTCCTTAAATCTGGGATGGCGAACCTATGGCACGCACAGCCATTTGTGCCTGCACGCAGGCTGCAGGCAAGCTTAACCTCACTGCGCATGTGTGCGCCTCACAGCTGATTTTCGACCTGTTTGAGGCCTTTTTTGGCCTCCCAGAGGCTTGAGGAAGGCTTCTGCAGGCTTTTCAGGTTGAAAACTAGCCCCTGTTTCGTCACGTCCTGTTTTTCTGGAAATACTGGAAGTGACAAAACGGGCCTAATTTTCGGCCTGCAAAGCCTCCACAAGCCTTCCTCAAGCCTTTGGGAGGCCGAAAAAGGCCTCAAACTGGCTGAAAGTCAGCTGTGAGGCACAGTGCTGGTAAGGGGGCAGCGGGGGGGATTGTACATGCATGCGTAGAAAGCGTGGGGGCGCGCGCATTGCCTTCTGGGTGCTGGCACGCGAGCGCAAGCGTGCGAACACGCACACAATTTTTGGCACAGGAGCCCAAAAAGTTTAGCCATCACTGCCTTAAATGCTTATAGATAATTTCTAGGCAACCGAAGCTTCTGGTGCACAAGATTATTACTGGAGGGCATGATTGATGACTCTTGGCTATGGATGTGTCCCATCGGAGAAGATACATCCAGGGGGTAGGGGGAAGACCAGGGTCAAGGGTGAAATGAATGATATGTCTCAGAGTCGGCTACACTCAGGTAGCACCGGCATGGTCACTCCTAATAAATCTTTTTTAAACTCTGAGAGATGCGGCTAGAGACTCATGATTTAAATGGGGATGGATGCCGGAACCCCGACACAGGTTGGTTTTGAAAGGCTGCTTGGAGCAGCCGAGGCCTGAGAGCAGCTCTGCGATTCAACCGGTATAACAACCGGGTCGGTGAGTGCGCACACACATGCCGAACACTCCTCCGTGCACATGATCGATGTTTAAAAAAGCTCCCACATGCTCGTTGGAGCGAACTGATTCAGAGCCAGCTGGTCATCGGAACAAGGGATTCGCTCGAACCTGTCCAAACCAGGAGAATCCCACCCCTGCCCAAAACCCCCGAAGGCAACTAGGCGCCTTTTGATGCCAGGTATCCCCACCGCAGGTAAGTAACCTGAGCAAGAGGCTTTTTCCTCACTGTCAAAACCAAACAGGTTTCTCTTTTGAGCAGATGCTCCTTTCCAAGAGGACAAGGTGGCTTTAGAAGGCTCAACAGAGCCTCTCTGGCCCCCTCTTGAAAAGCTCACCATAATTCTACCGGCTCTTCTAGGCTCTGGGCATGTCGGGGATTTTGTTATCTGTGGGACGTTGCCACCGTCACGGGATGCTTTTGGGCCTGGAGGGCTGTAAGGCGCCCAGCAACTAGCCCCAGGGGCAGGTCAGAGGTGGTATTCAGCAGGATCTGACCAGTTCTGGAGAACCGGTAGCGGAAATTTTGACTAGTTCGAAGAACCGGCAAATCCCACCTCTGACTGGCCCCGCCCCCATCTATTCCCTGCCTCCCATTGAGTCCCAGCTGATTGGCTGGGTCTTCCTTGGTTGCCCTGCACAGGAGAACGGAGCTGGAAAGCAGGTTAGTGAGGTGTGGAACAGAGGTGGTATTCAGCCGGTTCTGACCAGTTATAGAGAACCGGTAGCGGGGATTTTGAATAGTTCCAAGAACCAGCAAATACTGCTTCTGACTGACCCCACCAACCCCATCTCTTCTCTGCCTCCCATTGAGTCCCAGCTGATTGGCTGGGTCTTCTTTGGTTGCCCTGCACAGGAGAACAGAGCTGAAAAGCAGGTTAGTGGGGTGGGGAGGGAAGGGGGATTTTGCAATAACCTTCCCCTGCCACGCCCACCAAGCCACGCCCACCAAGCCACACCACGCCCACAGAACCGATAATAAAAACATTTGAATCCCACCACTGGGCCAGGCGCAGGGGACTTCTGCTCCCCAGCGCTTTGGCTTTAAAACCTCTTTCCCCAGGAAGACAGGAGGGGGAGGTGGAGAGGCAGTGGGTGCGCAGGCACACAACAGGAGCACAGCTACCCATCATCCCCTGCCAGCATAAGCGGAGAGCTCCAGCAACCAACCCGTTCGTGTCGCCGAAGGGAGGAGGAAAACTGCTCTCATTAGCAACAGCAAAAGCACCTGGACTTATACGCCGCTTCATAGTGTTTTACGGCTCTATCTGAGCGATTTGAGCGATAATAGATTTTAATTCATTACTTCCACACACACACACACACCCAAAGTTATACCAGTGACACGAGCGGAGTCTGTTAGCACACAAACAAGAGTTTTCTGCAGGGACCCCCTGTGGATTTTCATCGTGGCCCAAGCCCTGCCCCGTCCGTGGCCTCCTTGAGCACCACGCACACAGTCTTGCCAGGTGCGAAGGATCGCCAGTTCAGCACGCACACACACACACACGCGCACACACAATCTTGTGGTGGCTGCCTGTCTCTTGGAGGGACAGGTGGGAAACAGAGAAAAAGTGGGAAGAATCATCTGGAAGCAACTCAACAGCACAGCTGCGACGCCGAACCCAGAGGAAATGCAGGCAGAAGCCAACTTTCGGAGTTGGGAGGCTGAAAGCAAAAGGGGGAGGTGGGAGGGAGATAGGGAGGTCCCTCTGGTGCTTTGACCGAGGGTAAGACAGGCCCAGGATGCAAAGACCGGCCCCTCCCGGTGGTCTACGAGCCACGATTGCAGCCCAAAGGGCATGCTGCTGTGTCCAGTCTGGGCTCCCAGGAGACGCCGGGGTCGAAGGAGGTCCCCCCTTTTCTCCTGGAATGGAAGGCCCCATCGTCCCCCCCCCGGGGCCACCTAATCCTAAACAAGAGCGTCCCTTTTACTCTTACAGAGCCCGTACCAGGCAGAAACCTGTCCGCTCAGTGCCACAGCATGCATGTTGTCCGTGCCACAACATCCCACGCTGGACATCCCTTGCAAGCCGCCTCAATGCTGCCTCTTAGCGGAGGCAAAGGCAGCCTCTGTCCCTCTGCTCCCCACGCCAATGGCGCTTGGCTTCCCTCTGGCATGTCCTTCCCTCGTTTGAAAAGTCTTCCCGGCATCCCCAAATGTCCCATGCCTCCATCACAGGCAGCACCTCTGCCCCGTTTTAGTTGGCTCCAAGACCAGAGGTGGTATTCAGCAGGGTCTGACCAGATCTGGAGAACCGGTAGCCGACATTTTGAGTAGTTCGGAGAACCGGCAAATCCCACCTCTGACTAGAGATTTTACAGTATCCTTCTCCAGCCAGGCCCACCAAGCCAGGCCCAAAGAACTGGTAGTAAGAAAATTTGAATCCCACCACTTTCCAAGATCCTCCGGTGGATACAACACGGAGGGTTTCTAAAGGACGAATGGGAAGACTTAAGGAAGTGGAATGCCTCTTTTCATCCCCCCCCCTTCCAGCCCCGCTTGGCTTTTCTAAACTCTGAAGACACAGCGGCCCCAGTGGTGGGATTCAATTTTTTTTAGTACCGGTTCTGTGGGCGTGGCTTGGCTTGGTGGGTGTGGCTTGGTGGGCGTGGCAGGGGAAAGATACTGCAAAATCACCCTTCCCTCCCCACCCCGCTAACCTGCTTTCCAGTTCTGTTCTCTTGTGCGGGGCAACCAAAGAAGACCCAGCCGATCAGCTGGGACTCAATGGGAGGCAGAGAAGAGATGGGGTTGGCGGGGCCAGTCAGAGGTGGGATTGGCCGGTTCTCCGAACAACTCAACATTCCCACTACCGGTTCTCCAGAACTGGTCAGAACCTGCTGAATGCCACCTCTGAGTGGCCCCCAAAGGGTTGAGGGAACCTGTCTCTTCAAATGATGCCCTTCCCTGCCAGTCGGTTCTGTTGGCTTTGGATACGGGTGGCTTTATGATTTCTGCATGATGAGTGACTATGTCAGTTAAGGAACGAAATAAAACAAATACTGCCCCCCAGTACTGAAACCTTGTTTTGATCCTGCAGGCTCTGGAGCCTCCCAAGGGGTATAAGGTCAGAACCCTGGAAGGAGCATAAGGGACTAAGGTCTTTCCTTCGGAGGCTCAGCCACCCAAAGCACTCCTTTCAAAATTATTATTTTTATAATCTTCAAAGCGGTATCTACGGGAGGCAGTGCCAAAGGCTGACACAACAATGCTAGGAACCTACATGGAAAACCTAAAAGCTTTTGAAAATGTTTAACCTAGTTAGACAAATTAGCAAAAATTTGTGCAAAACAATTTAGGTATTTAAAATATTCAATGTTTTTAAAAACTGGAAAAACTGTTCTTAGCTTTCAGCTGCAGAAACCCAACAAAATATAACATCCAAGAAATCTTAACATGAGGTGCAACATAACCCTTCACCAAAGCTGTTAAACAGTTCCTGGTGCATCCTGGGAAATAGCACTTCATTTATTCAAATGCACATATGTCAGGTTTTGGCACCATATGTCATTCCAAGCTATTTACAGTAATAATTAAATCTTAATCAACGTTTAACCTCTGTAAAATGTTTGAAGGGATCTAATCACCCTTCAGTCTGCACTAATGAAGCAGAAATATATAAACATAAAAAGAAAATGATATACACCAGAAAGAAGAAGTAATTGCAAAATTGTATTTCTTTTAAATATCATCAGCAAAGTTATGTAAAGGAAGCCGACGGGTATTTTAAGTGAAGACATCTTGGGTGTCAGAGGTGTGAGTAGCTAATTTTGTACTGCTATCCATAGCAGATGTAGCATATTTTCTCTTAGAGCCATTATTAGCAACTTCACCATTTCTTTTCTTATTTAAACACAAAGCAGAAAGCGGAAAGGGAGACGCTGCGAGGGAAGGGTGGGACCGGCTGACGTGGAGCAGGGCCACCGCGTCAGCCACTGGAAGGCGTGGGCCCGCCGAGCCCCTTCGTTGGACCCGCCGAGCCCAGTTCCCTCTTGGCAAAGCCATGGAGGCCACCTCCAGCTTGGCACCACCTTGCCCTGTGCACTTCCAAGGGGCCGGCCAGGCTGAGACCGGGCAGCAGCTGCGCCCGGCACCCATGGACATTGGCTCGTACCACAAATATGCAGAGAGGGGCCGCCCGGTTTCTGCTTGTAGGGCAGCCCACTGCTCTCTGGGTCACTGATTCCCCACCCCCCAATGAACGGGTCTTCACGGGAGGAAGACGGGCAGGTCTTGCTCTCCGAAAAGGGGCAGAAGAAATCATTTTAATCGCACACAAGTACGGCAGTGAGAATCCGCGTGCGAAACTGAAAGGACAGGCAATCCGCATTCCCCTACCTGCAGGTCATCAAACCTTCATTTAACGTCGACCAACATGGTCCCGGATCTGTTAATCCAAATGTTGGTTTTCCCCTCATCTTCCCTCTTCCCACGCCCCGTCCCCCATTTTGGCCCCTCTCCGGACCAACTTATGGATCAAACGCAAAGCAGGCAGCGAAGGGAGCAGTGCCGGCCAAACCATCCAGCAGTCACCTAAAGTGAGTTAGATGCATAGGATTTCGCACAAAGGCCCTTTTGTGCTCGGTGCCTGACCCAAAGCGAGAGTATAGAGTTGGTAGAACCTGGGTTAATAGCAGCAACTCCGACAGATCTAGCTGTCCTAGTGGACCAGCATTTAGGTATGAGCCAGCAATGTTCTGCAGCTGCCAAAAATGTCAAGGCAATCCAAGGATGTTCCGAAGGCGATTACTTTCATATCAACCTTAGTCCTTATCTTCTTCTCTGCGTAGGATGTTCTCCGGATCTCCCTCCTTTTCCATCTGTGAATCCCTTCCAGTTTCCCTACAGCCTTCCTAAAAGGCGGTGCTCCTCCGCCTGTTGAACCCCACAACCCTGGAGCAATACAGGAAACAATGCAAAGTTGCCTTGCCTATTCTTGCCACCACACCCTGCTGACTTACATTCAGTGTATAATCAGCTCTAAGACTTTTTACAGAATGAAATCCTCCGTTCAATACTCGGCGTTTTCACTTCTGCTTCGTAAGTCTTTCATAAATCGTAAATCTTTGCACAACAGGTAGCCGCGAATTTGGAGTCCGATGCTTTGACCTCTTGAGAACATTCTGAGTTTTTGTTTTTTTTTTAAAATTCCTCAACCTGAACCGATTCGTCTGAACTGGAGAAGCGTGCTTTTATGTCATCCTAAAAGACACGGTGGCTCAGTGGCTTAAGACGCTGAGCTTGTCGATCGGAAAGGTCGGCAGTTCGGCGGTTAGAATCCTTAGTGCCACATAATGGAATGAGCTCCCGTTCCTTGTCCCAGCTTCTGCCAACCTAGCAGTTCGAAAGCATGTAAAAAAAATGCAAGTAGAAAAATAGGGACCCCTTTGGTGGGAAGGGAACAGCGTTCCATGCACCTTTGGTGTTTACTCATGCCGGCAACATGACCACGGAGACGTCTTCGGACCGTGCTGGCTCTTTTCGGCTTTGTAACAGATGAGCACCGCCCCCTAGAGCCGGAAATGATTAGCATGTAGTGCAAGGGGACCCTTTACTTTTACCTAAAAGTAAGAACTGAATCTTTAGCTTTTCCACCCAATACTCACTCCTACAATAAGAAATGACTGAAAGGCATGATTTGGGGGCAATTTTTGGATCAGCCTACGAACTACTTTTGGATCCTGCCATCCAGCCCCAAATGGACTGTCATTGCCACAAGGGACTGCAACAGCGGCTTTGTAGGAAGCAGACATATTACGGTCACAGCATTTCTACAATCGATTAAGAACCCCTTCAATCAATCAGAAAATGAGGTACGGATGTGCTGGCCATTCTGGAAAGAAGTACTACGTAAACACAATTCCTATTTATTTTAAAAACCTGAAAAATAGGTATCAGCTGAAGTGGGCCTCTGCATTGCCTATAAACAATAAATTGTATAATTAATACAATCTTAAATATGATGTGTTTGAATCTGAAGATATAATAGTAAATCCCAGTGGTGGTCAAAAACGTGTGCTCTCGATATTTCTGCATAAAACCTGATGAGTTCTCCACCCAAGTCCTCCAATTGGATAAAGGGCACCCCATCAATGATCCAAAAATATTATGCTTGTTCATTCACTCCCTTGTTTTATTAAATTCTTTTTATCTAGTTGGAGGACTTATGTGGGAAACAGATAAAACAGATAACATTTTAGCACATGGTTACGCCGAAATATTGAAAATTCCTAAAGGTTCACAAACTCTGAATGTCTATGGGGGTTTCCAGTCACCCAGGCACAGACTCTTAAGAACACTCCAAATGTGTTTTTAATGCAAAAGAGGGGGGGGGGGAAATGGGGTTCTCGACAAATCTAGAGAGTTCCGGCAAGCATCACATTATTTTGAAGGGAATTACGGAGTAGCTGCACCCCAATCTGCCCCACAGCCGTTCCAGGGCCTGCTCTCTTCAGTTCCCCAAATCCTCTGAAGGAGGGGAGGGTCTCCCATGCCTTCCCACCCTTGTCTGTCGGTTCACGGGGCTCCTCCAAGTCCGGCTACAGCAGCCTGGAGGTTGAAACTCACGGGAAGCGAACAGGGATGCCCCAGGCATACTTCCTATCGGTCTCAAATTTGACTCCTTTCTGCTCTTTGGGGTTGTCTGGTGGAGCAGCTTGGCCTTTTCTCTGATCCCTGAAAGAATTTTTCAATTGGTATTGCCGAAAGAGATCATGGAAGATCATCTAGACCGAGCAAAAAGGCCTTGTGTTTCAAGTTCTCTGCTGAAAGGGGAGACCCATCCACCCCTGCATCAGCAGCTCTTCCGGGTTCATGGGTTAATGCCTCCATCAAAATCTTGTAATTTAAACCAGGGGTCACCAACCTTTTAGACCTCAGGGACCACCAAACTCATAATTTTAAATCCCAGGGACCACTAACCAGTTCTGTGGGCATGGCCTAATTTGTGGGTGTGGCTTAGTGGTCATGTGACTGGCTGGGCATGGCTTGTATGTAAATATTATAAATATTGATATAAATATTGATTTTTTTTATAAAAAAGAGCAACTTTTACCCAAAATCAGGCAAAGCAGGCAGGCAGATTGAGTTGCTCACTCAGTGATCTATCTATCTGCCATTGGCTAGCTCAGTCTGTCACATAAAATTTCCTGGCCCTGAGTTTGCATTGAATAATAGAACCTTCAGTCCTAAGGGAGGTTCGGCTGTGCTTAAAAGCAGAGCCGAAGATCTAAAGACTAGCTAGAAAGCAAGAAATCCAACCATTTCCTGCTTCCTAGCTAATCTAAATCTCCCAGCACAGCAGAACAGCTGACCGTCGGGAAAAGGAAAAACAGCAATTTAGCAGGAAAGTTTGCCGGGTAAGGAATGAGTGGATGGAAGGATTCCCCTGGGCTGCGTAGCCTTGTGTTTCTGCACAGCCTGGATTGTTGTTTATTTTTGGGGGGGGGTGTGCTCTGGGGGTGAGATTTCTGTGGCCCACCAAAATCTTCTCACGGCCCACCAGTGGGCCACGGCCCACTGGTGGGCGAGGGTTGATTTAAACTGCTTGTTTCTTGTCTACCTTCCTGGGAGCAGCCCCGAACAATCCTGCCCCGTTTTCTTTGGGGCAGCCCTGGGGTCTCTCGTCAGTGGTGGGATTCAAATAATTTAACGACCGGTTCTCCGCCCTAAGGATTTCTTCCAACAACCAGTTCACAAAATTGCTCAGAAAGGTAACAAACTGTTTCTCCCGAAGTGGTGCGAACCGGCTGAATCCCACCCCTGATTTCTGCCCCAGCTGGGAATACCTCAGCCAAAACATTTCAGGAGCCAAGAGTTTAGGTTGGACCCAAAGCTGCTCGGCATTCTGCACCCAGCCCACTATCCCATCCTGGATGTGTTCCACCCTCCAAGCAGCGGGAGGGGCTGCTGGTCTTCTCCGAGCCCCTGAGGAGTAGAGAGGGCCTGCTACTGCACGGAGGGGCTCAGACCCCGAAGGAGCTGCCTTAATACCTTGAACGGGCCCACCTTTCCTTCAAAGGTACTCCAAGAGGCCCACACCTGGCCTGCCTTTGTTTCCTGGCCATGAAGACTCTCCGAGACGCTGCCTCATTCCACCCTTACCCAACCTGGAGAGAGAGAGAGAGAGCTGCCCAAGGCCGGGGTGTCTCGCCTGCATTTTCCCCCGGAACCTTTGGCCTCCGAAGGTCTTGATCTGCTCCTCCTCCCCCCACACACCTGGCCTTTTAGTCTCCATGGCGAAGGAGGCCCCTGGCAGAGATGCCCGCTGCGAGATCCCGAAAGGGCAATTCCTTGCCCTGGGGCACTGAAGGAAGCCTTGCCTCTTCCGGCCTGGGCCTTTGATCACCGCCTCCTGTTTGACATCTTAAAGCAGGGAATGTCCAAGGGATGAGTGATGTCGCTGAACAGCTTTCAGAGTCTCCACTTTCTCTTTGCAACAGGGATCCGGAAGACTTTTCCTCTCCTTTGGAGTTGGCAGCTGAGCATCCAAGCAGCCTGCAGGTGCCAGGTGTGAAAAGGTGCCTTTGAACCTCTTGTCCTGATCCCTCCCCCCACCTTCCCATGGGGGGAAAAGAATGCTCTGTTTGCACAACAGAGCTAGAGAATTGGAGGAAGGGACAGGGGGTTTTCACTGGGGGAGGGGGGGGGAGAAATGACCGCCTCTGCGGGCATCCTCATCCGGCCCTGTCTTGCTCCCCCCAGAGATGCTGACAATCAAAAGGCTGCCAGGGGAGGGTCCGAAGCCCAATGAAGTGGTGCAAACACAATTGAAAGGGGGTGAGAAAGCAGAGCTTGGAGAAATTCCGCAGGTCTCTTCAGGCTCACCTGGAGAGAAAGAAGATGCCTTTTCTGGTTCCAGAGAGCAGGACCAAAGCCACCAAAGGGTGAAGAGCATTTCCCAAGAGAAAAGCCCTGTCCAGCAAGGCCCTTGGCCCTGTCCATCTTCCCTGGACACCAGGCCTTCAGGTTCTGCAGAAGCAACGCTCAGCCCTTCTGAATACCAAAGGACAAACCTTTTAAGAAGATGTTTAACTGTCTGATAGCAGCTTTTCTTTGAATGCTTGGCCCTTCCTAGGCTCTTGCGGGGCGGCTTTGGATTCAATCGATCAATCAGAATAGAGGAGGGACCTTGGAGGTCTTCTAGTCCAACCCCCTGCTCAAGTAGGAGAGACCCTATACAATTTCAGATAAGTAGCGGTCCAATTCTCTTCTTCAAAACCTCCAGTGTTGAAGCACTCACAACTTCTGAAGGCAAAGCTGTCCCACCAATTAACTGTCCTCATTGTTAAGGAAGTTCCTCCTCAGTTCCAGGTTGCTTCTCTCCTGGATTAGTTTCCATCCATTGCTTCTCGTCCTGCCTTTGGATGCTTTGGAAAATAAGTTGACCCCCCGCTTCCTCTCTGTGACAGCCCCTCAAACCATTGGATTCAGCAGTTCATTAGGGTCTTCCAGATGGTTCTCAGAATCTCCGGGTTCGTCATGGGTGAGCAAGTGTTTCCAACGCTGCCAATCCTTGTGGCTCCTGTGTCTGCAGAGGATGTGGGTCCATGGGTGTAAAAAGAGAGCCAAGCTAAGCCAACCAGGTGTCCTTTGTGGAGTTTCTTCTTCCCGGGACCCAAATGGGGAATTGCAAAGCTGGCTGAGGAATCCTGGGAGTTGAAGTCCACAAGTCTTAAAAGGTGGCCAAGGTTGGAGACCCATGGCCTATGGAGACTCTTGGTCATCTGGATCACGGTTGCCCTCAAAGTGCTTTTTCCAAGGGCCACTGACTGACTGCCTTGGTTTTTCCTTGGAAGACGTTTCGATTCTCATCCAAGAACCGAAGAAGCTTCTTGGATGAGTAGTGAAATGTCTTCAAGGAAAAACCAAGTCTAGTTGCCTTTTGAAAAAAGCCCCTTGGGGACATCCTGAGATCTCCACAAAACGAGAGAGGAGGACACTGCGAGGCACCATCCGGGCCTTTCCACACCATCCGGGGATCCTGTCGCCCCACTTCCACCAGGGAAGCCCACTCCAGAGGAACCCAGCCCCCCCACTGCCCGAGAGACTCTTGGGGCTGGGTTGCCCTCTGTGGAGAGCGGTGGATTGATGTGGCCCAGCAAGGCCAAGAAGGAAGTTGCCAGGAGGGAGAGGGCAGGTTCCCTACCCCTTAAATGAAGCCACTTTCCTGACTGGCACACCTGGGCTCAAGAGGAACACTCCAGAGAAGCGGCTGAGCATTTCCTTCCTTCTTTCCCTCTCCCTTTCTTTTCCTTCCTTCCTTCTTTCCCTCTTTCCATTCTTTTTTTCCCTCCCTCCCTTCTTTCCCTCTCTCCATTTCCTTTCCTTTCCTTCCTTCTTTCTTTTCCTTCCTTCTTTCTTTTCCTTCCTTCCTTCCTTCCTTCCTTCTTTCTTTTCCTTCCTTCCTTCCTTCCTTCTTTTCCTTCCTTCCTTCCTTCCTTCCTTCTTTCTTTTCCTTCCTTCCTTCCTTCCTTCCTTCCTTCTTTTCCTTCCTTCTTTCTTTTCCTTCCTTCCTTCCTTCTTTCTTTTCCTTCCTTCCTTCCTTCTCCTTCCTTCCTTCTTTCTTTTCCTTCCTTCCTTCCTTCCTTCCTTCCTTCCTTCCTTCCTTCCTTCCTTCCTTCCTTCCATCTTTCTTTTCCTTCCTTCCTTCCTTCCTTCCTTCCTTCCCTTCCGTCCCTTCTTGGCCCAGGAGCGGCTGAGTGGCTCTGGCATGGCAGGGGGAACAAGAGCCATCCCGTACTCAGTGTCTCTGTCTTTCCTGCCCAGGACAAGCCCCAGAAGGAGATCCAGCAGCAACCATGCCAGTTCTAAATCTGGGGACAAGGCGAGGCCTCTGGGGCTGGGCTGAAATCCTGATGGCACCCCGGCCACCACTCACCAAGGGCTTCGCACAATGACCACGAGCCAGCTTAGATGTTGGGCAACTGACTAGCTTAGGCGAACACCAACCCTTTGTTCTCGCGGGATTCAATTCCTGCCACTCGAAGAGCTGAGATCCTTCCCTGAGGCTGCACCGGGTCCAGTCTCCCTGCTGCCTGGAAAAAGCCCCCGCCTGCCCTGAGGTCGGCCAAGCTCAGTCCCAGTGGTCGAGGCTGGTCCCTGCCCGGCCTCCCTGAGGTGGTCCTCCTCCTCCTCCTCCTCTCTGCAAACCCCTCTTCCTTCTAGCAATGAAGATGTAATCTAGTTGGGTCATGAAATGTCTGCAAGGAAACAACCAAGCTGAGAAAAACACCAAGGACCTCACAGTCCCTTCCTCCTCCTCCTCCTCCTCTACCTCCTCCTCCTCCTCCTAAACCTCCTCCTCCTCAACCTCCTCCTCCTCAACCTCCTCCTCCTCCTTCTCCTCCTCCTTTCCCAGGCAGGAGCCGCCTTTTAACTGTGGACACATTTCAGCCTCACCAGATCTGCTAATTATTGACAGTTGGCGAAGAGGAGATGTCACTCCCCCCCTCCTGTTAAACTGCATCTAATTAGTAATTGCTGCTCACTGTCATCGTGCGGCTGCTGCCGCAACACCACGGCGGCGTTGGCTCATTAACCTCTTGCTTCTCTCATGGCGCTGCCAGCAAAGGGGGCCTCAGACAGATTGGCGAAGGAGAGCCGCTCCCCCCGCCCCCCTTGCAGAGCCAGAAGGACGCCCGGGCTCTCAGAGCCAGGCCTTCAGCTGCTCTTCCACCCGTGGACGGGACAGGGTTGTGGCAATCCGGCCGGCTGCGGAGGGACAGTTGCTCCCAACCTGTGCTGGGAATGGACTGGGCAAGGCAGCTGCCTCCCAAAGACAGTCTGGAATGTTTGAGAGACTGAGAGGCACCTGTGGATGCCCATAGAGGGGAGTACCAGGAGGAAGAGGAGGAGGAGGAAGGGACGAGAAGGAGGAGGAAGAAGAGGAGGAGGAAGAGGAAGAGAAGGAGGAAGGAGGAGGAAGAAGAGGAGGAAGAGGAGGAGGAAGGGAGAAGGGAGGAGGAGGAAGAGGAGGAGGAAGAAGAGGAGGAAGGGAGAAGGGAGGAGGAAGAAGAGGAAGGAGGAGGAAAAAGAGGAGGAAGGAGGAGGAAGAAGAGGAGAAAGAAAATAAGGAGGAAGGAGGAGGAAGAGGAGGAGGGAGGAGGGGAAGAAGAGGAGGAGGAAGAGGAGGAGGAAGGAGAAGAGGAGGAGGAGGAAAGGAGGAGGAAGAAGAGAAGGAGGAAGAAGAGGAAGGAGAAGAAAGAAGAGGAGGAGGAAGAGGAGGAGGAAGAGAAGGAGGAAGAAGAGGAAGAGAAGGAGGAGGAAGGAGGAGGAGGAAGAAGAAGAGAAAGTGACAAGGAGGAGAAGAGAAGGAGGAAGGAGGAGGAAGAATAGGAGGAGTGGAAGAATACAAGAAGAGGAGGAAGGAGGAAGAAGAGGAAGAGGAGGAGGAAGGAGGAGGAAGAAGAGGAGGAAGAGAAGGAGGAGGAAGAAGAGGAAGAGAAACAGGAGGAGAAAGAAGAAGAGGAAGAAGAGAAGGAGGAGGAGGAAGAGGAGGAGGAGAAGAGGAAGTGACAAGGAGGAGGAAGAGGAGGAGGAGAAGAAGAGAAGTAGGAAGGAGGAGGAAGAATAGGAGGAGTGGAAGAATACGAGAAGAGGAGGAGGAAGAAGAGGAGGAAGAGGAGGAGGAAGAGAAGG
The DNA here is from genome assembly GCA_023653725.1 of Bungarus multicinctus. NCBI lineage: Eukaryota > Metazoa > Chordata > Lepidosauria > Squamata > Elapidae > Bungarus > Bungarus multicinctus. The sequence goes on from CM042849.1 coordinate 7,263,815, forward strand.
AGGAAGAAGAAGAGGAAGAGAAGGAGGAGGAAGGAGGAGGAGGAAGAAGAAGAGAAAGTGACAAGGAGGAGAAGAAGAGAAGGAGAAAGGAGGAGGAAGAATAGGAGGAGTGGAAGAATACAAGAAGAGGAGGAAGGAGGAAGAAGAGGAAGAGGAGAGGAAGGAGGAGGAAGAAGAGGAGGAAGAGAAGGAGGAGGAAGAAGAGGAAGAGAAACAGGAGGAGAAAGAAGAAGAGGAAGAAGAGAAGGAGGAGGAAGAGGAGGAGGAGAAGAAGAGAAAGTGACAAGGAGGAGGAAGAGGAGGAGGAGAAGAAGAGAAGTAGGAAGGAGGAGGAAGAATAGGAGGAGTGGAAGAATACGAGAAGAGGAGGAGGAGGAGGAAGAAGAGGAGGAGGAGGAAAAAAGGTGGAGGAGGAGGAGGAGGAGGAGGAAGAGGAGTTTCTTCCTCGCTGCAAGCAAGCAGCATTGCCAGCCAAGCCCCCCTCCCACTGCAAGGGTTTGAGATTTGAAACAGGCATCATACAGGGGATCACGCAGGGCATTGCTGTTAACCTGGGCGGTTCAGAGCCCCAGACCTGGCAATGGCCGCTGGCTTGGAGGGCTTCAAATTCATCTCTCAGGTGCTGGGGGTGGGGGCTGGGAGGGGCCCCCTGTAAATCTGGTACCTTCCATACACATACACACACACACACACACCCGGCAGCATCTGGCTGGCCCTGCTGAGGAACTAAGCCCTGGGCTCCCTTGTATGGCCTTGGCCCCTTCAACACCCCTGCTCTGCTCTGCCCTCCCTTCTCCCAGCTCCCTCCGAGACTCTCATCCAAAGCTCCAGGAAGGCAGAATCCCTTCGGATGAGAGTAGGGCAGCCCAAGCCTTGAAATCCATCCATCCATCCATCCATCCATAGAAATGCTTCCTGGAGGAGGGGGCAGAAGGCAAGGCTCAAAGGGAGAATGAAAGCAGCCAGGGCAGGGGGATTAGCAAGGGGAACCAGGCAGGCGGAAGAAAAGGGGCTCCATTTTGACTTCTCCCAATATCGGGGCCCTTCCGGAACATTCTGGGAAATCAGAGCCAACCAAGGACAACTCGCCACTGGGCAAACTCGCCGAGAGACCATTCAACAGTTCAGTTCCATTCTTTAAAATCGTTTTAAAAAATCATTTTAATCTTTTTTTCCTTCTCATTTCATTTTCTCCTTCCTTTTGACCTCCTTCCTTTCGTGATTTTATTCCTCTATTTCTTTGGTAGTTGTGTAACTTCTGTCCCGTGGCGAGTTGGCTGCGGTGAGTTGCCGTAGACCAGAGGTCTCCAAACTTGGCAACTTTTAAGACTTGTGGACTTCAACTCCCAGAATTCTGTGCTAGCTGGAGAATTCTAGGAATTGAAGTCCACAAGTCTTAAAATTGCCACGTTTGGAGACCCCTGTCGTAGACACACCAGGAGGACCCCCCCCACCAACCTTTCTGACCCTCCTGCCGGGCACCAGTTGCCTTCTCATGTGGGCAGGCTCAGCCTCCACCCCACGGGCCCTCCAAGCCCTCGTCTCAGGAGTCCCAGGAAGTGGGACTCCCCGGCAGGCAGCCCCCCGCCTGTCCCTGCTTCAGGAGCCCAAACCAAAAACGCACAGGAGGGCCGCCCTCTCGGGGTCCTGGGGTCCCAGCCTCCGAGGCCCAGGACTGCAGCTGTCCCAGGCCCCTTTGGAGGGTGGGGGGCTTGCAAGGGGCTGGGTTTCCACTCCTCTCTCCCCCCCCCAGCCCCATTTCCCGCAAGGGCAGAGCAAGCGAAGGCAGATTTTCTGCATTTGCCTGAGAGCGGCCCTTGCCCCTTTAAGGGGCTTCCCCTCAGCTTCTCCGGGTAACCCATTCAAGTCCTTTGATGAATTAAAGTGGCGCTCTAATTAAAACGGGGCGGCTGATTTCCCCCCACCTCCACCCCGCTTTTCATGAAAGGGCTTCAGGAACTGCAGGTGGCCTATTGCAAAGCCAGCAGGGGGGGGGGGCGAGGGAGGGCAAAGAGGGGCGAGGGGGGGGGGGGCGGCACTCCTGTTATGCTGCCCTTCCCTGATCCCAATGCACAAAGGAGGAAAATGCTTTTACTCAAACTGTTGCCCAAACTGGGACCTTGGCATGCAAATCCCATCGCCAACCCACAGATTGATGTAACCGACGAGGGATTTAAAAAAAACAACCACCTTTTATTTACTTCTCAAATCTGCAGGCAGTAGCTCTGCCCTCCCCATTTATTTATTCCACTGCTTATATGGGTTAAACCCTTTTCTGCAGTGGGCTGATAGGAAAGTGCAGCTATTTGCAATCAAATCCAGCACCCCGTAAAGTTTAATGGATGCCCCTGCCCCCTAAACAGAGAGCCACTTGCAGGTAAGGGCCACGCCTGGCACGTTGGGGACAAAAGCAGCGGAAGGCTGTAAATGCCTCGGGGCCTGGGACTCTTCGCTCGGCCTTGAAATGGGGGGTCAAGGGGGGAGGGAAGCAGCAGCGAGAACAACTTTCTGGGGTGCCACACGCTCTCCATTCCCCTCACCCCAAAAGGCTGCAAGCAGCGTCTCTGCCCCGAGCCAGCAGGGGTCTAACTCTGGGGCTCCTGGAGAATCCCATGGAGTGGTAGGGGTCTCATCCATTCACAGAAGCAGCAGCCTTTGGTGCCTCCGAGAGGCAGCGGGAGCTGCAGGTGAGTGAGCCCCCATAGATGCTCTGAGCCGGGGCTCTGGAGCAGGTTGTTAGAATATTCATGAACTGGCAGAGACATGGTTAACCAGGTCAGCCAATGGGAGCTGAATTGGGGGCGGAGACTGGGAGGAATCTGGGCGTGGTTTCTCTCTGCTCCGTGCTCAGCTCAGAAGAAACTGAAACTTACATGCTTGTCTGCTGAACTAAAGTGAAACCATTTTTCTTCTCTGCTTGTGTTTTGCCTGTAACTTTCTACCAGTTGGAAGAATCTACAATTGGTATTGCAAACTTTACTTAACATGTTATTATGTATATAAAGAAGTGAATGAATCCTGCTGAATCAGCCATCTGTGTGTTTTCTGAATTTGAAATTCTAACACAGGTGGGCTCAGGACCCCCACGCCAGCCACTTTGTTGACTGAGAGGGTGCTCAGGGGTGCCCTTGGCCCCTTCCACAAGAGCCCCCCCCCCTTGCCTCCCTTCCCCCGAGGACCGGAACGAGCGTGTCACTGACCTCAGACATCTGGGGGAAGAGGCTGATGGCCAAAGGCAGGGCGAGGCCGAAGGCGGCAAGGCACACGAGGCTTTGGACCGGGAGAAGCATCCGAGGTCGGGAGCGCAGAAAAGCCGTCCTGGAAGACAAGACGGACGTCATCATCAGATAGAGAACCCCACAGGGACCCCCTTCCTTGCCCCACTCGCAGTCCCCCCAGAAGACACAGCAATTTAGCCCCCAAGGGGCCTGTGGTGGAGGAGAGGCCGTCCGCAGAAGTGACTCTCTCTTGGGCGAAGGTCTGGCCCTCATCACCCACACTGGCCAGAAAATGCCCTGATCTTCTGTCTTTGCTAGCCAGCCAGTCTCTCTCTCTCTCTCCTTCTTCAAGGACCCACGAGGGGCAAACCGGGAAGCTGGATGAGTTTCCAGAAGACTTCTTTTCCCCTCAGCGGAGCTGAAGGAGGGAAGGCAATGATGGCTGCCCCTCTGGACCCCTTTAAGAGAGGATGGACAAGATAGCAAAGGCTCCCAGTGACTCCTCCCCTGGCTCTGAAGGACCCTTGACAATTGCCCCCTTTGTGCCCAGAGGGTGGGGGAAGCTCTGAGGACAATAGGTTCTTCTGAAGTGCTGCTGCCTCCTCCCTGCCTGGGCAGCCTTCTCTTCTCCTCCCTCGTCCTCCATCCCTGAGACCTTTGGCAAAGGGTTCATCACCTCCCCAGTCGGGCAACGCACTGAGACGCTGGCCTTGCCAAGGGGCCACCATGTCTACGGGCCCCGGAGAAACCAGAACCACAAAGGCAGGGCAGGAGGACAGAGGTGGTCACTCCTCCCTCCAAGGACATCCCTTCCTTCCGCCGGCAACCGGGCTTTCCTCTCAGGGTAGCCCATCCCCTCTCCGTGTACCTGATGCAGGTGGCCGGTGTCCCTCGGAAATTCCACCCAGCACCCTCGCCACCAAAGCTGACAGCCCACTGGAGCCCAAATGGGCCAAGCCTGGTCCCTCTGGGACGCCACCTCTTTTCCCCATTGCACCCCATTTCCTTTTGGGGGTCTGATACTACTTAATTGCAGCCGCTAGGCTCCCCCCCATCCCCTACCCTCGCACATTTCTACAGGGAACAGAACCAATTTAGAGATCCTTGCCTTGGTGAGGCCTAGGCTCCCAGGTGTGACTTCCACCCTGGGTGTTTGAAACTCAGACCAATTCAGATCACAATGGCTACGGCCTCCTAATTAAGAGGCATTTTATGGCCTGGTTTAAAGAAAAAGCCTTAATTATCACATGAAGTGCAATGTCTTAATTGGGACTCAGATCTCCGCATTTGCAAAGTTCAGGCTAAATGACTCACAATTAGCCGAGAGGGAGGCTCACCCCCAGTCTTCAGATCCCCGCTCTTAAAACCCGCAGCCGCGGCTGCTGCCTGCGAGGGTGCCACCCTGATCCCGCATACCAGTCAGGGCAAGCCTTGCCCACCCCAGGCCTCTGCCCACCCCAACTCCGACCCCCCTGCTTTCTCTGCCAGGCGAAAGAGCTGGTTGTCAGCGTTCCAGGGAAAATCCATTCCTGTCAGTAACTCCCAGACAAGCATAATCTCAAAGTACTTTTATTAGAATAGCACCTGGCACATTCTGTGGAATTCCGAAACTAAATGTTTGCCGACTTCCCCACAATATCCCAACCTACAAACTGTCCCCTTTTTACTCATCATATCATATGAACCAATCCCAAAGTAAATTCCTTTTTTCCTGTGCCACACTCTTTGACCTTGAACTATCAAAAGAATTCTATTTTGTCTACTAAGAGCTACTCAATTAATATCACCCCCCCCCTCCCACTTTCTCAAGCTATGTGGCAGAAATAAATCACGATTCCATAACTGACACCGGTCAGCTTTGGAGGGAGGCTGTGAGAAGCCCAAGGGGGAATTCCCTAGCTGGAATCCCACGGCCAGGAGAAGCCCAAGGAAGCTGAAGGGCCCTGGGAAGCTTGGCAGGCCTCTCAGTGGGAAGGTCCAGGAGGAAAGGATGGACTGGATCCCTTGGACTTTATGCGCCTGCTCCAAGAACGGTGGAGCTATGGCCGTTTTCATTATCTATGGAGGTTCTCCGTCATCCAGCTCAGGGGTGTTCCAAAAGGTAGGTGGACTTCGCTTCTCATCCAGGGACCTTCTTCAGTTTAGTTCTTCTCCAGAACTGAAGAAGCTTCTTGGATGAGAAGCGAAGCATCTTCAAGCTTCCAAGACCGAGTGGCTGTGGTTCCCGGCGCCCCGATATAGCCAGCTGACACCTTCGCTGGCTATTGGGGCGGAAATTTTGCCCGCCACAGAGAGGGCCCGCAACCTGGGAGTCCTCCTGGATGTACGGCTGTCGCTTGAACATCACGTGGCGGCCGTCTCCAGGGGGGCGTTTCATCAGATCCGTCGGATCTACCGGTTGCGGCCCTTTCTGGATCGGGACGCCTTGCGCACGGTCACTCAGGCCCTTGTCACCTCTCGCCTGGACTATTGTAATGCCCTCTACATGGGGCTCCCTGCGGGGAGCACCCGGAGACTCCAGCTGGTGCAAAATGCAGCTGCGCGGGTGATCATGGGGGCGTCGCGTAGCGCCCATGTGACGCCTCTCCTGCGCGAGCTGCATTGGTTGCCAGTGGCTTTCCGGGTTCGCTTTAAGGTTCTAGTTTTGACCTTTAGGGCGACCCATGGCATGGGACCAGGTTACCTGCAGGACCGCATTCTACCAGTGATCTCCAGCAGGCCGGTGCGTTCACACAGAGAGGGTCTGCTCCGGGTGCCGTCGGCCACTATGTGTCGTCCGGCGCCGCCGAGGAGTAGGGCCTTCTCTGTGGGGGCCCCCGCCCTCTGGAATACTCTGCCACCAGAGCTTCGTACCGGCACGGACCTGAGGGCCTTCAGGCGCGCGTTGAAGACCTGGCTTTTTGAGCAGGCCGGCCTGGACTGAGATGGTTTTAATTGGTCTCCATATTTATTTTTAATTTTAATTGGGGTTTTAAGGGCGGGGGTGGGGCCTTTTTACTTTTATTAACCAGCCAACATTAAATTTAATACTTTTTTAACTTTTGTATTGTTCGTGGGGTTTTAGACGGGCTGTGCACCGCCCTGAGTCCCTCGGGAGAAGGGCGGTATATAAATTGAAATAATAAATAAAATAAATAAATAAGGGAAAAACAACAACAAGGAAGTCCACCTGCCTTTCGGAAAAAGCACCTTGTCAGAATATATTCGTGAATTGGAACACAGCTTAGTAACAAATAAATAGGCATGGCAACAGGCCAGCCAATGGGAGCTGAACTAGAAAGTGAAACTAGATCTCTATTTACATTAACAGCATTGTGTCATTAATAATACATATATTTGCATTTATTCCTATACATTAATTCTTATTTCTGTGTTCTACCCATTTATACCCGCTATCCCAAAATGCATAATATTCTTGCCTTTTAATTCCTGTACTGTCCCAGCCAGTGTACGGGAATTGGATAGTTAGGTCGCAATTGTGAGCTGTCCCCTTAAGGGAATGCATCATGGGAAATGTAGTTAAAGGTATCCTGGGAAATGTAGTTCATGTCACGTGGCCACATCTGTAATCCTGATTGGTCACTAAATTGACCCTCGAGGGGTTGAGGGAGGTTACCCTCCATTCTTGCCTGCACTCATGGACGGATAACATCTTTTCATCTATCGCTACATGATGGGTTAGGAAAGGAACCATTTTTTACCTGCATGCTGACATACAAAGGATTGGTCAATATAGAGGAGCTTCGTCACACATGTGACTCATGAGATGTGAGTCATGAAGATACCTGATGTACCAATAAATGTACTTTGTTATGGATCTTTTGTGGAATTGTCTATCTGCATCTGCACAGCCAAAAATCCACCTATATGCATGAGACAGACAGGAAAGTAAAAAAATGGTTCTTAACCCATCAGAAAAGTAAAAGTATTAACGAATTTATCATAAAGCATGTAATGTTGAAGCCAGGAGTGAATATGCAATGTTGATTTGAAACTGCATGTCTCATCATCTCTTTCTCTGTGAGAATCGGAACTCTTTACAAGCTGTTTGCATGGTGGGAGGGGTTGGATTTCCCCGCAAGCTACAGCCACAAATCCACCTATGTGCATGAGACTGACAGGAAAATTCCGCTGTGAGTTTATTTGTAATTTAAAAAAATTAAATTAATTTTTTTTTAAAAAAGGAAAGTGAAACTAGAAGTGGCCTGGGTGTGGCTCTGGTCTCTGCTCTCAGCTCTTGAAGCTGCTGCTTGTGTTTTTGCTTGTGTTACATTGGAAGAATCTACTATTGGTATTGTACATTTCGCTCGTATTATGACGTCTATAAAGAAGTTAATGAATCCTGCTGAATCAGCCGTCTGTGTGTGCTTTCTGGATTTGAATTTCTGCTGCAAAATCTGACACACCTTTGGAGCGTTCTCGTTGCAGCTGAAGTCACAAAGCCAGGGTTAGAAATTACTGGATGCCGTTAACTTCAGGGAGGCTCCTGGAAGCTCAGCTCGAGCAAAATAGAAGTTGCGGTCCTTCTGTGAGGCAGGCTGTTCTGACCCAAGCCTCGTTCAAATCAAACAAACACAAAGTATATATAAAAGCAAACCTTTTTAATGCTTCTCTGTGAATTCTGTTCATTCACAGCAAAGAGTCATTAAAACTAACTGTCTCAGACCACAAGCCTTTTCAAGCTTGCGAAAGGCTGCCAAGAACACAAGAGTAATTGCAGAGAAATATCCAAAGCCAAGAGTCTCCGAAAACAAACCAAAATAGACAAGACTTCCACGAGGACTGAGTAGAAAGAACTTCTTTGCTTCCTGCAAAGAAGCCAACCCCGAAGGCTGGCTTTTATCCCTTATGGGAGGAGCTATCACCTTGCAGCCTCACTCCCGAGTTGCCCGTGCTGCTTCAGCTGCTCTTTCCTATGAGCAGCCCTGAGCACACAAGTGCTGGGCACAGGCTCCTCGGGGATCTCTTCATCACTGCTGCCAGCCTCCACAATCTCCGAAGGCAGCACTCCAGTCCTGGTCCCATCCCTGCATCACATGCAGGCCCCTCATCTGAGTCCTCACTCTCAGAGACCTCAGTTGTCCACACCTGCTGCCGGCGAACCACAACACAGGCGGACTAAATCTAGTATCACCCTCATCAGCCTCGTCTTAGCCACTGTCTACCCACCACAGAATGAAGGCCTCTTCTGCATATCTCCAACCAATCCGATATATAAATAAATTACACGGAAGGAAAGCCAAAGTGTCATGCCCTTGGTAGAGTCGGACTCTGAGGGAGGAGGAACAGCCGACAGGGAGTGGAGGTGTGGCTCCGGAGGTTGTGGAGGAGGCTGGGGAAGGGCAGAGGCCAGCAGTCAGAGGAAGAACCAGGCCCATCCTCTCTGCATCCTAAGACACGCAGGGAGGAACCGAGAAGGCAACAACTTGGCTTACGAGAGAGGAAACGGCCATGATCCCCCTCATTAGTTGCAGCTGGGGAGAATAGTATATAAGAGAGACGGTTTCAACACAGTGTTGCCAGAAGCAAAAGTGTGTGTTATTTTGGGCTGAAGATATCTCGGCTGGCGTCCTTCCAACAGACTGTGCCTTGTTGTCTCCTTGAAGTTGGTAATTACTTATCCTGGTCTGTGGTGGAAATTCCTTCATTGTAGTTTGTTTTAGTTTTTTATTTCACTTCTATCTGCTCATTAAGTTCGGACTGTATTGCTTTCTTTTGAAGACTATTTTTGAGTACGTTTTATCTCCAACTGAGAATTATTGAACAGTGGGGCCAAGTTGGAGGCATTAAAGGACATTTATCTACATTTTGGATTTTGTTACGTTTGTGTTACACTCTGGGTCATCACACAAAGTACCCCCCCCTGTAAGTCCCAGGAGCCTCCCCACCCCATGGGCAAAGGCCCCAAAGGAGGCCACCTGAGGGGCCAGTTTAGGCTGAACTTTTGATGGCGGAGAAGGTGCCAAACATTCCCTCCAGGAGCTCCCTCTGAACGGTCAGAGGGCATCCAGTGAGGGCAGGAAATGAATCCACTTGAGCACACCGGCAGTCCTCGACTTATGTCCACAATTGAGCTCTCGACATTTCTGTTGCTAAACGAGACCACAGTGAAGTGAGTTTTGCCTCACTTTATGACCTTTCTTGCCACAGCTGTTAAGTGAACCGCTGCAGTTGTTAATAACATGCTTGTTAAGGTCGCAAAGGGGGATCAGGTGACCCCAGGACGCTTGCGACCGTCATAAATATGAGACAGTTGCTGGGGAAACCGTCTTCCCCGGACAGTCTCCTCGGGAGCAAGGCAGGACGAGAAAGCAAAGGTGCGTGTGCTCCAGCTACCAGCAAATACAGGAAACCGTGTACAGAGTACGGAAAAGGATCTCTGTAAGCCTTTTAATTCCAGCATTGGCTGCATGTGCGAATGGCTGCTTTCCCACTGGGTAGAGGCCAGGGATCCTTCTCTGCCGAGGCCTGGATGGGAGGAGGCCTTCCGGGATCAAAGCCAGCCTGCAGCCCAACCTGGCTAGAGGGTGGTCAGTGCTAGTCAGTCCACTCCACGCAGACCCTGCAACCTGATTTAGAGGAAGGGTCTCCAAACTTGGCCATTTTAAGACTCGTGGACTTCCAGAATTCCTCAGCCAGCCGGAAGTGGCCAAGGTTGTTTGGGAGACCTGGTTTGATGAAAAGGAGAGCAGCTGGCATTGGCCCAAATTTCCTTGGGGTTCCCAGCAAGCCCTTAATACTTGGGAACCTGAAAAGAAGGGGGCCAGACAGCGGGCAGGAACAGACACAGTGGAAGTGGGGGGCTGTCTTTGGACACCTTGTTCCACCTGAGGGGCCTCTTCCCCTTTGCCAAGAGTGACAGAGTGTCCTTCTTCACAGCAAGGACTTCCGGGGGCTGCTCCTTCCACAGAGCCCCTTCCTCTTGTGGCCAGGGCCTCAGGGAGGCAGGAAGCCCCTTCCAACAGCCCAAGGGAGTGATGGGCAAGCCAAGGCCTCCCCCCCCCCCCACTTCACGAAGGGACCCAGAGAGAAGGATGGTGCAGACGGTGCATCTGTGCTGCAGACACGGCGTGTCACCGAGCTTGAAAGCGCACCTTCCTTCACGTTTCAGCACATGGCTGATTAGCGGTTCATGTTCTGCATAATGTGGCAGCTGTCGCCGGCGTTTTCGGAGGGCCTGCAATGCCTTCCATATGGAAGTTGCTCTCGGGACGCCCAGGCGTTCTCAGGTTCGGTGCTCCAGACCGGCATGTGCCTCGGAGGAGACGGAGGCGCTGAGTGGGCGATGGCAGGGGCTCAGGGCAGGCGCCGAAGCTGGCAGATTCCGGGTGGGGCAGGAAGGGGCCATGTTTATAGTCAACACGGCTGCCATCGATGTCTCCGGTTAGAGCCACGAAATGGGGAAATGAGGGGGCCCTTGGTGCTCTCTGAACTGGGAAGGCGGTTTCTTGCAGCCATTTCATTACCCAAACTAGGTAACATCATCAGCACTAGAAGGGAGGAGGAGGAGGAAGAGAGGAGGAGGAGAAAGAGGAGGAGGAAGAGGAGGGGAGGAGGAGGAGGAAGGGGATTGAGAGGTCCTTGGTGATCTTTCAGACGGACGTGGCTAAGACGCTGAGCTTGTCGATCAGAAAGATCGGCAGTTTGGCGGTTCGAATCCCTAGCGCCGCGTCACGGAGTGAGCTCCCGTTCCTTGTCCCAGCTTCTGCCAACCTAGCAGTTTAAAACTATGTTAAAAAAAATGCAAGTAGGAAAATAGGGACCCCTTTGGTGGGACAGTAACGGCGTTCCATGTGCCTTCGTTCTTCAGTCATGCTGGCCACACATGACCACGGAGACATCTTCGGGCAGCTGGCTCTTCGGCTTTGAAATGGAGATGAGCACCGCCCCCTAGAGCCAGAAACGACTAGCACACAGGTGCGACGGGAACCTTTACCTTTACCTGGTGGTCTCTGAGCTTGGTGATTTTCGTGCAGATGTTTCATGACCCAAAGTAAGTAACATCATCAGTGCTAGCTTGGGTCATGAAACGTCTGCAAGAAAAAAACCACCCAGCTCAGAGACCACCAAGGACCCCTAATTTCAAGCCTGAGCTACAAAGATTCTCCTTGTTGGAATAGAATGGAATGGAATGGAATATGGAATGGAATGGAATAGAATAGAATAGAGTAGAATAGAATAGAATAGAATAGAATAGAATAGAATAGAATAGAATAGAATAGAATAGAATAGAATGGAATAGAATATAGAATGGAATAGAATATAGAATGGAATGGAATATAGAATGGAATGGAATGGAACAGAATGGAATAGAACAGAATACCTTTATTGTCATTCCATTCAAAATACAATGAAATTTGAAAGCTACTCCAGCACAGTGCCCCAAACACCACATCACAATCACACTACACAGTATTTAAAAAGTAAAATAATTAAAGTAAGAATAATGATAATTAAAAACCTAGTCTAAAACCTATTTAAAACATACATTAAGTTAGATAGTTTAAAAATGCCACTTTATACATAGAACTAAATTACAAGTGTACTGTTTAATGGGGGAAGGCGGGCGTTTCTGGGGTAGCAAAGGGGCCCTTGTGGATGTCCTCCACTCCAACTGCTGAGCCCCTGGCCCAGGACAATCTGCCTCACTCCCCCCATGCCCTGCTCCGACAAGGGAGGCCCCCTCCCCGACCACCAGGTCCTCAATGCTCAAAGGGTACAAAACCTTCAAGGCCCCCCCCCCCCCCGTGAACCCCCAAAGCTGCCTGCAAGAGTGGAGGCGTCTCTTTTCAATCTCTGCTTTTTCTCCCCTCTGCTGCTGAAGCCGCTGCCCTCCAAGGACTCGATCCAGCTTCAGGGGCTCCCCCGGGATTCACATAAGCAGCAGCCTCAGGATCAGAGTTACCCAGCGTGGATCCTCTGCTTGTAGAAAGCCCCCTCCCCCGTTCTCCCCCATCACACCCATCAGAAGAACCACATGGCACATCCTTTGCCTGCAGGAGGCCAAAGGCAGGGTGCTGGGAAAGGCAGTGTTCCCTCCCACACACACAAGGATCGTGCAGTGGGGAGGGGGCTGAGTACCCCACTCTCTTTTCCTGGGAATCTGAGCCAACTACAGCAGCAACAACAGTGGCATTTCCCATCTACGGACACACACCCACCCACAGCCCTGCACCAAGGGGGGACGGGGAGCCCAGAATAGGTGCCACTGAGCCCGGCTGGCTGCTTCCCCAGGGAGCCGAGAGGAGACTGAAAGAGTCCCCACAGCAGGAGGGGACAGAAGACTCTTCCTGGGGAGGGAAGGAGGAAATCTCGGGGGTGGGCACACCTGCTCAGGAGAGAAGGCAGGCCCAGGAAAGAGGGAACGAGCAAACGGAGGGGAAGAGACGCAGCAGGTCTGCAGGGCCTCCCCCCTTTCCCGGAGGGGGTGCAAGAGAGGTGTTAGGAACCAAGGCAGGCGGAAGCAGGGGGCCGAGAACATCCTTGTTCCACCCAACTTTTACTTCCGGGAATGAGTTCAGCTGACTCGAAGTTCTATCTTTATTCTTTTCTTTTCCATTTTTATCCTTTCTTCCTTCTTTATTGTAGTTTTTTTTTTTTTTCATTTTTAAAACTTTCAATAAAACTATATGGAGGTTTGATTAACGCAGACTGGCAGAGAACACAGTGGGGGGTGGGGGGGAGGATGATGAAGATCCGTAAGGATGTGGCAGAGTTTCTTTTACTTCAGTGTGAACAGTGAAAACTCTTTAATCGCACAATATACGGCAGACTCCACCATGGTTTCAACTGGGAAACGGTGAGCAAACATCTAAAAACGCTAAGGAATTCCTCTTGGCATTTAGACAAATCAGCCATCAACAGACACATAGTGATGAGCCAAATTTACACACCATTCAAAAGAGACATTAAAAAAGCTAAGAAGGAGAGGAAAAAAAGATCAGGACACAGATTCTCCAGCAGCCAACACCAAGATAAGCAGGGATCAGCACCAGGCAAACAATATGGGTGGAAAACAACCCCAAAATCAAAGTAACTACCAAGGAGAAAACCGTATACCCACCAATACTGCAGGGCAAACCTCTCTCTATGTTTATAAACAGGGAGCAAACCCCACACTCATTTGCACTGTTTGATGTTACTTAGGAAGGTACTGAAACGTCTTCAAAACAACCGAGCTCAGGGTGCACCAATGGACCCCACAGCTCATCCCTGAGCTACACATGCTTTCTTTCTACTGTTTTTGCTGTATTGTACATTTCTCAGGCATGCATGGTTCTTTCATCCTTTAGTTTTATGGTTCTGCTTTAATTATAAGCCAGCTGCCCAGAGTTGAGTAGCTTCTAAATTTAATTTAAAAAAATACACAATTATGCAGATGCCCCCAAAGTGGAAGCTCTGAGCAACACCCAAGAAGACGGAATGTAACGGCAACCTGAGTGGCTGGAAGTTGCTGTAATAGCATGTTGCTTTGCATAAAGGTTCCCCAAACTTGGCCACTTTAAGACTTGTGGACTTCAACTCCCAGAATTCTCCAGCCAGTTCACAAGTCTTAAAGTGGCCAAGTTTGGAGACCTCTGCTTTGCATTAACAAAACAAGCATTTGCGAATAGGACACCCCAAAACATCCCTCTGTCAGCCTGCCCCCATCTCTTCTCTTACAGCCCTCCCCAGTGCCATCTGCGCCCCACTTACTTCTCCAGGAGGGACATGATGATGGGAGGCAGAACCAGGATGGGCATCGGCAGGACCACTCTGGTGAGCGCTGTCTCCAGCAGGGCCTGGGGAGACAGTGGACAGTGGCCGCTTCAGATGCGCCGCTTGCCATCCTGCTAGAAACAGGAGGGCTCGGCGTAGGGTGGGAAGATGGCTTCTCTCTCTCTCGCCCCACGGGGGATGGGGATGGGTCACTCTCACCCCTTACAGGTCATGCGTTCCACAGGGGTAGGAGGGAGTGGCGGGGTCCGTGAACTGAAGGGCCCTGGCAGGTTGCAGGCGAAGAACAACTTGGGAGGACACAAGGTGGAACATCCCGAGAATGTTGTGGTTCCACAGATGGGTCCTTCCTCAGACTGTGCCCACCCTGATGCCCTGGGCATGCCTTGCTGGGCACCTTCTTGCCTCTTGGGATGAGGGCTGAAAGGGCGAGCCGTCGCTCTTAATGACCAGCCCTGCAAATTTGCAAAGGTGCCCTCGAAGTGCCCATCTACATTCTGAACAGTTCGGTCCAGAACCTGTCATGCGCCTATTGGAGTCTGAATCCAAGGAGGAAGATGAACAGCTGACAGGGAGTGGGAGTGCGGCTCCATTGGCTGTGGAGGAAACTGGGGAAGGGCAAAGTCTGGCTGGGCAGAGCAGGGAAGAGGTAGAATAAGGGAATTTGGAGGAAGACCCAGGCCCACCCCCTCTTCAACCTAGGGCACGCAGGGAGGAATGGAGAAGAGAGCAACGTGAGTTGTATGGCTTATGGGGGAGGAATGGGCCCTGATTCCCTTATTAGCACAGCTGGGAAGAAAGTTTAAAAGAAATGCATGCTGAGTGCGGCAGCTGCTGGGAGCAAATATGTGTTTATCTTGTATTGAGTTTGGTTATCTGTGTTCCTGGCATCTTCCCAACCGCGTTGAGTTATTGCCATGCCTTCACATCTGGAAATCTTGCTCCTGCCCTGCTGAACTAATTACTTCATCTTGCCTTGCTTGGACTTATAGTTACAGTTTTTGTTGACCACGTTTTGGACTTGATTCCCTGCAGCCAAAGGCTGTTCCTGGGAGAGTTTTTCTCAAGCCCAGAAGGTAACCGGGACATTGGGGCAAAAGTTGGAGCTAATAAAGGGACTCCTCCTGATTATCTGACTGGGTTGCCTTTGTGCCACACCCCGGGTCAACACAGAACCCTTCTGGGCTGCCACGGCAGGCAATTTGTGGGCTGTCACGGAACTTGGGCCTGTGGATCATCTGCCTGCCCTTGTGGGTTTGCCGAGGCTCAGTGAAGGGACCCCAGTCTCCTGCACTGCCCCCGCTCCCTGCTCTTTGCAAAGTGCCCCCCCCCTCCACATCACGGAGGAGGCAGCAGCTCAGGGGGCGCAGAGTATGACTGCAGCAGAGCAAAGCTGAGATCTTCTGGGTGGGGACGCAGTAGAAAAATGTTTTGACTGAGGGGGCTTCGGGGGGCAGGCATGAGCCTGCCCCGGAGGCTCTAACTTCCCAAAGGCTGCTGGGTCTCCGGCCCACAGGGGCCCTGCCAGCTGAACAGGTGTCCTCTTTTGGACGGTGCAAAACACAAGAGTGACACAACCGTGCCCATCAGGGACGCAATACGTTGAGTGGGGTTTTGTGTAGGCTATCTTGGCAAAGAGCTACTCAGAAGCAGGTGTCTGCAGATGGCAGGGCTGAACCGGTGGTGGTGGCGGGGGTGGGGGAGCAGGCAGGTGTGGGTGGGAGCCAGGAAACATCTGGAGCATCTTCCCACAGACGCAGCTGGTGATCGCTAATTAATTCCAGGCAGGGAAGTTAGAAACCCTCCTGCCTCCTGCCGTCTTTGCCATCCCACAACCGGGCACTGGACCCTTCCCTCTCGGGGGGGAGGGAGGGGGGAACTGTGGAGGGGAGGGGGAAAAGGCTTCCTGCTCTCGTGGACCCCAGAAGCACCGGGTCCTTTCTCACTCTCTGCTGGCAGGGATTAGGGCACTCCCCCAATGCTTGACTACCAGAGGAATGCCCTCCCCATTCTCTCCATGGTGCAAGCCCTCCTCTGTCAGCAGGAGAAATTCCCAGAGGGGCGAAGGAGGCGGGCGCCCTTCACTCCCGGAGCAGCGAAGACAAGACCCCCTGCAAAGGGGAAGGGGCTGTTTGGGCAAAGCTTGAGGGAGAGGGCTGGCAGCACAATGACAAGAGGATCTCTGCAGGCCCAAGAAACTTGGCCTCTGCATGCCCACCCTGTGCCTGACCCTAGTGGGACCCTCAAAACCCCCCATCCCTGGCCAAAAAAAGGCCAGCTGGGACCCCCAGGAAGTACATACATGTCTGGCAGCGATCCGGGACGATCCAACGACGTTCCCTTCCCCATCCAGGACATCGATCCCTTCCTCCAGTTCTGTGTGTCTCATCAGGACCACGTTGCAAATGTTGGCACTTGCTGGGGTGGTTGAGGGAGGGAGGGAGGGAAGAGCTGAAAAGCCATGCTGGAAGGAGAGCCCACCCCTCACGGGATGGGGGAAAGCCACCTGCCCGTCCTGTTCCCAATCCCCAGAAGGTAGTCAGAACTCGAACCCTAAGCTCTCTGATTCGCCCATGGACTTGGCGGGAGAGAGCAGAGGGTCTCTCACCTACGGCAGGAAATGGCACAAATCTCTGGATCAGGATCCGGGTGGCCGGCGTGAACTGGTTGGCTCGCTGGATGAGAACGTTAAGGCCCACCTGCAGGGGAAGCGAGGCGAGGGAGGTCAGGAGGCTGAGCCCCTCCCATGCTGGGTGTCCAAGGGAGGGATTCTTCCCACTTCTGCCCTTCCCCAATTCCCTCTGCTCAATGCTCATCAACTGAAATTAAAATCCTTCCTGGAGATCTTTATAGCTCCCGCTGCCTTAAGAAAGTTCAATACATCCTCAAAGATTCATCTCATTCTGGGAACCCTTTTTTTTTTTTTTGAACTATTACCATCTGGCAGACGGTACAGGATAATAATAAAAACAAGGACAAATAGGCTGAAAAACAGCTTCTATCCCAGGGCAGTAACGCTACTGTAATTCTACTGTGGCGCAGCGGTTAGAGTGCAGTACTGGCAAGCTACTTCTGCTGCAGCCAGCTGTCTACAATTTGGCAGTTCGAATCCCACCGGGTTCAAGGTTGACTCAGCCTTCCATCCTTCTGAGGTGGGTAAAATGAGGACCCAGATTGTTGGGGGCAAGAGGCTGACTCTGTATAAACTGCTTAAGAGTGGGCTGTCAAGCACTTATAAAGCGGTATATAACTCTAAGTGCTATTGCTATAGTGCAATATCAATGCCTTATAGGGGTTTTCAATTCAATTGCATAGAAGGTGAACGGTGTGTGTTTGTGTTTGTTTTCATAGTCATGGTGTACACTGAAGATGGTATTTAATTTCGTTGTATGAGGTGCAATGACAATAGAGTAAACTAAATGTGGCAGGCCGTGAGAGCAAAACTGGGGTCTCGCTGAAGCCCCTTCCCCCAAAACCCTGAAGAAGAGCAAAAGGCTCTTCTGAGATTCCACTGTGCATCACCACACCAACACAAAAGCATGGCAAGGGGAACCACAATGCCCCTACCCTCCACATGGGCATCTGCTCTTCCCAATGAAGCCCCCTGGCCCTGTCGGATTAGGTGGGGCAGCAGTCAAGCAAGCGAGGAACCTTTAATTCTACCCCTCTACCCCTTGCAAGGTCAGAAGCAAAGCCCATCGTCCCCTTCCATTTCCCGAGGAGAAGGTTGATGCCTTCCACCAGCGAGAGGGGTGGGGGCCAGCCGAGGCCAGAGGCCGCTGCTCCTTGCTGCCCAGCCGACCTCAAGGCCTCGCACGGTGTTAAGTGGTCAGTGGAGACGGGCCGGTGGGGGTCCTTCTGCTCCACGGCAGATGCTGGTGGGGGATTCGCAGGCTATCAACGCCATCTGCAGCGGCTCCTGGCAGACAATTATCAAGGTGGGCCGAAGGATGGAGGGGGAGAACCGTCACCAGAGAAATGGTGTTGCCGAGAGGCGGGGCAGGGCAGGTGACCGGCGGGGAGGAGGGAAAATGAGAAGCAGGCAGGAGAGCTGGACCAAGGAGCCGGGACCCTGGGACAGAAGAGGGATCAGCTTGGCAGAATCTCACGGGTCAGTCTACTGCAGGGCTGGGCAAGGATGCCAACTTGACGACCTGTGGACTTCAACTCCCAGAATTCCTAAGCCAGCTGTGCCCCCCCCTATATCCAAGACTGAGCCTGCTCATTGGCTGAAACTAGGGAGATGGGAGAGACTCTCTTGGGGGCTCCCCTCCACCTCTATGGGGCACCACTGGCAAAGCACTTCCTCTCCACAGATCCTGGGTGCCCAGACCCCCTCTTGCCACTCCCATTCCAGCCCTGCGGGGACCCTCACTCCACAGGCTTTGGTGGGTGGATCTTCTTGCTGCCAGAGAACTCCCCCATCTCCCTAGGGGCCCTAAGGGGCTTCTCTCTCCCCCACCCAAAAAAGAAGAAGACTTAAAGGGCCACTCACCGCGATGGAGACAGCACTGACCACAGCCCCCAGGTAGCCCTGGATGAACTTGGAGGTCGGAGACGGCTGGGAAGGAGGAGGAAGAGGTCAAGAAAGAATGGAGGGAAACCAATCAAGGAGAGAAGCAACCTGGAATTAAGGAGAAACTTCCTAACAGTTGAGGACAATTAACAAGTAGAACAGCTTTGCCACCAGAAGTTGTGGGTGCTTCAACACTGGAGGCTTTTAAGAAGAGATTGGACAGCCATTTGTCTGGAATGGTCTAGGGCAGCGGTTGCCTCCCATGTGGGCTGCGGCTCACTGGTGGGCCTTGAGAAAATTTTGGTGGGCCGCAGAGAAATCTCACCCCCAGAGCACCCCCCCCCAAAGCAATTAATCCAGGCTGTGCAGAAACACAAGGCTGTGCCGCCCACACAGCCTGCAGGAAGGCTCCCCGCCCACTCACTCCTTACCAGGCAAACTTGCCTGCTAAAATTGCTATTTTTCCTTTTTCCGACCATCATCTGTTCTGCTGTGCAGGGAGATTTAGATTAGCTAGAAAACAAGAAATGGTTGGATTTCTTGCTTTCTAGCTAGTCTTTAGATCTTTGGCTCTGCTTTTAAGCACAGTCCGAACTTCCCTTAGGACTGAAGGTTTGCTTGCAAGCAAATTCAGTGCAGACTCACGGCAAGCAAATTTGAGAAATTGAGCTAGCCGATAGCAGATAGATAGATCACTAAATGATTCTGTGAGCAACTCAATCTGCCTGCTTTGCCTGCTTTTGGGTAAAAATTGCTCTTTTTTTATAAAAAATTCAATATTTACATACATGGTGTGTTGTGAGTCAATTTTGTGAGTTTGCTTGCTAGCAAATTTTATGTAACAGACTGAGCTAGCCGATGGCAGATAGATAGATCTTTGAATGAATCTGTGATTCTGTGAGCAACTCAATCTGCCTGCCTGCTTTGCCTGATTTTGGGTAAAAGTTGGTCTTTTTTTATAAAAAAATCAATATTTATATAATATTTATATACAAGCCATGCCCAGCCAGTTACATGACCACCAAGCCACACCCACAAATTAGGCCATGCCCACAGAACCGGTTAGTGGTCCCTGGGATCTAAAATTATGAGTTTGATGGTCTCTGAGGTCCAAAAGGTTGGAAACCCCTGGTCTAGGGCAAGGGTCTATCAAACTTGGCAAGTTTAAGACTGGTGGACTTCAACTCCCAGAATTCCTGAGCTAACATGACTAGAGGAGGAATTCTGGGAATTGAAGTCCACAAGTCTTAAAGCTCTCAAGTTTGAAGACCCCTGGTGTAGGGTCTCCTGCTGGAGCAGGGGGCTGGACTAGAAGACCTCCAAGGCCCCTTCCAGCTCTGTTCTGATTAATAGGAGATTGCAAGCAGGAAACCAAGACACATGGGGGGGAGGGGGGGGCAAAAGGACAGAAAGGAAACTGGGGGGAGGGGCACTCAAGGGTGGTTCAGGGGCAGAGAAGGGGCAAGAGAGCCCCTCCCCAGCCCTTGAGCACCCCCTGCTGAAAGCAACCAACTCTTCGCAGCTCCATTGGGAGGCCTCTGGGCAGCAGGGCTCCGAAGGATGGCAGAGGGGCCTAGCAGGAAGGACTAACCCAAGTCCTGGCATCTGGAGCTCTGGACATCAGGGGATGGCCAGTCCCAGCCACCAGAGCTCTCCCTCCCATCCCAGGAGAGAGTGATCTGAGCCGGGGAGGGGGGAGGGCGGAACCAAGCCCGAGGCCCCTCCCCTCCCTCACCTTGGTTGCATTCCGGTTTGCATAGTTGACGCAGGCGTTGTGGCTCTGGTTCAACCACTAAGGAGGAGAAGAGAGAGAGAGGGACGAAGCCCTGGTTAAGAGGCAGTGGGTGAGGTGGGGGGGCAGCCCAGGCGATGCTGCTCGTATCTGCGAGAGAAGAGATCCCACCCCCACTCCCAGAGGCCCAATGGCTCCCCACTCTCTCCCTGGCCACTCACATCCATGCACACACACACATATACACACACGCACATACACGCAAGCACACCCCACGCCCGATTCCCTGGCCTGCCTGCTTTTTCCAGGTCAAATCAAGTCCTGATTGCAGCCCTTCCCCAATTGGCTCTGGGCACAGAAGCTAAGCAGGATTGTCTGTGGGTTGCCGATGGATGGGAGGCCACCAGGAAACACCCCCCCGCCCCCAAAGGCCATAGTCAAGACTGCCCCCAAGAAGGTGAGGGGAACGGGGACAAATGCTACCCTACCAATGGCTGTGGATAGATCTGGCCAGGGAGAGGCACAGGCACGCGTTTGCCCAACCCCAGCCGGAGGGGAGAGGGCTCCAGGTGCTTCTGCAGGGAGGGGCTGCGGTGGGGAAGGGAGGGTTCTGCTGCTGACTAGGATTGGGCTTGTCCCCCCCACCCTCCAAGGAGCTCCATCCTTGGGGTCTCCCCCAGGTCACCCTGGACACGAGGGCCTGGCCTGGCGAGGCCTCTTCCTGCAAAATGGCGGCTCTATCACTATCCTGCGAGGGGGCGGGGGAGCACCCCAGGGCTGGCTCCACCTTGGCTGGTGCTGTCTGCAAAGGCAGGGACAACTCAGTGGCCTCTCCCAGGCCTCTGACCTTCCCCCTCCTCTGGGGCCCTTGGAGCAGCCCCCTCCCTCCACAAATGGCCTTGGAAGCAGGGAGAGGAGGGTGGGGGCCCTCTTGCTGCCTTCCTCCAGGGGAGCTTCCCAGGGCAAGGTGGTTCCAGCTGTGGCAGGGCAGTCCTGAGATGGGGAGGGGGCTCTGTGTGTGGGTGTGTATGTGTTATGTGTGTGTTGTGCTATGAGCCGAGCTGTGCAGGGCACTTACTTCCACCGGCCCTGCCTGCCCTTCTATTAAAAGTGGCTCTGGGGGGGTGAGGGGGTGGGGGAGGCTGGTCTGTCCCTCTCCAGCTGCTGGCAGGACCTGGGAAAGGAGGCTAAGCGAGGGCAGAGAAGAAGGGAAGAGAAAGAGAGAGAGAGAGAGAGAGGAGGAGAGAAACGAGTCAGAGAAGGAAATGCAAGGCGAAAGGAAAGGAAAGGAAAGGTAGCCTTTGCCAGGTGGAAGCAGAACAGAAGTTGGGGTGGGGGGGAGAGAGAAGAAGTGTAGAGGTAAAGCCCCCCCCCCCCTCCCAGGGGCAAAACAGCTTTCCAGACCTCTTGCACAGAACAGAATGGGAGGTAGATTTACCTTTACCTCTGCCTGAATGCCAGGCACCCAGTCCCACCACGCTCTGCACCAGAGTAACTCAGGCTGGGCTGCCCCCTGGAAAGAAAATCTTTCTTTCACCTCACACACACACACACACACACACACACACACACACACACACAGAGTCTTGCTTTCTGTTTCTGCCCTTCCACGCTGCTGACGACACAAAATCTGCCGTTTTCTTGGGTTTTTTCTACGGGCCCACCAAATGCGGCTGGGCTTTTTTGGGCACCACCTCCTCACAACCATCAACGAGGGGAACGACTTGCTGTTTTAAGGAGGACAACAGACACTCTTCATCGGCCTGGCCCATGTCTGGGGAACAGGGACCGGCTTCAGTCTGGGTGTCTCGTCCGGAAGAGCCCAGGGACCTTCTCAGCAGACAGTTTTTTTTGGAGGGGGAAGGTCCCTCAGTCTGGCCTGTGATGAGATCTGGCCCAGCCCTCCACCCACCTGGCCTTGGCACCTGGGGAGCATCCTCATCTGTTGGACCCCTGGCTCAGGAAGGCCTGGTATGCTCCAGCTGGGGCAGGGGTGGCGGTGGGGGGGGGCTGAAGAACTGATGAGAATCCAGAGGAAAGGGAAGAAAATGGATATAGGACAGGGGTCAGCAACCTTAAAACACAAAAGTCCTAATTCAGGGGTCTCGAACCTGGGCAACTTTAAGACTTGTGGACTTCAACTCCCAGAATTCCTCAGCCAGCAAGCTGGCTGAGGAATTCTGGGAGTTGAAGTCCACAAGTCTTAAAGTTGCCCAGGTTCAAGACCCCTGTCCTAATTGGAAGCTCCCCCGCTTCAATTCTGGAGCCAACCAGAAGTCCGGTTCCCATCACCACCATAGAGTCTCCTCCTAGCACGGCATCCTTTTCCCTCTGCCTGTCCTAACTGAAAGCCCTATCCATTATGGAGCTGACCGGTGCCAGGAAGCCGCAGCAGAGGGATGAAAGATTGTCAGCGTGTATTCATGAACTGGAAGAGCTTAGTAACAAGGTCAGCCAATGAAAGCTGAGATGAGGGCTGATACTTAAAAGGGAGAATCTAGGCATGGTTTATCTCTGTTCTGTGCACAGCTCTAAAGTCAAAGAGAAACGAACTTGCTTGTTGAAAACCAGAGCTCTTTGAGTTTGCTCCATGTTGGAGAAATCTACAACTGGTATTGTAAAATTTACATAATGTTTATAAAAACGTTAAATGAAGCATCAGCCATCTTGTGTTTATTTTTCTGGCGCTGAATTTGCGCTGCAAAACTCTGAACAAAAGAGCCACATGTGGCTCCAGAGCCACGGGTTGCCGACCCCTGATATAGAATGATGGAGGAGAGATAAGAGAAGGAGGGGAAGGGAAGGGATGGGACCCTGGCTCTCTCAGAAGAACCAAGAAGACGGGCCCAGAAGGGCAGCAACTATTCATGAATGATGACAGCTGCCCCGGAGTTGCTTTGCAGAGTGAGATGGGTAGCACAGAAGATGAATGAATGAATGGATGAATGAATGAATGAATGAATGGCTTGAGGAGAAGATCACTGGGTCATAAAAGATTTCTATGGTCTTTTTATTGTTGCCAACAGAAAAGGGATGTGGAGGAAGGGTTTGAAAGAGCAGTGCGGCATCTTGGAAACAGAAACTGCATTCCATAAATGTTTTCAAAGATAGTAACTAGGTGACTGAAGTTTCTGTCGCGCAAAATTCTAACTGAAGAACATGGTTGATGACTCTTGGCTATGGAGGTGTCCCATTGGAGAATATGAATTATGATACACCCAGGGGATGGGGGGGGGGCGAAACCAGGGTCAAGGGTGACAATGAATTATGTGTCTCAGAGTCAGCTACACCCAGGCAGTGCTGGACATGGTTACTCCCAATAAATCCTTTTGAAGTTTTGGAAGTTTGGCTCGAGACTCATGGATTAATTGGGGGCAACTGCCAGAATCCTGACACACTGCTTTAAACACACAGATGGCAGAGGCTCCTCCTCCTCCAGGCGATGACAGACAGACGGTCCTTACCTGCCAGAAGATGGTGGAGGCCAGAGTCTGGTTTGGCAGCAGAAGACCCACAACCTACAAAAGGAAAGGTGTTGTTGTTGTTTTTTTTCAAAAAACACGGAAGGTGCAAATGCCAGGCAGGCTGAGCCCCTCTGGAGAGCCCCCAATGCTCCCTGGGCATGAAACGGAGGGGGGTGAGCATCGGCATGCCTGCCACATGCAGAAAGGGAGGGGCTGTTTCAGCACCCATCCAGCCCAAGTGATGCAGAGCCAAAGATGGAGGGGAGGGGGGGGGTCCCCCAGGCAGAGCGCCTCCCAAGGCCCCTGGCTTTGGCCTACATCAAGCGGCCGCACTTTTGCTCCCTGGGCTGTGCCCTGCTGGTGATTCCTCCCCAGACTCTGGAGGAGGGGTACGGGATGCAGAGAGCCTCTGGTTTTTGGGGGACAGCAGGCTGGCAGGAGGAGAGGCTGAGCTCCCGCCGGGATCAGCCTGGAGCATCCCAAGGCTTCAGCCTGCAAATCTGCATCTGATCCGCAAAGTGTACAGGTAGTCCTTGACTCATAACGATCCACTGAGCGAGCGCTCAAAGCTACAGTTGCTCTGAAAATGATTCACAAGTGGTCCTCGCACTTGCAACCGTCACAAACTGGCACCTATCTACAAAAGACTGCAGTGTCCTGAAGAACGCCTCTAGCGACTTTTCTCAGCCGGCTTCTGGCAAGCAGAATCAACGGGGAGAGCTGGGGTCGTGTGATTTGCTTAGCAAACGGCAGGGATTCGCTTAACAGCCAGAGCAAAAAGGTCATAAAATCAGGCATGGCCTAACTGTCGAACTGTCTGTACCCTAGATCAGGGGTCGCCCATCTTTTGTACTTCGGGGACTACCAAACTCATCATTTTAAATCCCGCGGACCAAAATCCCCAAAAAGGTCTGCAAGAAAATTCCCCACCCGGTTTTCCTACCGATCAATCGTTCTTTATTTGGGATTGCAGGATATCATCTCCAGCTCCATTCTCAGGGGGAGAGAGAGAGAGAGAGACTTTTGGCTTCATGCAAGGAAAGCAGCAGAAGCAGCAAAAGTCTTTCTTTCTCTCCACCAGAAATGAGTCTTTGGGAGACTTGTTGCGCTGGCGCAGCCTCTTGGAGCAGGAGGCCTTGCAGGGTCCCAAAGACTCATTTCTGGGAGAGTTTGGGGGAGAGAAAGAAAGACTTTAGCTGCTTTCCTTGCTTTGAGTTTTGCTGCTTTCCTTGCATGCAGCCGAAAGAAGAAAGAAGAAAGCAGAAGAAAGAAGAGGAAAGAAGCAGCCCGGTAGCCAGGCCAGGCGCGTGGGGCAAATTCCCACCCCCCGCCCCTTCCCCCTCCCCTCACTATCTCGTGTTGTTCGCAATGCAAGCCTTGTGTTTTCATGGGCCATCTGGGCGGCGCAGCCTTGTGTTCCTGCGCAGCCTGGATTAATTGCTTTGGGGGTGACATTTCTTTGCGGACCACCAAAATTTTCTCACGGACCACCAGTGGTCCCCGGCCCACTGATTGGAGACCCCTGCCCTAGATTATTTTTCCTGAGGTGCATGTGGATCCTGGGTGGGGGGGTGGAAAGGCAGGGAATGGCTGGAAATGAGTGAGAGGGAGCTGCATCTCTCCCCCCCCCAGAAGGGGGAGGGGGAGACACACAGGAGGGAGGGGCTGCCTGTAAGAGGCACGCTTGAGCATCTTTCCTCCATCTGGACCAGGGTCTGCCAAGAACCTACGGCTTCCTTTCTGGCGGAGAGGAAGACAACAATGAATGGAATCCCAGAAACGGATTCTCCATGGAGTTGCACATAAGAGGCAGAAAGGATTCTGGGGGCTCGGAAAAGGCAGCCATTCCAAGCCCCCCCCTCCCCCCCACCTCCCACTCACAGACCCACTGGAGACAAACACCCTGGTCCTGGCAAAGAACTTGGCACAACCTCCCTGGCTTCAGAGGGCCTCCTGCACCGTGGATGGGGCAGGCAGAAATTCAACCTGCAGGCAGGGGTGGGATTCTATCGGTTTGTGCTAACCGGTAGTTTACGCTGACGATTTGGTGCCCACCCACCTGCCCCTTACCCTATTCTGACCTTCATTTCCGGGGTGTTTTTCAAATGCTACGCACGCTCGCCAAACCGGCTGTTACACCGGTTGAATCGCACCCCTGCCTGCAGGGTTTTCTCCCTTGCTGACACCCTGTGTGGGCCATACATCATCTGTGGGAAGTGCACACAACCCCATGCACCCCCGGCCCTGAAGGGAAAATCAGTTCCAACCTGCTTTGCAATGTTGGCAGCTGCCAGGTGGGGATGGTGGATCGGCCTCTAAACCACCCAGGACAGGGGTCTCCAACCTTAGCAACTTTAAGACTTGTGGGCTTCAACTTCCAGCTTTGCTGGCTGAGGAATTCTGGGAGTTGAAGTCCACAAGTCTTAAAGTTGCCAAGGTTGGAGACCCCTGACCCTGGACGCAACAGGTCTGGAGCAGCCTTACCAAGGCTGCCCTTGAAGGCCAGGACCCAGGTGGCTGCAGACCAGGGAGGTCAGCTGAGGCCGGAAGCCTGGATAGTTTTAGTGCCAAATTCAGACTTGTTTCAATTGGAGCCCCAGAGAGGGAGGAGGAGGAGGGGGGAAGGAAGAGGAAAAAGGGAGGAAGGGAGAAAGGAAGAAGAGGAAGGAGGGAGGAGGAAGAGGAGGAGGAGAGGAAGAAGAAGGAAGGAGGAAGAAAAGGAAGGAGAAGAGGAGGAGAGGAGAAGAGAAAGAGGAGGAGGAAGAAGGAAGGAAGGAGGAAGAAGAGGAAGGAGGAGGAGAAGAGGAAGAGGAAAGAAGGAAGGAAAGGAAAATACAAAAAAAGGAATGAGACGGAGGGAGGAAAGAAAGGAAAATACAAAAGAAGGAAGGAAGGCAAGAAGGGAGTTCCCAGCTTCCATCCATCCCCCAAACACCCCCTCCTTCCTTCCCAGAATGCTCAGTTGAAAACTCAGACGGGGATTGAGAGAGCTGCCAATTATGTCACTACATTTCACAGATCAATTGGCATAAATGTTAAAATTAAAATGTAACATTTGAAAATCATTTTTTTTTGCTTTATGACAAGGGGTTCCAGTTTATCATTTACAGCTTGCGAAATGGAGGCTCCGCTGACAGATCTCAGCTCCTCTGACAGGTCTGGATTTGGGCCGATTCTGGTGTCAACCTGATCGCTAACTCAAATTTGTGTTTAACTTTTTTGCAAAGTTAATTACAGATTACCACCCAAATGTTAAACATAAATAAGGACACCTTTCCCCTCTTTATGCTGGGAACCCTGCCATGCCTTCCTTCAAGAGATCATTACTGCGAGGCCCATATGTCTCCGGCAATGTGGCCAGAACGCTCCCCGAAGAGAGGGAGGGAGGGGGCGGCTCCCCAGGAGGAGATTGACGGCAGAGGGGGGCAGTGCTTCCCCCAGAAGGAGGTGAGCGGCTGGAGCCGGTGCAGAGCTGGACACGCACAAGGTTTGCCCCAAGCAAACACCTCCCCACCGGCCCCCTTAAAAAGCCCCAGAACCCCACAAAATGGCAGCCAAACGTTGCTCGATGCCACTTCTCTGACCGCAAAGATCTCCCATCCCGTCCCAGACGCTGCCTCCGTTCACTAAGCCAGCCAGTTCCTGTTTCCTGGTCCTTCACCCACCAGTAGCAGCCATGTTGGATGGAGGCAGAGGGCAGCCCGCCCATTTCAGCTGGGGCTGGGAGCAGGGGTCCCAGAGAGGAAAGGGGTCTTTGGTGCTCCACAAACTGTGCCCAATCAGCCCCCAAGGGCCATCCGTGGGCCCCAGGCAGCAGCAAGCAGACAAGGGCCTCCCGGGGGGGGCTTCTTGGTACATAAGGAGCCCGTCACTAACGTCCCGACTGAGAACCAGAAGTCAAAACTAAGAAAGGCATTTCTTGCTATGCAGAATGAAGGTGTAAGGCTTTCACACTTACAATAGGCGTGCCAAAAGGAATGTAACCTAGGAAAAAAAAAAAGAAAGGCATGGTTTGAGACCCAGACGCTCCCTGAGCCCAAGAAGAGTTCCTGGATGGAAAGGCTGCAAGAACTCAGGGGAACCCTGGAGGGCAGCATACAAAAGACGTTCCACCTGGGCCCTCTAATGGCTGGCCAGAGTTTTGCAGCCAGGACTCCCAAATGGGGATAAACCCAAAACCTCCAGAATGCCCAACCACCAGAAGAATCCTGGGAGTTCTAGCCCTAATACACCTAGAACCTGTTGGGTGAGGGAAGGAGGCTCCTGTAACTATTCCCTTAGTGCGCCTACGCTGCCTTTACTTGCTCCGATGAGAGAAGACACAGAGCAACAGAGTTTCACACAAGGGCAGAGTGTGAATCTACAGGCACTGGAGCCCCGAGTGGAGGACGGTCACATGGGCTCATGAACAGCCAATCGAGGTCACCTGAAGGGGATGGGAATCTGAGGGCTGGGCGCGACTCCTGAGGCCATTGGGTCCAGCCCCAGGGTAGGAAGCTATTCTCAAGGACTCTGGGCAGATGGTCGACCAACTAGGATCTGTCAGGGTGACTGATCTTGTCATCCTCACCCTCTTTTACTCGCTTGGTAGTTTCCAGCGGAAGAGAGGGGCCCTTGGCTTCTGGGATCCCGAAAGCGAGGCAGAGAAGAATTTCTCCCGCTGAGCTAGAGACACTGACCACATTGAGAAGCCCCAAGCCCAGCAAATCTCCACGGGGACCATACCAGGGATGTGATCCTACCGGTTCGGTCCGGTTCTACAGATCTGGTAGCTCTGAAGAGCAGCTGACACCGAACCGGTTTGCTGGGATGAGGTTTTGGTCCGCTGTTTGGCCCACCCTCCCGCCTGGGCTCTAGGCTGTCCTGTACTGGTTGCATTTTCCTCCTCAGCTGCTTTGCATTGCATAGCTGAGTGTCGCTTGTCAGCTGGAGAAGGTAAATGCTTGCCAGAGCTAATAGCATGCACGCGTTTGCAGCACGCGTTTGACGTGCATGCGTGCACTCCCTGAACCGGTTGTTATGCCAGTCGGATCCCACCCCTGGGCCATACCTGACATTCGGAAAGGCATGAAGATGGTCTCATTTGTGTCCGGATGGATGATGGCCTGGAAAAGGAGAAAACGCAGTGAAATTGGAGGCAGGTACCCTGGAAACTGCCACCCTCCTGAGTAGACCAGGCAGGAAACAGCCCCAAGATGAGCCAATTCTATTTTATTGTAAGGCTACACTCCCCAAGTTTTGCCTACAAACCTTCCACTGTCTCTTTTACAGCCTGAGGTGTTCAGACGGCTCATTTCTAAATTTCATTCTCCACCCTTTTCTCAGTTGTGGCTCCTTCCCCTCTTACTTACAGATTAAGAATTGGAAGGGACCTTGTAGATCATCTAGTCAAACCCCCTGCCTAAGCAGGAGACCCTACACCATTTCTGACCAATGGCGGTCCAATCTCTTCTTGAAAGTCTCAAGTGATGAAACTCCCACAACTTCCGAGGGGAACTTCTGTTCCATGGGTTGATTGTTCTCACTCTCAGAAAATGTCTCCTTATTTTCAGGTTGAATCTCTCCTTGTTCAGTTTCCATCCATTATTCCTTGTCTGGCCTTCAGGTGCCTTAAAAAATAGCCTGAGTCCCCTCCTCTCTGTGGCAGCCCCTCAAATATTGGAACATTGCTCTCATGTCTCCTCTGGACCTTCTCTTCACTGGACTAGCCATGCCTAGTTCCTGCAACCGTTCATCTAATTTCCTCCTTGGGCAACACCTCCCCACCCTTTCTGGGGCCCTTCTCATCTTCTATTACAAAAAGCCTTTTTCTTGGCACCTGGGGGGGGAGGTGGGGGGAGAAATCAAAATCACCCCCCCACACACACCCATCCAGGCTGAAGTCAAGCTATTGGGGTGGAGATGGAGGAAGAAAAACCTTGCTTTATCCTTATGGGAATGCGGAGGAATCTAAACTCCGAATCCCATCTCTTCCCAAGGCAAGCTCTGGAATGGCTGGGCTCCACAAGGCAAAGACAAAGGCTTCCTGGACTTTGCCCCACTCTGCCCAGGATGGCTACCTGGGGACCAAGAGGCCCCGGCCGTCACAAGGGAGCCCTGCCTTCCCCGCCAGGACCAAAGGCGGCCCCAAGAGAAGCATCCTCCACCCCTCCCAAGAGGGGCCTTGTGCAGGTTACCTGTTTTATTTTCTGTGCTCTCCAAAGCTGGAAAAGCAAAAGACATGGTTAAGGTGGCTGGTTCAAATACACACAAGAGAGACCCTTACCCAAAAGGGGGTGGGGGGGTGGCAAGGAGGAGAGCAAGGAGGCCAAATTCATTGGAGGGAAGGAAAGCTCTGGGTGATACCCACCTTAACCCAACGCTGACTAAGGGGAGAGGAGGGAAGGAGTTGACTAACCCTTGCCCTACAACCGGAGCCAGAAAGATGCTCGTAGTGGGGGCCATGTGTGCTGCAGCTGGTTAGATGAGGCAGGGGCAACATTGCCCCCCACTTGGAGCAAGGAAGGGGTGCTTCCTCTCCTAGACCAGTGGTAGGGAACCTTGGCTCTTTTATCACTTATGGACTTCAACTCCCAGAATTCCTGAATGAGCTATAAAAAGTTCCCCATCCCTGGCCTAGTGGTTTTTCAGTTGTGAGGGAAATCAATTTTCGATTTGAATGGGATTGTTCAATATACAAATGTCCTAATTTTTGACTTGAATGATCAATATTCTTTATATGTCCTACATTTGTGTATTAAACAGTCCCATTCAAGTCAAAAATTGATTTCCCTCACAACTGAAAAACCACTAGGCCAGGGATGGGGAAACTTTTATGGCTCACTCAGGAATTCTGGGAGTTGAAGTCCATCAATGATAAAAGAGCCAAGGTTCCCTACCGCTGTCCTAGACCAATCAAGGCAGAATCCCAGGCACAAGACGCGGCCAACGGGCCCTCAGGAAAACAGCTGGCTGGGCCTCTGCAGCCCCGTCCTAGAAGGACCCCTAAATTCAAGGAGATGGTTTTTGACGTCCCTCTCCGGTCCTGCCCTGTCAACAGCCAAGGGCCTCCGGGCAGCCCACCTACCCCCCACCCCAAAAAAAGTTTCCAAAATCAGAGGGGATTCAGGGTCTCTTGCTGGACATCTGGGCACTTCTGTGGCCGAGATGTGAAGACATCTCAGTCTGCAACTCGAGACGACCGATTCTTGTGTCTTTCAGGTCAGCTCCCTATTTTGCCACACAGAAATAAAAGTTTGGGGTGCCAGGAGAATTGTGGAATGAAAGAAGGGAAATGGTGCCACAGACGAGTCCAACGCAAGTAGGATTTCCGTAGGAGAATCTCACTCTCGATCCAAGCGGAAGCATCTCTTTTGTGGTTCAGGGTCTCCGATCAGGTAAACAAGGAGAGAGGCAGCATTTTCACCTTCCCAGTAAGCTCTTCTGCAGTGCTGGGATTCAAATTTTTTTTATTACTGGTTCTATGGGCATGGCTTGGTGGGTGTGGCTTGGCGGGTGTGGCTTAGGGGAAGCATACTGCAAAATCTCCATTTCCTCCCCACCCCACTAACCTGCTTTCCAGCTCCGTTCTCCTGTGCAGGGCAACCAAAGATGATCCAGCCAATCAGCTGGGACTCTGGAGGCGGAGAAGAGATGGGGTTGGCGGAGCCAGTCAGAGGTGGGATTTTCTAGTTCTCCGAACTACTCAAAATTTCCGCTTCCGGTTCTCAAGAACCGGTCAGAACCTGCTGAATACCACCTCTGCGTCTTCTGTCACAGTTCCCACACCCAAACCAAGCCTTTAATATTTTAGGGAATTATTTTGGAGCACATCTACAAAATTGAATGGAACTCGTGATTCATCTCGTATCGTATTCAGATGGTTGATAAACCTTCCCAAACCTGGTATCCTCCTAACATGCTGGACCAATTCATCATCCCAGCCAGTATGGTCCTTGACAGTGGTGGGTTTCAAAAAGTTTTCCTACCGGTTCGGTGTGAGCTTGTGCTTTGCATGCAGGCAGCATTTGCAACTCATCTTCCCGCTGCAAGCCCTGTGTGTCAAACAGCTGGTGCATGCCAATCGGCTGTGCTGCACGAAGCAGCTGAGGTTGAAAAGCAGGAAATAAAGGTCAGTATAGAGCCAGGCGGGTGGAAGGGCCCAGCAGATGATCGTCAGAACGAACTGGTTTGCTCACAGATGATCCTCGGAGCTACCGGTTTGGTCAAACCGGGCTGAACCGGTAGAATATCTCCACTGCTCCTTGATGCCCTCCACAACCGGAGGCAGCAGAGTGGCCAAGGCTTAGCAGGCAAGCGGCTTGCCTGTCCTTCATCCTTTGGGCAAGAGACGGCTAGCAGGAGGGACCCGTCTGGATGACACACACACACACACATACACACACACACCCCACCGGCAGTCTCTTCTTTCCCATCAGCCTTTTCCTTCTCACATCAGCCTCCTCTTCAGAGCAGATCCCGCTGGGTTCCTCTCGGTTTGCTTTTGGTGCTTAAATTGGCCTCCAAAACACTTTTTAGCACCCGAGCCAGCCCTGCCGTTCCGCATGATTGGACGTGTGTGGCTGACTCGAGAGACATCGGGACTCGAATAGCCGGGGTGGGAAAAGTGGCGAGGCGCCTGGCTGCCCTCCAGCTGTGCAAATCAGAAGCTCAATCTTCTCCTGATCGCACCCAGCCAAGGAGGAGCCGCCGAGAAGCCCCGCCGGAGCCAGGGGATTTAGGCAGGTGTAAAACAGCAAAAGCAACAGCAGAAGAGCCAAGGTACGTTCTGCAAGGGACAAGGTAATAAAAATCCAGAGCGGTTAAATAACACTTTACCACTGTTAATTAATTAGTCCTCACAACATCCTCGAAGGAAGTTGGAATGGAAGGAAGCTGGGAATGATTCCACTGCCAACCGGTCACTAAATGGAGCAGATCCCAAAGGCTCTCCCGGAAAGGGGGGGGGGGGCTCACACAATTGTGTGGACTGCAGGGGGCATCGGCAGGTGAGAAAAGACTCTTTTCTAATGTTAATTAAGGCTGGGGAGAAAAGGGAACAGGGGGGGAATGAATGACTACCCGAGTTTGGCCAGGAAGCAGCCAGTGGGGAGGGAGAAGACCCCCCCCCCATGTTGATTCTCTCCCAAAAGGTCTCTGAAATTCCCTGAGATTCCCTCTTTGGAATCTTTTTTTCCCCTTTCCGCTGACTTTCATTGTTTGTTCTGACATCCTGTTTGCTTTCTTATCTTCCTCGTTCTTCTTCTCCTGTTCATCCCTGACACCTTCTTTCTATTTTCCGTCCACAGTTCCTCCGATCCATGAGAGTCAGGAAGGGCGATTTCTTTGAAAGATGGTGGGCCTGGGTCCAAGCAGGTTGGCTGGCTTCAAACGTGCTGACTTCCAGACTGTGGTCCAGTGGTGGCTTTCCAATTTTTTTTCCTACTGGTTCTGAGAGAGAGCGCAGGGCTCAAAGATTGCCCTCTGTGTCAATGCTGGTGAGCTGAGCTGTGCTGTTGTTAGCTCAGCTGAGCCGCATGAATCAGCTGAGCTAAAAAACAAGGGAATATAGGAGAGGTAACAGCGGGGATGGGTGGGCAGGGCCATCCAGAGGTGGTATTTGCCCAGTTCTCTGAACTACTCAAAATTTCTGCTACCGGTACACCAAAACCGGTCAGAAGCGGTTGAATACCACCTCTAATCCATGCCATAGGCAGCCCTGACCAGCTTTTCACTGGGGCAGCTCAGATCTTCAGTAACCTTCATCAGAAGGAGGGGCAGCGAGCATCTCTTCCTCGCAAGCTGCTCCAGGGAACCTACTGGTTGTGGCTGGGCTGCTGGCTGTCAATCACAGTGCAACTTCGGGTCTGTTCCACAATCTGCCCATGCCCAGGCCTGGCCCCGGAGACCCCCAGACGAAGAGCTGACTCTGGCCTCCCCAGTGACAGCTGAAACCTGAGGTAAAAGCTGGGATGTGGGCCAGGTGAAGGTCCTTCATTTCAGAATTCAGAACTCAAGGGCTTTAGAGCAGGGGTCTCCAACCTTGGCAACTTTAAGACTTGTGGACTTCAACTCCCAGAGTTCCTAAGCCAGCTTTAGGGCATCTATGAAATATAGATGACCTCAACTTTCCACCGGGCACTTAGCAAACACTCGAAGTTGCAACCTCGCTAGGAAAAGGGAATTATGTCCCTGCTGTGAAATTCAAATGGTTGCCATTTTCTTTCCTCTCGGCCCTATGGCTTCGGGGACTTGGGCACCCAACTGCACTTATGAGTCACACGATCATGTGACTGTGCTTGATGATATTTTTGGAAAACCACAACATTGCAAGCAATGGGTTTGCTTAATGACCACGGGGTTCATTTTATAACCATCATGTTCACCAGGAACATAATGGCTATCATGACCACCACAAAAAAAAAAGTTGTAAAATCATGTTACACGGCCAACCTGATTTCTGACCATCATTACATAGGACCGTAATGGACAGGCTCTGTTGTGGCTGTATGTTAAAGACTGCCTGCGTGGGCTCTCATTAGCTGTCCAACATGGCCAAAGCATTAAATGCCGCTGGATGCCAATCAGTGGTGGGATTCAATTTTTTAACTACCGGTTCTGTGGGTGTGGCTTGGTGGACGTGGCGTGGCTTGGTGGGCATGGCAGGGGAAGGATACTGTAAAATCTCCCTTCCCTTCCCACCCCACTGCTTTCCAGCTCCGTTCTCCTGTGCAGGGCAACCAAAGAAGACGCAGCCGATCAGCTGGGACTCAATGGGAGGCGGAGAAGAGATGGGGTTGGTGGGGCCAGTCAGAGGTGGGATTTGCCGGTTCTCCGAACTACTCAAAATTTCTGCTACCGGTTCTCCAGAACTGGTCAGAACCGGCTGAATACCCCCCTCTGACACCAGCTATTAAATAATGCCAATTATGGAATCCAAACTATCAAACACCTGAGCACCTGGATCAAGGAGGATCAAAGGAAAATACTTGGAAAACACCTGGCTGTTCCACCGGGCACATTCCTGTCCTTTTGGAGGAATCCTCTAGGATCTAGCAAGAGGGGCCCTTTGTGGCAATGGGGCAGGAGCTACTGAGGCACGGGCAGGAACGGCACAGCTGGCACACACTCCGCATCAGCATCTGACTACCTAACCTCTGGTTGTCCCCACACCAGGCCCAGGTCTCTCCTTCAGGGGACGGTGGGGGTTCCTTCCCTCCGATCACCTCTTGGTTGGTGGTTCCCGGGGGCAGCGAGCCCTGCTTGTAGTCTTCCAGCAGCTGCATGGCTTCCTTGAGGTGACTCTGCAAAGAGACAGCAAGCATCAGCCCCACCCTTGAGGAAAGTAGGCACCCCAAGAGACCTTGGAGTACTCATCTCAAATGATGAGATGAGGACTAGAGCCCACTGTAACTACATGGCCAAAAAGGCATTTAGAGTTGTTAACCTAATCCTACGTAGCTTCTTCTCTGGTAATATCACACTACTAACTAGAGCAAACAAAACATTTGCTAGACCAATACTTGAATGCAGCTCATTAATCTGGAACCCACATTACGTATCTGATATTAACACAGTTGAGAAAGTCCAGAAATATTTTACAAGAAGAGTTCTTCACTCGTCTACTCGTTGCAGAATATCTTATGCCACCAGACTCGAAATTCTAGACCTAGAAAACGTAGAACTACGCTGCCTTCGGTCCGATCTAAGTATAGTATATAAAATCATACATTGCAATGTCCTACCTGTCAATGAATACTTCCACTTCAATCATAACAACACAAGAGCAAACAATAGATACAAACTCAAGGTTAATTGCACCAAACTTGATTGCAGGAAATACGACTTCAGCAACAGAGTGGTCAATGTCTGGAATACTCTACCTGACACTGTGATTTCTTCCCCAAACCCCAAAAACTTTCACCTTAGACTGTCTACTATTGACCTCACCCCTTTCCTAAGAGGTCTGTAGGAGGCGTGCATAAGCGCACCAACATGCCTACCGTCCCTGTCCTACTGTTTCTTTTATTTTTCTTATATGTACCCATTTCATGTATTCATAACTATGTATATACTTATACCTATTATCTTGTAAGTGATTGACAAATCAAAATAAATAAAATAAAAGAGGCAGGGCGAGTTAAGGCTCACTGGTGCCCTAAGCACTGACAAATCTTGGTGCCTCCCCTATCTTTTATGCATATTGTACAAACGAAGCCATGTTCTCAACTTTCTGGTGCCCCCTTTGGGCCTGGTGCCCTAAGCACGTTGCTTAGTCTGCTTAATGGTTCATACACCACTGTCAAGAGGGCCAGGGCCCCCCTTGGCCTCCCACTTCTGGGTAACGTCCTCAGCCGGGGAAAGGGAAGCCAGGGCTGTGCTTGAGACCCTCTGAGAAGAGGGGCAAC
Organism: Bungarus multicinctus; assembly: GCA_023653725.1. NCBI lineage: Eukaryota > Metazoa > Chordata > Lepidosauria > Squamata > Elapidae > Bungarus > Bungarus multicinctus. The sequence goes on from CM042849.1 coordinate 7,299,847, forward strand.
AAGCAATCGTTAGCGAGGCTCAAAGCAGCTGGCAAGGCCTTGCCTGAACTCCCTTTTCAAGGAAGTGGGTCTGGCTGGTGAGAAGAAAGGACACCCTGCCAGCCATGCCAGCAGCCCCAGAGCAGCTGAGAAGTCCCCCAGCAAATGGGGCACTCGGGTTCTCCCTCACCCAGAGTGATAATTCAGAGGGTTCCTCCCAAGTCAGACAGGAGCCCCCTTGGGAGAGTTTATATATTCATTTCTTTATTCAATAAATCAATATGGCCGGCCAACTCACCCATGGCAAGTCCTCCCTCATCATCACACAAGGTGTTAATTGCTCTAAAGCCTTTTCAAAGTCTGTTCGTTTCAGCCCTGCAGGCCTCAAGGGGGAGCCATTCATGTCGGCCAGCCCTCAAGGTTCAAGGAGACCCTTGGAAGCCCCAACCCCCATGATCCAAGACCTTCTCCTCCCTCTGAGCTAGGAATCCAGTGCTGTCCATCCCCTCCCCCCCTCTGCTTCTCCACCAGCCATCCTTTCCTTGAAGGGTCCTTGGTGCTTGTTGGGTGCTTTTCTTGCAGATGTTTCATGACCCAACCAGCTAACATCATCAGAGTGAACCCTACCCCCTTCTAGCACTGATGGCATTCCCTAGTTAGGTGATGAAATGTCTGCAAGAAATCAAGCAAGCTCAGAGAGCACCCAGTGTCAGCCTGACATTCGGGGGACAGGGTGGCCGTGCACGTTGCTACAAAACCCTATGACTCCCGATCATACAAGCTGCCAGCCGTGGACATTGCTATGAAGCCCTGTGACTCCTGATCATTTAGCAGCTGTGAACCTGCAGGCGTAACTTGAGTGATGACAGAAGAGGTGAGAGGGAAATCACACAGGACCGACAGCTGGGTGGCGAGCTCCTCTCGAGAAGACTAACTGAGCTTGTGCCTGCTAGCCAGGGCGTGCCAGGATAATTGGGGTAGGGCACATCGGGTGTATAAGGGTGGTGGGACAAGCTAAGTGATTAGCCCTGACTTTAATCTCTGTTAGCTTGCATTGTCTAGCAGCTGGTCAGTTAAGTGCTTGCAAACTCCGGAAGAAGATAAACTGCTTACATCAAATCCTGTTGTGGCTGTTGTGTTTTCTTTCGGTCGTGTGATGGAACCTGACACCCAGGACCAGTGGTGGTATGCTATTGGTTCGGACCGGTTTGGCCGAACCGGTAGTAAAAAAAAAGGCCTCCAATCAGCTGAGAGGCTAAAAGAAGAGAAAAAACCCACAGGTGGATGAGAGGGTTGCTCCTAGCTTTCCATCTCTTCATCCTCTCAGCTGATTGGTGCGTTAGGGGTGCGTGCATGTGTTAGGGGCATGCATGCGCACAATTGATCAACCACCAAACTGGCAGTAGGCTCCCACTATTGCCCAGGACCCCTGATTTCAACCGTGAGCTACAAAGATTCTCCCTTTTTTGGTATAAAGGCAGTGCAATGGGAGACAGTGTGGGGAAGAGTGAAGAAATTTGGCAGCACCCAGTGGCAGACATTGGACAAATGACCAAGTCCATCTCGTAAGCTGGACTTTTCCCCAAAGGCTCAGGGACCCTAATTGCAGCCAGGGACCCCAAGGTAGCTCACATTCCCTGGTACACCTGCTCTCAATGGGGCAGGCCCAGAACAGCCCTAGAGGCGGGAGGGGAGGGGGCATCCAAGGCCAGAGGAGGAGAGCCAAGGCCCCCTCCCCACCACCTGCTGATTGGAGCCTCCAGAGCCAGGCCGGTGAATGGTAACCAAGCAGCCAAGAAAGTGACCCATTTTCCTGTGAAAAGGCAGCCACGCTCTGCTTAACATTCCTGGGAGACTCTCTCTTCTCCTCATTAGCATGTTTTGGGACATCCAAATTGTCCAATCCCAGGCCGCCTTTGCAGCCTGTCTCTGTGCTTCCCTCCATTCTTCTGAATGAAAACCCAGAAAATTGCATCAATGGATGTTCTTGTCCGCTCTCGGTTACTATAACAACCTTGGCAGGGCCCGGCTGGCCGCAAAGGACCAATGCCACTCCCCCGCCCCAAGCAGCATAAAATGGCCCAGGCTTGCCTGAAAGTCTTTGGGTACCTCTGCGCCCTCTTTTTCAGAGGCCTGAGAGAGAAGCTCTCCCTGAAGGAAGACGCAGGCATGCAAACCTCTGAGCAAGGTGGGCCTGGATGTGGGTGGGGGGCCAGGAGGTGTAGCCCCTCCCAATCTGGGACTTGGCCCAAGCACAAGCAAATGCCCCCTGCCCTAACCCTTCACTCCACTGCATCCCAATAATGCTGCCCCAATCTATAAGATTAGGTAAATTTAATTATTTTATTTATTTATTTTATTTGTCAATTGCTTAAAAGATAATAGGTATAAGTAAAAACATAGTTATCAATACATGGATACATATAAGAAAAATAAAACAAACAATAGGACAGGGACGGTAGGCACATTGGTGCGCTTATGCACGCTCCCTACAGACCTCTTAGGAAAGGGGTGAGGTCAATAATAGACAGTCTAAGGTGAAAGTTTTTGGGGCTTGGGGAAGAAACCACAGAGTCAGATAAAGGTAAATATTCTCCCCACACCTATGTGCTAGTCGTTTCCGGCTCTAGGGGGCGGTGCTCATCTCCATTACAAAGCCGAAGAAGAGCCACCGCTGTCCGAAGACGTCTCCGTGGTCATGTGGCAAACATGACTAAACGCCAAAGGCGCACGGAACGCTGTTACCTTCCCATCAAAGGGGTCCCTATTTTTTCACTTGCATTTTTAAAAGTGCTTTCAAACCGCTAGGTTGGCAGAAGCTGGGACAAGCAACGGGAGCTCACTCCACTACGCGGCGCTGGGGATTCGAACCTCCGAACCGCCGACCTTTCTGATCGACAAGCTCAGCATCTTAACCACTGAGCCACCGCTTCCCTTTAGGTACATAAGATCACTTTTATGGTCTTTTTTTTTTCCTGTGGACACATTGACACCCATTAAAAATGAAATTCTGTTGCCTGCTCTCAAAAGAGTGGACACATGTATAACACAACATACGTAACACAACACATACGCCTCTCTACTTATAACCAGTTGCTTAGTGATCATTTGACGTTGCAAGAGATTCCCCCCCCCCCCACAAAGGTACTTAGCGCCTGGTTCTGAAGGTCTGACGTTTCCCCCCTCCCCACCATCCTGCAACCGCATTTGGGGGGGCTCGGCAACTGGCCGGCATTTACAGCTGTTTGCATTTACAGTCTCCTGAATGTTTTCGCCCAAAACTGCATTTACATCTGGGTCCTGGCTAAGAACACCCCGTAGCGAATAGGGGGTTTACAACTGACCCAAAAAGGTTGTAAATCAAGCCAGTCATATGGTCACCCGCCTTTTTTACCACCCTCACAACTTATGACCGTAATGGCCAGGATTCATTACAGTTGTAAGTTGAGGACTACCTCCAACACTGGAAAGTTTTTGAAAAAGATGATGGTTAATCATTTGTCTGAAGTGATGTAGGGCTTCCTGCCTAGGCAGGGAGGTTGGACCTCTGGGACCACCAAACTCATCATTTTAAATCCCGCGGAGCAGAGACCCCGGGAAAATCCCTGAAAAAGTCTGCAGGAAAATCCCCCACCCCATTTTCCTATCGATCGATCATTCTTTATTTGGGATCGCAGGATACCGTCTCCAGCACCATTCTCGGGGGGGGGGGGGGGAGGAGAAAGACTTTTGGCTTCATGCAAGGAAAGCAGCAGAAGCATTAAAAGTCTTTCTTTCTCTCCCCCAAACTCCACCAGAAATGAGTCTTTGTGAGACTTATCGTGCCAGCGCAGCCTCTTGGAGCAGGAGGCCTTGCAGGGTCCCAAAGACTCACTTCTGGAGGAATTTGGGAGAGAGAAAGAAAGACTTTGGCTGCTTTCCTTGTGTGCAGCCAAAAGTAGAAGAAGAAAGAAGTGGAAAGGAGCAGCCCGGTGGCCAGGCGAGGCGCGTGGGGCGAGTGGAGCAAGTTCCCCCCCTCCGCTCTTTCTACCCTCCCCGCACTACGTCATGTTGTTCGCAATGCAAACGATGCAAGCCTTGGGTTCCCGCGGGCCATGTGGGTGGTGTAGCCTTGGGTTCCCACACAGCCTGGATTAATTGCTTTGAGGGTGACATTTCTCTGCGGACCACCAAAATTTTCTCACAGTCCACCAGTCGTCCCCGGCCCAATGGTTGGCGACCACTGGACTAGAGAACCTACAAAAGCCCTTCCAACTCTGTTATTCTATTCTATTCTATTCTATTCTATTCTATTCTACCTGTACCACCCCAAAACCAGAACCACCAACCAGCTGGAGCCAGCTTGAAGGAAGCAACCCTTTCAATACTCTGCCAGCTACTTTGGCCACTTCCTTCTTGGTGGGGGGGGAGGGGAAGGAAGGGCAGGATACACCTCCCACCCACCCACCCCGGCAGCCTGCCAGTCCCGTTCCTCCCCCCACCCAACAAACTCCCCAATCCCCTGCTGTGCGTTAGCAGCAAATGTCGCATGGACTAAATTAGCTTCACACAAAAAAAATCTGCTGAATCCTTCAGATGGTCCCACACAGTTTCATTACAAGCAATTAAGAGCCTAATTTTAAGCACCGAAGTCTCACACCTGCCAGGAAGAAGAAGGCAGATCCTCTCGGCACACACACGCACACATGCACGCACACACGCACGCACACACACACATGCAGAGGAGCCCATCTCCAGGAGGGGTGTGTGGAAAGAGGTTGGCATAGGAAGAGGGCGCTCTACCAGCAGCGGATCTGAGGGGATCAGGGGTCGAAGGCTGAGAGGGAAAGGGGTCACCAGCTTATCCAAGTGTTATTTATCCTGTCTCTGTTGCATTAGCAATTCTTTTTTTGCAAGCTTCTGATTTAAGGCCCACCAATGAAAGAAATCATGAAAATGTCAACACAATTTAAAAGGTTTAAAGGTCTGCAGTTTAGGTAGTGAGAAAGGGTTTCTTTCCAAGTTTGGCTTAAAAGAGGTAAAGGTAAAAGTTCCCCTTGCACCTTCATGTTAGTCGTTTCTGGCTCTAAGGGGCAGTGCTCATCTCCGTTACAAAGCCGAAGAAGAGCCAGCGCTGTCCGAAGACGTCTCCGTGGTCATGTGGCCGGCAGGACTAAACACCCAAGGCGCAAGGAACGCTGTTCCCTTCCCACCAAAGGGGTTGGTTGGAAAATGGGGCGGGGAATTTTCCTGCAGACTTTTTTCAGGATTTTCCCAGGGTCTGTGGTCCGCAGGATTTAAAATGATGAGTTTGGTGGTCCCTGAAATCCAAAAGGTTGGCGATCCCTATTCTAATCCAACCCCCCTGCTCAAGCAGGAGACCCTCTACCATTTCAGATAAGTGGTTGTCCAGTTTAAGATTTTATCCCGCCTTCTATTATTTTTATAAATAATTACCTCTTTTTACTGCTATAAACAATTCTATCTCCCAAAAGGCTGGCGTAATTCTATTACCTTTCCAATTTATGAAAAAGGAACACAAGTATGATCCTGCCAACTATCTGCCAACTTGTCTTTTGTCTACATTTAGTAAACTACTAGCTCGAGAAATGTGCTTCGCTACAAAACTATGTGGTCGGGCTTAGTTTTTGGGGAGGAAAATAACAGCATCCATCAATATTCATCTGGCGAGCATCCTGTCAGTGTGTGAGAGAGTTGAGGCCTGTTTGGAAACTGAAACAGTATTTGCTGTGTGAGCAAGAGGAGACAGCAAGGAGCCTGGGCGGGGCTTAGCTCAACTGTTCTGTACTAAAGCTGCTTGGTGCTGTGAAACTGAAATTGAAACTCCTCTCCTCTGCTTGTGTTTTGCATTTGGAAGAGATTTCTTTTCAGATGGGGAGGGGGAGTAGAACTCCTTAGCATCAGAGCGTGTTAATAATAACAATATATGAAATACTACTGCTCTGATGGTCATTTTGAAAAATCCTTTCTTAGTGAACACCTAGAAGCCAAGAGGAACATATGTGCCAAATTTCAGGTTTGTAGGCTTTACGGTTCTGGAGATATTGTGATGATGCGTGAGGGGTATTTTGCTTATATATATGTGTGTTTCTATATTATAAATGGTTGCATTGAGTGCAACTGGAGGAGGGGGGCGGGCTACGCCTTTTGAACTCTCCAGAGGAGTATTTTTCAACAGTGGGGACTTTAAGATATGTGGATTTCACCTCCCAGAGCTAGCACATTTCTATCCATTGATTCAGGAGCACCGGAGAACTGGTTGACCCCTTCCTTCAATTTAAATTTAAATAATAACAGAGTTGGAAGGGACCTTGGAGGTCTTCTAGTCCAGCCCCCCTGCTCAAGCAGGAAACCCTGTTATCATTCCAGACAAGTAGCTGTCCAATCCCTTCTGGAAAACCTCCAGTGATGGGAGCCCCCACAACTTCTGGTGGCAAGCTGCTCCACCGGTTAATTGGTGCCACTGTCAGGAATTTTCTCTTTAGTTCCAGATTGGATCTCTCCTTGAATTAGTTTCCATCCGTTGCTTCTTGTCCTGCCTTCTGGTGCTTTGACGAATAGGTCGAGCCCTTCTTCAATTTAAATGTAAAGTCAATTTAAATTTGTAATTGGGTAGCGGAGCTGTGTGTCACTACGTAAGTAAACAAAATACATTTACACAGTTTTGGGTAAGTTTTCCAGGTTTGGGAAGAACTGCCCTACGGAGTGCCTTGACATCAATGGCCCTAAAATTGAGTTTTTTAGTATTCTCAAGAAAGTGTTTCAGAGCTCTAGCTAGCTATAAGAATGGTAGGAGGACGGAATAGATAGAAAGAGCTAGATAGAAGAGTAACAAATTGAAATATGTAATAATAGTATATTATAACTGATTGAATTAGATTGAGAAAGAAAATGAATCTAATCTAAATAAAGATGAAATACATTCTTGAAAGACAATAATTATAACGTTAATGATAATATAACAATTGATAAGTGTGATAGGTGAAATATTGATTAGAGTGATTATAAATATAAGTGAGTAAGAAATATATGATAGTATGATTATGAGCACAAGAGATATGTACCCAACCGACACACCATTGAATGGGAAGATGGTTTCATTTGTTTGTCTTTGTTACAAAATAAAAAAAACTTTTCAAAAAAAAATGAATGGTGGGAGGATGGTTGGATGGATCCAGTTTTTTAGGTACTTAAAGGCCCGTTTTCAACTTTTTTGTCCATTGGACTAACCAAACGAGGGAACTTAATTTAAGACAGGGATCCGCAAACTTGGCAACTTTTAAGAGTTGCAGACTTCAACTCCCAGAATTCCTGAGCTAACATGACTGGAGGAGGAATTCTGGGAGTTGAAGTCCACCAGTCTTAAAGTTGCCAACTTTGGACACCCCAATGATTGTCTGTCTGTCTGTCTATCTATCTATAGTATCCCCATCCATCCATCCCTGCATCCATCCATCCCTGTCTGTCTGTCTAGCCATCCATCCATCCATCATCTATCACAAGGGTCTTCAAACTTGGCAACTTTTAAGACTGGTGGACTTCAACTCCCAGAATTCCTGAGCTAACATGACTAGTCTTAAAGTTGTCAAGTTTGAAGTCTTAAAATTGTCAAGTTTGAAGACTTAAAGTTGTCAAGTTTGAAGATATATCATCTATATCTGTCTGTCTGTCTGCCTATCTATTGTCTTCCCATCCATCCATCCATCCATCCATCCATGCCTGTCTGTCTGTCTATCCATCCATCCATCCATCATCTATCACAAGAGTCTTCAAACTTGGCAACTTTTAAGATTTGTGGACTTCAACTCTCAGAATTCCTGAGCTAACATGACTGGAGGAGGAATTCTGGGAGTTGAAGTCCACAACTCTTAAAACTGTCAAGTTTGAAGACCCCAGTCTATCATCTATATCTGTCTGTCTGTCTGACTGTCTGTCTATAGTCTCCCCATCCATCCATCATCTATCACAAGGGCCTTCAAACTTGGCAACTTTTAATACTGGTGGATTTCATGTCCCAGAATTCCTGAGCTAACATGACTGGAGGAGGAATTCTGGGAGTTGAAATCCATAACTCTTAAAGCTGTCAAGTTTGAAGACCCCAGTCTATCATCTATATCTGTCTGACTGTCTGTCTGTAGTCTATCCATCCATCCATCATCTATCACAAGGGTCTTCAAACCTGGCAACTTTTAAGACTGGTGGACTTCAACTCCCAGAATTCCTGAGCTAACATGACTGGAGGAGGAATTCTGGGAGTGGAAGTCCACCAGTCTTAAAGCTGCCAAGTTTGGAGACCTCTGATCTAAGAACTCGGGAGCATTCCTGGCGATTATGAAAGGTGTGAGGCAACACCATAACAACAAGGCCCAAGAAGCAATTAAACTATTTAAAAGTCTTGCCTCCCCACAGGCTTCAAAGCCACCCAATTAAAATTCACAAAAGCCATAAAGTGAATCCCTGAAGCAACTCTGGGGGCTCTCAAAAGACCAGAATTCAACCGGCATTTCCTCCTAGGGCTTCTCAGGAGACTTTGGCCTCTGGCCAAAGCAGATCCCTTGAGGGACTTCCGGCTGCACTGGACCTTGTTATGGATGGGGGTGTTTCTTCCCCAGGGAGAAATTAATCTTGGTTTGGCTCTTCTATTCTGGCAATATCCACCCTCAGCCTCAATAAAGAATGTGCAAATTTAAGCAAAATATTTGGGACATCTAAATGGATAGAGACAATTTCCCATGTCCATTACGCTGCAGGTCCTATCACCATTATTGGGATTATCCCCAAATTTCCCCTCCCCCCCCCCAAAAAAAAAAAAAATTATAGGCTCCCATTAGGATATGGACGGAGGGATAAATTGCCTTTCTTTGCACAATTCCAACTTGTGTATGCTTTGATATGGAGAGTAACTCTGGATCACATGTTCAATCAATCAAAATAGAGCTGGAAGAGACCTTGGAGGTCTTCTAGTCCAGCCCGCAAGAGAGAACTGTGTTGCTAAAGTGCCCAGTTGTGAAAAAAACCTATCTTTTCTCACAGTCAAGGTGTTACTGCTTTCTTTTTTTCAGTGACCAATTTCTAGATGCCTCCAAGAAGGTTGTCAGATTCCTATCAGGATTAAGACTTAATAGTCATTTCATCCATCCCTTCCATTATTGTCTTTTAACTCTCTGTCTAGATCACAAGTGGGGAACTTTGGCCCTTTTATGGCAGACTCAGGAATTCTGGGAGTTGAAGTCCACAACTCATAAAAGGGCCAAAGTTCCCAACCCTGTAAGGGTCTTCAAACTTGGCAAGTTTTAAGACTTGTGAATTTCAACTCCCAGAATTCCTGAGCTAACATGACTGGAGGAGGAATTCTGGGAGTTGAAATCCACAAGTCTTAAAGTTCTCAAGTTTGAAGACCTCCTGATCTTAGATGTTCACACACAACCTTTGTATTTGATGGAATTTGATGACTGGTCTTGGGCTGCAAACAAATCAACTAAGCAGAATCTCTACTTCCAAAGCAGACAGCAAACAGCTGGGGAACAGCTGGGCCTTTTCTACCCTGGAGCAGTATTTGTCAACTTTGGCAACTTTAAAATGGGTTGATTGTCAACTCTGGGGGATCCTGGGAGGTGAAGTCCACACATCTTAACATTGCCGAGGTTGAAAAACACTTGAGCAAGGTACACCTCCCAAACTCTGCAATGTCTTTCTAGGTCAAGGGGTCTTCAAACCTGGCAAGTTTCAACTCCCAGAATTCCTGAGCTAACATGACTGGAGGAGGAATTCTGGGAGTTGAAGTCCACAAGTCTTAAAGCAGCCAAGTTTGAAGACCCTTGTTCTAGGTCTTTTCTCGTGTGCGTGACACAACATTGCCTGGTTGGTTGTGGTGCGTCAATCCCGGGTAATGATAATTAGTTTTTGTTGGTAATTCCTCAAAGGATACATCAAACCCTGGCACTTTTCAGGCTGAATTCGTCTGCCTTGATTAGTATGAGGCTCCAAAGAGTGGCAACTACATAGAGTAAACACACCCAGAGGGTACAAAACAGGCACAGAATGGCCAATTGGGATATGTGGGGCAGCTGGGTATGTATGTGTGGAGAGATGAGGGGCACCAGGGCAAGTTTTGCTGGGGCTTCATCCCTGGTGGGTCTGGGTATCCTCTATGGTTGGGGTCTCCAACTGGCTGAGGAATCCAGGGAGTTGGAAGTCCACAAGTCTTAAAGTTGCCAAGGTTGGGGATCTCTGCTCTACGGTGACAGGATGCTGCCTTCAGCTGAAGAGTTGTTGGATGTGGCTCCAGCAGGGCTATCTCCCTCTTCTAAGAACACACACACACAAACATATCCCATTCTGTGTCCTTAATTCTCTTTTTCCGTCCCTCTTGCACACAAACAAACAAATACACACACACACACAAGCACACACTTAAAAAACATTGGGGGGGGGGGGAAATGGGATCTCTGACTGGTCTCCAAGTATGTCACACTTTTCACCAGGGACTGTAAGGTGCAAGAAATTAATAGGAGATAAATAAGTGCAGAGAAGGAACTGATAATGAAGGACAGAAATTAAGTGTGCTTTGGGGGGTAATTAACTGCTTGCCCTCCTTAAAGTATGGTAGGAATCAGGTCCAAATATACTTATGCATATATTAGTAGGTTAACACCATTAGACATTTAAACCTTGCACAAAATGTTGATGTAGCTAATTATTTTGGAGGCACCACACGCATGCACAGAGAGAGTTTCCATCAGGCCCAGTTCCTAACCCATTTCATGCCGAACCAGAGAAAATGCATCCAACTATTTAACAATATGGATATTCCTAAGTGCTAATTTGCACAGTGAGCAGCAGAATTCCTGCCCTGCAAAAGGAATTCCCCACCACTTCCCCCATCCCTCCCACCAAGAGGCCTGCAGCAGCTTCCTCCAGGGAGATGCCCCAGGAACGAAGACTCCCGGGGTTCTTCTTGAACCCCTGCTTCCTTTGCTGGGACCCTGAAGTCCCAGAGTCCCTTTTTGAATAAGTCCACTCCCACCCTCCGGGCAAGGGCCAAGACTGACCCAAAATGGCAGACCGAGAGAGACCCATCAAGGGGCAGGTCACTCGGAGGAAGAGGGGTTAGGGGACCCCTTTGGTCAGCCATTGGCAGGCCATTTGGGACACGCTTGTCCAGGTGGAAACTGCCCCCTCCTCCTGCCCACAGGATCAGGTAAGACTAAGCTGAGCTTTGCAGAAGTTGGCAGTCAAGGCTGCCTTCCTTGGAAAATATTGGTGGTGGCCCCTGGTTGCTGCTGTCTTAGACACGAGAGGGTTAATTCAAAGTGAAAACTAATCTAATTATTATTATTTACTAGCTCGATACCCATGCTTCGGTACGAAACTATGTGGTCGGGCTTAGTTTTTGGGGAGGAAAATAAAAGGGGGGGGGGAATTCTGCCTCTGCCTACCAGCATCCATCGGTATTCATCTGGCTAGCGTCCAGTCAGTGTGTGAGAGAGTTTGAGGGCTTCTTTGGAAACTGAACTGTGTGAGCAAAGAGACAGCAAGGAGCCTGGGTGGGGCTTAGCTCAACTGTGCTGTACTAAAGCTGCTGGGTGCTCTGAAAGTGAAACTGAAACTCTGCTTGTGTTTTGCATTTGAAACAGATTTCTTTTCAGGTGGGGAGGGGGAGTAGAACTCCTTAGCATCAGAGCGTGTTAATGATAATATAGGAAACGCTAAATGCTCTGATGGTCATTTCGAAAAATCCTTCCTTAGGGAGCCCCTAGAAGCCAAGAGGAACCTACGTGCCAAATTTCAAGTTTGTAGGCTTTTACGGTTCTGGAGATTTTGTGATGATGCCTGAGTGGTATTTCGCTTTTATATAAATATAGAAGATAGAAGATTAAATTTATTTGCCGGCAGCAACTCTGGGCAGCGCATAATGGAATTGAGAAGGGAATCTTGGTGGGGGGGGGGGAATGCTGTTCTTTGAGGGCAAGAGGGGTGCCGTAGCAAAGCAGCAAGGAGTGGGAGCAGAAGAACCTCAGCCATGGAGTCTGTTAGTTCCTCCCCCCTTAAAAGAGAGGATTTTGGGAGGGGAGGAGGCAAAGGGGCCTTCCTCCAAGGAAGGGATGGGAGCCCCCATGCCCCAGTCATGGCAACCCCACCCATTCTGGGGGGAAAGCTCGACTCCCCAGCCCCAGTCGTGGGGGAGGGGGTGTTTGCTAGGAACAAGGCAGGGCCCTGAGCCTTGCAAGGGGGCCGGATGACGGATGGTTGGGAAGCAAGAACGGGCGAAGGGGAGCAGGGAGGAAGTCCAGTCAGACAAAAGCCCAAGGCAGAAAAGGCCACTTGCGGCCCTTCAGACTCTGACAGAATCCGCACGGAGAGCAGCTCAATCTGCCCAGGAAGGCAACCCCGATCCAAACTCGAGCATTGAACTGGATCTGTTAATCTAAGCAGGGCTTTTTGCGAAGAGAAACCGCCCAGGAGGGATAACATTCTTGGTTTCAGGTGAGAGAAGTGCCCGAGCTGGGGCAGAGACGCTACCTTTGTGACGAAGAGTGTGCGGGGGTCAATGATGTCCAGGAAGTGTCTCAATCTGCCGTAAAACGAACCCTGTGAGGAGACAGAAGCAGCTGTTAGGATTCCGGCAGTTACCCCCCCATTTAAATCATGAGTCTCGAGCCAAACTTCCAAAACTTCAAAAGGATTTATTGGAAGTTAACATGTCGGCACTGCCTGGATGTAGCCGACTCTGAGACGCATCATTCATTGTCACCCTTGACCCTGGTTTTTCCCCCCACCCCCTGGGTGTATCATAGTTCATATTCTCCAATGGGATACCTCCGTTAGAATTTTGCTTCAGTCACCTAGAAACTATCTTTGAAAACATTTATGGAATGTACTTTCGGTTTGCAAGCTGCCGCACTGCTCCCCCCTCCCTTTCTGTTGTCAACTCTAAAAGGAAACATTTTATGAGTTGACAGCAGCGGCATCAGGACCAAATGGGCCATCTGCAAGACCCTCCTTTCCCTCTCCCACCCCACCCAAGCAGCCTCCTTCCCTCCCTTTGACCCAGGGACTCCTGGCTGCCCCCCACCTCTTCTTCAATGCAAAAAAGCACCTGTGGCCCCCACAGAAGAGCCCAGCCCACCAAGGCTCTTCATGCCAAGAGGACCGGGGCACCAAGGCCCCCTCCTCACTGCTGGGGCTATAAGTGCAGGTGCCATTCGGGGGCCAGCTTCAACCCCTCCCCCCCCCGTATTACTGCTGACCATGGGCTCCTGGAATGTCTGGGGTGAGCCCTCTGGTTTCTCAGCATGGGGGACACGGTTCCCTAAGATTCCTTTTCATTCCAGATGCTGAGTTCAGCGCAGAGGCCACTCCAGGGATGTTCCCACTGCCCAAAACCAGGATATTGGGGGGGACGACAACTTCAAGTGCCCACTTTTGAGCCTGAACCCCTCAGACCTTTGTAAACAGTCGTGGCCTCGGTCAAGAAACTCGGGCACTGCCAGGAACAGCACCCCAAAGAGCTGAGGTTGGCGCTTCGGAAGGAAAGCAGGCATTGCCCTCCACCCAGCACACCAGATCTTCCCCTTCTCTTCAGAGACAACCTAAGCAATGGTGGCCCGTTGATGGAGACCCCGAGAAGCCCCCCCATCCCATCCAGCAGTGGCACAGCAATGGGCGAGGCCCCCGTGGTTCCTGGCTGTTATGATATGTACAGAATAACCCTTGAGTAACAAGGATATGCACATGGAAACGTTTATGAGAGTAGTTATGAATAATTATTCAGCCACACACAGATACACTAAATTAAAGTTTATTTTAAGAAATAGCACAGTCCAACAAACGGTCCAGATCATATACGTTTTATTTATTTATTTATTTTATCATATTTTTATACCGCTCCCTCTCCCAAAAAAGGGACTCGGGGCGGTGTACAGCCTACTAAAAACATATAAATACATTTTAAATACAATTAAAAATATATTAAACGCGATTTTCCGGCTGTATCCCATCAGAACCAAATACAACAATATAAAATCAGGGATCTCAGATAAAAATTAAAAGTTAATTACTAAAACCCAATTTAAAACCAGAACCCATTCATTCGGCCAGGCCAGCCTGCCTAAAAAGTAGGGTTTTAACTGCGCGCCGGAAGGTCAAGATATCCGTCATAGCTCGTATCTCCGGGGGGAGATCATTCCATAGGGAGGGAGCTCCCACAGAGAAAGCCCGAACTCTCGGGGCCGTCAGCCGACAGCGGCCGGGCGGCGGTACCCCAAGGAGGGCAGCCCTGTGGGAGCGTACTGGGCGGCGGGAGGTTGATGATGGCAGCAGGCGGTCCCGTAAGTACCCAGGTCCCGAGCCATGGAACACTTTAAATACCATCAGTACCACCTTGAATCGAATCCGGAAGGCCACAGGAAGCCAGTGCAGCCTGCGGAGAAGCAGTGTAACGTGGGAGCTCCGAGGAGCGCCCACAATCACCCGCGCGGCTGCATTCTGGACTAACTGCAACCTCCGGAGACTCTTCAAAGGGAGCCCCATGTAGAGAGCATTGCAATAATCCAGGCGGGAGATAACGAGGGCGGAAGTGACTGTGCGAAGTGCGCCCAGATCCAGAAAGGGCCGCAACTGGTAAATCAGACGAATCTGATAAAAAATACGTTTTACAGTCCAAAGAATATCCAATTACAAAGTCTTCTTACCAGTTGCCTTTGTCATTTACAGTAAACAAAGATATCAAAGTATAAGCACAGCATAACTACAACAGATAGCAACAGAATGTCAGAGAGACAGAATGTCAGAGAGCAAGCCACGATCTCTAGCTCCCTGTTATGGCAATTCGCAATATAATCAACCAACTGGAACATAGTACAAATCAATACAGTGATTCTGTCTTAAAGCTACAAACATACATTGTTGGTTTACAGATTACCAACCCAACTAATTGGCGGATAGATTCCTAACAGCGGCCATAGAGCTGCCTCCTCTGTGCCTCTGGAGCAGGAATTGGCCATCACAATGGGAGCACCCGTCTGGCAAAGGTTGCTTTGCTCGGGGGGGGGGGGAAGACTCCTCCCAGGCAGGTTACCCCCCCTTCTATTGGAGCTTCTGCCAGCAGAAATGCTCCACAAGCTATGGAAATAGCCTTCTTTGTGCTTGGATTCTGAAGCAGCACACCAGGCGGCCTCATGCCCTAGTTAGAAGGGTACCCACAGCCTTCCCTGGTGCAACAGCTACTCTGGAGGGGCTCCTCGGAATTCACACCAGCATTGTCAACGGAGATCAGCACCTCCTGCCCACCTGTGTGCATCGCACAACCCTGACTTCCTGGGAGCCTTGCTCGGGGGGGAGGGCACTGTGGATGCAGCCCTTCCCCCAGTCCTCCCTGCGGGGACCTCAGCCCACCACGAGACTCAGTGGTGTATGAACCATTAAGCAGACTAAGCACTGGCTTAGGGCACCAGGCCTAAAGGGGACACCACAAAGTTGAGAAAATGGCTTCATTTGTACAAAGGAGGGAGGCAGTGTTGTGGTTCGCCGGCAGCCAGCAGCGGAATCAGACAGTGGGAAAGAATGAGGACCAGTCAGGGAGTCTGGAGAGTCAGGGAGTCTGGAGAGCTTCCAATGCAGGGATGGGGTCAGGACCATCTGGGAGTGGGGTGCTGCCTCCGGAGCCTTCAGAGTATGGCAGTAGCGAGGCCGAGGAACAAGGGGAGCCTGTTCCCAGTGCGCGTATGCGCAGAGCTGCTAGAAGGCGAGAGCAGCTGAAACAAAAGGGGCACCTGGTGAGTAAGGCTGGGAGGTGATTGCCTCTTCCATAAGGGATAAAAGTCAGGCCTCAATGACGAAACCTTTGCAGGAAGCAAAGTCGTTCGATCGGTTCCGAGTCATCCTTGAAGCTCTGTGTACTTTGGTGGGTTTTTTTCTGGTACTTTGGTTGGTTTCTTTTATAGTTAATTGGATACTTCTGTTTTTGGCCACATTCCACAGAACTGAAAGGTGGCGTGCTTATCTTGGGGAACCGTTTAAGATTAGTTCTGCCTGGGAATGAAAAGAAATTCCCAGCGTTGCAATAAAGTAGGTTTTGCTTTTAAAACAAGTTTGTGATTAATTACGTTTGACAAAGCCTGGGTCAGAACAGGCAGCAAGATCTGTCAGTGCTTAGGGCACCAGTGAGCCTTAATCCTCCACTGCCGAGACCCCCATCCTGGAAGTACTCCATGTCCGGCCATTTCTAGCAGAGCATCCTTGCACCCCCAAACCCAGGCAGGTGCCCATCCCGTCCCACGGGCACTTCAAAGTGGTCATTCACAGCCGCCCGTTAACGAAGCAAACGCAGAGGAAATTCGTCCCTCCCACGCCCTGCCCAAGCCCGAAGAGTTTGAAGAAAATCTCCCATTAATCAGCTCTGGGGAAAAAAAAAATTTTTTTAATTGATGCAGAACACCTCCAGCTTCTCCCTCTCACATGGCTTGGCTCACTTACAAAAGAATCAAAACCAATTAAGCAAATCTTTTCATAAAATAAATTAGTTCTGGGCAGAGACACAGCAGAAAACAGAGCAGCCGCTCTCGTTAGCTAAGGGAACCAGACAGCTGGCCAGCTCCCCTCGCCTGGGCCACGCCTGCCATGCCGGCAGACAGTCTCAGAACCGGCTCCGTGGACCCAGACCGTGAATCCTTAGAGAACGAACATCACTGTCGGCCACGATCTTCTAGGCATCCGACGCTAAGCGGTTTCTCCGGCAGATGCCAGGGGAATCAAAAGCCTCCATTATCTCCCCCTCAGGCCTCTCCCTGTCCACCCTGGGCCTCCAAGATGAATTCCCACCATCATTTCACTACTTCTCTCCTCTTTTTCTTATCCAAATATTTAAAACAGGGTTTGAATGGTTCATTCCTGAATTTTGGAGCAAGTGAGCCCCCTTTTCTAAGGCTTGGGACAATATCAGGTCTTCTCCATTCTTCTGGCGTTTCCTGTGAACCCCCCCCAGCACTGTCAAAGGCTACAGAAGATGTTCCTGGGATCACACGTGCTGCTGCCTTCCACAGCTAGGACACAGGTCTCCAAACTTGGCAACTTTTAAGACTTGTGGACTTCAATTCCCAGAATTCCTGAGCTAACATGACTGGAGGAGGAATTCTGGGAGTTGAAGTCCACAAGTCTTAACAGTTGCCAAGTTTGAAGACCCCTGGTCTTATCATCTGTCTGTCTATCAATCACCTCCCCATCCATCCATCCATCCCTATTTATCTATCTCTATCTATCTATCTATCTATCTATCTATCTATCTATCTATCTATCTATCTATCTATCTATCTATCTATCCATCCATCCATCCATCCATCATCTATCACAAGGGTCTTCAAACTTGGCAAGTTTAAGACTTGTGGACTTCAACTCCCAGAATTCCTGAGCTAACATGACTGGAGGAGGAATTCTGGGAGTTGAAGTCCACAACTCTTAAAACTGTCAAGTTTGAAGACCCCAGTCTATCATCTATATCTGACTGTCTGTCTATAGTCTCCCCATCCATCCATCCATCCATCATCTATCACAAGGGCCTTCAAACTTGGCAACTTTTAATACTGGTGGATTTCATGTCCCAGAATTCCTGAGCTAACATGACTGGAGGAGGAATTCTGGGAGTTGAAATCCATAACTCTTAAAGCTGTCAAGTTTGAAGACCCCTGATCTAGGAAGTAACCCATCGGAGGCCTGAATTCATTCAAAGCAGCTGCTCTCTTCTCCCCACTGCCTTGCCCAGATTGATCTCCCCATACATCTGCTCCCCACAGAGAACCTCCCAGCAAGTCAGGCTGCTTTTCCTTCTGCAAAAAGACTGATGCAAAACAGCCATTACAGCCACCACCACCCCTTCTCCAACCGGTTGACCCTCTGCTTCCTTCCGTCCTGTTATTCCACGCATACCCAAAGAACCTTCATTGTTGTTCATTGCCCATGTTGATCCTTTGCCTCCCTGACTCCATCCGTGCAGCCTCGGGTTATTTGCTGGTGTTCTGCTTTCTCTATGTGTCCCCTTCCCATTGGTTAGGGTCTGAGTCCACCAGAGAGCTCTTGGTGCAACCATGGTGGCTTCATTGGGAAGGTCTCCCATTTTGTAATTGATTGGGTTTTGGCTTTAGTGATCTTATTTTTCAGGTTTCCCAACTCTCCCCAACTGTTCCCCCCCACAAGTTCCTTCATCCATGGAATCCTTCCTGGTTTGCTGTCCACTCTCTTGAAATCTAAAGCAGTAATCTGCAACCTCATGGTCTCCTTGCCTTGGGAGGTGGTGGACCCAGGGGTGGGATTCAAATTTTGTAACAACAGGTTCTGTGGGCGTGGTTAGGTGGGCATGGCCATAAGACTGGGTGGGCATGGCTTTTTTTTGCAGCACCCCCCTTGCTCTCTGTTTTTGGGCCTCCTGGGCCTCAGGGAAGCCTCCTGGGGGGGGGGCATTTTTGCTCCCAGAAGCTTCCCTGGGACCCAGGAAAGTAAAAAATGGAGCGACAGGGGGGTGGGGCGCAGCAAACACAGACACCCATGTACCCCTTTTTGCCTCCTGGGCAAAGCTGGGGATGGATGATGGATGGATGGATGGATGGATGGATGGATGGATAGATGATAGATACATAGATAATGGGTGGGTGGGTGGATGAATGGATGGGGAGATGATAGACAGACAAGACAGACAGATCAGGGGTCTTCAAACTTGACAGCTTTAAGACTGGTGGATTTCAACTCCCAGAATTCCTCCTCCAGTCATGTTAGCTCAGGAATTCTGGGAGTTGAAGTCCACCAATCTTAAAGTTGTCAAGTTAAAGACCCTTGTGATAAATGATGGACGGACAGATGGGTGGACAGACGGAGAGATAGATGATAGATAGATAGATAGATAGATAGATAGATAGATAGATAGATAGATAGATAGATAGATAGATAGATAGATAGATGATAGATAGATAGATAGATGATAGATAGATAGATAGATAGATAGATGATAGATAGATAGATAGATAGATGATAGATAGATAGATAGATAGATAGATAGATAGATAGATAGATAGATAGATAGATAGATAGATAGATAGATAGATAGATAGATAGATAGATAGATAGATAGATAGATAGATAGATAGATAGATAGATAGATAGATAGATAGATAGATAGATAGATAGATAGATAGATAGATAGATAGATAGATAGATAGATAGATAGATGATAGATAGATAGATAGATAGATAGATAGATAGATAGATAGATAGATAGATGATAGATAGATAGATAGATAGATAGATAGATAGATACAGACAGGCAGGCAGACAGTGAAGGGGATCCCAGCACAGCTGATCATCAGAGAAGCTGATCATCGGGAGGGGGAAAAAAAGAAAGAAATACCTTAAGGAGTGACTGGGCGGAGGAGAATGCAGTCAGCGATGTTGGGCATGCGCGATAAGGACTGACTGGATGGGGAGGGGAGGGGAGGGGTGGGCAGAGAGGCGGGGCCAGCCTGGGGTACGATTTGCCGGTTCTCTGAACTGCGCAGAATCATAACCAGTTCTATAGAACCGGTCCGAACCGGTAGAATCCCATCCATGGGTGGACCCCCCTGCTCAAGCCTTCCCCCCCAAAGACACAAGCTCCATTGCCTCAGGTCATAGGGCTGCTTCCCTGCTTCTCAGGGGTACCTGGAGCCTTCTGTGCTCCTCCCCTCCCCAAATGTCCATGCACCTTCTAACTCTTTTACTCAGGCTGCAGGCTCCCCAAAGCTGCTTCCCCCACCCCCCACTTGGACATGAGCAAGCCTGGAGTGAAAGAGGGTGACAGAAAGAAGGGATAAAAATAGGGAAGTCTTCTATTTCAGAGGTCGCCAACCTTTTGGACCTCAGGGACCACCAAACTCATAATTTTAGATCTCAGGGACCATTAACTGATTCTGTGGGTGTGACCTAATTTGTGGGTGTGGCTTGGTGGTCATGTGACTGGCTGGGCATGGCTTGTGTGTAAATATTATAAATATTTATATAAATATTGATTTTTTTATTAAAAAAAGAGCAACTTTTACCCAAAATCAGGCAAAGCAGGCAGATTGAGTCGCTCACAGAATTATTCAGCGATCTATCTATCTGCCATCGGCTAGCTCAGTCTCTCAAATTTGCTGGCCTTGAGTCTGCACTGAATTTGCTTGCAAGCAAACCTTCAGTCCTAAGGGCGGTTTGGCTGTGCTTAGCTAGAAAGAAATCCAACCATTTCCTGCTTCCCAGCTAATCTAAATCTCCCGACACAGCAGAACAGATGATGGTCAGAAAAAGGAAAAATAGCAGTTTAGCAGGCAGGTTTGCCGGGTAAAGAGTGAGGGGGCGGGGAGGGTTCCCGCGGGCCATGTGGGCTGAGCAGCCTTGTGTTTCTGCGCAGCCTGGATTATTTGCTTTGGGGGGGTGCTCTGGGGGTGAGATTTCTCTGCGGCCCACCAAAATTTTCTCAAGGCCCTCCAGTGGGCCATGGCCCACCGGTTGGCGACCGCTGTTCTATTTGACTCCCTGGCCAAACTCTGCTTGTTCTTCCTGTTTGCTCACTTGGTAAGGCGAGTCAGCCCAGCCAGATCCCCAAAGGGGGCGTGAGCCCCCTCCAAGGGGACCACCAGCCCCTCTTCAGCAAAACAGGCTTGAGGAAGAAGCACAGACTGCCCCTCCCAGACCCTGCAGAGAGTTCAAGGTCTGGAGGAAACGCCCAGATAAGGTTATCACCTGGGCAAGTTGAAGCCGGAAGGCAATTCTGCACTGGCAAGCAAAGTCCAAGGCTTAGGGATATTTATGGTGGCTGAACTTTGGATACAATCCATGGCAAACAAACTGAGCTACTTCTTGGGGGGTGAGAAAGAAGTAGGGCACGAAGCATCCCTTCCAATAAAGAGGACCTGCTGCCAACGCCAGGGGCCAGCAGAAAGCAAAGGAAGCCACTGGTTCTGCCTCTCAGAAAGGCAGACATTACCCAATGGCAGATTGCCCCCACCCCAAGCAGGGCACCTTCGCTCCCTAAAGGCTGGTCCTGCCAGGCAGGAAGACCCAGGCAGGCCTTTGGTCAGGTGGCAGAGAGAGGAGGAGGAAGGATTCCCTTGGGCTGAAATTGGCCCCATCCTTGCAAAGGACTCGGCTGCCCCAGAAGCTGCCTATCCAACCCCCGACCAAGGGTCCGGGGGTGGGGGCTCTAAGCTCGGGAGAGAAGGGGGGGGGTCCTGGGGAGGTCAACTTTCTCCCTGCAAAGGGGAGAGGGATTCAGGACCGGGAGGGGAGCCGGCCACTCTGCCTTCCTCGGGCAGCAGCAGCGCTCCCCGGCCCTTTCTGCAGCCTTGCCAAGGGAGCCCCGCTCGGCGATGCCCAGATTAAGAGTCCGGCCCGGCTTTGGACAGCGCGGGCTCTGAGCTGAAGCCCCGACTGCGGCTCCCCCATTTGCCCGCCCCCTCCGCCCTGCCGGATAAAGATGGGGAGGGAGCTCCCACGGCACCCTCCCGCAGGGGAAGCTGCCCCCAACCCTGGCACAGCTGGCACCGGCTGCCCTGCTTCTTCCAGAGACGCATCCTGCCCTCCTATCCTGCTACGGGCTGCAGCGCCCACTTCCTCCGCGACCCCTGCACCGAGACTCGAACTCGCCACCGGCGGAGAAGCCCCGCCCCTGGGGGAAAACAAGTGCCAATCAAAAGCCCTTCCTGGCATCCAGAAAAGGGCGGGAATTCCAGAAGGCGAGTGACAGCGGCGGCGCCCAATCAGCGGGCGGCCTGGCGGCGGGGGAGGCGGGAGTCGCTCTTCCCCGGCAGCGGAGCCCCCACCCCACCCGGCGAGGGACGGCCGAGCGCCCGCCCGCCCGCCTGGCAAGGCGCCCCCTCCCCGATGTCGGCGCGCGCAGCCCTGCAGCCCACCTGCTCGAAGCGGGGCTTCCCCAGCTGGAAGGCCGGGTACCCCGCGCTCTCCGCCATCCCCGCTCGGCGCCACTTTCGCGTGTGAAGTGCTCCTCGCAGCCTGGCCCCGCCCCTGGCCCCGCCCCCGCGCCCCCCGATTGGCTGAGGCTCACCGCAGCTCGCGCGGAGCCTGCTGGGGCGCGTAGTTTCCTCGGGCGCTGTAAGGTCCGATCCGTGGCCGGACGGGCACGCCCCCCCCTCTCCCCGCGACAGGGGAGAGTTGGGAAGCGTAGTTCTTCGCACAGGGCGGGGGCCGCGTCTACCCTCCGCATCTTCCCCAAGCAGGAGCCCCGCGGGCGCCGGGACTGGGGAACTACGGCCCTTTCATAACTTGCGGACTTCCTATAATTCCCGGAATTCCGAGACCATAAAAGGTTCCCCAACCCTGCAATAGCTCAACCAGCAGGGGATCCTGGGAATTGGTCGCTCTCTTATGTTCTGTTTGTCTAACTTTTGTTAAATATTAAAGAAGCTAATACTAATATAAAGTAAGGAAGAAAAAGCAAAAAGTGCCAGAAAAGAAATACTTTTGAAAAAAAATGTGGCTTCTGATATTCTTCATATCACCTTTACTTACAGATTAAGAGTTGGAAGGGACCTTATAGGTCATCTAGTCCAACCCCCAGCCCAAGGAGGAGACCCTACACCCATTTCTAACAGATGGCAGTCCAGGTTAACTTCTAACTCCTAAGCCTCTATCACCAGTCCCTTTTTTTTTATTTTTACACAAAAAGTCTGTCAGTGTAAATAGCATTTCTTCTCTAATCAAAGAAGCCAGTTTAACCCATTTCGGGGAGATCTGCCCAATTTCACCAATCCTGGAGGGCAGTGCCAGATCTTCCCATTTCTGTGCATATAATCCTCTCTCCAGGGCAGGGGTCTCCAAACTTGGCAACTTTTAAGGCTTGTGGACTTTCAACTCCCAGAATTATTCACAATAAGTAACTAAAAGGAGATTTCTTCTAGCAAATCCCTTTATATCAGGGGTCTCCAAATTTGGCAACTTTTAAGACTTGTGGAGCTTTGCTGGCTGGAGAATTCTGGGAGTTGAAGTCCACAAGTCTTAAAAGTTGCCAAGTTTGGAGACCTCTGCTCCAGGGCAACCATAATATTGAGATAATCGTCCATGACTCTTTTCTAACTATGTGTCCATCAAATATCCTAGAAGTCCTGGTTTCAATTTGATGTTGATCTTTTGTATCAATATTCTGCATTTAAGCTATGTATCTTCCAGTAATTCTTTAGCGGCTTTTTTACAAGGCCATCAAGCATGATACAATGTTCCTTTGAATTCGTATTTCTAGCATAAGCCTCTAGTGCCTTCGTGCATTCTATATATACCTTCTTTGGCAGACCTTGGAGGATGGGGCTGAACCCCCTGAAGGAAAACCCCATCCCACCAGCAAAGCCTGGGGGAGGGGCAGCAGGGGGACCAGGCAGCCCACCAGTAGAGAAGCTCCCCCTCCTCTGCCTGGCTCTGCCCTCCAAACTCTGCCCCACCTGCCTCTTCGGCAGAGGCGAGCAGTTGGGGAGAGCAGTGCCCCCTCCCCAGGCAGTTAAGGCAATCTAACACCCAAGAAGCTGAGAGACAAACCGGCCTGCTCTGTGCAACCCCCAAGACTGGGCTGCTGAGGGGAAGCTCTTCGGGATGGGGCAGAGTCAGAGGTGGTATTCAGCTGGTTTGGGCCAATTCTGGAGAACCAGTAGCGGAAATTTTGAGTAGAACTGGCAAATCCCACCTTTGACTCGCCACCAGGGGTGGGATTCTACCAGTTCGCACCTATTCGCTAGAACCAGTTGTTAACATTCTAACAGTTCAGAGAACCGGTCGTTAGAAGAAATTACTGGCCTAATCCTGTATGGAAGGCAGGAAGGAAACATTCTGGTGTTGCTTACAGAAACTGCCTCTCTGTTAACCCTTATTACATTCTTGGCAGGACTGGACTTCCTGTCTCAGGAACTTCTCTGGAGGTTTTTTTCCCCTCCTTTGCTGGTACTTTGCTTGTGTGGAGTGATCATTCAAAGTTACAGTGGCACTGAAAAAAGTGACATGACCATTTTTCACACTTACGACTGTTGCAGCATCCCCACAGTCACGAGAGGCCAGGTGAGGAGATGCGTGCTTCGATGTGAGTGATATTGAGTTGGCCACGCCCAGCCAATAACATGACCACCAAGCCACGCCCACCAACTAAGCCACACCCACAGAACCAGTTGTTAAAAAATTTGAATCCCACCCCTGCTCGCCACCCCCATCTATTCTCCACCTCCTGACTACCAGCTGATCGGCTGGGTCTTCTTTGGTTGCCCTACACAGGAGAACAGAACTGGAAAGCAGGTTAGTGGGGTGGGGAGGGAAGGGAAGGGGGATTTTGCAGTATCCTTCCCCTGCCCACTAAGTAACGTCCACCAAGCCCACAGAATCAGTCAGCCATAGAAACGGGGAGGGAAGATTAATTGGGCTTTGTGGGGAGGGGGGAGAGTGCTGGAGGCTTGAGATGGTGAAATGTAAAACTTGGGAAAACTTTCTTGACTATGCTTACTTGCTGACTGCTGCAGCTGTAGCCTTTTATCTATTCAGGCCAAGGTCAACCATCCTGGTGAGCCAGATGTCTCAAACACCACCTGAAGATGCACCCACATGACATTATTCACACCTCAGATTGCATGGCCAGTTTGAACTATTGGAGGTGGGAACAGTGGGATAACTTTCTATATGTGATTTTTGCGTCTGTTGCCTCAGATCTTGCATCGCTTCTGATGCTACCACTTCAATGTTCAGTAGAAGTCCTTTTCTCTAAAGCAATAGAGTCTAAGGTTTTCTTTCTTGGATTTTGAATGGAGTCTCACCTGACAGAACAGGTAGTAAAAAAATTTTTTTTGAATCCCACCACTGGGGAGGGGAAAACCCAGCCCCCAGCCCTCCTGCTGCTGCTGCCTCAAAAGGGCAGGCCCCTCACCCATCCTGTCTGAGCACCTCCTCGCTCCCTACAGTGAAGAAACAGTGGAAATCCGGGGATCCTGGAACAGTGGTTTCAGGGGGGACAGGGTGGCAAATTAGCCAAGACACGTGTGAAAAGGACTATTGGACAACATGAAGGAGAGCGGTCTAAGCAACAATTCAACCATTTTTATTTTGTCTTTTAAAGTGCTTAAAACAGAAAAGAGTCCAAACTTTTATGAAACAAACATCGTCAACAGCACTTAACCCAAGAGCCTACACCCCCCCCCGCTCCTTTCCTTCCAGAGGCCACGCAGGACGAGGCAGAACCTGCGACGACGGAGAAAAAGGTTCCCACGGGGGGGGTGTTATTATGCGACTACTGCCAGGTGTGGGGGGGAAGACCACACGGGGAGCCCCTCCAGAGCAAAGGCAGGCAACGTCCAATCCAGGGCTCCCAAGATGGGCCCGGTGGGTGGTCAATATTTGGGCCACTAAAAGGAGAGGACCAGAAATTCAGGGAGGTGGTCAAGAGGCCACTCACTGCAAGCTCAAGGGCAGAGGTTCTCAAGCTTGCAACTTTAAGACACGTGGACTTCAACTCCCAAATTCTCAAGAGTTGAAGTCCACACGTCTTAAAAGTTGCCAAGTTTGGGGACCCCTGCTCATGGGGGACAGGCACAAATACCCCCTCCATCACAGCCAAGGACCGTCAGCCCTGCCCTCTCTTTAAAGCCCCCTCCTATCACATCCCCCTCCCCCACTCAGCAGCCTCAGGGCATCCAGTGCTTAAGGCAGAGGTCTCCAACCATGGCCACTTTAAGACTTATGGACTTCAGCTCCCAGAATTGTATGGGAGTTCTATGGGAGAATTCTATGCTGGCTGGAGAATTCTGGCAGTTGAAGTCCCCAAGTCTTAAAGTGGGCATGTTTGGGGGACCCCTGGCTTAAGGGGCAAACAGTGAAAACATCTGGCAAAATCAGGAAGAACAAAAATCTAGGGAGCCTCCTTGCCCAGCCATTTCCAGGGGGTGGACAGGGGTGTGTGTGTGTGTCAGGGCACACTTCCGTTTGATTTCCCTCATGTCGGTGGCATTGGGGTTGCCTTGCTTCAAGACCTTAAGTAGTACCCGCCCCCCACCGCCCAAGGCCTTCTTGGCAAGGGAGCCAGGCGGGATTAGAGGCAGGCTTTCCGGAAGAATTAAGCTACCAGGAAGGGCATCTGCCCAGGGCATAGAACCTAGTCTAGGTGGCCAAGAAGGCCTGGTGCATGGGGAGGAAGGGAGGGGGGAGGGGGGGATCAGTTCCCCTGGAGCTAAGGCATTTAAGCCTCTGTGCCTGTCTTAACACCAGCCTTTCCTGGCTGTGAGAACCCTGGGGGTCAGTAAATAAGGCAAGAGAGTGCCCATCCTTACATGCAGACCAGGGTTTTTTTTTTTTTTTTTTTTTGGGGGGGGGGAGGTGTCTAAAAGGCACGTCTTGTCTTGTTACTGTTCCAGGCAGGTGCGCCCCTCCTTTCATTAGTGTGATTCTCCAGGCCAGGTAGAAGATGGAGAAATAGGGCAGAGGAGGGGGTGTTTTTTTGGCATGCATAGCCAGCCCTTGGTTCTTCTGTGAGGCAGGCAGAGCGCCCTCTCCCCGCTCCACACACCCCCGGCCCTGAGAGATGGCAAGGAAAAGATCAGGCTGGTTCCAAGGGGGGGGGTACGTGCTGGCACCGCCTTGAACGCTGATCAAAATCAAGAGGAAGACACTAGCCCTCATGGGAACAAGGCAAAAACATAGGCCCCAGGAGCTCTGTCCATTCAGGCAGCTTTTCCTGGGTCAGCCACCAGGGCTTTTGCCTTCGATCGCCTCCCAATGCAAACCTTCCATTTCAGCCAAGGGCGGCGGGGGGCGGGGGGGCATAAGTGGTGGTGTTGGGGACAAAGACTGACGAACTGCAGCGGGGTCGAGGCGATGACGTTTGCAAAGGGACAGGCCAGGAGGTTTGCAGGGCCGCCCCGCAGCCTGGGACACACGCCACTGTGCCAAGGAGAGTCCGTGATGCCAACACGTTTGGAGGTCCTCCAGAGATCCCGGGCAGGAGCTGCAGGAAGGCTGAGGAAGCAGGGTGGTCCTGGGGTAAGGATGTTGTCTGCGCCAAAGGAGGGGAACATTCGGCAGACCAAATCCAGGCAGGAAGGGAGGGGCGATGGGATTCCTGGTGGCGGGGGGGCTACTTGGTGGCCTTGGCCACCTCCTCGAGAGGGATCTGCAGCAGGGTGGGCGACTGCTCCATGATGCGCACCAGCAGCCGGTCGATGTAGCTCTCCAGCTCCTGCACCTGTTCCTCCTTCTTGCCCAGCTCGGCCTCCCGTCGCAGCAGAAGTTGGAGCAGCTCCTCCCGCGTCAGGTGGTGGTACTTGGTGGGGGGGCTCTGCAGAGACACAAAAGGGGGGGAGGGAGACAGATGGGGGCTGAAGAGCAGGGCCTCTTGAGGCCAGAGAGTTGGGAAACTGCCTGATGGACTGGGAGGAGGAGTCAAGCGAGGGTCTAGTGTGGAGTCCTCGTGCAGCTGCGAGAGGCAGAAGCTTGACCTCCCCCGAGGTCAATGAAAACCTTCCCAGGCAAGCAGCCTGAGGAGATTCTTGTAATGTAGGCAGTAGACAATAAAGTTAGTAACTTTGATTATTCATTTGTGGCTCTGGTGGCCTGACAAGAGCTCCCCACACCCCAGAGGGCTCCTTTTTCTCCCAGTTTGGACTTGTTCTTTGTCCCACAGAATTCCCACCCAGAAGGCTTCTGGGCAGGGAGAAGGACCCTCCTCCTCCTCCTCCTTTGATCCTCCTGACTACATCCTCTCTCTGCACAGCATTTCTGCCACACCCGAGGCCCAGAATCTCAGTCCTTTGCCAAAGCCTACAGACTGGCAGAGATGCCCTTAAGAGGCCTGGTGACAGGTGCCAAGGGAGCTGAGCCCAGGGCTGCTCATCCAGGAGCTCAAAAGATTCTGGGGACCATTGCAAATCTTCCGCTAGGCCAGGCCTCCTGGCAAGTAGGCGGTGGCAGCGGGGGGGAATCAGATGTCTGGAGTTTGAACTATGAGCAATTGCACCTGGCCAACAAACCCAGGATGGCCTCCTTCTGGCCAGGGCATAACGGGTGAGAGAGAGGGATAATTGATGCTCCAAAGGTTCAGCAAGGAAAATACGCTTTTTATTTATTTATTGCAAATTGCAAATGCTTTTGGCATTCAGAAGCACATCTGTCCTCGGCGGCTCAGCCACCACCTCACCTGATTGGGCTCCGTCTCCTCCAGCTGCACCACCGAGGTTGCAAAGCTCCCACTAATGATGGACTTGAGGGTGTGCTGCTCCTGGCCAGTGGTCTGGATGGGGCTCGGACTGGAAGCCTGGTGAAGCTTCTCCTTGCGTGGGGACTCTGGGGCGGCCGTGCTTCTCATGGGCTTGACAGGGTGCGGACTGCAAGAAACCAGAGGCGTCATTAGGCCCCCCTCTTGGATGGAGGGCCGAGAAATGCCACCCCTGCTCAAAGCTGCAGAGAAACCCCCACCAGGGCCTGGAAGCTGTGGAAAGCTCCAAGTGCCAGGCCCAAGAACAATGACCCAGTCAAAGGTCACTTTGTTATTTGCTCACACTGTGTGGACAGAACCTTGCCAGACTAAACCTATACTTCTCTCGCCCTAATGAATATACCTTGGGAGACTGTAGGAAGTGTCTATCCTGCGTCTTCCTCCTTCTCCCATCCAGCTCTGGGCTGGGGGCTACCTCTGGCCTGCCCCCCTCTCCTTGGAATGGGCTTCCCCCTTCAGTGTCAGCTGTCATGCTAACTCCCCAATGGCGGGATTCAAAATATTGTACCACCAGTTCTGTGGGCGTGGCTTGGTGGGTGTGGCAGGGGAAGGGATACTGCAAAATCCCCCTTCCCTCCCCACCCCACTAACCTGATTTCCAGCTCCGTTCTCCTGGGCAGGGCAACCAAAGAAGACCCAGCCGATCAGCTGGGACTCAATGGGAGGCAGAGAAGAGATGGGGTTGGCAGGGCCAGTCAGAGGTGGGATTGGCCGGTTCTCCAAACTGCTCAAAATTTCCACTACCGGTTCTCCAGAACCGGTCAGAACCGGCTGAATACCACCCCTGCAACTCCCCCTCTGTAGTCACCATCCTTCACATCAAGCAAGCAAACGAGGAGGGCTGGGAATCTCCCTTCTTCCCCAACCTCCCTCCTTCCTCTTTGACCACCAAAGGAAATTTCCCAGGATGCCCTTTTGCTTCCTTTCTCTTAAAGAAAACAAAGGGCATTCTGGGAAATCCTCAGCCCTCTCCAGAAACGCTATGCCTATTAAGCGGCTAGCTGTCTGAAAAAGGGGGGGATGCACTCCAAATCTTCTTACCCTGCGGGCCCCACCCATCTCGGCCTGACTCCTCCCCCAAGGATCCTCCCCAGCCCAGCCCAGCCCCAAGCAGGCCCCTGGGAGCAGCCAGGTGGGCAGCTGTACAGGCCTTTTAAGGGGGGAGAGAGTCCCAGGACTACGTAATCATCCCTACAAGTCTGTCTTGGTGGCCCACGGATGAGGGGTTCCCACCCCCAAATCCCCACTTACTGCAGTCTAAATGGTTTTTGTGCAGCACCAGCGCCACCTGCTGGCAGCTGCACCAACCTCTTTGTCAAGGTAATTCTAAACAGAGAAGCAACTTTAGCTCCCTCCAAGCACAGCTGTGCTAAATTTGTTGCAGCAAATCTCAAAACAGTCTCGGGTCATCCTAAATGATTAACACGTTAATTACAGCACAAATCCAAGAATGTTTTGAAAAACTGTTCACAAATTATACTTAGAACGTGGGTATTAATTTGAAACATCTTTTGACTTTACAGCCTGGGCTGAAATCAGCATTTGGAACGCTTAAAATATCGATGTTGCTGGAAAACAATTTTGGAGGTTCACAGATCTCCAGCTAATTTGTAATATATTCAGCTGTACATGGCAAGTCTGCAATAACTTGGCAAAGAGATTTAAAATTAGTATCTTATGGTCTTAAGGTGCAATTAACATCACTAAATGTTTTTATTTTTCATTAGTATAGAATCCTCCAGCAGATATGTAGGAAGGACAGTGTGAAATCTTTACACATTTCAAGTGTAATATTTTAGGACTGACACTGACTCAAGTGAAGAATGAGGCTTTAATTTGTAGCACTGTGATTTTGGTTCGATACTCAAGATTAAAGGTAAAGGATTGAATGATATTCTCATATTCTCAAAATCTGGAATCTACTAAACATGAAGAATTCAGAGTGTATGCTAGGACTGCAGCTAAAAATAGTTTTATTCTCATGAAATAAAACTATCACACTTGATTTAAAATCTTGCATAGAAGAAATCTGTTCATTTCTTATACATTTCTTAAAACTAGCCTTCTATAAATGGAGCCTTTTATTTTATATTTATTTCAACGTATCTTTTTTCCGATTAATTTTTGTTTTAAACTTTGTGGTTTTTTAAAAAAAATTTGAGGTTGCTATTCTTCTGCTTATATTAAGAATAACTACATTGTCTCAAAGAGGAAAGAGCTGCAAATATCCAGCTGCACTAGATGGTAGCAAAGAGATGCCTAAATCTCTCTGCTGCCATCTGGTGATCATCAGAATCTTTGCAACAACGTATTTGGTAGCTCCAATCAACAATCAGGCCCTCGAGACGGTTCAGCTTGACAGAGATATGCTGAATTGTCCATACCAGCCTGGAAGAGCTGTGCCAACTCAGGCACAAGAGTTGCCCTCCAGCAGAAGCCACCTATCTGGGTATTTTGCTCAGCTGCAAATACTTTCACTTCAATGCTTCCGTAATGTTTCCCTGTACTGTTGTGCAAAGAACTGAAGAAGCTTTCTGGATGAGAAGCAAAATGTTTTCAAGGAAAAAAAACCAAGAAACTCCAGTTTCCTTTTGGAAAAAGCAACTTTGGGACAACCAAGGTTTTGTCTTAGGCCCAGTACTCTTCAATATCTTCATTAACGACATAGATAAGGGAATAGAAGGGGAATTTACCAAATCTGCAGATGATACTAAGCTGGCAGGAATAGCTAACACCCAAGAAGATAGGCTCAAGATCCAGATGGACCTTGACAGACTAGAACACTGGGCCGTATCTAACAAAATGAAATTCAATGTAGAGAAAAGTAAAGTCCTAAACTTAGGCAAGAAAAACCCAAAGGACACATATAGACTGGGTGAAACCAGGCTCAATAGCAGTAACTGTGAGAGGGATCTTGGAGTCTTAGTGGACAACCAGCTAAATATGAGCCAGCAGTGTGCAGCAGCAGCCAAAAAAGCTAATGCAATCCTAAGTTGCATTAACAGAAGGATACAATTGAGATCAAGTGAGATACTAATACCATGCTATAAAGCCTTAGTAAGACCACATCTAGGGTACTGCATCCAATCGAGACTCTAGAAAAAGTATAGAAAACAACAACCAGGATGATGAGGGGACTGGATACTAAAACTTATGAAGAACGGTTGCAGGAACTGGGCATGGATAGTCTAGTGAAGAGAAGGACCAGGAGAGACAGGATATAAGTCTTCCAGTAATTGAGGGGCTGCCAGAGAGAGGAAGGGGTCAAGGTATTTTCTAAAGCGCCTGTAGGCCAGACAAGGAATAATGGATGGAAACTGAACAAGGAGAGATTCAACCTGGAAATAAGGAGAAACTTTCTGACAGGGAGAACAATCAACCCCTGGAACAGAAGTTGCCCTCGGAAGTTGTGGGAGCGTCATCACTTGAGACTTTCAAGAAGAGATTGGCCTGCCCTCTGTCAGAAATGGTGCAGGGACTCCCGCTTGGGCGGGAGGGGTGGGGTTGGACTAGATGACCTACAAGGTCCCTTCCAACTCTGATGATCTGTTATCTGTTATGTCCTGGGGGGTTGAGAATCTCCACAGACATGGATCACTTGGAGCCTTTTCGAGGGCTTTCTGTCTGTGGACATCCAACCAGCTTTTCAGGGGGCACAGAAATGGTCACCCCTGAGCAATAAATCAACGCCACGTTCACCACTGCAGGAGCATTTCCAGAGTAACTGTGGGAGGAGGGTGGGCTCGAACCGAGGAGGAAGTTGAGGAATGGCTGCAATGGTCAGTGGGTTGAATCTGGCCCCCAGGAAGAGAAGGGGTCAGGGGTCAGCAGCCATGGCAGCATCTGAGGTGGGGGGAAAGGGGGGGGCACCCTACTAGTGCCTGAGAGCAATGAATGCCTGCCTGGATCGACCCAAGTGAACTGGCCGAGGGGGAGACCTCTTCCGCCTGCCCAGGTAGCTGCCCACCTTCCCCCCCTCCCTCCCTTGCCCAGCCTCTCCTACCAGACAAGGGCTTTCTCACTGTGCTGTCCAGACAGTTTAGAGTTAATGGGATTTGGGATAGTTAGTTAGGATTTGAGAGCTGTCCCCTTAAGGGAATGCATCATGGTAAATGTAGTTAAGGTATCCTGGGAAATGTAGTCCATGTCATGTGGTCACATTTGTAATCCTGACTGGTCACTAAATTGACCCTTGTTGGGTTGGGGGAGGCTCCCTCACTCTTGCCTGAATGCATTACCATGCAGTCGCTTCAATCATCATGGGTATGAGACTTTATTATCTTTCTACACTATAAAGACAGATATGCAAAGGATTGGACATTAAGAAGAACCTCATCATAACTGTGAGTTGTTGGGATGCCTGGTGAACCAATAAAAGACACTTTGTATGGATGCTTTGTGGAGTTTATCTATCTGCCTTTCTACAGTATTTGTGCAGGACAGGCAGAATAGTAAAAAGATGGTTATCTCTTCCATCCCATATCGTAGAGGCAGGGAGTAGAGCTGCTACCACGAGGCTGTGTGTTCAGGCAAGAGTGAGGGAGCCTCCCCCATCCACCAAGAGTCAATTCAGTGACCAATCAGGGTTACAGATGTGGCCACATGACATGGACTTACATTTCCCAGGATACCTTAACTATATTTACCATGATGCATTCCCTTAAGGGGACAGCTCTCCATTCCTAACTAACTATCCCAAATCCCATTAACTCTAAACTGTCTGGTCAGCACATGCCCCCCACCCTACCCGGGAACAGTGGGCATATGGAGAGTGTGGGGCGAAGGCCAGCAGGCTCTGTGGGGCCCGGCCTCCATTCCCCTGTTGCTCTGGACAATCCTGCTTGTAGGAATTAAATTCTTTTACACATCCATTGTGGTTCTGGTGTGGATTTGAGACTGGAGGGTGTGGGCTATCAAAATGCCAGATAGAAAGACAAAATATGGATGGGGAGTAGGAATGCGTGCCCAAGAAAGGCATCCTTATCAACTCACAGTTATGATAAGGTTCTTCTTAATGTCCAATCCTTTGCCTATCTGTCTTTATGGGTAAAAAGATGGTTATCTCTTTCATCCCATATCATAGAGGCAGGAGATAGAGCTACTACCACGAGGCTGTGTGTTCAGGCAAGAGTGAGGGAGCCTCCCCCGACCTACCAAGGGTCTTTCTCACCTTTGATCTCCAGTTTTTCTGCTACCCTTAAAGAAGAGTTGGAATCAGGACCCTGCCAGCTTCTGTTCATATTATCATCCATGTTTTTCTCCTGTGTTGGATGTTTTAAGCCCTCCCCCCCAGAGTTGCTGGTCAAGAAGTATAAAATAGATTAAATAAACCAACACACGGGACATCCAGCATTAGAGAAACTGACTCAGGCGGGACACATGCAAGAATTAAGGCTAACCACTGCATCCAGGAGGAGGGGGCTGAATTCCTAGCCTCACCCCCCCTCCTTTACAGGCCGTGCAGGAAAGAGGCTTTGAACCGAGACTGCTGGGAAGTGGGGAACTCCCACCATCCAGCACCCCACCCCCAAGGGAACTGCTGCCCATCCCTCCAGAGACAGCCCTATCCTGGCACTCCAGCCCCAACTAAAGGCTCCCTTGGATCCACTGTGCAGGACTAATCCAGGAGAAATCCAGACTAGAACCAAGGAGGAACTTCCTGATGGTGAGTACAATTAACCAGTGGAATGACTTGTCTCCAGAACTTGTGGGTGCTCCTTCACTGGAGGTTTCCAAGAAGAGATTGGAGAGCCATTTGTCTGGAATGGCATAGGGTGAGGCATAGCAGGAGGCAGGATTACAACAGTGGTTGCCAACCATTGGGCCAGGGACCACTGATGGTCTGCAAGAAAATTTTGGAGGTCCGCAGAGAAATGTCACCCCCAAAGCAATTAATCCAGGCTGCGCAGGAACACAAGGCTGCACCACCCACATGGCCCCCAGGAACACAAAGCTTGTGTTGCTTGCATTGGGAACAACACGAGGTAGTGAGGGGAGGAGGGGAAGGGAGGAGAGGGGAAACTTGCCCCACTCTCCTGGCCTGGCTCCCGGACTGCTTCTTTCTTCTGTTGCTTTTGGCTGCACACAAGGAAAGCAGCAAAAGTCTTTCTTTCTCTCCCCCAAACTCCGCCAGAAATGAGTCTTTGGGACCCTGCAAGGCCTCCTGCTCCAAGAGGTTACGCCGGCATGACAAGTCTCACAAAGACTCATTTCTGGCAGAGTTTGGGGGAGAGAAAGAAAGATTTTTGCTGCTTCTGCTGCTTTCCTTGCATGAAGCCAAAAGTCTCTCTCTCTTTCCCCCTGAGAATGAAGCTGGAGACGGTATTCTGCGATCCCAAATAAAGAATGATTGATCGGTAGGAAAACGGGGTGGGGAATTTTCCTGCAGACTTTTCTTGGGATTTTCCCAGGGTCTCTGGTCCGCGGGATTTAAAATTATGAGTTTGGTGGTCCCTGAGGTCCAAAAGGTTGGTGACCCATGGACTAGAAGATCTCCAAGGTCCCTTCCAACCCCATTACTGTTAAGAATAGCAGCAGCTTCTTCTCTCACAACCCGAGGTGGATGTGAAAATGCCACGTCCCAGGCAGAGACCCCAACTCCCCTCCCTTTGCCTGGCTGGGCAGCACTTGCAGCCGCAGAGGCTGTGCCGTGGGGGAGGCAGGGGGTGGTCACTCTGCACCCACTCAAAAGCCCTTCAGCCACTGGAACAACACAGCTGCGCCCAGGTGGAGATACAGGGACTACAATCCCCAGATCCCTAGCCTGCAGAGCAACTGGCCTGAGAATTCAGAGCACTGCAGGCCTCCTGTAAGGGGAAGGCCCCGTTCCGTGGGGACTCCGGCCTGAGCCAAATGCTGCAGGGCTCCCCACCCCCAGCTGGCACTCCAGGCCCACAGCTGTCCTGGTGTCAGGCACCACTCATGCCAAACTATGCTGGCTATTTCTGTTCCCCTCTCGCAAGCTTTGGGGAGGCAGGGCCTCCACAGATTTTCCACCTCTCCCCTGCCCGATCTCCAAGAAGTGGTGGCACTTAGTATCATGGAGGGATGGGGGGGGGGGGCACTGGCTTGGCACCTGAGAGCCCCCTTGCCTGCTAGGGAGGAAGATGGCTTTGTCCAGCTGGAAGCCAGGAAGCCAAGTCAAGCTAGAAAAGGGGAGGCCACAAATTCCCCCCATTCCACACACCCCCCCCAAGGGACCCCAACACAAACAGCAGCCTGGCTCAGCCAAAGGGATCGGCAGGGAGTCCCAAGCAGAGCGATGGGAGGCAACTGCACACACTTGCGAAGTAGCACACACAGGCACGGACACCTGGACGGACGGACACACACACACCTGCACACAGAGTCCACCCCTCCCCTGCTGCTCACCTGGCCATCTGCTGTTGTGGGGCGTCTCGAGCCGGCAGCATCTCCATGGGCAGGACCGAAGGGGCCGAGGCGTCGGTGCTGGGGGGCGAAAGCAAAGGGAACGGGGCCGGCCTGGTTTGGCCGTCCATTGCAGCCCCTGCGCTGGTGGCCGGGGGCTCCAGGGGAGAAGGGAGGTGGCAGTCAGTGGGGCTTGGGACGGGCTGGGAGGAAGGGGTGGAGAAGGCCAAGGGCCAAGGGCTGGGCCGGCTGGGGCCCACTGGGAGCTGCACAGAGAAGCTGTGAGAACGGAGCTGCCTAGGAGGGTTGACGGCCGCGGGAAACTCTCCCAATCCGAGGGCTTCAATGGTGGGGGAGATCGGAAAGATGGCAGCCCGGGCCCAGGGCGCCTCTGCAGCAGGCAGGGCCACAAAGGGGTTCTTCTGTGGAGAGGGGGCAAAGGGGTTGCCTGGGGTCAGCACGGGGTCCTCCTGCTTGCTCTCTGGCTCCCCCCTGCCCTCCTGCCAAAAGGAAGCCTTCCGGAAGTCCATCGCTTGCTCATTGGGCCCTCCTGAGGGGAGCTCCGGCTCCTGCCCCGAGTGCGAGGGGGCCACATCGTTCTGTCCCAGGCCGGATGGACTTTCCAAGCTGGCGCCCCCTCCGAGCAGCCCCCGGTGCTCTTCCAAAGCGGACCAGAACAGCAGAGACGGGCTGGGCTCCACCCGCAGCTCAGGGGGCTCCTGGGAGGCCTCAGGGGGCCAAGGGGATCTCTCCGAGCTCCATAATGAAGCCGAGCCGGGCAGCCCAGTCATCCAGGCGCCCTCGAGCCCCCAGGGGGCAAAGCCGCCCTCCCCATCCTGCCTGGGACTCTCGGGGACCCCCGAGAGGCCTAATCCGCCCAAAGAGCGCTGGGAGGGGCAGGTGGAGAATAGCAGGGCCTCTGCGCTGGGCCCCTCGTTCGCTGCCAAGATGGTCCCCCCTGAAGAGGCTTCCTGGCCCCCCGGCTTGTCATCTTCCAGAATCTCGTCTTCTGCAGTGGCCAGCGGGGAGCCCTTGGGGGTCTCCGAGATGCCTGCTCCAATGATCACTGCCGGCACCAGGGAGACGGCAGCCGCTGGAGGGGAACCAGCCACCCCCTCAGAAGGAAGGGGCTGATGAAGCTGTGCGCTCGGCTGTGCGCTCTCCAGTGGGCCCCAACCAGCCCTCTTGGCTTCTTCAGCAAGCTGGAGAGGGGGCACCCTCCTTGCCGGCTTTGGAGGTGGGGTCCCTGTCCCCCTTGGCACCTCAGTCTGTTCCGGCACCCTTTGCTCCTCCTGGGCAGGGCCTCCGCTGGTCGGGGTGGCCTCTTCGGCCCCTACCTCCTCTTCCCTCTCGGGGTCCCACTGAATCCAAGAGGGCTCGCTGCTTCCAGCTTGGTGGCCCGGCTGGCTTCGTGGGAACATCTGCTGCTCTTGGCCCCAGTCCAGCTGCTCCGAGGAATGGTCGGCCATGGAAGGGATGGTCTGGTTGTGTGGGCAGCTCTCCGGTGTCCAGCCGAGCGCTCCTCCGGCCACTTCGGGGGCAACAGGCACCGTTTGCGTGGAGGAGCCCAGCTGCCCCACACTCTGGGCCTGGGCGGTTTCCCCTTGGGCCTGCTCATCTCGGAGGCTGCTAGGACTGGGGGCAGAGTTCACTCCCTCCCCGAATGTCCCCCTCGCTAGCAGGGACCCCCCAGACCCGCTCCAGGCCCGGCCTCTGTCCTCAAGAACAAAGCTCAGCCAGTCCGGATTCTGCTGCGAGACCCCGTTAGGGCTGGGGGGGCCTTCCTCCTGCTGTGGGAGGAGACCAGCCATACCCCCTGGGGGCTCCGCAGTGGGAGGGGGTTCGATCCCCAGAGTGGCTGGCTGGAGACGGCTGGCGGCAAAGGCATCAAAGCCATCGTCCCCTTCCACGGGTGGGCGGGCAGGAGCAGCGGCGGTGGTAGCAGCGGCAGGCGATGGCTGAAGGTGGCTGGCAGGTGGGGCGAGGGGCTCGGGCTGCACTTCTCCGGCCTGGATGGAGGGAGGGAGGCCCTGATGCTCAGAGACCACCGGGGGATCCTTGGCGAGCTCTGGAGTAGCAGGCAGGCCAGGCTGGGAACTAGGGAGAAAGCGAGCAGGGAAGCAAGTTTAGTATCTGGTCAACGAGGAGCTAGTCCTCAAGGAAAGGCTGGTCTGGGGCCGGGGGTCTTATGGGAGGGGCCCTCCAAAGGGGGGGGCAGAAGAAAGGAAGGGGGGGCTGCTTGGAGGGCTGAGCAGAGGCAGCTTCCCAGGTGACCCTGGAAGGCCCAGGGAGAGGAGAGAAGGGTCCCCTCCCCCCCAACTCTGACCCCTCACACTGGTCACAATTCAGTGCCACAAGTGTTTTAGGTCCACCAACACCTACACACACACATGCACATGCAATACAACACACCTTCATGGAACCACAGCAACCAACCAGTCTTTGCAGAAGCCAAAAAAATGGATAACTTAAAAATAGCACAAAGCAGCAGAGATGGAAGTGGGCCCTCCCTTCACGGTTGGGGGTGGGGGAGCAGACTGGGCCTCCCCACACCCCAGCCACACCCAACCCCTAGGCCAGGTCTACCCTACTCCAAGGGCTCTGCCCCCCACCCCAACAGGTTTCCATTGGGGACTTGCCTCCAGCCTCTTTGACCCTGCCCCCCTTCCCCAGAAGGGAGAGCCCTGGGACTCCCTCCGCCATGGCTTTGAATTTCCTCCCCCCTCCTGAGAGCCTGTCTTTTCCTGTGTCGAAAGTAATCATGCTACAGGCTTCATTGGGGGTGTGGGAGACCGAGCAGCGATTCAGGGGGCTGCCTCTATTCTCCCTTGAAGCCCCCCCCCCCCCAAGGCTGCTGTGGCTCCCCCCGTGCCTCCCACCTCTTCCAGCTCCCCCTCCCAATATCCTCCAGTTTCACATTTTACAGTTTTTAAAGAAGGCTGTGAAAATTTCTACAGACCCCTCACATCTTGGACATAAGTGGTTTCAACTCCTTCCCTTAAAACGACGCTATAGAGCCCTGCACACCACAACAACTAGACGCAAGGACAGTTTTTCTCCAAACGCCATCACTCTGCTAAACAACTAATTCCCTCAACACTGTTCAACTATTACAAAGTCTGCATTACTATCACTATTAATCTTCTCATCACTCCTATTGCCCATCCCCTCTCACCTGTGACTGTATGACTGTAACTTTATCACTTGTATCCTTACAATTTATATGGATTGTTTCCTAGTGTGATTTGATTGCTTACTGTACCCTATGACTATCATTAAGTGTTGTACCTGATGATTCTTGACTCTTGACGAATATATCTTTTCTTTTATGCATACTGAGAGTATTTGCACCAAGACAAATTCATTGTGTGTCCTTGGCCAATAAAGAATTCTCTTCTCTTCTCTTCTCTCTTCTCTCTTCTCTTCTCTTATTTCTATTCCATTCCATTCCTTATCTTCTCTTCTCTTCCATATCTTCTCTTCTCTTATTTCTATTCCATTCCATTCCTTCTCTTCTCTTCTCTTCCCTTCTCCTCTCCGCTATGTTACGCTACGCTATGCTACTCTACTCCTAATATAGATTTGGGGAATTCAGCTTTGCCAAAGTCATTCCCACAAACTCAGCTCAAGAAGCCAGAACAGTCAGCCGGACAGTGCCAGTCCCCGAGCAGACACTCACTGCCCTTCCAGGGAATGAGCCCCTCTGACAGCCGAGAAACCCCCCAGTGCACCCCCCTCCCCATCTCCCCAACCCCTGGACCTTGGACAGGCAGAAGGCTGGTGGGGAGAATCCACTGCCCAGCCCTTCTGCCAGATCAGCAGATCTCCCACCCAGGAACAGCATCGGATGCCCAGGCAGATGGCCATTTCATGGGTGGGAGTCAGCTGGTTCAGACCGGTTCAGTCGAACCGGATGTTAAATTTACGTTTGGTTGAGCAAACCGGTAGTTTCTACGAGCGGCTGGCCCTGCTTCACCCCTCCCCTCCCCGGAATCCCCACGTGGCCCATTTTGCATCCCAGGTAACTGCTGGGGCTACATGGAGCCCAGGGATGGTGGAAAATGGGCCTCCCGGATGTTCAGGAAAACCGGAAATGGGCCCGTTTCCAGTTTCCAGTCTCCAGAGAGCCTCCGGAGCCCAGAGTTAGGCAAAGTGAATCGGTGGGGCGGGGGTTGGGGGGTTGTATCCTCCAAAGGCACATCTGGAACATCTGTGAGCATATCAGGGAATCACAAAGGACATCTTTCTGGGCCCTGACTGTGCTTGATACCCGATTCCAAATTGCAAGCAGGATTTCAACGGCCTCCTCTTGCAAAGAGAGGCTTAAAAGCACTTCAGCTGCTATTTCAACAACAGCTGCGGCGGAATTTTTAAGAAATCTTTTCTAAGATCACTTAAATTGACCTCCGGCTCTGGTTCAGCGGATAAACCTGTGGCTGAATTAGTGAGACAAAGCAGCAAAGAAATTTAATGAATAAATCAATCTTCATATACATCTTTTATTTGGGATTTCGCCCCACTCCATCCCTGGATAGTTCTTCCAAATGGCCCCTGGTCTTCCTTTGCCGCTTTTTTGCCTTTTACCACACCCATCTTTGTCTTTTACCACATCTTTGTCTTTTACCACACCCATCTTTGCAGAAAAGAGGACTTCTGAGATCTTTTGAAATAGAAATCTTGTCCTCGAAGTTCTTATGGAGCTGCAATTCCTCCACTTCTCCTTGCTGTCTGTGTAATGGCAGAGTTTAGCCGGGCAAGTTTTCCTCTCTCGGTCTCCGTTGTTTCCTTCAGCTTCTGTCAGCTGACCGTCTTCCCACCTTATTTGCTTAACAGCATTTTGGAGTATTTTGGCTCCATGACATCATTTGGGTTACTCATCAAGTCTAACCCATTACATCTATTTTTAACTCTTATTATCGCGTGATGATACGGAATATGGCTGAGGTCACACCTCATGGGTCTGATCCTTTTTGCTTCCTGGAGTTTGCATTGCGAGGAGTCAGCACCGGTGGTTTCCTGCTTTCTGCTGGTCAGGCAGAACTTGTGACCTTCCCAGTCTCCAGGCAGGGTGTCCAGGAGAGACTCAGAGGCTGGGCCTGCCGTCAATCCGGCTGGTCCTTTTTCCTCTCCTCCTCTTGGAGCCCTGAAGCCAAATCATCTTCTTATTCCACATGTTTGCTTACTTCAGTGGTGGGATTCAGCCAGTTTGCACCGGTTTGGGAGAACCGGTAGTTAATTTTCTGAGCAGTTTAGTAAACTGGTTGTTGGAAGAAATCATTAGGGGCAGAGAACCGGTTGTTAAAATTATTTGAATCCCACCACTGGATTATTTCCAACTGGGGCATTCTAGTCTCCAAAATTAGGATGATGGCTCTTTTTGGATGAAAACTGCTCAGATTCGTTTACTCCCTTCCGCTTTGGGGGGGGCTTTCAATTTGGGATCTACATGGGATCTACATGGGAATCAGGCAGTCCTCATTCTGCAACCGTTCAAAGTTATAATAGATCTCCCTGGGGATGCTTACTCTCTGCCCCCCCACAGTTCCGAAGGCCATGCCCCCTCTGGTCACATGACCAAAATTTCGGTCGCTCAGCAACGGACCCGCATTTATGACCATCTGCCAAACGTTTTCTTGCCAGATGTTTCTGCCAAAAAACCCAGCATTTACATCTGATTTTCAGTAAAATCAGACAATGGCAGACAACTGGTTCACTTAATGACCCCTGCAAAAAAAGTTTGTAAAATAGGTCAGACCCGGGAGTGACCTGCTTTACGACCATCACAACTTATGGCCATAAGTTGTTAAGTCAAGGATTATCTGTCCAAATAAGGTCAGTTGGGCTTTGAATGGAGGTTAATTGCTTTAACCTCATTTTGTTAACGAAGACTGCTCCTGTTTCTCCTTCTTTCCTTGACCGCAGGGGACGATTTGTGGCTCTTCAGCTGTAAGATGGAAGTTGCCCATGCCAGATTCCCAAAATATGAGCCTCCAGTCTGGGAACGCCTGCACCGAACCCCTTCCGCCATGGCCCTCCTGCCTCTTCCATCTTGCCCTTAGAGGCGTTTCGTCCTTTTGCTTCTGGGCCAGTGGTGGGATTCAATTTTTTTTTACTACCAGTTCTATGGGTGTGGCTTGGTGAGTGTGGCTTGATGGGCATGGCAGGGGAAGGATATACTGCAAAATTTGCATTCCTTCCCCATCTCACTAACCTGCTTTCCAGCTCTGTTCTCCTGTGCAGGGCAAC
Source organism: Bungarus multicinctus (assembly GCA_023653725.1). Taxonomy (NCBI): domain Eukaryota; kingdom Metazoa; phylum Chordata; class Lepidosauria; order Squamata; family Elapidae; genus Bungarus; species Bungarus multicinctus. The sequence continues at coordinate 7,341,686 of CM042849.1, forward strand.
CAAAGAAGACCCAGCTGATCAGCTGGGACTCAATGGGAGGCAGAGAAGAGATGTGGGGGAGCAGTCAGAGGTGGGATTGGCCGGTTCTCCGAATTACTCAAAATTTCCATTACCGGTTCTGCAGAACCAGTTCAAACCGGCTGAATAACCACCTCTGTTCTGGGCCCCTCAGCATCTGGGCCCCTTTCTCACCTCAACCCAGCCACATTGGAAGCCCCGAAGCTGCTGCTGCTCCCCACAGGGCCTCAGCTTTTCTCCAGGAGCTTCTCGGAGGCTGCCTGACCAGGGCTTGGGGTTATCGTCCAGTATCAGCTTGACGTGAATATGGATGCCCATCTGGTATCATTGCTCAAACTGTGGGAACCGGTCCCAGTGGATTGTCGTTAGCCGCCACCCCAATCTATGCAACTCGGCAAGCATGATGTTGGAATGAGGGACCCCTCTGGGTGGACCCTCCCCCTAAAGCTGCTCCAGGGGCCTCTGGGATACGCCGGCCCTTTAGGCGCTACTAGTAACAATCCATGGAAGCCCCAAATCTCACCCTGCAAAACCCAAAAAAGGGAGAGTGGACAGAGCTACACAGAGGCTGCTTAAACCCTGGGATGCCATTCCTCCATTTTAATCATATTTTCCCAAAATGACATTTGGGAAATAGTAGCCCCAGGGGCTCACAAGGCCCCCGCCCCCCGGAAATGACCGCACCTCCATTTCAATGGCCGCCATTTCCAGAAAGAGGGGAAATGCTCTTTGAGTGCCGCCATAAAATGGATTCTTCGTTGCAGATGGGGCTCCTGGAGGGTACATGGGGGGGGGGGGGGACAGGAAGCAGGCAAGGGAGGAATGGAACCCCAGCGCTGTGGCATCTCTGACTTGAAAGCCATTACAGGTATGCAGGGAGCAATCCAGAGTGACTGGCTGAATTGGGACTCTGTTCTGTTCATCAGCAGCCTGAATGGTGCACCAAAAAAAGGACTTCAGGTGCTTTTCATCTGCGTCCTTTCCGCATACACACCCCAGGGCTCAACAGGCTGGATCCTAGGGGGGAAAATATCTCACTTCCTTTTTCCAGCATTTCCTTTCAGGCAGCACAAATCTCCTCCCTTTAACTCGCCCATGTTCAAATTCGAGACTCAAATGTCCAGCTGTCCTAATGACAGAGCTCCAATATCAGGCGCAGACGGTTCCCACAGAGTGCAGCTCATCTCCGAACCCAATTCAGGCCGGGCTGAGGCAGCGTCCAGGCGGGCCCAGTTCCCCCTCGGGCAGGGGTCTCGTCAGCAACTGCCCCAGAAACGTGCCTTGCTGCAGGGGCCTCCCTGGTTCATCGTCCACCTGGGCCTTCCTTCCCGCAGCCCCCATCCTGCCTAACAGCTGGATTCATGCCAACTGGGGATTCCCAAGGCCAGGGGGCTGGTCCCCAAACTTGGCAACTGGAAGACTTGTGGACTTCAACTCCCAGAATTCCTCAGCTAGCTTTGCTTCCCTTTTGATTCCCCTTCAGCACCGGAAACGGAATGCAGAAGGGGAAATGCAACTTAATACCCCAAGGTAGGGCAATGAGGTGGGGGGGAACCCCTCCTGGCTCTTGGAAGGGGTCCCTTTGGCAGCAAGATGGGAGCCCTTCCTCTCACACACACCCGGTCTTCTGGCCCAAAGACAGCCGGCCTTGGAGGTCAGGGAAGTCAAAGAGATCACTCCTTCTCCCGCAGAACTCAAGGCTGCTTTCTCCTCCTCTAGAGGGGCTAGCCCCTCACCCATCAATCTGACACCCCTCCCCAAAACCACGCACTACCTCAGGGGTCCCCAAACTTGGCAACTTTTAAGACTTGTGGACTTCAACTCACAGAATTCTCCAGCCAGCTGGCTGGAGAATTCTGGGAGTTGAAGTCCACAAGTCTTAAAGTTGCCAAGTTTGGAGACTTGTGACCAAGGCAGCCCTTGCACCGGGAAGATTGGGCAACCCCTGCCCCAAACTCAGGCAGATTAACAGATAACAGAGAATCCGAGTTGGAAGGGATCTTGTAGATCATCTAGTCCAACCCCCCTCCCCCCCGCCCAAGCAGGAGACCCTACACCATTTCTGATAAATGGCAGCTCCCCCACCGGCTGTCCCCCGCCTCCAATGCCAGGCAATCGCCCCTCCAGGCATGCCAGCCTCTATCCCAGGTGCAAAGGATCAGCAACAGGGCTGGCTGGACCCAAGGATTCTGGAGCCCGGAAGCACCACTTACAACTCCCGCCCACCCAGCCCTCCCTGGCATCATGGCCTTCTGTGGGAAAATGGCCGCCCTGCCCCCCCCCCCCATCCCCTGTGGCTCAGCCCCACACAGATGCAGGCTCACCTGGGCTTTCGGACTGGTTCTCTGGGGTCTCCCAGACTGATCCGGCTGCTGCCACCACTCCAAGGCTCCTCTTTCCCTCCAGGTGAGGCCCCCAGACTCGGCTCAGGGCTCTGGCTGTGGCCCCTGAGGCTCCCGCGATGGTCCCTCTCATCCTGAGGCCTCACCCTCCGGACCTCCGAGGGGAAAGCCAAGGGGGCAGCCATCGGGACGGGCTTGCTCTCGGCCTGCAGCCCCTCCTCCTCCTCCCTTCTGGCTCGGACCCGCTGCTTGTTCAGGGCGATGGTCTTGACGGAGAGCTTGTCTTCTTCCTGGGCCGCCAAAATGGGGGGCGAGGGGATGAACCGGGGGAGGTCTTTCGGAGGTCCTTTCTGGAGACCGCTGGCGGGCCAGGGCGGCAGGTCCGGTTCGACAGAAGGCAGTGCGGCCCCCGAGCCCCTCCGCTCCTGCTTGCTAGGATCGCTCAGGGCGGGAGGGAGGGGGGCCATCGAGAGGAAGGACGGTTTGGGGGAGGGCTCCTCGCAGTAAATGTGGCTCCCATTGATGCAGAGGGAGGACCCCGAGGAGGGGTCCTTTGGGGTCTTCAGGCCCTGGATGGCTTCTGGCAGCAGGTTGATCTGGGACACCTCATCGCTGAAGGCCCTCTTGTGGGTCAGCTGGGGGGAGGGCAGAAAGTCTCTTCCTGAGAGGGAGGGAGGGGAAGGAAGGAAGACAAGGGAGGGAGGGAGGAAGAAAGAAAGGAAGATGATGGATGGATGAAGGAAGGAAGATGAAGGAGGGAGGGAGGGAGGGAGAAAGGAAGGGAGGAAGATGAGGGAGGGAAGGATGAAGGAAGGAAGGAGAGGGAGGGGAAGGAAGATGAGGAAGGGAGGAAGGAAGGGGAAGGAGGGAGGGGAGGGAGGGAAGGGAGGAAGATGAGGGATGGATGAAGGAAGGAAGATGAGGGAGGGAGGGAGGGAGGGAGGGAGGGAGGGAGGAAGGAAGGAAGGAAGGAAGGAAGGAAGGAAGGAAGGAAGGAAGGAAAGAAGGAGTAAAGACATGGTCAGCCTCCCAGCTGCTCTGCCCCACAGAGGCACAATAGAGTACCATCCCCTTTGCTTTGAAGACAGCCTTTTCCAACTGGCACATTTTATTTTAAAATCAGATTTTGTAACCCACACTTTACACCAGGGGTCCCCAAACTTGGCAACTTTTAAAACTTGTGGACTTCAACTCCCAGAATTCCTCAGCCAGCTATTCTGGGGGTTGAAGTCCACAAGTCTTAAAAGTTGCCAAGTGCGGAGACCTCTGCCTTACACCTTTAATAAAAACTGTCATTGGATAAAAAGGGCTACCAGACTTTCTTTGGTTGTTTTTTTCCCCAAAACAGAATAATTCACCCAGCTTAAAAGTTGGCTGGGGTGTGTGTGAAATGACCCTCAGACCCTTAGTACTGGAGGGGGCGCCTCCCTCCCAATGCCAGGTTTCTTTTGAGGACGACTTACTCCAGGGGGGCCATGAACCTCTCTCCTCTTATGCCCAGCCCCCCCCCAAAAGCCCCGCAGAGGCAAAGCCCCCTCCTCCTCTGAGACGAGACCCAGAGGGGGCTACCTGCCAGATGCTGGTGCAACCCGGCAGCCGTTCGTTTCTTCCCCTGGGGGGGGGGGGGGCACCAAGCGCAGGAACTCAGTTCTCTGACTCAAGAGCGCCAAAGGAGCAGCAGCATCTGTGTTGGTGGGGGGGCGCAGGAGACCCTGGGGAAGTAGATCATCCTAGGGCCTGGAGGGGTCTTTCCTAAGGCCAGCCGGCATAGCCCCATCCCTGGCTGTCCCGCCTCCCTCCAGGTACTTACCGGCAGGATCAGTGGAGAGGCTGCTGTGCCGGCTAGGCGAGGGCGCTCCCCCTTCGGCGCTGCCCAGGGCCCCCAGGCTGCTGGCGGAGGAGAGGGTGCTGGCGGAGCCCAGGGAGGTGCTGGAGCGGGTCAGGGAGGAGCGGCGCAGCTGGCCCTTGAAGAAGAAGCTCCCCCGGCCCTTGTCCTTGGGGGGCCCCAGGCGGAAGTCGTCGTCCAGGGCCCCGCTGCTGCTGGGCACGATGGCGGAGGAGGAGTCCAGGTCGTAGCTGTGCTTCCCCTTCATCTTGTCCCTCAGCCGTCGGAAGGGCGAGCGCGGCTTCTCCTTGACCGACAGGTCGAACATGCTGGCCGTCAAGCTGTGGCGCGTGAACTGCAGGCTCACTTGGATCTCGCCCCTCTCTTTCTCCTTCTTGCCCGGCTTGGAGTGGAGCTTGTACCACCTGAGAGGGAGGGAAGGCAGGGCGATCAAACCCAGAGACCCCACGAGGGGCATCGGACGTCCTCGCGATGCCTCACTCCCGGCTGCCCTTCCTCAAAGCAGCCGGGCCTGGTCTCAGTGCTGCACGGCCCCTTGGCGGGCACGTCTGGGATCTGAAAATCCAGGGGCACCAGGTTGGGGAGTGTCCAGAGAGTGCCCTGCTCTCTGCCACCTTCTCTCAGGGTTTTCTTCTTGGCACATGCCCTGAGCAGGATTCGCATGGAGGGCCCTCTGCTCTGGCATAGCCCACCCTGTAAATAGCCACCTGGGTTGCCCTGGAAACAGTTGGCCCCCATCACAGCAGGGCTGCCCCCCAGGATGGGTTTTGTTTTCCTTCTTTCCACCAAGAAAAGCCAGCAGCTGGATGACCAACACCTGTCAGGCTGCCACCTACCACGCTTCAAGCCCAAGGACAACGCACAACTACCTAAGCATTGTATGCCCCACTCTGTCACGTTTCCCTACGAGACGGGCAGAGACCCTGCCTGGCCCCACTTTTGCCCGCGTGCCAGTTGTCATAAAATGGCCCCTCTGTGCCAGTGAAACAGATGCCAAGGAACTGGACCCAGTGTTATCCTGGAATGTCCATCTGGGCAACAGCAGGAATATGGGCAGGGCCAGGGTCTCAGGAGAGACCCTCCCCTGTTTCTTGAGCAGTAAGGGGGATGGGAGAAGGGAGAGAAATGGACTTTCCAGACCCTGTGAATGTGATCTTACAACAGGGGTCTCCAACCTTGGTAACTTTGAGATGTGTGGACTTCAACTCCCAGAATTCCTCAGCCAGCTTTTTTTCTTTGGAATTCTGGGAGTTGAAGTCCACACGTCTCAAAGTTGCCAAGGTTGGAGACCCTGTCTTACAATAAAGCAGCTCATAAGACTGAAACCTGAAAGTCCATTTCCCCTCCCCACTTCATAGCCAGCCCCCAAACTAGGGCGGGTCTCTTCTGTGCCTCCGGCCCTGCCCACATTCCTGCCGAGGGCTGAGCTGCTCTCCTGACCCTACCTAGCTGTCTCTCTCCTCCCTATGACCCACGTTGGGCAACAATGGCCCCTTCGTGACCTGTGGACTTCAACTCCCAGAATCCCTGAGCCAGAAAAATTGCTGAGCAAGCCATTCCTTTCCACAAGGTGATATGAAAGATCCAAGATAAACTATATACTAGTCCCTAAATGACTCCCCCCAGAGACGCAGTGGCTCAGCGGCTAAGACGCTGAGCTTGTTGATCAGAAAGGTCAGCAGTTTAGCGGTTCAAAACCCTAGCGCCACATAACGGAGTGAGCTCCCGTGACTTATTGAGGACCTGTATACTGCACAAGTCAAAAAGAGGGCTGTGAAAATATCTACAGACCCCTCGCATCCCGGACATAAACTGTTTCAACTCCTTCCCTCAAGACGACGCTATAGAGAACTGCACACCAGAACTACTAGACACAAGGGGAGTTTTTTTCCCAAAAGCCATCACTCTGCTAAACAAATAATTCCCTCAACACGGTCCAACTATTTACAAAGTCTGCACTACTATTCCTATTAATCTTCTCATCACCCATCCCCTCCCACTTGTGATTGTAGGACTGTAACTTTGTCGCTTGTATCTTTACGATTTATATTGACTGTTCCTAGTACGATTTGATTGCTTATTGTACCCTATGACTATCATTAAGTGTTGTACGTTATGATTCTTGACTCTTGACAAATGTATCTTTTCTTTTATGTATACTGAGAGTATTTGCACCAAGACAAATTCCTTGTGTGTCCAGCCACACTTGGCCAATAAAGAATTCTATTCTATTCTATTCTATTCTATTCTCCCAGCTTCTGTCAACCTGGCAGTTCAAAAGCATGTAAAAAATGCAAGTAAAAAAATAGGGACCATTTTGGTGGGAAGGGAACAGCGTTCTGTGCACCTTCGGTGTTGAGTCATGCCGGCCACCTGACCACGGAGACGTCTTCGGACAGTGCTGGCTCTTCGGCTTTGTAAAAGAGATGAGCGCTGCCCCCTAGAGCCAGAAATGATCAGTACATATGTATGAGGGGAATCTTTACCTTTTAAATGACCCCCCCAGCTTGGCAAACAAATGGTGCAAGTCTCTGCAGCCTCAGGAGGCCGAAAAACAAGCCTTCCGGAAATACCGGAAGTGCCAAAACGGGCCCATTTTCAGCCTCCCTAGACTTCCTTCGAGCCTCCGGGAGGGGGAAAAGGCCTCAAACAGGCCAAAGATCACCTGGGAGGCCTGAGCATGCACAATGCAGGTAAGGGGGTTGGGCAGGGTGTTGTGCACGCATGTGCAGGAGGGGCGCATTACACTGTGGGTGCCTACACGCATGCGCGCTTTCGGCACACCACAACAAAAAGGTTCGCCATCACTGACCTACAGGGTCCCTTCCAACTCTTAATCTGTAAGTAACGTCTGACTCTGCTACTCAGCCCCAAGGAAGCTTGAGCCCACTGCCTTGCAAGCGGGGGCAGGGGGGGGGAATTGATTGGGTCAATTTATATAGTGGCCCACCTCGACAAGGAATCTGGGAAGTGAACCGTCTTTAAAATCACATCAGAACATTAAACGCCATTACGATCGATTGTAACTACAAGAACAGAAATGCAAAGCCGCAGCCGAGGAAAGTGCAGCCGTCGCTACCACAGTCAGGAGCCAGCCCCCCTCTCCCTGCACATTCACTGCCCCGGGCCCAAAGCCAGGACTTTAGGCCAACAGGGTGGTCAGAGACATCCTAATCTCCAGAAGGAGAATAGTCCAACAGATGGGCACTACAGCAGACAAGGACCATCTTCATGGTGCCTAGAAAACAACCTGCACCTGAATATCAGCAAGACAAAGGAGATGGTGTTTTAGACTTCTGCAAGAAGAGAGAGGAACCTGCCCCGCTTTACATCAAGGGGGGCTGCTGTGTGAAGAGAGTTTCCTCCTTTACATTTCTGGGAGTCTACCTCAGCGAAAATCTTATCTGGAAAACCAACACAACCCAGGTGGCCAGAAAGGCCCAACAGAGACTCCATTTTTTTTTTTAAATTTCAACATTTATATGCCGCCCTTCTCCGGAGACTCAGGGAGGCTTACAGTCTATGGAGCACCATACTAAGTGCTCGGCAATAGCCTTCATTCCATTGTATATGCCTGCTTATTACTAGGGATTTTGGCCCCCGCAAGCGGCATTTTTACAAAGTCAGCTTATTGCCCCCAACAATCTTGGGTCCTCAATTTACCTACCCCGAGAGGATGGAAGGCTGAGTCAACCTTGAGCCTGGTGGGATTCGAACTTGCACTAATTGCAGGCAGCTTGCACTAAGTGCTAGATGATTAACAGCCTGCACCACCAAGGCCCTTTCCTTTCCATTTCCTCAGGGTCTTGTGAAAGGAAGTGGAACAATGACAGATGACCTCTTTTTACCGGTCCACTATAGAAAGTGTCCTCTCACATTGCATTACGGTGTGGTATGCTGGCTTGCCAGCCACAGATAGAAAAACATTACAGAGGGCGGCGAGCACAGCAAAACACATCGTGGGCTCTTACCCGATACCACTAGATGACCTCGCTAGGGCTCGCTGCCTTAGAAGAGCGAGGAAAATCCTCAGGGATGACTCGCAGCCTGGTCAGCACTTCTTCACTCTCCTACCATCAGGTAAGAGATAGAGAAGCATAGCCAGCCGCACCAACAGGCTGAAGAACAGTTTCTACCGGTGGACTGTCAGACTTCTGAACAGAAAATAATTTCATGTTGACACAGTACGACAGACTTGTGGGGCCAGCGTGTTGTGCCACAAGGTCACACAGTGTAATAAGATTGGGACTGGGTTAGGGACTTCTATCCTCACTGTGAGTTGTGTTGGGTGGGGTGCACGAAGGGAGTCTCAGCCAATCTCATTGTACACATGTCGTACTCTGACAATAAAGGGAATAATAATTTCCCAGATCCAGCAACCAGCAATCCCTGGCCGATGGGGACCCCAGCATGCCCATCCTGCCAGTCTGGGTGGGATGGGCAGAAACGACTGGGGGGGAGACCCCAGCCCCACAAGTACCCCAGTTCCAAATCATGAAGGGCTTCACAGCTGGCAACCAGCTGGAAGTAGACTGGGAACCAAGGCCTCTGGTGGGAGCGTCCTACACATTGAAAACTGATGCCATTTAACCACCGCCACAGCCGAGCTCTGCACCAGGTAAAGCTCCCGGATGCTCTTCAAGGACAACCCCAGGTAGGTCGCCCTTGAAAATTGCTTCTGTAGACTATATATATATATATATCAATATAAATCATTGCTTGGTCTTCCACCTCATGCTTTCTGAAGCAGCAGAGATGGAGAAAGTTCTCTAGAAGGTTGAGTGGAGAGCTGCAGGCAGGGGTGGGATTCTATCAGTCTGCACCTATTCGCTAGAACCAATTGTTAACATTCTAAGCAGTTGGGAGAACCGGTTGTTAGAAGAAATTACTGGCCTAATCCTGTAAGGAAGGCAGGAAGGAAACATTCTGGTGTTGCTTACAGAAACGGCCTCTCCGTTAACCCTTATTACATTCTTGGCAGGACTAGACTTCCTGTCTCAGGAACTTCTCTGGAGTTTTTTTTTCTTCCTTTGCTGGTACTTTGCTTGTGTGGAGTGACCATTCAAAGTTACAATGGCACTGAAAAAAGTGACTTATGACCATTTTTTCACACTTACGACTGTTGCAGCATCCCCACAGTCATGAGAGGCCAGGCGAGGAGATGCGTGCCTCGATGTGAGTGATATTGAGTTGGCCACACCCAGCCAATAACATGACCACCAAGCCATGTCCACCCAGTCACATGACCACCAAGCCCTGCCCACCACCTAAGCCCCGCCCACAGAACTGGTTGTTAAAAATTTTGAATCCCACCCCTGGCTGCAGGCCAAGGAGAAGGGAGGGAGGGAGGGAGGGAGGAAGAGTCCAATACCTGCCCCAGCTGCTTCCCAGCCTCAAGGCCAAGGAGATTTTCCTATCTGCCCTTGGCAACACAGCCTGGTTTCCCCAGCTCTTCCCTGCCAGCCCGTTTCCAGATAAATGTTTATTTCGAGAAGCTTCGGGGAAGGTGGGGAAGCACATGACTCAGCGGAGGCCCGTCAACATCACGCTTTTTCCAAAATACCCGGCCCACAATGAAGGAGGAAACTGATCTACAGCAATCCAGCCTGGGGTTGGTCACCAACACTCCAGAAAGGCCTCTCTCCGAAGCCCGAGCAGAGCCGTCCTGGCACCGATTCACTGCTCCTCCGTTTGCCAGAAGAACATCTGGCTAGCCGGCAGCACCGGGACAGGCAGCTGGCTTCGGGGCTCTGCTTGCCCTGCACCAAAAGGGCCTGAGAGAAAGGCTGCGACTGGGATGAGTCAAGGGGCTCTCCCTCCCTGGCAAAGAATCCGCCTGCGAATCTCCAGTTTCTGTGCTCCATTCCTTCCAGGGATGGGCTGGTTGGCCACTGAAAAGCCCCTTCCCCACACAGCCCAGAAGGGACTCAGCTGAGGATGCTCCAGCCAGGGCTGCCCACAACGCTTCCCACAGTTTCCCACTGCTCTGCAAATCACTCCCCCAATTTGCTACTGTGCAAAGCAGATGAGGGACGGACCCTGCTGCAGGCAGAGGAGCAAAGCAGAAGTGGGGGGTTCCCTTGACAGGAGAGACCCCCCCCCATTCCCTCCAGGTGTCACTTCTGGGGTTCCAACTGTAACTCCTTCTCCCTGCCCTGCATCCGGGAGGCCCTGCTTCGCTTCTCTTTCTGGAACCAGCTGAGTCAACTCCCACCCATTGGCTTCAGCCCTAGCACCCCAAGTGGGCCGCCTGCCTTGGAGGCTGTGCCCCAGAGGTGCCCAGGAGAGGTGGCAGCCTCCCAGCTCAGGTTTTTCTCTTCTTGCCAATGAGGTACCAGCCGGGCACACAATGGGTGCCATGTACATTAAAGCAAGCAAAAGCCAACCGTTCTTCTACTCTCAGAGGGCAACACCGCAACACCACAATCTTTGGACATGGGCTATTCCAGGATTCCCAGACCCTCTTCAGGGGACACCCCTGCCCCAAGGTTTAGTCTGAGCTGGCTGCCTTCTTTGTTACTTCTCGGCTGCCACAGAACAGCCCCCGCTCTCCTCATTCCCAGTAGGTACTGACCGCCATGCTCCAACATGTCTCCCGGTGACTTACAATATTCCAATAAAAACCAAAGTCAATAAATAAAAATAAATTTCCGCAGAACAGCAGCAAAACCCAAGGCTATAAATACATTCCTCGGAGTCTCAAATCCGGCAACCCCGTGAAAGGCTAAAGACTCCACAAAGCAATTTTCTAAAAGAGGCGTTTTATTTCCTGAACGTCTGGCGAGAAAGCTCCCCGAACGCTTTTCTGGGGAAAGTGCCCTGAATGGAAACGCACCGGTTTGGGGGCTCTGCCCAGAATGGAAGTGGGGGCTCTATTTGGGAGGGATGGGATGGGTAAAGAGAGGGCACCGAGTGCCAAGCCATGCAGGAGTGTTTACTTTTTACGGCAAAAATGAGCAGCTCAGCAGCTTCCCAAAAACCCAGCTGGCATCACCGGTGTTCTGTATGTGTGGTCATCTTAAACCACCACAACTACCTGGGAGAGGCTGCTGAAGAAACGGAGTCTTCACAGGAAGCCCCATACAAAATGCACGGCAGTAGTCTATTCTAATGCTAACAGAAGTAGGGCTGAAGGGTCCTTTTGCTCTTTGCTCATCTTGGTGCCGATGGCTGGTGAGGAGCTCCTGGCAAGATCTGCCGGTCGAAGAACCGCTCTTTCTGTCCCACCTACTCCTTGAGCAGCTCCCATAAGTCCGGATCTCCCGGCCATGATCCCTGCGGCCTCCCACCCTGAGTCTGCAGCAGAGCCCACAAGCACCTCCATCCCACCAGGATTCACTTCCTTTCAGCACCCGACAGCCTTCCAAGGTGTGATGACCCGGGGCGTGGCACAAAGGCAACCCAGTCAAATAAGCAAGGGGAGTCCTTTTATTATCTCTAACTTTGCCCCCAATGTCCAGGTTACCTATGGCGGGGAGAAAAACTCTCCCAGGAACAGTCTTTAACTGGAGAAAATTCTGTCCAAAACAAGATACATACAGACTGTAACTAAAAATCCAAACAACCCAAGGTGCAGTAATTAACTTGACAGGGCAGGAGAAGGAATTTCAGATTTGAAAACATAGCAAAAGTCACACAGTTGGGAAGATGCCAGGAACACAAATAAGCCATGACAATACAAGATAAAGTTACGTTTGCTCCCAACCGCTTGCTATGTGCAGCTTCCTCTTTTATATATTGTGTTCCCAGTATACGTAAATGAAGGGAATCAGGGCCCTTTCCTCTCCCATAAGCCATGCAACTCATGTTGCTCCCTTCTCTGTTCCTCCCTGCGTGCCCTAGGATGAAGAGGGGGGTGGGCCTGGGTCTTCCTCTGCACTCCCTCTCCCTTGTTCTACCTCTCTCCTGCTCTGCCCAGCCGGACTTTGCCCCTCCCCAGTTTCCTCCACAGTCAACGGAGCCACACTCCCACTCCCTGTCAGTTGTTCGGCTTCCCCCTCCGAGTCAGATTCCAACAGGAGCATGACACAAGCACTCTCAGTCCCATTCGGCTCCGAGAGGCCTATCAACCTGTTGATGGCACATCACCCTGAACCAAGGAACATGGCTGCCGGCACCCCAAGCTCTCCTGTGGGTCAGCCGTGGGACGCCTGCAAGGTTATCTTCCCAACGAAGTTTTCCTCCAGCCTTCTCTTGACACTCCAGTGCTGTAATTACAATAACCATCAGGCTCAACCTGCAGGGCCGGCAGCAGGCGAGAGACGGCCGTTTCCCAGCTTCCTCCCTTTCCTCCCGAGTCCAGAGCTGCTACTGCTCCTCCTGCTGCTCCTTCCTCCACTGGTTGAAGGCAGGACAGGCTCCCAGTCGGTGGAGCTGCTGAAGAAGTTCTCGCCCTGGTTCAGAAGCGTTATTTGTGCTCCTGGCCTAGGCCTCTCCCGGAGAAGTTTTTCCCTCCTGAACGTGGCCTCTCTTGAGGAGTCTTGGCTCTTCCTGGGCCTTCTCGGTGTAGGCCCCACTTCATTACTCCCCTCAGGAAGGCCCCACACCAGCTCTTCCACTCAGCCACCGGATTCCTTCGGCCACTTCAGTTGTCCCACAAACACCACGGAGGTGACCAAGACACCCAGCAACTGCTTCCACACAGCGGAGGCCTCCGACACACATTTGCCTCATTGCTCGTGTGCCACCCAGACCAGTCAGCCAAGCTCTGGAGTTCGGCCCCAAATCTTCACAACGACTGGCAGCTCCTCTCTCAGCACAAAGATGGCGGGAGGCCCAAGAGGCAACCATGATGCCGCCCCCACCCCACCCCACATCCCAAACGGCCTTCCAGACCCTGACCACAACATCCGGGGAGTTGTGACTGATGGTTCCAAAGTCTCGAGCCACAACAGTTGTCATATAAAAACCTCACCACCACCCCTCAGTACACAGAGCTTTTCTGAAGGACGGACGGCTGGAAAAGCCAAATGGGGGCCAGTCCTGGCTGCGTCTCTTCTCTGCCTCCCCCTCACCCACCAGAAATGCCCCTTTCAGGGAAGGGGGGCAGGAGACGACCCAAGCAATAAAATTATGAGCATCCCTTCACCTATTGTTCCGTTTTTTGGAGTTTATGTTTGTGTTATAATTTATAATGACAATTTTATGTATCTACTCCAGAGGCGGTATTCAGCTGGTTCAGATCGGTTCTGGAGAACCGGTAGCGGAAATTTTGAGTAGTTCGGAGAACCAGCAAATCCCACCGCTGACTGGCCCCGCCAACCCCATCTGTTCTCTGCCTCCCATGGAGTCCCAGTTGATCGGCTGGGTCTCCTTTGGTTGTCCTGCACAGGAGAACGGAGCTGGAAAGCAGGTTAGTGGGGTGGGGAGGAAAGGGGGATTTTGCAGTATCCTTCCCCTGCCACACCCACCAAGCCACGCCCACAGAACTGGTGGTACAATATTTTGAATCCCGCCATTGGGGAGTTGGCATGACAGATGACACTGAAGGGGGAAGCCCATTCCAAGGAGACGGGGCAAGCCAGAGGTAGCCCCCAGCCCAGAGCTGGATGGGAGAAGGAGGAAGACGCAGGATAGACACTTCCTGCACAAGAGAACGGAGCTGGAAAGCAGGTTAGTGGGATGGGGAAGGAATGGCATTTTGCAGTAGCCTTCCCCTGCCACGCCTACCAAGCCACATCCACAGAACCGGTAGTAAAAAAAAATTGAATCCCATCACTAAACTACTCGCTATTTCAGTTCTTCACCCAAAATAGCTTTTTGTGAGATAACTGGCTATATAAATTAGATAAATAAATAAAACATTAATAAAACTCCTCAGGTCTCAATCTTCCCCCAGAAACAGATCAGCTCAGGACAGAGTTTCCAGTGGGGTGTGGGGAGCCTGAAATATTTACACACACACACGCGCACACACATACACCTTGGTCAAGTAATGCTGAGGAAGGCCCCTTGATCAGATCAAGGGATATTCCAGACAATTTGTTTATCTGTAACATTTATTAACCACCTATCTTTCCACACAGTAACTCTGGGCATCTTACAACATTAAAATCACAAAAGGCCAAAACAGAGAAACCGGGTGGATTTCTCTGGATTTTCTCTACCTCTGGAGCAATGGGACAAAAAGCAAAAAAAACGGAGGAAGGAAAATAACTGCCCCAAGATTAGGGCATAAAGTATAATAATCACAAGAGAGTGATGATTGTGGATGGACTACAGCAGGGGTCTTCAAACTTGGCAGCTTTAAGACTTGTGGATTTCAACTCCCAAAATTCCTCCTCCAGTCATGTTAGCTCAGGAATTCTGGGAGTTGAAGTCCACAAGTCTTAAACATGCCATGTTTGAAGACTCTTGGACTACAAACAGGTGAATGTTTAACACTCAGTTTCTTGAAAGCGAATCACATCTATAAACCAGCTGTGCTTATCTGCCACAGGGATGGTTCCTAATCAAAGAATAGCTGACTTTTAAAGTTAAAAGGGCATCTGCACACGGACTGTTTCCCTGTATCATAGGGAACGCGAGAGCAGTCAGAACAGAATAACAGAGTTGGAAGGGACCTTAGAGGTTTTCTAGTCCAACCCCCTGTTCAAGCAAGAAACCCCATACCATTTCAGACAAAGGATTATCCAATCTCTTCTTGAAAACCTCCAGGGATGGAGCACCCACAACTTCCAGAGGCAAGCTGTTCCACTGATTAATTGTTCTCACGGTCAGGAAATTCCTCCTTAGTTCCAGGTTGCTTCTCTCCTTGATGAGTTTCCATCCATTGCTGCTTGTCCTGTCTTCAGGGTCTTTGGAGAACAGACTGACCCCTTGACATTCCTGCCCCTCTCATTTGCACAGAAAGTCCAGGTCAGCCTAATTGAAGGCCTTGTGCTGTCCAGCCAGTGCATGGGAATTGAATCCAAATTAACTGTCTTTATACTGATGGGCTTCAGGACTTCAAATTAAACATCTTTTTACTGTTCTGTATTCTGTACAGTGGTAGATTTGTCTTCTGTACAGATGCAGATAGATAAACTCAACAAAACGTCCATAACAAAGTACTTTTATTAGTTCATCAGGTATCCTCATAGTTCACATTTGTGACAAAGTTCTTCTTTAATGACCAATCCTTTGCATATCTGTTTTATAGGTAAAAAGATGATTATCTTCTATCCTTTTTCCCTCATCTCATAGCGATAGAAGTAGAACAGTTACCACGAGTCCATGAGTTCAGACAAGAGTGAGGAAAACTCCCCCAACCCACTGAGGGTCAATTTAGTGACCAATTAGGATTACAGATATGGTCAAGTGACATGGACTACATTTCCCAGGATATCTTAACTACATATAACCATGATGCATTATCTTAAGGGGACAGCTCACAATTGCTATCTAACTATCCAATTCCCATACACTGGCTGGACAGCACAGGCCAATTGGGAAGCTGGGGTCCCACTGATTGGGGTTCTCCTCCTGTCCTCGTCCCCCAGCCCAGCCCAAGGCCCTCTTTCCCCAACTGGCACCCTCAGAAGCCGCAATCCACCAACTTGGGGGAGTGGAAAGCTGCAGATCATCAGGATGACACATGTTCTGATTGAGAAAACGTAATGCGGAATCTGTCTATATTTGTGATATATAGTAAATAGGGAAATTGCTATTAAGGTAGAATGAAGGTGGCTAGCTCGAACTACTAACCAGAGGGGACAATTTTGAATTAATAGAATAAGGATTTATAAAATTGCAAATGTGACAGAAAAAGGTAATATGAGAAATGAACACAGAAATGAGATAAGAATTTTAGATAGCATTGTAAAATAAGACATGAGAATATCCTAAGAAAAACGAAACAAGTTATAACATGAATTGAAATTGGATAATACTTAATATTAATAAGGATAACGTTATATGAAATTGAATAAATAAAATGAATAGGTAATTATGTCAGGTTTGCATTGAGGTGTGAAACCTGGAACCACACTGCTTGCCAAATGAGAATTTTTTATTTAAAACAAAAAACAAAAATTGGGGAGGAAATTAAATAATGAAATTGCTAGGTATGTTTAACTGATATGGCAGTTGGCATCAGGAGAGTACTGAAATGTTCAAAATAAGCAATGAAGGATTATGACTCAAGGTGAGGTGTATTAAGAGAGTGTATTAAGAGAGATGATTGGTATTATTAACTTTGCTTAGACTAAAATGTATGATATATTAATGCCACACCGTTAACGTATTGTTGTGTATGCGTAAATTGAAATTTAAAAAAAAACTTGGAAAAAAAAGGATGACATCCTCCTTCTATCCAGGGCGCCCAACAAGGCTGTGATGCATTCAGAGTTGAGAAAGGCAACCAGAAAGGTAGGGGTTCAATTTAGAGGAGAGGATGAATAGAAGTTTGCAAGGAGGGATGCTGTGGGCTGCCTTCAAACACCTGAGGGGCCATGACATTGTAGAGTAGGGGTCTCCAAACTTGGGAATTTTTTGAGACTTGTGGACTTCAATTCCCAGAATTCCCCAGCCAAGCTGGCTGGGGAATTCTGGCAGTTGAAGTCCAAAAGTCTTAAAGTTGCCAAATTTGGAGGCCTCTGTTGTTGAGAGTTTGGACATACAGAATTCTCCCTCGCTCCAGAGGGGAAGACTTGAATTCACAGGAGGAAAGGAAAACCCCCTAAGGAAGACCTCCTGGTCAGGAAAAGGACCCGATTAATGCCCGCCATGGCTTCTTTTCCTTCACTGGAAGTTTTCCTACAGAGGCTGGACAGCCACCAAGCAGGGCTGGTGCAGTGAATGCCGCTG
Source organism: Bungarus multicinctus (assembly GCA_023653725.1). NCBI lineage: Eukaryota > Metazoa > Chordata > Lepidosauria > Squamata > Elapidae > Bungarus > Bungarus multicinctus. Next base: position 7,358,678 of record CM042849.1, read on the forward strand.
GATGCAAGGGGTTACGCTTGATGACCTTTTAGGACCTTTCCAAATCCTAGTCCTAAAGAACAACGGGTGTGCTTCAGGAAACGCATGAATTTTTGAGATGCACCTTTCCTCATGAAGTCATTGAACCGCGATGGGTTCTCAGCTTAAATTCCAAAACATGTTAGGCAACAGCTGCACAAAACTGCCATTTCCTCTGCTGGGTGTGGAGAATGGAGGAGCCACTGAGGAACGCAACTCATGAGAGAGAGAGAGAGATTCCAAGGGGGATGAGAGCAACCTTGGCAGGCTTCCAAGATTCCCCACAAGAATAAAATTGCATTCCTGGAATTCAGGCAACGCCCCGTTTCCTCACCTGGCCCACCCCAAGAGCTGACACAAGGTGTCCTTAACAGTCCTCAGATCGCCACAGCAACTCAAAAAGAATCAAGAGAGATTGCAATGCTGCCAGGTGATGGAAAGCGGATGAGGGTATTGGGCACCACCAAACCACCCCCCAAAGACAAGGGGCCGGGGCCTGAGGGCTTCTGGGAGAGAAGGAAGGCCTAAGACCTCCATCTTTTCATCCTTCAGGCTCTTCTCAGCCATTAAGTCCAAAGAAAGCCATTTGAAACTTTGGACTTGCAAGCCAATGAGAGCTGCTGTCATGCCCCTGTCAGAATCTGAATCGGAGGAGGAAGCCAGACAGCTGACAGGGAATGGGGGTGTGACTCCGTTGGCTGTGGAGGAGGCTGGGGAAGGGCAAAGTCCGGCTGGGCAGAGCAGGAAAGAGATAGAACAAGGGAGAAGGAGTTCAGAGGAAGAACCAGGCCCACCCACCCCTCTTCATCCTAGGGCACGTAGGGAGAAACGGAGAAGAAAGCAACATAGGTTGCATGGCTTACGGGGGAGGAAAGGGCCCTGATTCCCTTCATTAGCACAGCTGGGAAAACAGTTTATAAGAAAGGCAGGCTGAATGCGGCAGGCTGCTGGGAGCAAACATGAGTTTATCCTGTGTTGTGGTGACTTATCTGTGTTCCTGGCGTCTTCTCAACCATGTGAGTTTTGCCGTGCCTTCAAGTCTGAAATTCTTGCTCCTGCCCTGCCAAACTAATTACTTCAGTTTGGCTTGTTTGGACTTTAAGTTACAATTTGTGTTGCTCATGTTTTGGACTTCATTTTCTGCAGTCAAAGGCTTTTCTTGGGAGTGTTTTTCTCCAGCCAGAAGGTAACCTGGACATTGGGGGCAAAGTTGGAGATAATAAAGGGACTCTGATTGATTATCTAACTGTGTTGCCTTTGTGCCATGCCCCGGGTCATCACAGCTGCATTCCAGATCTGGCAAAACAGGCTGCTCCAGCGGTCCTTTCGATGAAGCAGTGCGGCCTGGAGGGACCCAGGACACGTGTTGCCTTCTGTCAGGGCACCTGCCTCGGGGAATAGCCTCCACTCTATTAGCTTTGACTCTCCTGGTCTTCTGGAAGTCGGCGAAGACTTGGCTTTCAGCATGTGAAGGGGCCTGGACTGGGTTAGATGGCCAGATGTCACCGTGGCTTGTACTTGCCTCTTGTAAATTGTTGTGGAGTGCTGCATTTTTATCTTTGCTGCCCAGGTCACCCCTATAAATAACGAGTTTTCCTATTCTGCTTTTAGGCCAATTCCTGGCATTCCCAGGTTTAGTATGGCAGCCATACAGGAATTCTGGCTTAGGCCACTCTGAGAAGTTTTATTTTCCCTTGGCTCTCCAGAAAAGTTGGTTCAGGATGTCCAACTCTCCCAACTAATGGAAGGGAAGGCTGGGGTCGTCAGAGGCTCTCCTGCGTGGTGGCCATTCCCAAACCCACCCTGGCCCAAGAGCCATAATTAGTGCTAGATTTCAACACAGACAGGAAACCTTCCGCCCGCAGCTCACTGCAGCCTTGCAACGTCCCACAGCTCTTTGCACCAAGTTCAGCTTGCAGCCATCCACGTTGAGCAGCAGCTGGTGAGAGAAGGGGAAATTGCACCACCTTGCTCAGAAGTAACACAGGCCCTGAAATCGACCAGAGGAAGGAACCCCGGAGGTCAGGTGGCATGTGGCTTCTCTGAATTGGAATACATTGTTCAAAGGGACTGTCACGCCCTCCGGATTTCAAAAGCTCTGGGGGTCCTTGATGCTGAGCTTGGTTGACCCCTTCATTTTAGCTCTGAGCCACAAATACTCTTCTTCATTGGTTCCCCCGAAGCTTGTATCCAGCCAGGCTGTTCAGGTCCCGAAATACAAGAAAGAACATTCACCTTCAAGAGCCACATTGGTTTCCACCTGGACCAAATCTTCTCAGCCTCTGTTCTGGGACTCCATGGCTGACTTTCTGCAGGAGGAGCCTTTCCTTGCCCAGGCCCAGTGTTTGCCATCCTTCTTCTTGGGGCTGAGCCTCCCCCCTCGCACCCCCTTTCATTTCAGTCTTGATACTCGCAAATTGCGATGCCCAGAAGTCCATCTAAAATGGACACCTAACATCAAAAACATTATCAAAAAAGCACAACAAAGAATGTTCTTCCTGCGCCAACTCAGGAAGCTCAAACTGCCCAAGGAGCTGCTGATCCAGTTCTACAGAGGAATTATTGAGTCTGTCATCTGCACCTCTATAAGTGTCTGGTTTGGTTCTGCAACCCAACAGGACAGACACAGACTTCAGAGAATAATTAGGACTGCAGAAAAAACAATTACTACCCACCTGCCTTCAATCGAGGACCTGTATACTGCACGAGTCAAAAAGAGGGCTGTGAAAATATTTAGACCCCCCACATCCCAGACATAAACTGTTTCAACTCCTTCCCTCAAGACGACGCTATAGGGCACTACACAACAGAACTAGACACAAGGACAGTTTTTTCCTGAATGCCATCACTCTGCTAAACAAATAATTCCCTCAACACTGTCCAACTATTTACTAAGTCTGCACTACTATTACTGCTAATCCTCCCATCCTTCCTTTCACCCATCTCCTCGAATGTATGAATATAACTTTGTTGCTTATATCCTAATGATTTTTATTGACTGTTTCCTAGTATGATTTGATTGCTGATTGTACCCTATGACTATATTTACTATATAACCTATGACTGCATAACCCTATGACTATTATTAAGCGTTGTATCTTATGATTATATATATATATATATATATATATATATATATATATATATATATATATATATATATATATATACTCTTGACGAATGTATCGAATGTATCTTTTCTTTTATGTACACTGAGAGTATTTGCACCAAAGACAAATTCCTTGTGTGTCCAATCACACTTGGCCAATAAAGAATTCTATCATCTATCTATCTATTAGGTGAGATGCCTCCAAATGGCAGCCAAGAGCACCCGGTTTTCTTGTGATCTGCCCAATGTTCTTTGGAGACATTGTCAGAAGTTGCAGAAATGGCTTTTCCCACCCCAACACTCCTCTTTGGAAGTTAGTCCTAGTGCTAACCTAGATTTACCTCCTTGAAAGTTATTTTCTTATTATCCCAGAGAAACAACCCCGTCCTTCTTCCAACACAACTGTGGTTGCTTCTTAATTTCTAGTAGATTCATCTCACAAGGCCTGAAAATGCGGGAGAGGAAGACGGCAGGAAAAGTCCTGTGGCTCCTGCAGGCCCAGAACATGTTGAAAGGTGGTTATGGCCACAGACAAGATGTGCCAGGAGAGGCCCAGAGGTGGCTGGAGAACAAATAGTCAGCCTTATCTCAAGCCAACAGCCCCGAGTTCACACAATTGTATGACATTTGGAACAATCGCCTGGGATGAAACCCGGCCTGCATTGAAGCAGAGAGCAGAAGGAGGTTCTGGGGTAGGGACACCCAAGGAGATGAAGGAGAGCGGTCCCAGGAAGTTTCCTATGGGAACAAGCCAGTATGTAACCCTAATTGATGCTCTGCACCCCGGGCAGGAAGAAAACCCTGGAAGTGCCAGCAGCAGAGCAACAGCAGCCCAACCTCTGCTCTGTTCCCCCTTGCAGGCTCCCATAATGTTCCCTTCTGGGCAATATTGCACTCCCTTTCCACTCAGCGTGAAACATTCAAGGCAACAAGTGACCAAACAATTTAGCTATTCAAAAACACAAGAACAAAAACACAACCTGGGCCAAAGTCAGCACACGACACACCCTGGCTGCAGCTGGTGGGCAGCCTGGTTATAACAACAGAGGCCTTCAGCAAGGCCAGGTCAGCAAAAACAATGGTGCTAGGCGTGGACAGAAAGGCAGGTTCTCCCAGCAAGCGCCCAGTGCCCTCCAGCAGGGACTGGTCAATTCCCTGACCAGGGAGGAGGCACCCCACAAGACAGCTCTCCCACACTGGCATCCCAAGATGCAAAGCCCCCTCTCCCAAGAGGCCCCAACTGGGCACCTGCAGAGTGTAATGGACACCGGACTTCTGGGGCAGAACCAATCAACTAAGCTGGGTGAATTTTAGTATCGGCTGCTGGAAGTCCCTTTCCCACAGCGGGCCTTCGATTCCAACTTGGGCACCCTTGCCTGGGGACTATGGGAGTTGAAGTCCAGCCTGCCTGGGGGGTCACCAGGAAGGGGAAAGTGAGGAGTGGTCTGTGCAGCTTCCCCAAAGGGACTGGATGAGAAGGAATCCATGCCGTCTCTGCTAAAGGGGAGGGAGTTGCAGAAGCATCGGTCTTTCTGTGAGACCTGGGCACGGCTCCTGCAGTGGCCACCCCAGAGGCTGGAAGACTGGGGAAACCAAGCAGGGATGCAGAGACCCTGGTCCCTCACAGCCATGCCAGTTTCTAAGCCCCCCTAGAGGAACCAGGGTTAAGGGAGAGGCCAAGCCAGCCAGCAGAGGAACCCCCACAGACTCCCATGAGCCTGCATTCTCTCAGGGCAGCCAACCTCCACATAAAAGAGCCAGGCTCTCAAATTCTCCATCCCAGATGGGTGTCCCCTCCCGCTCCTACAATGGGGATGGCCAAGGGACCCCAAGCACGCTGGCTCCAGTGCTCCTCTTTCCGGAGCCACAGGCATTCCTTGCCCCCATGCAGGAGATCAGAGGCCCCTCAGAGAGGGGGCTCCTTTGCAAAGCAGCTGCTCCTGGGCCTTTGGGGCGCCAGTACAGCCCCCCTCCCCACCGGGCATCAGTAGCCACGGGACAGGCCTGAGTGGGCAACCCTCCAGATGGGACAACCTGCAAGTGTTGTCCCAGGTGTGCCCAATATCTGGGAATATGGGGTCAAGGTTCCCCTGGGAGGCGTTGGCCTGCCTTCTTTTATTCCAACTGCACCTCTGCCCCCCCCCCAAAAGGTCCAGACTAGAAATCCAGCAGCCCCAACAGAGCCCCCTCCTCCAGGGCTCGAGAGGGGCCTTCTCTCCCCTCACCCCCCCCCCCCCCCCCCCCCCCCCCGGGCACAGAATGGACAAAGCGCCTCTCGGGCTCGGGAAGCTGGAAGACCAGGGGCGTCCCCGCCCGGTGCTTCTCCCCCCCACCCGGCACTACGCGCCCTGCGGCGCCCGGGCGCCTCCCCCGGCCGCGTCCCGGGAGTGACTCGGCGTTTCGGGACCGCAGCGCCGGAGCGGGAGGGAAGCCTTGCTCTGAACGCGCCCCAGAGCCCCGCGCGCCACTCACCGGTCCGGGTGGGAGCGTCCGTCCTGCAGCAGCGCGGCCAACGGGAGAGCGGCGCGGCCCAAGAAGCGGTCCGGGCCCACCAGCGCTCGCTGCCAGACCACCAGCTGCAGCAGCTGCGGGTCGGGGTCAGGCGGCGGGGCCTGGCGGGCGGCTGGCGGCGGCGGCGGGGGCAGCTCCAGCGCGCACTGCTCGGCCCAGCGCGGACAGCCGCCCTTCTGCGCGGCCACGGCGGTGCGGTGCTTCTGCCGGCCCAGCTGCAGCGCCACGAAGGCGGCGTCGCCCGGGCCCCCCTTGGCCCGCAGCCCCCGCGCTTGCACCACCGCCACCTGCACGTGGCTCGGCAGCCAGGACGGCGGCGGCGGCTCCTCGCCCGCCCGCGGCAGGCTCATCCCGACAGCGGGGAAGGGGCGGCGGCTCCTGCGGCAAAGTTTCTCCGGCTCCCGCGGGCGAAGCAGACGGACGGCCGGCAGGCGCGGCGGTGCTGCAGATGCAGTCGGGTCGCCCCGCCCCCGTCCGGCCCAGCGCCCCCCTCCCGCGCCAGGAGGACCCCGCCCTTGCGGTCTGGCTCCGCCCCGCGTCCGGCCGGGGGTGGGGGGTGGGCGTCCCGCGCAGAGCTTCCCGGGCGGGCGGGGTCTCTGGGCCTCTTTGCGCCCCCCGAATTTCGGGGGGGGGGGCTGGGTCGGACGGTTGCCGGGAGGCCCCGGATAGGCAGAGCCGCGCCTGGCCTCCTCTCCCGTCGGGCTGCTCAGCTCGAGTACGGAGAAAGCCGGTCGCGCCCTTCGAGTAGGTTCTCCTGCTTGAGAAGGGGGCTGGACTACAAGACCTCTAAGGTCCCTTCCAGCTCTATTCTGATTGATTGATTGGACAGCCTCCGCGCCCCCAAGACTTTGCAGCGCCCACAGGCGCCCCTCAGCGGGGGCCGCTACCCCGCTCCGACCGCCCCACCGGGGACTCCGTTCCCGACTCCGTTCTCGGACAGGGCGAGAGCGGCGGCCCCGCGCAGCATCGGCGGGCTGCGCTCGGGAAAGGGCTCCGCCGGGAGTTCTGCCACAAAGGGAGCAGCCGCCAAGCCCCAACTCTAGGGCGCCCCATTGGTAGGAGCCCTGGCCTCGAGGGGCCGCTAAGCCCAGGAAAGTTCGGATTAACCGAGGTTTCTCCCCCGCCCTCGGATAGCTGCCCACCTGGGAGGGGGCGCTTGGTGTAAGTGCAGGACGAGCGGAGGGTGGGGGGGTGGAAAGAAAGCGGCAGGCTCGGGACTCCAGAACAAGATGGGGGGGGTGGACTGAAGCTTGGGTCAGCTCTAGGTAGGCGCTGGGGTTACGGACCCTAGAAAAGCTGAGTATTTTTCCAAGCGTGGAAAACTTAATTTTATAGACAACTGGACTCCCCCGTATCTCTGGTTAGCTTACAACACAGGTCTCCAAACTTGGCCCCTTTAAGACTTGTGGACTTCAACTCCCAGAATTCTCCAGCCACATAGCTATTCTCGAAGTCGAAGTCCACAAGTCTTAAAGTGGCCAAATTTGGAGATCCCTGGCTTACAACTAAAACCCAACTCACTAGAAGAAAAATACAAGAGACCAGAAGAGCTAAGTACAAAAAGTCCCCCCTCCCCCAAGGAAGGCCTGGGAGGGTAACCAGGTCTTCAGCAAAGGAAAAGTGCCCACTTAAGTGACATAATACCTGTCAGCCCTCCAGTGACCAGCAAGACTAGAATAATCGGATCTGTCTGTAATGGTATATGGCAGCGGTAGGGAACCTTGGCTCTTTTATCACTTACGGACTTCAACTCCCAGAATTCCTGAGTGAGCCATAAAAGGTTCCCCATCCCTGGCCTAGTGGTTTTTCAGTTGTGAGGGAAATCAATTTTTGACTTGAATGGGACTGTTTAATATACAAATGTAGGACATATAAAGAATATTGATCATTCAAGTCAAAAATTAGGACATTTGTATATTGAACAATCCCATTCAAATCAAAAATGGATTTCCCTCACAACTGAAAAACCAGTAGGCCAGGGATGGGGAACTTTTTATAGCTCATTCAGGAATTCTGGGAGTTGAAGTCCATAAGTGATAAAAGAGCCAAGGTTCCCTACCACTGGTATATGGGAATGGCACCCTATTCTGTTGGGAAACAGGAGGAAGAGCAGCAGACTAGGCAGTGGTCAGATCAGAGGCAGCTGAGCACAGTAGAAGGAAGGAACGACTAACATCTCAGAAGGGACCCTCCCTAATTTCTTGGTCTGTAAAGGTGAGGGGGGTGGAGCAATATACCTTCAGACTTGCATGATTCTATTAACCTAACCTTACAAAAAATATAGCACTAATATTCCTGAATGTGCTTTGTATTTGGACTATCTTGGAAGGCTTGAGATCTGTGCTGCCAAATGTTCTTTGCTGCCATCTAGTGGTTATCTAGGTTATTGCAAATCCAGGGGTGGCTGCAGCCAGCTGGGAAAGTAAAGGAAGCAATTGGGGTCTCCAATAGTTTCAGGTTGCAATCTAATCAAGGAAGCCATAGTGGCAGTAATGGTGGGCCTTCAGTACAATTCTACTACTTCGTGCCTAGCCAGACATTCATTATCCAGGGTTTAGTGCTGGGTCAAAGCATTGATTGGGCATGCATTACAGCAGGGGTCTTCAAACTTGACAGCTTTAAGATTTGTGGACTTTAACTCCCAGAATTCTTCCTCCAGCCATGTTAGCTCAGGAATTCTGGGAGTTGAAGTCCACAAGTCTTAAACTTGCCAAGTTTGAAGACCCTTGCGTTACAGTGACTGAACTAAGAGAAGAGAGGGAAGTTGTTTCCTCTGAGTTGCTCTCAGTTGTAGCAGGCCAGGGTTGGAGGTGAGGAGGTGGTACAGTGACAGTCCGGAGGAGCTGCCTCTCATGGACCAGGAGCTCCAGCGATCAATCCTTATTTACTGCAAAGATGCTCTAAGACAGGTGTCTCCAACCTTGGCAACTTTAAGACTTGTGGACTTCAAGTCCCAGAGTTCCTCAGCCAATTTGTGGACTTCAAGTCCCAGAGTTCCTCAGCCAGCTTTTGCTGACTGAGGAACTGTAGGACTTGAAGTCCACAACTCTTAAAGTTGCCAAGAATGGAGACCCCTGCTCTAAGAAGCCAACATTTCTCAACCTTGGCAACTTAAAAGATGGGTGGACTTCAACTCCCAGAATTCCTTGGCCAGCATGCAATCTGGGGAATTCTGGAAGTTGAAGTCCAGTCAAGGCTGAACAACATTGGACTGACCCCCAACTGAATAATCATCTTCCTTTCTGAGCTAGACAGATCACTCAGTGGTGTGACCATAATATCCTAAGCTTCTCTTGAGTGGCTCAAAAGGTCAGCTCTGCCACTCTGGCCATTTGCCCTGTCCCTCTTCATCTCTGGCCCCAGGCAAGCAGCTTTGGATAAAACCAGTGATCTGAAAAAGGAGGACTTTTCTGAGTAGTTTTGTGAGCAATCCCGGTCAGTCTGAGATGGCTCTGAAGCTCCATAGTGGAAAACTGGGGGAAATGGTCCAGCTGAGGTGCCTCCTGGAACCAGATGGTTTCCCTGAATGTCATTTGGGAACCTTCTGGTCATTTGTCCATTGCTGTAGCTCTGGCCAATCTCTGAACATGGAAAGGTGGCTGTCGGTGGAATAAGGATGAAGGAGCCCTCGTGGCACAGTGGTTAAAGTGCAGGATTGCAAGCAAATTCTGCCCACAGCCTGGAGTTCGATCCTGACAGTGCTCAAGGTTAACATTAGTTATTAGTTAAAGCCCAAAAAATTATGAATACTTTGCTCCACCCTACCACAATGGAAAGATTTCAGTTTTTCTCAGTTCTCCTTTCTTTTCAGAGCACAAGAGATACCTACCAATTTGGCCAGACCATCCGTTAATTCCTCGAATACCCTCGTGTGCAGGTCATCTGGCTCTGCAGATTTAAATTCCTTGCGAGTAATCTGTCAAGGTTCTGGCAGTTACCTCAATTAAATCATGACTCTCGAGCCAAACTTCCAAAACTTCAAAAGGGTTTATTGGGAGTTAACATGTCGGCACTGCCTGGGTGTAGCCGACTCTGAGATACATAATTCACTGTCACCCTTGACCCTGGTTTTCCCCCACCCCCTGAGTGTATCATAATTCAATGGGACACCAATTCTCCAATGGGACACCTCCATAGCCCAGAGTGATCAATTATGCTCTCCAATTAGATTTTTGTACAGCAGAAACTTCAATCACTTAGTTACTTTGAAAAACTATTTATGGATTGCACTTTTGATTTCCAAGCTGCCTCACTGCTCTTTCAAACCTTTCTGCTCTCCCTTTTTGTTGGCAACTCTAAAACGACCATAGATCTATTTTATGAGTTGACACAATCCTTATATTTCTATTAATCTCAAGATGAAATCCTGCTCCATCTTCTTCACAGTTGCCTGGTGGAGCACTGTAGGAAATGGGATGCTAATGGGATATGAAAAGCTTACCTAAAAACACGCCAACAATTGAATTATCCAAGGGTTATTTTATTAAAACCAGCAAACTCTGGGGAGCCACTCTGGGTCTCTCGTCCTCAAGAAGGAAGAACTTTCGCAGATGAGTGCATAGAATTGCTTTGCAGCCGATAAGGCACAAGCACGGTCCAGAAAGGGAAGAGTTTGTGATGTAAGCAGTCTGCGCTTGAAAAGGGAGAGTCGATTGAGCTGATGCCCCAAAGGTGCTTTTCAAAAGGCAGCTGGGCTTTCTTGGGTTTTTTATCCCTTGAAAACGTTTCACTTCTCATCCGAGCAGCTTCTTCGGTTCTCCGAAAGCCAGGAAGTCCACTTGCCTTATGAAATGCACCTTCGCCACAACCACGGCCTGGAAGATGGAGAATCCCCGTGGAGCTGGCTGCCCCTCTGATGCAGGCCACCTCCACCTCCTTGTCATCACTTGCCGTCACTCTGCTAAACAACAAATTCCCACACCACTACTTAAATTAACTACTAAGACTGTATTACTGTTCTTCTCATCCTTAACTAGTAGTACCTATCTCTTTCACTTATGGCTACATTCATGTTGCTTGTATCTTTACAACTTACATTGTTTCTTAGTATGATTTGATTGTGTAGTAGTATCCTATGATTATCACTAAGTGTTGTATCTTATGATTCTTGATGGATATATTTTATTTTTTTTCATGTACACTGAGAGCACATGCACCAAGACAAATTATTTGCATGTCCAATCAGACTTGGCTAATAAAGGTATTGTATTGTATTGTATTGTATTCCATTCCATTCCATATTTTCTATTTTACTCCATTCCCTTCCATATTTTCTATTCCATTCCATATTTTCTATTCCATTCCATATTTTCTATTTTACTCCATTCCATTCTATATTTTCTATTCTGTTCCATGTTTTCTATTCTATTCTATTCCATTCCATTCCATTCTATTCTATTGGGAGCAGCTCTGAGCTTTGGGGAATACAAGGCACCTGAATCTGCAATGGAGTAAAACTGACCTTGAAGAAGTCGCCAAAGAGTAATGAAAGGGCAAGGAAGGTCCTGCCTCTCCTTTTCTCTTGGTTTGAGGAAGACCTCTACGCCTTTCCCATCCCAAGCTGAGGGGCCTGCTGGGTGTATCCCACTGAGATATTTGCAGTCCTAAGAGCTGCTTTTCAGGATTCTGCCATCCAGGATGCGGGTTACCTTTATGACCTGTTTCCTTGTTGGTGTTCTGACTGAGGCTTCCCAAAAAAGCACTAAGCAGACTCTTTGTCACGACCAAACCCCTTTTATTAAATGAAGGTGAATTTCTTGCAAAATTCACATTCAGCCAAAGGCCTGGCAAACAGTCTTTCAGGAGTATAATCAGGAGCTCAAACCTTATCTATCTCAGAAAGCTGCCTGGTAAATATGTCCAAACGCAGTGCTGACAAGGAAGGGCTCAACACAGAGTCTCTGAGATGCACAGGCAGATCTTCACACTGCTGCAACGAACAAATCGTTTCCTGCAAAAGCCCCCCCCCCTTTTGCTCCTCTTTTAATGCCTATGGGAGGGGCCATTCACCGTCCATCTGTGGCTTTGCTCCCATGCCCACCCTTAGTTCGTAATTTTTCTTTCCTTTTGGCAGCTCTGTGCATGCGCAGGCTGGGAACCGGCTCCAGCTGCTCTCCCGCCTCACTGCTGTCTGAGCCCGAAGGCAGCTGATAACTGCCAGACTGCCCTGGCCCCATCTCTAACTCTGATGCAGAGCCCTCATCTGAGCCTTCCTCAGCCTCCAGGACTGGTCCAGGTTCCTCCCCAACCACCTCACTACTGTCCGACTCTGCTGCCAATTCCACTAGCCACTGGTGGGCCACAACAGTTGGAGGAAAGTAAGCCCCGCACAACCAAGGATGTGGGAGGGCTTCTCTTCCTTTGAAGAAGCTTGTAGGATGCTTGCTTTCATGACTGTGTTTTTCTCCTCACTCCTGCATCTTGGCTCCGGGGCAGGACTAGAATGGGCCCTGCCAGAAGGAGACCTTGCCCTCCCTGGTACTAGGACAGCCTGCCAAAGGCCTCCTGAAGCACCCGGGCTGCCCACAGCCTTCAGGGGCAGCAGAATCTTTGCCCTGGAAAAGAGCCAAATCTCCTCCATTCGCTCCACCAGTTTGTCATCCAGAACAAGGAGGGAACTATGCTCACCCCCCACCCACCCCCGCAGGCCTGCTGGTAGATCGGGGGCTGCCCGGGAGGTTGGCCCGGGAGGTCCAGGGCATGAAGTGGGCCAGGCTGCTCCCAGGGCATTCAGATGATGGGCAGCAGAGAGTAGGAGAGATTTCTCACCAAAGGGGTGGGGCTTCTGCCCCTTCTCAGTGGCATGGGCCGACCTGGAGCCGCCCATGTTGCGGGAGAGCAAGAGCTTCATTTGGCTTCTGCCAGGGATGGGATTCTACCGGTTCAGGTGAACCGGATGTTAAATTTACATCTTGTTTGCCAAACCGGTAGTTGAACCCAACAGCTGGCCCATCTTAGGAGTCTCCATGGCCCGTTTTGGATGCAGGTAAGTGCAGAGTCCACATGGAAGCTCTGGGAGGGCAAAAAATGGGCCGAACCGGAAGTCTGGAAATGGGCCTGTTTCTGGCTTCTGGAGCCCAGGGGAGGCCATTTTAACTCTCCTGGAGGCCCGAGGGAAACCTCCGGACTCTGGGGAAGGTGAAAAATGGCTGAACCAGAAGTTCCGATAGGCCACACACACCATGGCCACGCCCACCCAGCAACTGGGCAGCAAACCAATTGCTGATACTTTTGAATCCCACCCCTGGCTTCTGCTCACCCGATTGCTTGAGGTCAGCCTACGGCCCAAACGGGTGCAGTTTTGGTTCAGCCTGGAGAATTCATGGCACAAACTCCAGCCGGGAGTGGGACAGGACCTCTTTCCGGGAAGGACTTCTGAGCATCCGTTCCCCGGTGAACATCCGGCCAGGCCTTCCACATGCCCACTCAAATGCCCACCTGCAACCCCAGGTGTGCTGTCCAGACAGTTTAGAGTTAATGGGATTTGGGATAGTTAGTTAGGAATGGAGAGCTGTCCCTTTAAAGGAATGCATCATGGTAAATGTAGTTAAGGTATCCTGGGAAATGTAGTTCATGTCATGTGGTCACATCTGTAATCCTGATTGGTCACTAAATTGACCCTTGTTGGGTTGGGGGAGGCTCCCTCACTCTTGCCTGAATGCATTACCATGCAGTCGCTTCAATCATCATGGGTATGAGACTTTATTATCTTTCTACACTATAAAGACAGATATGCAAAGGATTGGACATTAAGAAGAACCTCATCATAACTGTGAGTTGTTGGGATGCCTGGTGAACCAATAAAAGACACTTTGTATGGATGCTTTGTGGAGTTTATCTATCTGCCTTTCTACAGTATTTGTGCAGGACAGGCAGAATAGTAAAAAGATGGTTATCTCTTCCATCCCATATCGTAGAGGCAGGGGGTAGAGCTGCTACCACGAGGCTGTGTGTTCAGGCAAGAATGAGGGAGCCTCCCCGACCCACCAAGGGTCAATTCAGTGACCAATCAGGGTTACAGATGTGGCCACATGACATGGACTTCATTTCCCAGGATACCTTTAACTACATTTACCATGATGCATTCCCTTAAGGGGACAGCTCTCCATTCCTAACTATCTCAAATCCCATTAACTCTAAACTGTCTGGACAGCAACACCAGGCCAATTGGCATTTGAAGGGGTTCAGGCGGCTGCCCGCTCACCCCCAACTTGATGCCCGCCACAGCAGTCGGCCAAAGGGTGGGAGGGCTGCCGAGGTTGTGGACACGAGAACCCTCAGGTTGTCACTGGGGTGAAAGGATACCGCACACCTTGTGCCTTCGCACAATATCAGGGATGCAAAGAGTAGAATTGTGGATGTCACCATGATTTTGCCCTGCCCTCAATGACAGTTTGCATTGGAGAGAGGCCGCTTGAGGGAAGGCGGGTGGGTGGACGGAAACAGGCCCGGTCCAGCTTTAGCCAACCGTGGCTTGCTGGACACTGCTGTCTTTCACCTGATCCTGAATCAGATCCCTTCAGGATCCTCCTCTGAGCTTGAACTGGACCGAATGGGCGCTTTGTCCTCTTCCAACCCCAGTTTGAGGGGAAGGGACCCTGGGCCGCCTGCCAGAGCCACAGGAGAGCCACGTGTGGGAAGGGGCTGCTGTCCGCCCCCCTCTGGACCACCACCCCCAGGAAGATTCAGAGATGCTGCTTCTCTGCCTCAGTTTCCCCAGCCGGTCTGCTGCTTCTCTAAGCAAGGAGTGCCAGGGACCCCTAGTGGCAGATCTTGGGAAGGGAGAGTTTAAGCTCCCAGTTCAAGCTGCGGTGTATGTGTGTGTCTAAGGTGAGGGGCACATCCCCAGAGAAGGGGAAAGCTGGGGGGGCTTAACTGCAGCCCCCTCACTGCTGCTGAGCCCAGGGCGCAGAAGAGCCTCTTCGCTCTTGGCAGCTGTTTAGGGGCTCTTCCCTGCCTTCCGAGTCCTTCCGCTTAGCCTGACAGACAGAACGTGAGGTGGGGAAGGTCTGCAAGCCCAAAAGAGACCCCCTGCCCCACCCCTCCCTGCTCAGTTGCAGGTGCTTTGAGCAGGCAATACCGAGGTCAGGGCTCTCAGAGGGGGAAGAGCTGGGAGGGGGGAGGGCACAGAGGCAGCTGCTGCCAGCCTCTTGTTGACCCCTGGTTGAAAATAAGCCCCCTCCTCACTTTTTCATGGCTTGACTGCTGAATGCAGAGACTCCGTTCCAGCCAAGAGCTACTCAATTAAAGTGACTGGTTGATTGCAGTAATTGAGCAGCTATTAATCTGCATTCTCCTTTCCGGGTGTTTTTTATTTTAAATGGTTCAGATATTGTTCTATTTTTAGAGGTCGTTTTGGTTTCCTGATCTCAGTGCCAGCCTGCCGTGTTCCACTCAGCCTCTGGGGGCCTAAAAGAAACCGGGGGGGGGGGGGTGTTTGTCCAGGAGCCATGATGACCCCCATTTTCAGAGTCTTTTCTCATAATAAAACACAGACTGCTAAAGCCACTTAGATCTTCCTCAAACCTCAAAGTGGTGGTCCAAAATCAATCTCCCCACCCTCACTGGGGGCTCCATGGTAAGGGACCGTGTGTCTGTGTGTCTGTCTGTGTGTGTGTAGGGGTCCGCCAGGAGTTACTGCAGGTGTGAATCCTCAGTGGTGGGATTCGAAATATTTTACTACCGGTTCTGTGGGTGAGATGTGGTAGGCGTGGCTTAGTGGGTGTAGTTTTGATTGGTGGGCGTGGCAGGGGAAGGATACTGTAAAATCACCCTTCCCTCCCCACCCCCATAACCTGCTTTCCAGCTCCGTTCTCCTACGCAGGGCAACCAAAGAAGAGCCAGCCGATCAGCTGGGACTTGGGAGGCAGAGAAGAGATGGGGTTGGTGGGGCCAGTCAGAGGTGAGATTTGCCGATTCTCCGAACTACTCAAAATCTCCACGGTTTTCCAGAACTGGTCAGAACCGGCTGAATACCCACCTCTGCTCACAATGCCAACCAACAACTAACCCTCTTCCTGGGCATCCCTGGAGGATCCTTTCCAGAGAGACCCCCAAGGGGTTCCCTGCCCTGCCAAAACCCAAGAGAGAGGCCAGAAAGGGTGGGGGGACCTCTTGGCTCTGGCCCACTGGGACAAACCCTCCAAAGGGAAGGAACGGACCGTCCAGGTGTGGGAGGTAGAAAGGAGACGAGGCCCTGTGCCCATTCCTTCAGCCCCCCTGGCTCTGCCTGCCCCTTTGTGGGGCATGCTAGGGGGTCTAGTGGGGCAGAATGAAGCCTGTGAAACCTTCCCCCCCACCCCAAGAGAGCACAGAGCCCCAGAATTGCCCTTCCGCGATTCCTCCTGCAGCATCAGCCTGACTCAGCCCAGGGATTCTGCATGCCACCCACTCCTTTCTCAGGGTGGGTACCCTATGAGGTGGGCATTGCTGGCACAGCTTCCAAGGGTCTCCAAGATCTCACTCCCATTTGTGAGGCTGCCATTCCTGGATACGTCCAAGTGAGGAGGGGGCTCCCATTGGCAGCGCCTGAGAAAGAGGCCCGATAAGGACTCTGAACAGCCCCCACCCCACCCCAGGAGAACCCTTCAAGGGGGCTCGGTCCTGGGGGGGCAGCCCAGGGGACAAGGTCTCCGAGAAGCCAGTCTTAGCCACCCAGCATCTCCTCTCCCCCCTCCACCCCCGCCCTGCTCAGCAAAGGGCTCTCTCTGGCTGATCTGGCCAGGGGCTTTCTGACCCCCACCCCCTTATCTGGGGATCTCTGCTCCATGGAAAATGGTGCCGGGCTCTGATGGGAGGCAGATAAGGCAGGCAAGGCTCATTTCCTCGGCTCGGCCCCAGGAGCCTGCCTTATCTGCCCCATCTCTGCCACATAGCCAGGGCCTATTTTGGCCTAATGTTCCCTGCTGCCTTTTCCTGCGCCCGCCGGGCACAGGGCAGCGGTCGTTCCACTTGGGAGCCCACAATTAGCTACAAGGAAGGGTGGAGAGGGAGACTGAGAGATCCTTGTTGGGCCAGTTCCACTCTCCCACACACATCCATTCCCTGCCCCAGACACACACAAGGCAAAGTCCTCTTTAAGTCGCCCCTCCCAGCAGGCAGAACCAACTCTTGGACTGCAGGGGTCTCTCCATCCTCCCCTAAGCCCCCTGACAGGCTGCTGCTGCTCCCTCCTGGTCTACTTCTGCAAAAGGCCTTCCCTGCCAGACTGGGGAGGAGGGGGGCCTTCCATGAGGTCCTGCTGTAGCCTCCCCCCCAGGACAAACCTACCACACAGCACAAGCCCCAAAGAGGTTCCAGAAGGAGCCGCTCACACCGAGGGCAGAACTTGGCTGCATCTTCCCAGGGGGTGGGGGTGGGGGGGTGGCACTGGCGGATGGATTTCAAGCAAACAGCGACTTGGCAGTGCCAGTCCCGGGCAGAAATGGGATATTGCCATGGCCACCCACGGCTGTCCTGCTGAGCAACCTTGGCTGCCCATTCATCACCCTTCTGCTGCTCCCTGGCATTTTGGAAAGGAATTTGGGCAGTGGGGCGGGGGGACAGATCTGCACTTCTGGGAGCCACTCATTGAGGAGGGGGCGTGAGGGGGGGGGGCAGGGGAGAGCAAGCCAAATTTGAGAAGCAGAAAGGCACTGCAGGCACCTTTCAGGAAGAGCTGGAGATCAGCAGCCTCTGCAGAGGCCACCAGGGGATTTCAGCTCCTCAAGGCCAAAAGCAACCAGCCTTGGTGGTGGGGGGAGCTGCCATGGGGCGAGGGAGGGTGAGGGGGGGGGCAGGACAGAAGGAGCAAGTCTCCTTCAGGGGTGGGATTCAAATTTTTTAACAACCGGTTCTTTGGGCATGGCTTAGTTGGTGGGCGTGGTTTGGTGGTCATGTGACTGGGTGGACATGGCTTGGTAGTCATGTTAGTGGCTGGGCGTGGCCAACTCAACATCACTCACATCGAGGCACGTATCTCCTTGCCTGGCCTCTCGTGACTGTGGGGATGCTGCAACAGTCGTAAGGGTGAAAAACAGTCATAAGTCACTTTTTTCAGTGCCATTGTAACTTTGAATGGTCACTTCACACAAGCAAAGTACCAGCAAAGGAGGGGAAAAAAACTCCAGAGAAATTTCAGAGATAGGAAGTCTAGTCCTGGCAAGAATATAATAAGAGTTAATGGAGAGGCCGTTTCTGTAAGCAACACCAGAATGTTTCCTTCCTGCCTTCCTTACAGGATTAGACCAATAATTTCTTCTAACAACCGGTTCTCTG
Organism: Bungarus multicinctus; assembly: GCA_023653725.1. Lineage (NCBI taxonomy): Eukaryota > Metazoa > Chordata > Lepidosauria > Squamata > Elapidae > Bungarus > Bungarus multicinctus. Next base: position 7,376,571 of record CM042849.1, read on the forward strand.
AACTGCTTAGAATGTTAAGAACCGGTTCTAGCGAATAGGTGCAAACCGGTAGAATCCCACCCCTGGTCTCCTCACTATCGCCCTGTCAGGTTTGTACGTTATGAGCAAAGCTCCTGGCGGCTGACTCTGCAAGCAAGTCCCTCCAGGCCCATCCAAGATGCAGACCCTGGTCCCCTTTGGACAGGGGCCTCCCCTCCTTGGGGGTCCTGTGCAGAAACCTTCTCCCCACCAGAGCCAAGTGGCTTTCTATTCCCTACACACACACACAAAACCCTCCTTCTCTGCCCTCAGTCCACTTCCCCCTGGCTGTGCCCCTTCCTCCCCTCCTCCCTCCTCCTGCCCTGGACACACCCTGCGCTGGGTGGGCAGGGCTCACTTCCAGGGGGCTTGCCCTGGGAGAATGCCAGGAAGTTTCTTCAGGTGCCAGGATCAGAACCTCGAGGGAAGGGCAGTTGTGAAGGGGAGGGCAGTGGCAGAGCAACCAGCAGGTTCCAAGGGGCCAGGGATGGGCAGGGATGGTATTCAAAATTTTTTACTACCAGTTCTGTGGGCGTGGCTTGGTGGGCGTGGCAGGGGAAGATTACTGCAAAATTCCCCTTCCCTCCCCACCCCACTAACCTGCTTTCCAGCTCCGTTCTCCTGTGCAGGGCAACCAAAGGAGACCCAGCCAATCAGCTGGGACTCAATGGGAGGCAGAGAAGAGATGGGATTGATGGGTCCAGTCAGCGGTGGGATTGGACGGTTCTCTGAATTATTTAAGATGTCCGCTACCAGTTTTCCAGAACTGGCCAGAACCTCTGGACCACTGGATCCTGCAACATTCAGGGCCATCTGGGAGGGGCAGGCTCAGAGAAGGGCTGAGGACAGCCCCCATCCCTGTGAACCAAGAGAGGAGAGACCTTCCTTCTCAAGGACAACCCTGGCCCTATTTCAGCAGTAGTCTGTGCCCAGGGGGCGATGCCTCCCTCTCCCCTTTATCCTGTCAAAAAAACCCATTGTTTTTGAAGGAAGAGGAGTGGGGAGTAGTTTCTGGATTTTTTCTCTTTTATGGTGATCTTAGATGTTTGCTTTATTGCAGATGGGGGGGCGCTTTGGAGGAAGAGATGCTGCGAGTTACTGTCAGTCAACCAAGTGCGGAAAGGCCCCTCAGCTCAAGCCACTCTGCTACTTGGAGAGCCTAATCCAGGGATCGCCAGCCTTTTGGACCTCAGGGATCCCCAAATTCATAAATTTAAATCCCGCGGAGTAGAGACCCTGGGAAAATCCCCCAAAAGGTCTGCAGGAAAATTCCCCACCCTGTTTTCCTACCAATCATTCTTTATTTAGGATTGCAGAATACTGTCTCCAGCTCCGTTCTCGGGGGTGGAGGGGGGGGGAGAGAGAGAGAGACTTTTGGCTTCATGCAAGGAAAGCAGCAGAAGAAGCAGAAGTCCTTCTTTCTCTCTCCCAGACTCTGCCAGAAATCAGTCTTTGTGAGACTTGTCACACTGGAGCAGCCTCTTGGAGCAGGAGGCCTTGTAGGGTCCCAAAGACTCATTTCTGGCAAAGTTTGGGGGAGAGAAAGAAAGACTTTTGCTGCTTTCGTTGCGTGAAGCCAAAAGCAGAAGAAGAAAGAAGCAGAAAGAAGAAGCCCAGTGGCCAGGCCAGCAAGTGGGACGAGTGGGGCAAGTTCCCCCCTCCGCCCTTCCCCCCTCCCCTCACTACCTCGTGTTGTTCACAATGCAAGCAACACAAGCCTTGTGTTCCCGCGGGCCATGTGGGTGGCGAAACCTTCTGTTCCTGTGCAGCCTGGATTAATTGCTTTGGGGGGCACATTTCTCTGCGGACCACCAAAATTTTCTCATGGACCACCAGTGGTCCCCAGCCCACTGGTTGGTGACCACTGCCCACCCACCCCATGCCCATGACTGGTGGCAGGACGGGGAAAAGTGGCTGCCAGCCTCTGCAGATTAGAGGAGCTGAACTGGAGGGCTCTTGCCCTGGAAGGCTACACTCTGCCCAAGAAGGAGAGGGGGGGATTGGGGGGGGGCTGTTTGGCCTGGAGGAGCCTGCCAAGAACGGCCAGGCAGGAGGGCCCTCCCGCCGCATCACCACGGACATAGCGAGGGAGCGGGCAGGGAGCTCAGGGGCAAAACGCCGGGCCCTTGGGAAGCTGCTGCTGCAGGAGCCCCGCGAAAGGAAGGCGGCAGGGAAGCAGCCGTGCCCCCACCTTGCGCTCTTCCCACGCCTTCCTAGCGGAGAGCTCCGCGGGTCCATCCTCCGCGGCCATGAAGAGGGGCGCCCTGGGCCGAGCGCTCATTTTTCTCTTCGGCTCTGACGGGCGTCTCCGGCTGGCTGAGGGACGGAGCTCGGCTGCCAGGCTTTAGCCGAGAGGCGGCTGGAGGACGTGGCCCTGCTCGGGTGCCCTGCCGCTTCTTCTTCGAGGGCTGGCGCCGCATCGCTTGGGCCGGGCTGGGCAGGACAGTTTCGGTGGGAGGGGGACGGTCTTGCTGCGCCGGACCCGCTGCAGGCAGGGCTGGTCTCCCACGGGGTGGGGGGCGCCGTGCCCCGGGCTCCAGCAGCGGCAGAGAGGCGTCCAGATCCAGGGGGGTAGTTCCCTTTCTGGTCGCCACTGCCCATCTCGCCTCCCCCCGCCGCTGTCCAATGCGCCGGACTCTCGGTTCTCAGACGAGGCTGACCGGATACCAACCGCCCTCCCTCCACGGGAGTGCCCTGGAGCTGCCCCGCTTCCATCGCAGGGCGCGGGGCAGGTCCGGGCGGGGGCATGAAGGCTTCCCCACTGATCGTCAGTGCCCAGCTGGCCCCTGATCCTGGACCTGGCCAGAGGAAACCCTTTGCGAGTCACCTGGCCGGAAGGAGCAGTTGCCAACCTGGGCTCTGCACCCGGGACCCTCCTTGGAGACTTCCGTCTGGCCCCCACAGGCCAGGCAAGGGGAGATGCCCCAGAGGCAAGCAGGGAGGCCAGGCATTCCCCCAGAGAAAGGGGCCTCTGCAGGGATGATGTGGCCAGTCTCCCAATGAAAGAATTCCTCAGAAGTCCCCAAACTTGGCAACTTTAAGAATTCCCAGAATTCTCCAGCCAACATAGCGCAGCACAGCATAGCTGGCTGGAGTATTCTAGGAGTTGAAGTCCACAAGTCTTTTTTTTTTTAAATGTATTTTTATTGAATTTATTTTATTACATCATAAAATATCGTAATTCCAACAGCATTCTTGGCATCCATACAGGTTCTTAATTTAAATATCATAATACATTATATTATGTTTATCTAATATTAAATAATAGTTTCCGCTATAATTACTATTCTTATATCTTTATATAGTTTACATATTCAGATTTTACTCTCATGATTATTCCAATTAGATTTCTTGTCTACCTTCTTAGTTCTGTTTGTTAGCCATTTATACCAATTGTTCCAGATTAAAAAGAATTCTGAGTCATCTTTTTCTTTCAGTCTCAATGTTAATATGTTCATCTCAGCACTTTCCATTATTTTACATATTATCAATTCTTCGTTGGGAGTATTTGGTGTTTCCCATACCTGTGCAAAGGCTATTCTGGCGGCTGTTGTAATGTGTAACAATAAGTATTTTACCTCTTTTGGTAATTCCTAGAAATTCCTTGGTGATTCCTAGAAAGAAGGTTTCTGGTCTGAGCTCAATCTGGTACCCAATAATCTCTTGTAACCAATTTTTGATTTGGATCCAATATGTCCTGGTCTCAGGGCATAGCCACCACATGTGGTAAAATGTACCATCAAGTTTTTTACATTTCCAACATTTGAGGAAGTCCACAAGTCTTAAACTTGCCAAGTTTGGGGACCCCTGCAGTCAAGCTGCATGGAGGCTGGGAGCAGGGGTGGGATTCAAATTTTTAACAATCGATTCTGTGGGCATGTCTTAGGTGGTGGACATGGCTTGGTGGTCTTGTTATTGGCTGGGTGTGGCCAACTCAATATCTCTCACATTGAGGCACGCATCTCCTTGCCTGGCCTCTCATGACTGTGGGGATGCTGCTCCTCGCCTGGCCTCTCATGACTGTGGGGATGCTGCAACAGTCGTAAGTGTGAAAAATGGTCATTAGTCACTTTTTTCAGTGCCATTGTAACTTTGAATGGTCACTCCACACAAGCAAAGTACCAGCAAAGGAGGGGAAAAAATTCCAGAGAAGTTCCTGAGACAGGAAGTCTAGTCCTGCCAAGAATGTAATAAGGGTTAACGGAGAGGCAGTTTCTCTAAGCAACACCAGAATGTTTCCTGCCTGCCTTCCTTACAGGATTAGGCCAGTAATTTCTTCTGACAAACGGTTCTCCGAACTGCTTAGAATGTTAACAACCGGTTCTAGCGAATAGGTGCGAACTGGTAGAATCCCACCCCTGGTTGGGAGGGAGAGCCAATTTTCCCGGCCCTGGGCTCCCTTGGGCCAACTCTGCCCCCCTCCCCAATTCTGAAGCTGGTGGATATTGTCCAAGGGGCTGTTCCCTGATATAGATTCCCCCTCCCCATTTTAATGCCATTTTTTGAATATAAAAGGGGAGATTTTTCAGAAATAAGGAAAAAGAGCCTGAAAAAGAAAGCCAAGAGTCCAGGATCCTAGGGGGAGGTGGGGGTGGGGGGAAAATCTTGGTCACCCAGACCAGGGAGCTGCAGCTTGCTTGGCTCTCTGGGAGACAAGAGCCGCACCCACCCAAAGAAGGAGAGCAAAAACAAAGGACCCCAGGAGCAGATGAAAAGAGAACAAAGGAAGGAGAGAACCAGAGGAGGGCATCTCAAAACAGCGAAGGGAATAATCCTCCTTTCAATATATTCAGAACCAGAGGCTTCCAAAGATGGATGTCTGGCAGAAGTTGGGGAATTGACAGGAGAGGAAAATTTTGCTGTTGGAAACTGTGGAAGTCACAATAAATAGTATCAGTGAAAAGTAATTGTGGCGACTCAGGTTGCAAAAGAGCCTCTGTGTGTGTGTGTGTGTGTGTGCGTGCGTGTGCATGTGTGTGAGAGAGAGAAGGGGGGGAGAGAGATTTCTGCCTCTGGCCAGGGGGCTTCATGGGTGCAATTTCCAGCTGCAGGTGCTGGGGGGAGCTGGAGCCGCTGCCTTTTTACCAGAGGACCTGGGAGGCAGGGTGGGCAGTGAAGGGGAGTTGAGAACAAATGAAGAGTTCAAATGTGAAACGATTAAAAATAAAATAAACTACATCGAAGGGAGGCGAGATAAGGCGCCTGAGCTCTTTCTCCCTATTTAACATTCATTGGATTGAATAATCAGGCCTCATTATCTCAAATTGGTTGCATATTTGCCCTCAAAATGCTAATTTGAAAGTTGGCTGCGAGCACCGTTCTGCCTATTTTGACTAAAATATTATTTTGTTTTATTGTGCACTGCCGGTAGCTCCAGGGGCTTTTCCAGTTTAAAACAAAATAATAATAATAATAATAATAAAAAATTCTATCAAAGTCTGGCCCCGGAAGAAAGCGACTGGCGGCCGAGCCTGCTTTGCGTAGAAATGCCATTTCCAGGCCTTGAAGTAAAATTAGGGCCCTTATCAGCTTCTTTTAGGGAATGGACAATTTATCATTAATCTCACAGAAGGAAATGGAGGGAATATTTTTATTCTTATTATTTCACCAGGGGGCGAGGCTGGGCTGCCCCTCCTGCCGAGCAGGGCAGCTTCTGACCTCTGCTGAGAGGTGGGGGGGGGGGTTCCTTCATTCTGAACCACCCATTAGCCCTGCGAAAGGCCCCCCTTTCTGGGCCCATAAAAGGGGGGAGCAAAGCAACAGAGGCCCCTGGTCAGTCAGACCAAGGGAAAGCAGCTGGGTGAAACCCTCCTACCAGACTGCAGAGGAGGGAAGCCCCCTCCTGGCCAGAGTATTGGGGCTGGGGGTTCCCAGACTAAGGGAACACAGGCTCCCTTGTCCTACCCCCCAAATAGAGGACTCTTCGCAGTGCATTGATGAGATATTTGGCTGGGACCCAGCACTGCTCTGAGGCTGCCCCAACCAGGCAGCCCCCCCCCCCCCGAAGATCTGTCCCTTTTTCAGCTCAGAGGCCCCAGCAAGATGCGATGGGGGTGGCAGAGAGGAAGGGTCCAGGGTAGTGGTGGGATTCAAAATTATTTTACTACCAGTTCTGTAGGTGTGGCTTGGTGGGTGTGATGTGGCTTGGTGGGCATGCCAGGGGAAGGATACTACAAAATCCCAATCCCTCCCCACTCCACTAACCTGCTTTCCAGCTCCGTTCTCCTGTGCAGGGCAACCAAAGAAGACGCAGCCAATCAGTTGGGACTCAGGAGGCAGAGAATAGATGGGGGTGGAGCCAGTCAGAGGTGGGATTTGCCGGTTCTCCAAACTATTCAAAATTTCCACTACTGCTTCTCCAGAACCGGTCAGAACCTTCTGAATACCACCTCTGCAGGAGGGGCTGTGGAGGCAGCTGGTTCAGGGCCTCCCAGCTTACTTACTTATTACTTATTTACTTACCTATCTACCTACTTACTTAGTACTTACTTATTACCTACCTACCTACTTACTTACTACTTACTTACTTTCATTACTTACCTACCTACCTACCTACTTACTTATTATTTACTTACATACCTACCTACCTACTTACTTACTTACTTATTACTTACTTACTTATTACTTACTTATTACTTACTTACCTACCTACCTACTTACTTACCTACTTACTTACATTACTTACTTACCTACCTACCTATCTACTTACTTATTACTTACTTACTTACCTATCTACCTACTTACTTACTTACTTATTACTTATTTACTTATTACCTACCTACCTACTTACTTACTTACATTACTTACTTACTTATCTACCTACTTACTTACTTACTTACTTATTACTTACTTACATACTTACCTACCTACTTACTTACTTACTTATTACTTACTTATTACTTACTTACTTATTACTTACTTACCTACCTACCTACTTACTTACAGATTAAGAGTTGGAAGGGACCTTGTAGGTCATCTAGTCCAACCCCCTGACCAAGCAGGAGGCCCTGCAACTGGTCAGGTCTTCCCTCATCTCTCTGGGGATCAAGACTCCCTCCTCTCAGACTGATCCCCCACTGGTTCCTGGGCTGAGCTAACCAAGGGGCGACTGGCTTCCTTGCCCACTCCTTCAGTTGCCCTGTGTGTAGCAGCCCCAAGCCAAGGAAGGGGCCAAGAGTATCTGAGAGCTCCCTCAGCAGGCTCAGGTGTCTACTGGGGAACAGGCAGGCAGGGAGGAAGAAGATGGAGAGGTGATGAAGAAGCCCCAGAAGAGGAGAAGCTCAACAGAGATGGAGGTGGCCTCAATCAAAACGTTGGTCTTCCTGTTTGCATCTGAGGTTTTGGCACATGTGAGTATTCGGCCATGCAGAACCAGACGTGTCCAGCAGGGAACAAGGGCCCCCCTATTCCTGCCACTTGCTCCTCACCCCCAGACTGCAGATCCCCAGATTCCTGCTGGCATCTCCACCCACCCCTCCACAGAGAGTCCTGAGCCCCCCCACCTTCAAGCCCCTTCCCCTCTTTGGGCCTTCATTGCGTGCCGCCGCCGCCGCCACCCCCAGCTCCTTGACCGGTCCCTGCCCTGCCCTTGCTTGCCAGCCAGCTGGACGCGTGGCCCATGGAAGTGGTCTCTTGCGGCAAAGCAATCAGACCAGACGTTACTTTTATTTACACGATTACCCCTTTCTAAAAATCAATCAATAGATAATAATGTTGGAATAATATAGGGGCTTAAGAGCTCCATTCAGCGGCAGGATTAGGGAGATGGAAGGGCAATGGCCCCACACGGCGTCTCAATCCTGCCTTAGCGATGCAAGGGTTCGCTCGCCAGATTACCCAGCATCCCGTGGGGTGGCTGGAGATGACCTCTTTCGGATGCGGTGCTGTTTGCACAGTGGGCTGCAATTGTAGCCAAGATTACACAGGCAGGGTGGGTGGGGGAAGCGGGGGAGGGGGCCGCGGCACATAAACATGGAAATCCCCAACTCTCGATTCCGAGGGCATCTCCTTCTGTGTTTGGCAATGACTTTCCCGGCCAGACAGATGGACGTGCCCCTGGCTAGTCCGGAGGCTGCCCAGAAGGGCGAAGAGCAGAAGCATCCCTGGACTTGGCAGGCTACAGCACAGTGTCCTCCCCCAGGGAGGGAGCCCCAGGGGTGAGGGGCAAGCAAAGGAGGCCCCCCCCATCGTTGGTGGCCACAAGGCATGCTGGGAGGAAGCTTTGGAAGGAAGAAGCAGCAGGACAAGGGCCCGAACAACTCTTGGGAGCCTCTATCTCTATCCCAGAACAGCGGCAGTTGTGCCTTCACAGATGGCAGCAGGAGAAGGAAGGGCTGGGGGGAGGAATCTCATGCACACAAAGCTCCCTCCCCTACAAGGAATGGCCCCTCAGCTGCCCAGAGCACCAGCCTACAAATGAAGAAGGCTGATGACCCCTTTCTCCCTTCACCTACCAAGGAGGTCGGAGTTGAATTTGAACTCCGCTCAACATCGCAGGGACGGTTACCGAGGGCTGAAGCGATGCTGCCCCTTTGCCAGGGGGTGGGCTTCAAAAATTTTAGCAACTGGTTCTCTGGGCATGGGCATGGTGGGCGTGGCCTAGTCGGCCTCCTGCACTATGGGGAGGTGTTTTTGCCCTCCCCGGGCTCCGGAGGCAAAAGCAACCACCCTGGACTCGGAGGCCCTCCAGAGGCCCGTTTTTTGCCCTCCCAGAGCCTCTGTGCATGCCCTGTACTTACCTGGCACCCAAAACAGGCAACGTGGAGATTCCTGGGAGGGGCGGGGCAGGGTGGGTGGGTGGGGCCAGCCAGGAGTGGGATTTGCTGGTTCTCCAAACCGGCCATAAAATTAGTTACCGGTTCACCTGAACCGGGATGAACCGGTAGCAGCCCACCCTTGCCCTCTGCCCAGCTGCAGGCCTCACCCCTCCTTCCCTCCTGGGACCCAGGGAGAGCCGCAAGGCCGCCCAAAGAGAGCTCTCCCAGAGGACATTTGGAGGAGGGGGAGGAGATTGGCCATGCGCCCTTAATGAAGATGGTTGTGTTTACACAAATGCTCTCTGTTTATTGGATTCCTTCCTGAAAAGCTGAGGTTGCAATACTTCAGAGGTATGTCAGTGAATCAATAGCTTTAAAAGCAAAATTGTGACCCTGGACTTTCTCAGCAGTGCAGCAAGAAGCGGTTTGAGTGGGGTGACCTTAATGGGGGCACAGATTCTCCTACGTCTGGCTCCTACACTGCCGTAATAAGGATACCCATGTCAAACTTTAACGCTCTGGAGGTTTTAAAATGCTGCCGGGAGTTACATTTTCACATTTGGATTCGCAATGATTGTCTTCCTTGAATTATGAGGCAGACCCTCTTTCCTGGGCTGTGGAAATGGCGGGTTTAAATGTCTATCAGAAATCTCTCGTTTGAATTGAAAGACAGGAGTGGGGGGAACTGGAACCAGAACTATACTTGCTGGGGATATTTAAAAAGAATTATGGGAGAAATATAAAATATATAGTGTTACTATATATCTTAACGGCAGCTAGAATTCCCTATGCTCAGTGTTGGAAGCATAAAAATGTACCACCAGATGAATTGATTATCCAAAAAATAATGACTTGTGCTGAGATGGATAAATTAACCCTGATGTTAAAAGAGAAAGAGGAGTGTCTGGGTATTATAGGATTTGGGGAAAATGGTATGACTGGATTGAGCTAAGATAGACAGAAGATGGGAAGATTAACGATAAGCAATATATAGTTTAAATTCTTCCATTTGCATAAATTGTATATATTTGTGAAGAATGCACAAAATAGTAGTATAAGATGAATGCCACAAACTGTTAATATCAAGACATGTACACTTTTTGTTTTTAAAGTTATAAAAGATTAATAAAGTTTATTTTAAAAAGGGAGTTGGGGAACTCTAATGACCTATGGACTTCAACTTCCAGAATTCCTGAGCTGGGCAGCCTTCATTCCCCACCTTGTCTAAGAGAACAGAATCACCTAACAAGTGAACATGAGTTCCCAGTTTATTTATTTTTATTTATTTATTTTGTCAAGCATGTTTTAGATAACCGATAACCGAGTACATGAAAATGGGTGCGAATAACAGGGGATATTCGAACAGGTACGGGAGGCACGTTGGTGCGCTTATGCATGCCCCTTACAGACCTCTTAGGAATGGGGTGAGGTCAACAATAGACAGTCTAAAGTTAAAGTTTTGGGGGCTTTGGGAAAAAAACACAGAGTCAGGTAGCACATTCCAGGCATTGCTGAAATCATATTTTCTGAAGTCGTATTTTCTGTAATCGAGTTTGGAGCGGTTTACTTTGAGTTTGTATCTCTTGTTGCTCGTGTGTTGTTCTGAAGCTGAAGAAGCCATTGACAGGCAGGACATTGTAGCAGGGAGTTTTACGTACTATGATTAGGTCAGACCGAAGGCAGTATAGTTCTAAGTTGTCTAAGTCCAAGATTTCAAGTCTGGTGGCATAAGGTATTCTGTTACAAGCAGAAGAATGGAGGACTCTTCTCGTAAAATATCTCTGGACTCTCTCAATTGTATTCGTTCTCCAGGTGAGTGTGTGTGTGTGTGTGCGTTTTAAATTTATTTGGTTTGTCAATTGCTTACAAGATAATAGGTGTAAGTAAAAACATAGTTATGAATATATGGATACATATAAGAAAAATAAAAAAAATAAAAGAAACAATAGGACAGGGACGGTAGGCACATTGGTGCGCTTATGTACGCCCCCTACAGACCTCTTAGGAAAGGGGTGAGGTCAACAGTAGACAGTCTAAGGTTAAAGTTTTTGGGGTTTGGGGAAGAAACCACAGAGTCAGGTAGAGTATTCCAGACATTGCCACTCTGTTGCTAAAGTCGGATTTCCTGCAATCAAGTTTGGTGCGATTAACCTTGAGTTTGTATCTATTGTTAGCTCTTGTGTTGTTATGGTTGAAGCTGAAGTATTCATTGACAGGTAGGACATTGCAATGTATAATTTTATATACTATACTTAGATCGGACCGAAGGCGGCGTAGTTCTAGGTTGTCTAGGTCTAGAATTTCGAGTCTGGTGGCATAAGGTATTCTGCAACGAGTAGAGGAGTGGAGAACTCTTTTTGTGAAATATTTCTGGACTTTCTCAACTGTGTTAATATCAGATACATAATGTGGGTTCCAGACTGATGAGCTGTATTTGAGTATTGGTCTAGCAAATGTTTAGTATGCTCTAGTTAGTAGTGTAATATTATCAGAGAATATTCTTCTCCATTTTCCTATCAAACTCCGCCTGGATGTTGTAATTAGCCATTAGCAATCAGGTGTTTTGACATGTTTCTTCTCCTTTTCAAGACCTGAAAAATAGTTCCATTGAGCCTCTGATGACCCGGAGTCTACAGAAACATAACAAAATCCAAAACGTAAATACATTTCTTTTAATGCCTCCAAACTTGGCCCCACTGTTCAATAATACTCAGTTGGAGGTAGAACGTATTCAAAAATAATCTTCAAAAGAAAGCAATGCAGTCTGAACTTAATGAGCAGATAGAGGTGAAATAAAAAAACTAAAACAAATTACAATGAGGACATTTCTACAACGGAACAGGAGAAGTATTTACCAAATTCAAGGAGATAACAAGGCACAGCCTGTTGGAAGAACGCCAATCAAGATAACTTCAGAGCAAAATAACCCACTCTTTGTTCCCAGTGTTTGCCAGTACGCAGGTCCAAACTCTAATGCAGTTCTCACACCTGCAGCCCATGAAGAGGATCAAGGCCCTCTCCTCCCGCGGAGACCACGTCTCTCCCTTATCCTCTCCTCCCTGTGTTCCCTAGGATGGATAAGGGATGGGCCTGGGTCCTCCTCTGACTGCTCAGCCAGCCTCTGCCTTTCCCCAGCCTCCTCTACAACCTCCGGAGCCACACTTCCACTCCCTGTCGGCTGTTCCTCCTCTCTCTCAGAGTCAGTCTCCACCAGGGGCAGGACAGAGCCCTTTTCCCCTCCCCAGCACAAGGCAGCCACCTCTGATGCCCCCCCACCCACACCCAATGGGGGCTTCTTGCAGCTGCTGCAGTTTTTAGCCCTTGTGGAAAAGAAGATTTGGAAGGGTGGGGATGGAAATGTGTTTCTGAGATCCAAATGGGACTAGAACACTTGAAAGGGCCATCCCATCCTTTAATCACTCTGATAAAGTGATCGTTTTCATTTCCTTCACCGACGTTTTTTTTTTTTTTTTTAAATTCCTAATTCAAACGTTTTGCCTTTAGGGGAGCCTGAAGCAAAATGTCACCCACCAAGGCCCCTTCAAAAAACATTCATTTTGGGATGGGCAAGAGTGGGGAAATCTCCTTCCAGAAGGGCCCCTGCCAAGCATTTGTAGACAAAGGGAGCCCCCTGCTGGTAAGAACTGGGAATGGCCTCCCATTGGAAAAGCCCGAGTGCTTTTCCAGGGAAGGCTCCCCCCTCCGCTCTGCCAGGTAAATCTAAAAGTCTCCATTTTCCCGGGGGGGGGGGCTCCAAACTACAGCCCCACTGCCAGCCTCCCCCTCTTGGGCAGGAGGGACCTTGAGGGGCAGCAGGCAGGGGTGGGCTTCAAAAATTTTAGCAAAGGGTTCTCTGCCCGTTTGCTGGGTGGGCGTGGCCATAGTGGGCATGGTCTAGTCGGCCTCCTGCACCACGATGTGGCTGGCTTTCACCCTTCCCAGGCTCCGGAGGCTTTCCTTGAGCCTCCGGGAGGGTGAAAACAGCCTCCCCAGGCTCCGGAGGCTCTCTGGAAGCCCAGAAACGGCCCCATTTCCGGCATTCCCGAACTTCCGGGAGGCCCGTTTTTCACCCTCCCCGAGTCTCGCGCACGCACCCTGCACTTCCCTGCATCCAAAACAGGCCGCGTGGGGACTCCTGGGAAGGGTAGGGAGGGGTGGGCGGGGCCAGCCAGGAGTGAGATTTGGGGGTTCTCCAAACTGCACAGAATCTTAGCTAGGGGCTCTCCCAAACCCCTGCGAATCCCCAGCAGCCCAGCCCTGGGCAGTAGGAAGAGCCATGGCTGAGGTCACGGTCGGAGAGAAGGACACCTGCGTCCGAATTGCAACGTGAGGGAGGCCCTCCCTTATTCTCAAGTACATAAGGGGGGGCAAGCACATTCGGACTGGCAATATTCAGTTACTGTGGCTCTGTGAGAAAGGACAGGCGGTCCCCAACTTATGTCTGCAACTGAGCCCAAAATTTCTGTTGTTCAGCGAGACATTTGTTAAGTGAATTTTGCTTCCTTATATGACCTTTTTTTTTTGCTACAGTTGTGAAATGAATCACTGCAGTTAAATTAGTAACATGATTGTAATAAACTTTTTAAATTTTATTTAACAAACATTCCATCTTTTCTTTGTACAGTGTGCCGTCTGGGTACATATATCTTGTGTATAATATTTGTGGTTAATACAATGTCCTTACCATAACAACAACAATTACATTACATTCTTATTTTGAACTAGTATAAATAATATAGTTTATGGAGCCACTTTTTTTTCCAGTGGTGATGTAAGATCACTAAACGAACGGTTGTAATTTGAGGACTGCCTGTAATACAGCTGGGCCTCAGTTACCAACCATAGTTGGGACAGGCAACTTCTTGGCTAAGCAATGCAGTCCTTAAGTGAGACATCACTGCTGGCCTCTGCGTTGGCTGTTGTGATGACCCGGGGTGTGGCACAAAAGCAACCAAGTCACAAAAATAGGTAAAGTCCCTTTATAATTCCTCCAACTTGGCCCCCAATGTCCATCATCGGCTGGAGAAAAAACTTTCCCAAGAACAGTTTTTAAAGGGAAGAAATTCCATCCAAACTCAAAGTACATATAAATTATAAACAAAAACCAATACAAACCACGCTGCAGCAAATTAACGAGACAGGGCAGGATAAGGAATTGAAGACTTCAAAAGATAATGAAACACACACACTTGGGAGGACGCCAGAACTCAGATAAGACTTGACAAACCAGAATAATTCATGCTTTGCTTCCAGCAACTTTGCCACGTGCACTTTGCCCTTGTAAACAGTCTTCCCAGCTGCAGCTCATAAAGGGGATCATGGCCCTTTCCTCCCCCATAAACCATGCAACTCATGTTGCTCCCTTATCTGTTCCTCCCTGCGTGCCCTAGGATGAAGAGGGGGTGGGCCTGGGTCTTCCTCTGAATGCCCAGCCGGCCTGTGCCCTTCCCCAGTTTCCTCCACAGCCACATTCCCTTTCAGCTGTTCCACCTCAAAAATTCCAACAGGGACATGACAGCTGTGCTTATCGAAAGCTGGCTGTGAAGCATGGGAGTGGGGATCCCACGGCTGTGCTGAGATGGTCATAAGTGCAGGCACCATCTTAATCTTCCTTTTTCAGCACTCTTGTAACTGCAGTTGATGGCTAAACAGTTGTTAAGTGAGGACTACCTGCATGATTTTGGTTTCCCAGCCTAGTCTCCCCACTGCCCTCCCATCCGCAGGGTTGCTGTGGCCGTTGTCTGGAGGAGGGGCAGCGGGAGGGCACAGAAACTCTGCTGCCCATTGCCCCCCCCCCGTTCTTCCTGGAGCCATCAGGAGAGGGGCTACCCTGGCAGGTGGTCCAAACTCTGTCTTATCACAGGGGCTGGTGAGTTTTCATGCAGCAGGAATTGAGGAGGGGGTTTTCCTTTCCCCTTCTAAACTTTTGAAAGCTGAAGCTGCCTGAAGTAGACACTGTGCTTTATAGAACATTTACATAAAATGAATGAATGAATGAATGAATGAATGAATGAATGAATTCTTTATTGGCCAAGTGTGACAAGGAATTTGTCTTGGTACAAATGCTCTCAGTGTACATAAAAGAAAAGATCCATTCATCAAGAATCATCAGGTACAACACTTAATGATAGTCATAGGGTAAAGCAATCAAATCATACTAGGAAACATCGTTAGGATACGAGCAATAAGATTACAGTCATACAGTCCCAAGTGGGAGGGGATGGTTGATAAAGAGTGATGAGAAGATTAACAGTAATAGTAGTGCAGACTTTGTAAATAGTTGGACAGTGTTGAGGGAATTATTTGCTTAGCAAAGCGATGGCATTTAGGAAAAAACTCCCCTTGTGTCTAGTTCTGGTGTGCAGTGACCTATAGTGTTGTTTTGAGGGTAGGAGTTGAAACAGTTTATGTCCGGAATGTGAGGGGTCTCTAAATATTTTCACAGCTCTCTTTTTGACTCGTGCAGTATACAGGTCCTCAATTGAAGGCAGGTGGGTAGTAATTGCTTTTTCTGCAGTCCTAATTATCCTCTGAAGTCTGTGTCTGTCTTGTTAGGTTGCAGAGCCAAACTAGACAGTTATAGAGGTGCAGATGACAGACTCCATCGTTCCTCTGTAGAACTGTGTCAGCAGTTCCTTGGGCAGTTTGAGATTGCAAATTCCTGCATTTCTAGCATCCGGTAGTCCTTGCATGTTAGGTTGACTGGTTTTGACTAACCAACCTACAGAACAAGGTTTTCACCTAATACGTTCAAAATGTAATCATCTGAACCTTGCGATTGGTGCCTTGAGTAAAACGTCCTGATTGAGTTGTTATGAGATTCCCAGGAGTTGACAAGTGCCCAAACTCCTTCCTAATTTTGCGTCTTCAAAATCCATCCGGAATGATCACAGTGGTGAAATTGCATAAATACCAAATTAAAAGCATTCTCCCAAACCCCTGAGAGAGACCGGAAAAGCAGCCCCCGGTGAGAGTCGCTCCGCCAGGCTAGTAGCTGCAGCGCCACCTTCCAACTCAGGCAAGAACTACAGCAGCCCTCTTGGACCACACCCCCCCCACATCCTTTAGGGCAGGGGTCCCCAAACTTGGCAACTTTAAGACTAGTGGACTTTAACTCCCAGAATTCTCCAGCCAGCCAGGGGTCTCCAACCGTGGCAACTTTAAGACTGGTGGACTTCAACTCCCAGAGTTCTCCAGCCAGCCAGGGATCTCCAACTGTGGCAACTTTAAGACTGGTGGACTTCAACTCCCAGAATTCTCCAGTCAGCCAGGGGTCTCCAACCATGGCAACTTTAAGACTGGTGGACTTCAACTCCCAGAGTTCTCCAGCCAGCCAGGGATCTCCAACCATGGCAACTTTAAGACTAGTGGACTTCAACGCTGGCTGGAGAATTCTGGGAGTTGAAGTCCACAAGTCTAAAAGTTGCCAAGTTTGGGGACTCCTACTTTAGGGGCCCCACCGGAGGGCCCTGAGCAAAGGGGATGAGGGGCTGCAAAGGGTGGGCAGTCCCCCAATGCTGCCTGCCGGCTGCCAGAGCTTCTAGGTCGGAGGGCTGGGGAGACGCTGTCCCTGCCGGAGAGGATCAGGGCTGGCTCTGACCCTCTGGTCACAAGGGCTGACTCCGGGGGTCTCTCAAAGGCTGCGGGTGGCTACAAGGGGGAGATCGGTGGCACAAGAGGCCCGGAGCCAGCCAGGGCTGCCAGTCCTGTAGGGAAGTTGGCTCAGCTTGTGTGACCCTGATAAAAGCCTCCCAGAATCACCTCAAAGCAAGAAGGCTGACAAATCAATCTAATAAATACATAGAATCATAAATAAAGGCCTTTTTCCACCTCCACAGCTCATTCTCTCCTTTCAGCAGCTTTGAAAAAGTCTTTTGAGTCTGGAGAGGCCCTCCAAAGACCATCAGGCCTGGCCTCCAAGCCTGGCTGGCAGCTCAGCAGGTTGCCATGGAGACGAAGGCATCCTTGCTGGCCATCCCTCTTCCTGGTGGCAGAGCAGCAGTTCAGCTGAGGGGCGGGGGAGGCTCAGCTTCCCTTCCCTTGAATGGAGACCCTTCTGCAAAGCCCCCAGCCCCCTCCCCTCCAACTCCTGGCCCATTTGGGTGCCTGCCCAGCCCCTCGAGGCTTTTCCCTTGTGCTTCTTTCTGGGGTGCAATCGAGCACCCATGAGCGGGAGACTCTATCAGAGAGGCTTCCATTTTGAGGTCAGGTCCCCCTTCCCTGCGGAGGTGGGGTGGGGGGGTGTCTTCCCTCTTTCCCCAAAATGCACCTGCCCAGTCCAGCTCCACATTGCCGAGGAATGCAACTGGCAGATGGACAGCGCTTTGATCTCCACAGCTGCAGCTTTGGAGGGAGTTTAGGGTGACTTTTTATGGCATCTGTGTGTGTGTGTGTGTTCACATTCTTGTGTTGTGCAAACACAGCTTGTTTGGTCCGGTGGGGGGGGGGGGGTTCAGGGTATTGTACAGTGCCTGCTAATTGGATGGGCAGACTAGCAAAGGTGGCCTGTGAATCCAGAGCAAAACCCGAGCGCCTCATCCTTTCCGGCTGCGACATAAAGCCGAAGTAGGGAAGACCCCTCACATCCTGGACATAAACTGTTTCAACTCCTTCCTTCAAGATGACGCTATAGAGCCCTGCACACCAGAACAACTAGACACAAGGGCAGTTTTCCCCCGAACGCCATCACTCTGCTAAATAAATAATTCCCTCAACACTGCCCAACTATTTACAAAGTCTGCACTACTATTGCTATTAATCTTCTCATCACTCCTTATCACCCATCCCCTCCCACTTGTGACTGTAGGACTGTAACTTTGTCACTTGCATCCTTACGATTTTTATTGACTGTTTCCTAGAATGCTTTGATTGCTTATTGTACCCTGTGACTATCATTAAGTGTTGTACCTGATGTTTCTTGATGAATGTATCTTTTATGTACACTGAGAGCATTTGCACCAAGACAAATTCCTTCTGTGTCCAATCACACTTGGCCAATAAAGAATTCTATTCTATTCTATTCTATTCACTGTTTCCTAGTATGCTTTGATTGCTTATTGTACCCTATGACTATCATTAAGTTTTGTACCTTATGGTTCTTGACTCTTGACGAATGGATCTTTTCTTTTATGTACACTGAGAGCATTTGCACCAAGATAAATTCCTTGTGTGTCCATCCAATCACACTTGGCCAATAAAGCTATTCTGTTCTATTCTATTCTATTCTATTCTATTCTATTCTATTCTATTCTATTCTATTCTATTCTATTCACAGTTTCCTAGTATGATTTGACTGCTTATTGTATCCTATGACTATTATTAAGTATTATTCTTAAATGATTCTTGATGAATGTGTCTTTTCTTTTATGTACACTGAGAGCCTTTGCACCAAGACAAATTCCTTATGTGTCCAACCACCCATGGCCAATAAAGAATTGTATTCTATTCATTATATACTATTCTATATCCTATCCTATCCTATTCTATTCTAGGGAATGCATACACACATATACACACACACAACCTCAGACTCAGACTTTGCCACTTTGAGCTCCAGAGGGAGAGCAGGAGAGCCATTCCTTCCCTTGTATGCAGCTTGGATGACTTGATCTATCTCCTGGTGGGCACATAGAGCTATACCACCCACCCACCCCCAGTTCCATCAGCCCCCCCCCCCTGCCCCTTGCCGCATCATAGATTCTGAGCATCGCTAAAAATCCAGCAGTTCTGCTCCGAAGAGAGGAAAGGCCCGGCCCGGCCTCCCACCCACTCAAGGGCTAAAGCTGAAGGGCCACTTTGGTCCTGTGATGAAGACACCAGAGAGAAAGCAAGAGATCCTGAGTTCTAGTCCTGCCTCTGGAATGAAAGCCGGCTGGGTGACTTTGAGTCTGTCACACTTCCTCATCCCAACCCGCCTTACAAGCTTGTTGTTGTGGGAAAAAGAGAGGAGGGAGGTGTGTCTGATACATTTGCCCTCTTATTTACCTACAGATTAAGAGTTGGAAGGGACCTTGTAGGTCATCTAGTCCAACCCCCACCCATCCAAGCAGGAAACCCCACACTATTTCTGACAGATGGCAGTCCAGTCTCTTCTTGAAAGCTTCCAGTGCCGACTTCTGAAAGCAACTTCTGTTCCATGGGTTCTTACAGTCAGAAAATTTCTCCTTATTTCCAGGTTGAATCTCTCCTTGATCAGTTTCTATCCATTATTCCTTGTCTGGCCTTCGGGGGCTTTGGAAAATAGCTTGACCCCCCTCTGGGGCAGCCCCTCAAATATTGGAAGACTGCTATCATGTCTCCCCTGGTCCTTCTCTTCACTAGACTAGCCATGCCCAGTTCCTGTAACCGTTCTTCATATGTTTTAGTCTCCAGTCCCTTCATCATTCTGGTTGCTCTTCTCTGCACTTTTTCTAGAGTCTCAACATCATTTTTACAGTGTGGTGACCAAAACTGGATGCAGTACTCTAGGTGTGGTCTTACTAAGGCTTTATAGAGCAGTATTAGTACCTCCCTTGATCTTGATTGTCTCCCTCTGTTAATACAACTTAGGATTGCATTGGCTTTTTTGGCTGCTGCTGCACACGGCTGGCTCCTATTTAGCTGGTTGTCCACTAAGACTCCAAGATCCCTCTCACAGTTCCTGCTATTGAGCCTGGTTTCAACCCAGTCTATATGTGTCCTTTTGGTTTTTCTTGCCTAAGTGTAAGACATTACTTTTCTCTACACAGAATTTTATTTTGTTAGATAGGGGCCATTGTTCAAGTCTGTCAAGATCCATTGAGGTATTCTGTAAAAATAATAAAGGATGCAAAGAAATAAAGGCTTGAGGGAGGGGTCTCTTCCACCACAATCAACAGAACACCCCCCTCCTCAGAAAAAGGACGGGCTGCAATATGCTAAACCCTATTTATTTTGCAACCACCCCTGGAGGCAAGCTGACATCCAAGGCCTCTGGCCCAGAATAACCACTCATTCTCCAAACAGCCAATCATTTTCTTTTCTGTAAACTAGACTTTATTACAGTACAAAAATACCAGAAAAAATAAATAAATTAAGTTGCAGCTTCATAAAAAGACAGCTAGTCCTACATAAATAAATAAGTCTAATGGAGCTATTTACAAGAATCCTACAGTAAACAAAAGAGGCACCATTTTCCTGAGATTGCAGAGTAACACCAAGGGCCCACAGCTCTTCCTCCTCCTCTTCCTCCCTTTGAAGTCCAGCAGCAGAATCAGTGGGCCTTGACCAAGCAACACAGCACAGCAGCACAGCAGCAAAGTCAGAGAGTTTTAAACGACATCACAGACTCGGGGCCCTCCATCTTCCTGGCCAGGTGCCAAGTGGGAGCAGAGCCTTCATGTGGATGGCAATCAGTGATGGGGAAGGGGCACAGACACCCCCCCCCCATGGCTTGCTTCCTGACAACAAGGGCTCCAAGTCCCGTTCCCCCTTTGGGAGTGCTGGCTTCACACGGCCCTTCCTTCGCCCCCCCCCCAGCTGCACGCCAGCAGCCATTCCAGCTGTCTGGGAGGGATACCTGACAGGGAGGAGGCTGGGCGAAGGAAGGGATCTGCCAACAGGCCTAAAGACGCCCCCCTACACTCTTCATGACTCCCTTTGGTGCAGAGAGGCAGGGCCTGCCCCACCCAAAGGCCGAGGCTGCCCCAGAGCTGAGGGGTTCAAGGCAGGGCTGGGAACCTGCTCAGCCCAGAACAGAAAACTTTCCTCCAGTGATGGGGCATAGGACACAGGTCTGGTTTCCTGTTATAAGTAAAATTTGGTTATTGTACTTGAGAATATACAGAACCAGACTGTAGCCATTTTGTGTCCGCAGTCTGAAGTTTTAAAAGATCAGAACAGTTGAGAAATATGTTTTTGTGAGGCAAATACGTAAGATTGTGAAAGTATGTTCTTGGCCTAGGTTGGAATTTTGTCCTAAGGGCACCCTGACATTATATAGACACATTAATCGAAATTAATGATTATATTATAGCCCTCTGATAATTGCATAACTGGACATCTGGAGATAAATCCGAGAAAAGGATGTTGGTAATTGTCCAATGTCAAGTGAGGAAGGGTCAGTGGAAATATCCACAACTTTCCTATGGGATTCTATGTATTTTTGTAATCGAAAAACAAGATGTGTTATGTAACTGTTTATATAACTATATTTGGGTATAAATATGTGGTCTTTCTGGGAAAAGGCATCTCCTTTTCTTCATACTATGTTTGGTAAATGTGTTAAAAGGTGATCGATACTGCAGTATCTTCAATAAAGCCAGTTACGTGTTTCAGCATATCAAGTCTGTTCTTATTTTTGCTCTTACACGTAACAGTCCCTATTAACAACACCCTCCACCCAATTGGTGGGCAGGCAACACACGTGCCTGTGGGGCTGGGCAAGAATCTCCCCCACTCCCAAGGTCTAGGTCAGTCTGAGGTGTGTGTGTGTATTGATTAAATGAAAACAGGGAAACCCTTCAAACAAGAGGAGCACAGCTGTATACAATCATTGGGAGGCAGGCAGGGGTCCCAAGAAGGAATCCACTGGATCTCTCACAGTTGGAGACTCTAAGCCAGAGGGGAGAAGGGGGCTCACCTGCAGCTTCTGAGGCAGAGCAAGGGCCAGGCTGGATACCAGATCCAGAGCGAGGGGCGGGGGAAATCAGAGAGGCTTCCAGGAGGCAGCTGAACCAACCCAGAGACTCCTTCAGCTGCAGCCGGGAAACTGGAGGCAGAGACTGTGTTCATTCTCCCACCCTAACAGAACCAGGCAGGGCCTTCTGATCAGGGACTCCACCTATGCTGGCTGGCTGATTTCTTCCAGGGGGCAGGAGGACCCCCCAACCCGGCCAACAGACCTGGCTTGCAAAGAGCCAGAGGGGAGGGAAAGGGAGGGAGAGGGGGGGAGGGGGGGGGAGAGAGCAGGAGGTGGGGTTAAAGGTCCACATTGAGTTCCTCCTCCTGCCTGTCACTATCCTGCCCGTCCAGCGGGCCAGGGGGACCCATCCGCGTGGCCCCGAACTGCGAGGAGAGCTTGGCCGCCTTCTGCTCCAGACTCTGCTTGCGCCATTTGATTCTGCGGTTCTGGAACCAGACCTTGACCTGGAACGAGAGCGAGGGAGAGCCCTGAAGCCCAAGCATTTCCAAGCCCGGCTGGGCGGCAACATCTGGAAGGCCCACAAGATGCCCTGCTTTTAACTAGAAAGGAGCCACAAAGTGCACTTCTAAGCCCTCACTGAGGAAAGGAAGCAAAAGATGGGAAGAGAACATTTCTGTCCAGGTCCAGATATAGTTCTGGGGAGAGAGAAGGCACCTCCTGGATTTGCTTCACAGGACTTTGAGCCCCCATCAAAGAGACGTTATTCTGCCCAATTCCCCTGAATTTTCCGTATTTATGTCATTTATTTTTGATTTGTATTAAAAAGTGCCCCTGGGCCAGCAAGAAGCAGGGAGAAAATAGATCCCAGTTTTTGAGAGAGACTCTGCATTCACCCTCCCACTGAATTTATGCTGATTAGCAGAGTTCCACTTTTTACCTTGCAGGAAGCCAAGTATGAATAGAATAGAATACTTCATTGGCCAAGTGTGATTGGACACACAAGGAATTTGTCTTGGTGTAAATACTCTCAGTATACATAAAGAAAAGGAACATTCGTTAAGAATCAAGAATCATAATGTACAACACTTAATGATAGTCATAGGGTACAATCAACATTAAATCATACTAGGAAACAGAGGATACAAGCAACAAAGTTACAGTCCCAAGTGGGAGGGGATGGGTGATAAGGAGTGAGGAGAAGATTAACAGTAGCCTCATGAAGCCATTCCTTCCAATAACTTTTCTGCTGCTCAGTTGTTGTATCTAGACCAGTAAATCAGAATTGAGACTAATTCTTCCACCAACATCAGAAACTCTGCAGGTCACACCAAGTACTTCATTCGTTCTGCCATTTTTATTATTTATTTCCAGCCTCGGAAGGAAAAACAAAAAAACCAGGCCTGGCCAAAACTTGGCAACTTTTAAGATTTCTGGACTTCAACTCCCAGAATTCTCCAGCCACCTATGACCCCTGACTTACAACCACATAGCTGGCTGCAGAATTCTGGGAGTTGAAGTCCACAAGTCTTAAAGTTGCCAAGTTTGGAGACCCCTGGTCTAAAAAGTAAAAGGTCTAAAGAGGGAGCCCTCAATAGCTGGTTGGCCAACGAAGGCAGAGTAGCAGTCCTTAAACCAAAGATGCCCTCCCCTCCTTATCAGCTGCTGGAGGATCCTGACACTTTCTGGCCGCTACTTTCAGAGGGCACGTCGCTTCCTCCTGAGAGAACTCTGGGAATGTCCCCCCTCCCTCAAAAGAGAGATGCTGTCCTGTAGCGTGCCCCCCCCCCCCCCAACAAAGGTTACTTCTCCAGGCCCTTCCCATGCTCCGAGGGGAGGGGAGCTCCCTACCTGGGTCTCCGTGAGCTGCAGGGTGGCTGCCAGGTCCAGGCGCTCCGAGCCCACCAGGTATTGCTGCTTCAGGAACTCCTCCTCCAGCCGCTCCAGCTGCTCCGGGGTGAACACGGTGCGGACTCGCTTCAGCTTGCAGGAACCTCCGGGTCTCCAGGGAAGGGCCGGCCCCAGGGAGGCCATACAGCGCGGGAATTCCAAGCCTGAAGTTGCGAAGAGGAGCCGGAGAGTGAGCGGCAGCCAGGAGGGAAAGCGGATTTGCACCCCCTGCCCCGCAATAGCTTCTCTTGGAGTCCCCCTTGCCGGAGCCTCGGAGAACGGCTCGCGCAGCCTTTCCGGGAAAGGAAGCGCCCCGACGGCCTTTTCGGGAACTCCTGCCGGTCCCAAAGGCCGGATTTAGTTCGGTCGCGTTGCCTGCTGGATGCTGGATCAGGACCACCCTCCTTCCCCACCCACCCCTTTTCAAGCATCCGTCAGTCGCAAAACCTGGCCGCGGAAGAGGCGCGGCTGAGCCCGATCCAGACGCCTCTGCCTGGACGGCTCCCACGCTTTGAAGGGGCAGAAGGAGCAGGCTCGGTCAGTATAAGCCGTGGAGCCTCCAACTCCACCCGCAGTCTACCTCGCGGGCCCAGGAACGAATTCGACGGACAGGCCTCGGGTTGCCCTCCCCCAGCGCGCACACCGGGCGGGAGGCTTCCTCACCTGGCCTCTTGCAGGCGGGCGCGGCGCACCGGCAGGCCGGGCCCGAGAGGAAGGGCTGCTGCGCGGCCAGGTACAGGGCCGGGAAGCGCACCGTCGCCGCCACGCAGCCGAAGTGCAGCGCGGGCGAGGAAGAGGCGACGGCCGCCCAGGTGCCGGGAACTGGCGACTCCCGACGGGGCGGCTCCGACTTGGCTAACAGCGACTCGATGTCGAAGCGGCTCCTGGCCTTGGGCGGCGGTGGCGGAGCGGCGGCGGGGTCCGACGGCGGGCTGCGCAGCATTCTCGGACGGGGCGCGGAATCTGCGGCGGGGCGGGGGCGCGAGAGCCTTATAGGGCTGCGAGGCAGGCCCGCGCAAGGCCGGAGGGCGTGGCCCGGCCCGGACTGCCCAAAGGTGCAAGGCCACGGACCGCCCCATGCAGAGGAAAGGCAGTCGGGCAGGGAAGGTGGAGCGACCGAACCGCCGGCTTCTCTCGGACCTGGCCTCTCTCCTGGCGAGGTGACTGGCGGGCTTGCCCAGCGTTGCTGGGAGGAGAAGGGCAGGGCGGAAGGGCCGCGGCGGCTCCAGAGCCCGGAGGCTCCCGCGGGTGAAGGCTTCGAAGACGGCACTCCGAGTCCCAGCCTGAAGCGGTGCCAAGCGGAGAACCGTGGCTCCCTCTTTTCCGCCTCCCCGGGGGCATTTGGCTGGCGGCCTTGGGACCGGAGGACGCTGCTTGTTGGGAGTGGGGGGGCTCGTGAATCAGGTTGATCCCAGGAGGCTTCCTCAGACTCGGTGCAACACAAAGTCATTCCGTCCATCCATTTTTTCAGCGTTATGGATGGATTCCGGATCCTTTCAGTTTGGACTCTGGCCCCTCCCCCCTTCAGCCAGTGCCAACAAAGGCAGGTGGCCCAGGTGCCTCTCTAGGGGAGGAGGGGGCCACCACTGAAAAAGCCTCTTGGCCCAGAGTGGGGGTCTCGGTGGCCCAATCTTGGCGAGGGTGCAGGATTCCTAGATGAAAAGAGGCACCGGCTCCTTGAAGCCCACCTGGTGAACTCTGGGGGCTCTAAGGCCTCTCGCCTGTTGCTTTCCACATAAAGGAGTTTTTTCCGGCTTCCCAGCCTAGCCTACATCCCTGGGATCTCCTATTGGTCTCCAGCCCTGCATAGCTTTTCTGAGACTGCCAGGGTCCACTAGTTGTGCGCAGCATGGAACTTATCCACCCCTACAGAAGTTGGAGGCCAGCATGGCAGGAATGCCACGAGAGAGTGTCAGTCCACGTACTGCCTCCTGCGGGGGCCTGGAAGCGATGTCCTTGTGTCCAACCAAAGCAGGGGCTTTCTTTAGGCCCGGTCACTGGCCACAGGGGTACATCCCCTCTGTGCTTAAGCTGGGAGCCTCTCCAGAGATGTGGGGGCTTTGGGACGGCAAGGATCCGGGGAGGAGGGCAGTGGGAGAACCATCCTGGCAGAGTATGCTCTTTTCACAAACATCGTGGTGTGTGTGTGAGGGGGGGAATGTTTACCTCCCTCTGGAAGTGAGATGTAGGTATTGCCAGCCCTTTCCTTTGGGGGGGGGGGGGGGGGACGGAGAAAGGGGGCACTGAAGGTGTGAAATTTCTCAGGACTAAAGAAGTGAAATGAACCTGCAGGATGTCTTTGCAAAAGGGGAGGGGGGGGACCATAGGAGGGCCCCCTTTTCTCAAAAGCCCGGCGGGAGAAGGATGGAGGAAGGAGCCCTTTGTGTGGAGCAGGGACCGTAAAAGCCGCGCCCCCCCCCCTCCGAGAGAAAGCCCCGTTCCATCTAATAGTCATTAGCATCAATTAGGCGCCTTTGAAGTGGCCCGGAGCTTTGTCCAGCCGCAGAAAAGGAGCCCTCCTTTCGGGCAGCCCATAATAATCACATCTGCTTTCATCTCTTCGCAAGGTGCTTGGAATGTTAATGGGGAGGATGGAGAACCAGGAAATGCTTTTTCCCTCCTGGAGACCTGGCGGTGTGGGGGGCGGGGGGGACTCCAAAAGGCCCCCCCCTCGCAAGAAGGGGACCGCCATTCCCGCAGAGGCGCCTTTCCTCCGCCGAGGGCGAGATAAGAACCCCCGCTTTCCCACGCAGCCCACGAATCAGCGCCGTGGCTAACGGGTCCCGAAGGGCAGCGCAACCGCCTGCCCGGGCGCCGAGCCAGGGTGCCCGCAGCACCGGAGCCAGCCGCAAAGGCTGCCCCGCGACCCGCCCCCGCCCTGCGTTAGGGCAGGGAGTCTGGCCGGCCGGCCTTCCTGCCGGGGCTTTCCCAGCGAAGATCTCCGACTGAAGCGAGAGGATCGGTAGGGCGCTGGGATTCCTCAGTCCCCGGAATCTAACCGGGTGGTTTTGAGCCGTTTTCCCTCTGCCCGGCCTTCTTCACAGGGTTGTTGTTAGGATACAAATGGAAGGAAGGCCGCCTACACCGCCTTGAGTCCTAGGGGCAAAACGGGGTTCTAACGATCAGGTAATAAAGATCCCAGCTGACCCCAGATCCAGTCATGGATCCCCCCCCCGTAGCCGATTACGATTATTGAGTCTCAGAGGATGTGGACAGACCGGATCCACGGATTTTGTGAAATGGTTTGGCAACAGAGCCTTTTATCTTTTTTACAAAGTGTCTTACTTATTTACAGATTAAGAGTTGGAAGGGTAAGATAGGAAGTTGAATGTAAAAAATGAATATATAACTATTGTCATATCTGCATGTAAAAGGGGTGACCGGGAAATATGTTGTCCACTGAAAAGAGCCCTTTTGTTTTGTAATTCATGTGAAAAACTGAATAAAACTTGTTTTTTTTTTTTTTAAAAAAAGAGTTGGAGGGAATCTTGTAGGTCATCTAGTCCAACCCCCCCTGCCCAAGCAGGAGACCCTACACCATTTCTGACAGATGGCCTTGGGGTATTAAGTTGCATTTCCCCTTCGGCATTCCCCGCCATTGGGGGCGGAGGGGAGAGGAATCTTCCTTCAGCACCAGAAAAGGATTTAGGAGGGCTGACAGAATCGACTTTGGGTGTATTTTGACACTGCTTTGTTTCTTTGTGTTTATCTTGTAAATGATCTGTTTTAATCATCATTATAGTCAGGTGTCATCCATTAATTGAAAAATGGGTGGGATTGATTGATTATGCTACCTTCCCCCAGGATGCTTATCCTGCTTGTAAAGGAAACTGAAATTCTACAGGCCACTCAAAATGTGTGTGTGTGTGAGAGAGAGAGAGAGAGAGAGAGAAATAGTGGGAGAAAGAGGAATGAGAGAGAGAGAGATGAGAGGGAAAGATATGAGAGAGAGAGAGACAGAGAGAGAAAGAGATACTGGGAGAAAGAGAGATGAGAAAGAGAGAGAGAGAGAGAGAGAGAGAAATAGTGGGAGAAAGAGGAATGAGAGAGAGAGAGATGAGAGGGAAAGATATGAGAGAGAGAGAGACAGAGAGAGAAAGAGATACTGGGAGAAAGAGAGATGAGAAAGAGAGAGAGAGAGAGAGAGAGAGAGAAATAGTGGGAGAAAGAGGAATGAGAGAGAGAGAGATGAGAGGGAAAGATATGAGAGAGAGAGAGACAGAGAGAGAAAGAGATACTGGGAGAGAGAGAGATGAGAAAGAGGAGAGAGAGAGAGAGAGAGAGAAATAGTGGGAGAAAGAGGAATGAGAGAGAGAGAGATGAGAGGGAAAGATATGAGAGAGAGAGAGACAGAGAGAGAAAGAGATACTGGGAGAAAGAGAGATGAGAAAGAGAGAGAGAGAGAGAGAGAGAGAAATAGTGGGAGAAAGAGGAATGAGAGAGAGAGAGATGAGGGAGAGAAAGAGAGATGAGAGGGAAAGATATGAGAGAGAAAGAGAGACAGAAAGAGATACTGGGAGAAAGAGAGATGAGAAAGAGAGAGAGAGAGAGAGAAATAGTGGGAGAAAGAGGAATGAGAGAGAGAGAGATGAGAGGGAAAGATATGAGAGAGAGAGAGACAGAGAGAGAAAGAGATACTGGGAGAAAGAGAGATGAGAAAGAGAGAGAGAGAGAGAGAGAGAAATAGTGGGAGAAAGAGGAATGAGAGAGAGAGAGATGAGAGGGAAAGATATGAGAGAGAGAGAGACAGAGAGAGAAAGAGATACTGGGAGAAAGAGAGATGAGGAAAGAGAGAGAGAGAGAGAGAGAGAAATAGTGGGAGAAAGAGGAATGAGAGAGAGAGAGATGAGAGGGAAAGATATGAGAGAGAGAGAGACAGAGAGAGAAAGAGATACTGGGAGAAAGAGAGATGAGAAAGAGAGAGAGAGAGAGAGAGAGAAATAGTGGGAGAAAGAGGAATGAGAGAGAGAGAGATGAGAGGGAAAGATATGAAGAGAGAGAAGAGAGAGAAAAGAGATATAGAGAGAAGAGAGAGCGAGAGAAGAGAGAAATAGGGGAGAAAGAGAATGAGAGAGAGAGAGATGAGAGAGAAAAGATGATGAAGGAGAAGAGAGATGGAAAGAGGATAGAGAGAGAGAAGATGAGAAAAAGAGAAGAAAGAGAACTATAGAGAGAGAGAGAGAAATATGGAAAGAGAAAAGAGGAATGATATGAGAGAGAGAGAGACAGAGAGGAAAGATATGGGAAAGAGAGAGAAAAGAGAGAGAGAAGAGAAATAGAGAAAGATGAGAGGAGAGGATGAAAGATATGAGAGAGAGAGAGAGAGAGAAGAGATACTGGGAGAAGAGAGATGAGAAAGAGAGATAGGGAGAGAGGAGAGCGAAATAGTGGGGAGAAAGAGGATATGAGAGAGGAGAGATGAGAGGGAAAGATATGAGAGAGAGAGAGACAGAGAGAGAAAGAGATACTGGGAGAAAGAGAGATGAGAAAGAGAGAGAGAGGAAGAGAGGCCTCTGGAGGGCAGTAATTAGCATGGACAATGACCTTCATCAGCAAGCCTAGGCCTGCCCAGCTTTGTGGATTGCCATGTCTGGGCCTTCAGGACTGCAAGCCAGTGCCTCCCCTCCCCCACAGGCCTGCATCACCCTCCCCAAAATCTGGCTGCCATTCCTTCTCCCCCCCCACCCCTGCTTATGGTGGCTCTTCTGGAAGTGGCCTGCAGAAGCCAGCCTCCAGCCCCCCTCCCCCCCATGACTGCGGGTCCCTTCCCTGGTTGGGAAGGGGTGACCAAAACAGCTCCTGAGAAGACTCAGGGGGGTTGGGGTGGGGGGGGCTATAGAAGGAGAAAATTGTTTCACCCATGCCCTGCTGACGGCCAGCTCAGACTCCCTAACTCAGGGGTCCCCAAACTCGGCAACTTTGAGAGTTATGGACTTCAACTCCCAGAATTCTATGGGAGAATTCTATGCCGGCTGGAGAATCCTGGGAGTTGAAGTCCACAAGTCTTAAAGTTGCCAAGTTTGGAGATCTCTGGTCTAGATATTAAATATTTTCACAGCCCTCTTTTTGACTCGTACAATATACAGGTCCTCGATGGAAGGCAGGTTGTTTCTTCTGCAGTCCTAATTACTCTCTGAATGACTTTATACACCTCAGTTACATCCCGTCTCCCCCACCAAATCGCCTCCCCCCCCCCCAGCTTCAGTGCAAGTAATGAAGGTGGGAGGGATCCTCACACACCGATGGTGTTGCCCCTTGGGTAATGAAAGGCCAGCGAGCGAACACGCCCCGGCTCAGAGAATCCCTTCCCTCCGCTGTCCGGATTCTCCCAGGGCGACCCTTGGTCACAAAGGTACTCTGTGGTACTCAGACCTTTCAGCCAGGGATGGGCTTCAAAAGTTTTAGCAAAGGGTTCTCTGCCCACTGGGTGGGTGGGCGTGGCCATGGTGGGTGTGGCCTAGTCAGCCTCTTGCACCACGGCAAGGGGGGGGGCATTTGTACCCTCCCCAGGCTCCGAAGGCTTTCTTTGAGGCTCCAGGAGGGTGAAAACGGGCCCGTTTCTAGCCTTCCCAAACTTCCAGGAGACCTGTTTTTCACCCCACCCACTCCCAAGTCTCCGTGTGTGCCCTGCACTTACCTGGCATCCAAAACGGGCTTTCGTGGGGACTCCTGGGAGGGGTGGGGTGGGCAGGGCCAGACAGGAGTGGGATTTGGGGGTTATCCAGGGATGGGATCCGACCGGTGTAACTACCGGTTTGCTGATTTACATTTTGCGTGCGCATGTTGAAACGTCATCAGCTTGCAACCTGGACAGCTAAGCAGCACTGCACACGGGTGCGCGGCATTTGAAACAGCACTTTTCCCCTGCTTTTTTCAACCGCAGCTGTGCCACGCAAAACAGCTAAGGTTGTAAAAGCAGGAAATAAAGGTCAGGTAAGAGCCCGGGTGGGCATGTGGGCCAAAACAGCAGCAAACATAGAACCGGTTCTATCTCTGCTGCTCTTTGGAGCTACTGGTTCTACAGAACCAGACAGAACCTGTGCTGTCCAGCCACTGTATGGGAATTGGATAGTTAGGTAGCAATTGTGAGCTGTCCCCTTAAGGGAATGCATCATGGTAAATGTAGTTAAAGGTATCCTGGGACATGTAGTTCATGTCACGTGGTCACATCTGTAATCCTGATCAGTCACCAATTTGACCCTCAATGGGTTGGGAGAGTTTTCCTCCCTCTTGCCTGAACACACAGCCTCGTAGTGGCAGCTCTACCCCCTACCTCTACGACTATGGGATAGAAAGATTAATATCATGCAGCCGCTTCAATCATCATGTGGTTGAGGCTTTATCATATTTTTACCTACAAGATAGATATACAGAGGATTGGTCATTAAAGAAGAACTTCGTCACCTTGGCTAGAGGCTCTCTCGAACCCCCAGCAGCCCAGCTCTGCTTTCAGCCCTTGGCTGAAGACGCAAGGGGTGTGCTTGTGTGAACAGTGTGAGGCTCTCTCTCTCTCTCTCTCTCTCTCTCTCTCTCTGCAGTCCCTCTTCCTGTTCTGCCCTCCACCCTTGCCTTGGAATACATGATGGATTTCACTTTATGCCTGAGGAATGAAAGGCAGTTCAGAATGTGAGGGCTTGGTCAGGGGCTTCCATGGTGCACTGCCCACATTCAGGGTGGGGGTAAAACTGCTGATCCCATTGCGGAAGGAGCAGATAAGATCTGCTTGGCTCCCTCCGTGTGTAGTGGGATCTTCCAGTCAGGAATTAAGAAGCGGAACTGATTAAGCATGAAACAAGATTACCTGTCAAAGGGATTTGGGGGGGGGGGGGAGTGGCTGGGACGAGCTCCTGGTGCTTCCTTGCAGAAGAATAGAATAGAATAGAAATTCTTTATTGGCCAAGTGTGATTGGACACACAAGGAATTTGTCTTGGTGCAAATGCTCTCAGTGTGCATAAAAGAAAAGATACATTCGTCAAGACTCAAGAATCATCAGGTACAACACTTAATGATAGTCATAGAGTACAATAAGCAATCAAATCATACTAGGAAACAGTCAATATAAATTGCAAGGTTACAAGGGACAAAGTTACAGACCTACAATCACAAGTGGGAGGGGATGGGTGATAAGGAGTGATGAGAAGGTTAACAGCAATAGTAGTGCAGACTTTGTAAATAGTTGGACAGTGTTGAGGGAATTATTTGTTTAGCAGAGTGATGGCGCTCGGGGGAAAACTGTCTTTGTGTCTAGTTGTTCTGGTGTGCAGTGCTCTATAGCGTCGTTTTGAGGGAAGGAGTTGAAACAGTTTATGTCCGGGACGTGAGGTGTCTGTAAATATTTTCACAACCCTCTTTTTGACTCGTGCAGTATACAGGTCCTCGATTGAAGGCAGGTGGGTGGTAATTGTTTTTTCTGCAGTCCTAATTATCCTCTGAAGTCTGTGTCTGTCTTGTTGGGTTGCAGAACCAAACCAGACACTTACAGAGGTGAAGATGATAGACTCAGTAATTCCTCTGTAGAACTGGATCAGCAGCTCCTTGGGCAATTTGAGCTTTCTGAATTGGCGCAGAAAGAACATTCTTTGTTGTGCTTTTTTGATGACGTTTTTGATGTTCAGTGTCCATTTTAGGTCTTGTGATATAATAGAACCTAGAAATTTGAAGGTCTCTCTTGTTGATACCATGTTGTCTAGTATTGTAAGAGGTGGTAGTATGGCGGGGTTTCTTCTAAAGTCTACCACCATTTACACAATGATTCCCAGGGCTCTTCATGTGGGAATCTCCCCCATCCCACCTCTCCCCTTCCCAAGTGGAATGCGAGAAAACCAAGTTCCCGAAACAAATCCAGCTGGAGCTGCTCTGTGTGTGTGTTTGTGTGTATGTGTTTGTGTGTGGGGAGCGACGAGGGGCAAATTTTCCCTTCCAATCCAATTAACTTGCAGCATCTGGAGATAAGGGGGTTGATCGGGGAAGAGGGGAGGCATTTCCTAGACTTGTCCCTCCTAAGTTACAAAGCGGGAAGGATCTAGGTTCACCCTTGTTTTGTCTGCTACACCAACAAAACAACATGTGGGAAATGGCTCCATTCCTGAGAGATATTTTATAGAACCCAAAGTTGGAAACCACATCCCAGGGCTGCAATGAAATTCATTTGGCAGCTCAGCTCTGTGTTGTCCTGGCTTGGCCGCTGAAAGCCCATGTGATGTGAGAATAACCTTGGGAGGCGGGAGGAAGAAGGCAGCCAGGACAATGACTTGATCAATGGAATCTGGTGTCAGCCTTCAAGATTTCCTTCCTTTGCTTTGCATCTTTCGGCTGTCATAAGTAACGGGGGGGAGGAGGGGGGATATAGTTATGGGAAGCGAGCTGGAGGTTTTACAAAACAGAACTGTATAAGTTGGGGGGAAAAGTTACTTGCTTATGTTTCTTTCCTATGCTATGCCCAAGCTCTTTATCAAAATATGTCAAGGTCAACGGACAGAGACCTCATCACCACCTTGAGATGCCCACATGACGTTATATACAATTTTTTATTGGATGCACAGTTTAAACTATCATGAGTGGGAACATTGCCATCACTTTGTATATGTGATTTACGTGCTCATTTTCTCAGATTCAGAATTCCTTTGATGCTACCACTTGATTTCCAGTAAAAGCAGAGGTTGGATTCTATAGATTCGCACCTATTCTCCAGAACCGGTTGTTAACATTCTAAGCAGTTCGGAGAACCGGTTGTTAGAAGAAATGACTGGCCTAATCCTGTAAGGAAGGCAGGAAGGAAACATTCTGGTGTTGCTTAGAGAAACTTCCTCTCCGTTAACCCTTTTTACATTCTTGGCAAGACTAGACTTCCTGTCTCAGGAACTTCTCTGGAGTTTGTTTCCCCTCCTTTGCTGGTACTTTGCTTGTGTGGAGTGACCATTCAGAGTTACAATGCCACTGAAAAAAGTGACTTATGATCATTTTTCACACTTACGACTGTTGCAGCATCCCCACAGTCATGAGAGGCCAGGCGAGGAGATGCGTGCCTCAATGTGAGTAATGTTGAGTTGGCCACGCCCAGCCAGTCACATGACCACCAAGCCACACCCATCAACTAAGCCACACCCACAGAACAAGTTGTTCCCACCCTGAGTAAAAGATATCTTTTCTCTAATTAATGGAGTCTAAGTATTTCTTTCTTGGATTTTGAATGGAGCACCAGCTGACATTTGAGATTTGAGAATCTGGGATCTGGGATCCAGGGGGACCCGAGTTTTCCAGAATCGAAGGAGCGGAGTCCTTTGGGACAGGGGTCTCCAACCTTGGCAACTTTAAGCCTGGCGGACTTCAACTCCCAGAATTCCCCAACCAGCTTTGCTGGGAGTTTGGGAGTTGAAGTCCGCCAGGCTTAAAGTTGCCAAGGTTGGAGACCTCTGCTTTGGAAGAATCTGCTGGTGGAACCAAAGGCAGCCACAGGGATGGGCCTCCCGTGACCTCTTGCTGTGCAGAAAAGGCAGAGAGGGGAGAATTGGGTCTCTTCTCCCATCATTTTGCTCTTTAACAACAAAAATAAAAACAAACCACCCATCCATGTTGCTGGAGCAGAACCTGAGTGAGAATGGGAGAAGCAAAAGGAGGTGCATTTCTTCTGCCGTCTTTGAAGTCTGGGGAGACCCTGAGAAGAGGGCGAGTAGCAGGCCTCGGTTTGCCCTTCAGGAGGGTTCAAAAATGGGACAGAAAACCTGCCCACCCCCAGAAGGAAGGAGAGGGAGAGGAGCACGGCTGGCTGGGCCAGGACAGCAGAGGCCCTTCCATGCTGAGCTCTTGGGTGGGTCTTTCCACGCAGCCCCACCAAGGTTTCCCCTCTCCGGCATGGCTGCTACTGCTGGAGCTGAGCCCCAGGTTCTATCTAGAGCCCCCCCACCCTGCATGTGCATCCCTCGGTGGGTTCGGCATGTAGGACTCTGCTAATCCTGAAGCGAGGGGAAGTGCCTGGCCCCAGCAGGACGAGGCCTGGGCAGTGTAATCCTCCTCATCAAAGTGGCAGGGAAGGAGGCCAATGGGATTAGCTGAGGGAGGGGGGATGGTGGGGGGACTGGCAGCAGCCCCAGCCCAGCTGCACTTTGTCCCTCCCGCCCTCCCAGCTGGGATTAGCAGCAGCCTGAAAGGGCCGAAAACGCTTCCCTCTTCAGGGGGTTGATGGCACGCTGGGAGCCCGGTTTGGGGGAACAGGCAGCCAGGAGTCACCGGAAAGGCTCAGCTGGGTTGATAAGGCTCAGGGGGACGGGACAGGATGCCTGCACAGCATTCAGGCGGAGGTGGAGGGATAGCCGAAGGCCGGCTTCCACTGCCAGGGGGTCTAACCAAGGCCCCACCCCTGGAGAATGATGCTGGCTGTGAAGAGCAGGGGAGGGGGCAATGCCCACCCTGGTGGGGCCTCTCTCGGCCAATGCAACTCTGGATTCTGACAATGAGGCAGAGATCTCCAAACTTGGCCACTTTAAGCCTTGTGGACTTCAACTCCCAGAATTCCTGGCTGAGGAACTCTGGGAGTTGAAGTCCACAAATCTTAAAGTGGTCAAGTTTGGGGACCCCTGCAGTGAGGGATCGAAGCAGCTCTGGCTCCAGAACTGGGGGGGTGGCAGACCCCTTTTCTGAGCAGAGACCTGCCATTATCTCTAGGGGGTAGGAACACACGTGCCAGGGGAGGAATTCCTGGTCGGTCCCCTTTGCCTCAGGCCTGGGCCAACATACCCTTATGCTGGTGGGGTGGGGAGGGCTGCCTTGGCCTGACCCAGATGGACTCCTTGGAAGCCTTACAAGCTGCAACTTCTTTGGCCTGGGCTCTGGAAAAGCCCCCCATGCCCCCAACAGCTCTCAGAGGCTAGCTGGGCTTATTCTAAGAGGAGGCTGCAGCTAGCCTGGCCCTAATCGAGCCACACAGCAATTTAGAAAGGCTGGCTCAGTGTCCCCACCTCCCCTCCAGGCTTGTATCCCAGAGAGCAGGTTGGGGAGCAGCTGCAGAGCCCACCCCCCCCCAGCCCATTTCAAAGGAGCCCGCAGAGGCAGCTCTGCAAATAAGACCCCTATAAAGTGGTTAAACATGCTTGCCCAAAGAGTGCCCCCCCCCTCCCTAGAAAGCAAACAGATTTGTTTGTCCCAGGATGGGGCCCAGCACAGCTGCCCCCCTCCCAACCTCACACCTATCAAAGGACCGAAGAGAACCGTTGCCCTCCGTGTATCTGTGGGGGGAAGAATTGCTTCCTTCCATCCTGGTTTGTTTGTGAAGGACACCCACATGCTAGAGGTTTCTCCCACACGCCCCCAATCTCAACTGGGGCTGCCAGGGAGGGAGGATGGCCAGCTGCTTTGGAGTGACCAGCACACAGATACATACAAGCACAGCTGAGCAGAGAGTTGGATCTTGCCTGCTGATGCCCACCTGGGCAGGAGGAGGCTGGGGGCCCTGTTCCAAGCTTCTTGGCTAACTCAGGGTCCTGGGGATCCTGGGCTTAGGTGGCCTGGCCCACTTGCCCTACACCCCAGGGCCCCAATCCAAGGCCACCGCCCTACAGAGGGTCCCCAGGTGCATCATTTGGGCAAAGGCAGGCTGCTTCCTGGATCAGCTCAGCTTCTCCGCTATTGCCAGGGCTCCAAAAGGCCTCTGACCAGGGGGAAGCCCTGACCTTCAGAGGACGCCCCCCTCCCTCACCTCTTCAGCTCCCTTTTGGTCCAGGGAGGGCTTGAGGGGGGTGGGGGTGGGGGGCTGAGCCACAGCTGAACTCTCTGGAAGGCAGTGGGTCTGGGAGTGGCTGGCTTCAGGTGTTTTCCTGGCCCTTTTCACTGCAAAACCATAAATTGGGAACCATGTCTACTTGTTCTGCCATGCCACCTTTCAGGCACAGACAGCCTAGTTGGAAGAAAACCCGTTCTCCTGCGTGGAAACATCTGCATTTCGTTTTCGTTAGCTTGCCACTGCCATGACATGAGTCTTGGGGACTAAGCAGGCAAGTATTCGACTCAACTGCCCCTCCATCAATATCCCCATAAAATTCTGGGTAGGTTGATCTAAATGCTCAGCAACCCCTTAATTGCTGCCTTGGATGAAGGGGTGGGGTGGGGGAGGAAAACAGACAATTAAGTTTTTTGAAGGCAAGAACAAAATTCTAAATGCTGGAAAATAACTTTGCAAAGTTCCCACTTGGAAGGACAACTGACTTGAGAATAGAATAGAATAGAATAGAATAGAATAGAATAGAATAGAATAGAATAGAATAGGATAGAATTCTTTATTGGCCAAGTGTGATTGGACACACAAGGAATTTGTCTTGGTGCAAATGCTCTCAGTGTCCATAAAATAAAAGATATATTCGTCAAGAGTCAAGAATCATCGGGTACAACACTTAATAACAGTCATAGGGTACAATAAGCAATCAAAGCATACTAGGAAACAGTCAATATAAATTGTAAGGATACAAGCGACAAAGTTACAGTCATACAGTCACAAGTGGGAGGGGATGGGCAAAAAGGAGTGATGAGAAGATTAATAGTAATAGTAATGCAGACTTTGTAAATACTTGGACAGTGTTGAGGGAATTATTTGTTTAGCAGAGTGATGGCATTCGGGAAAAAACTGTCCTTGTGTCTAGTTCCGATGTGCAGTGCTCTATAGCGTCGTTTTGGGGGGAGGAGTTGAAACAGTTTATGTCCGGGATGTGAGGGGTCTGTAAATATTTTCACAGCCCTCTTTTTGACTTGTGCAGTATACAGGTCCTCGATTGAAGGCAGGTGGGTAGCAATTGTTTTTTCTGCAGTCCTAATTACCCTCTGAAATCTGTGTCTGTCCTGTTGGGTTGCAGAATCAAACCAGACAGTTATAGAGGTTTAGTGATTCCCCCTTTATTCGTACCTTTTTCCTGTATCCTTACTCATGTTTATACTTACACCTATTATCTTTTAAGCAATTGACAAATCAAATCAAATCAAATTAAAATTACATTAAATTCTGCTGCGGCTGAAGGCCCAGGATGGCCCTTGGCTGTAATTACATCAGACCAGCAATCACCTTAAAGACAAGCTTATCTCATGGTCATGGAGCATAGATAATCTTTGCTGAAGTGGGAAGGTTCCTCATTGCCTTGTTAGTTTTTGCAAAAAGCTTTTTCAGAATTTGCATTGCGCAGCATCACTTAATTACTCAGAGTAATTAGGAGGCCAGTGTAAAGTAAGGGGTCATATTGTAACTTATAAAATCTCTGGATTTGATTTCACATCACATGCATTGCCAAAAGAAAGTTTCCTGAAGTAATTATTTCTTGCATTGTTCCAATCAGTCCCTCATCTTTGTCCTCTGGATAATTATCTACTTTTCCGTGAATGGGCCTGTAAATGTAATCATCAATGTTGCCTCCTCATCAAAGGTAGAGTGTGAAGTGCCCTGGATTCTTAGGGGCCATTAAGCTTCCCTGGAGGGAGGGCGGGGAGTTGGGGGCTGCAACGCCAGAGAGGGCTGCTCAAGGCCATGGGGATTCTGGCTAAAAGTGGCCCATTCAAGAGTTGAGGCTCTGTCCTTTTGGGGGTGGGGTAAGGAATCAAAGCCCTCTCCAACAATGGAGGTCATTAACAGCGGAATCCCCTTTGGCTCAAGCCCTGTGTGGATTCCCAGTCTGGGGAAAATGCACAGCCAGCCAGGCAGATTTCCGGAAGGGACCCAACCTTCTTCAGCCACCCTGGAGAGTGGGGGAGGTCTCCCTGGCTGCCCAAAGAGCCCCTCCTGGGACCCAGCAGGTAGCAATTCTCCAGGGAAGGCTGGAGCTTTCTTCCTGTTAAAATACCTGCTGGATCCCCAAGTGAAACCTGCCATCTTAAGGCCCAGGGGGTGGGGGGTGGGTGGATGAGGGGGTGATTGGTGGTGGCTAGAGAGTCTCTCCTCCCTGTGAGAGACAATGCCAAGCCCATCTCAGCACCTTCAGATGCTCATGGACACTTGGCTCCCAAGATGCGGCTGATGGAAAGGGGTTTTATTGGCTTATTTTATAAGGTATTTATATTATTTATTTTATATTTTATTTTATTAACACTGCCAAAGCCAAATCTGAGATCTATTTTAATTTGGGCACAGCGGTAGGAAATGTAATAGAAACATCTAAAATATAGAATAGAATAGAATAGAATAGAATAGAATAGAACAGAACAGAACAGAACAGAACAGAACAGAACAGAACAGAACAGAACAGAAAAGAATATAATTCTTTATTGACCAAGTGTGATTGGATACGCAAGGAATTTGTCTTTGGTGCAAATGCATAAAAGAAAAAATAAATAAATTCATCAAGAATCATAAGATACAACACCTAGTGATAGTATAGGTTACTAATAAGCAATCAAATAGATAGCGTAGAATAGAATTCTTTATTGACCAAGTGTGATTGGACACATAAGGAATTTGTCTTGGTGCAAATGCTCTCAGTGTGCATAAAAGAAAAGATACATTTGTCAAGAATTATAAGGTGCAACACGTAATAATAGCCATAGGGTATATAAATAAAAAAATAGAAATTTCCCACCTATAAACAATAATAACCCAACAATACATGGCCCCAAATAAAACCCCAATTCCTCCATTAATAACATTAATAAAAATAACCATTATTATCTTGCTAATAGCTCATTGGTCCGAGATGCTCCCTGGCTCTGTATCCCACCCACCTCTGAAGTTTCAGCAGAAGTCTGACTGGCTGCCCACCCTCCCTGGCCAGCCTCCTCCTGGCTCTGAGCCCCACTGCAAAGCCACAAGTGCCCGGGGAGGAGGACTCCCCCCCTACTCACAGAGGCCAGTCCCGACTCTTGGCCAAGCACCCCTTCTGGGCACCAGGGCACCAGGCTCTGAACTCTGGGATCCCCTTAGGGAGGCCGGCTATCAGCGCCACTTTGCTATAGAGTATCTTAACTTACTGCACCTGTGTATGGTTTGCCAATTGCACAGTAGCAGATAGGACAGCGCTCCAGAGGTGAACGTCATTGCCCAGAGGATCATGGGTTGCCCTCTCCCCTCTTTGGAAGAACTTTAGAGCTCCCGCTGCCTTAAGAAAGTTCAAAACATCCTCAAAGATCCATCTCATCCTGGGCACCCTTTTTTAAAACTATTACCACCTGGCAGATAGCACAGAATAATAAAAACAAGGACAAATAGGCTGAAAAACAGCTTCTATCCCAGGGCAGTAACTCTACTGTAATTCTACTGTATAGTACAATATTAATGCAATACCAGGGGTTTTTAATTCAATGTGTGGAGTGTGAAGGATGTGTGTTTCTGTTTATTTTCATAGTCTTGATGTACACTGAAGATGGCATTTAATTTCATTGTATGAGGTGCAATGACAATAAAGTAAACTTAAAAAAACAACAACTATGGCACCTCTCCGTGCTAGGTACAAAGGCAGTCATTAGTCTTATGGGAGTCTGACTTAATGACAGGCAGGACAGGCAGGAAGTGGTATCATCATAATCGTCATTTCTCAGATTGAAAGCCCATCTGGAGGGAGGCTGAATGATGCCTACACTACTTCTGAACTTTAAGACTTGTGGACTTCAACTCCCAGAATTCCCCAGCCAGCCAACTGTCTTTAAAATGCATTAAAACAGAGAGCCCGAGGCGGAGTCCCCTCAAACCAGTCCTCTGCTGATGGATCTCTTTCAGTGACCATCAACACGTTCTGTGGGAATGAATTTCACCGGTCAGCAATGGGCTTTGTGAAGAAAGGCCTTTTTTTCTGGACTCCGCTCTCAATCTGCTTGCAACTGGCTTCCTTGGATGGCCTCCCTCCCAGGAGTATGAGGGTGGGAGGGAAAAATTGCTCTTTTGACATGCTGTGCCAGCCGCCTGGTTCAGTCTGGGTCCCAAGGGGAGCTGTTCTCTTTGCTAGAGCGGGAACGACTTTCCCGCTGCCACAGCCCTCTTCTCGGTCTTCCTTTAGACCAGAGGCCTCCAAACTTGGCATCTTTAAGACTTGTGGATTTCAACTCCCAGAATTCTCCAGCCAGCTGGCTGGAGAATTCTGGGAGTTGAAGTCCACAAGTCTTAAAGTTACCAAGTTTGGGGACTCTTGCTTTAGACCTGACCGACATACATCTGCATTACCTTTTCTGGCTGGGGAGATTAAACCTCACAATCTGGTCTACAGCCTGGGGATTTCTTATACTTCAGCCACATCAGGCAAGCCTTTCCCAAATTCAGTAAGGTTGGATAGGTTCAGCAAGCTGCTTGGGAACGGCATGGTACTATCGGCCTTCGGCTGTGCAAAGGGCCTCCGTGGGCTGGTAGAGTCCAGCACAACCTGCTCTCTGGACCTCCTGTGGAACCTCCCAAGAGAACTCACTGGTCCTGTTGAGTGGGGGCTCCATTGCTGAGGTGGGAACAGGGATGCCACCTTCCTTCTGGCCAAGGAGGGGCGCTTCCTCCAAATAGGAAGACATGCCAGCTTTTTCCTATGTGTGTGTATGCGCATGAGGGTGGGGCGAAGACCCAAAGATCCTCAAGCCCCTCTCTCCCAGGCAGCCTCTCCAATTGGAAGGCCCCGCTTCTCCTTCACCTCTCCCACCCATTAACACCTCTTCAGGATCAGCTCATTAGCTCCTCCAGGGCTGCTAATGGCCTGGGAACTTGCGGGGAAGGAAGTGTGTTGACTTTGGGCCTCTACACCTGCGGAAGGAAGGAGCCACACCAATAAATCTGTTTCCCAGCTGCCAACCTCTTCGGCAGCTTCCATTTCTGGATGGAATGTTTTAGTGTTCCAGAACAGGGGTCTCCAAGCTTGGCAGCTTTAAGACCTGTGGACTTCAACTCCCAGAATTCCTCAGCCAGCTGGGAGAATTCTGGGAGTTGAAGTCCACAGGTCTTAAAGTTGCCAAGGTTGGAGACCCCCCTGTTCCAGAAGGTTCTGGATGAGAAGGCTGCAGCCATTTGGGCAACCTGGTCGTTTCCTAAAAGTTGCTTTGCAAAAATTGTCTCTAGATGGAGGCTGGATGGCTATCAGCTCCCTGGCTGGAGTGAGCGGCTGTA
This sequence comes from Bungarus multicinctus, assembly GCA_023653725.1. Lineage (NCBI taxonomy): Eukaryota > Metazoa > Chordata > Lepidosauria > Squamata > Elapidae > Bungarus > Bungarus multicinctus. The sequence goes on from CM042849.1 coordinate 7,417,874, forward strand.
GAAATGGAAATAGTCTGTGTAGGGACAGATAAACCGGACAGAGCGCCTTAAAGTAGCACTGAGCCCCCCCTGACCGGCCCCTCACCCCAAGGCCGAGGGTGCCCCTGCTGCCCCACTGCTCCTCCACAGCTTGCGACTTCAGGGTTAGGTGGCGTCCCTGGGTGGAAGCAAAAGCCCAGCTGGCCACAGAAGGAACTGCCTTGGACAGGAGGCCGCAGCAAAGGCCACCCCTGCCGAAGAGGCACCTGGCCGGCAGCCACAGTACCAGGGAAGGGGCTTTCCAGGGAAGCCCAGGCCAAGACGAGGCCCTTGCCTTCTCCCCAGTCACTGGAGGAATATTTTCATTTTCTGAGTCATAATGTCCCTGCAGGGCTAAAATGTGGGGCTGGTAGGAGACTTTTGCAACACCCTAAAGCTGAGCTTTATTCATGGTTTATTCGTAGCTGCATCCAGACGACCCTCCCAGCCTGACCACATCCAAGTCAGCCCTCTGCAGCTGAGACCAGCTGAGAAGCCGCTGGGGATTCTGGGAGTTGAAGTCACTACCTGACTCTGTTGTTACATCCTCAAACCACCAAAACTTTAAACCTTAAACTGTCTCCCGTGGACCTCACTCCATTCCTAAGAGGTCTGTAAGGGGGCATCCATATGCGCACCAGCGTGCCTACCGTCTCTGTCCTACTGTTCCCATTTATTCGTACTCATTTATTATGTATATACTTATATCTGCTTAGACTTATATGTTTATATCTTATGTTCATGCTTAGATTTGTTTTCTCATACATGCTTGACAAACTAAACTAAATAAAAATAAAATAAATAAGTCAGCCCTCTGCAGCTCAGAAGCCGCTGGGGATTCTGGGAGTAGAAGCCCCCCCCCCCCCCCATTAAAAACATAAATAAATCTGGGTTTGGCCCCTCCTCCTCCGAGTGCACTGAAGCCCGGAAGAGGCGCAATCCCCTCGATCACGTGACCCTTGAGGGTGCGGAGTGGGGTTGAGAGAGGGGTAAGGGCCAATCAGAACAGCCGCTCGTGGAAGCTTAGAGCCAGCCCCTTCCGGTCGCGTAACCGGAACACCGGACGCCGCTCTCCCCTACCGGGCTCTACGGTGCCTGGAGAACTACCAGGACTGCGATGGCGCTGGCGGGAGCGCTGAAGGGCGTCCGGGCGGCCTCCGCCGGTGGGGTGAGCGGACGGATCCAGCTGTGCCGGGGGTGGCGGGGAGGTGGGCGGCGGCGGCGGCTCACCCGGTCCTTCCTGTCTTGCAGCGGCTCCTGCGGGGCCTCTCGAGCTCGGCGGCGCTTCTGCAGAAGCCGGCGCAGGTGAGGGTCCCGTCGGGGCGGGGGAAGAGGGAGGCGGGGGGGAGGGAGGCGGGGCTCTCGCGGGGGCCCCTTGCGACCCTCCCGCTCGTTGCAGGCGGAGGGCGCCTTCCCGGTGACGCTGCTGCCGGGGGACGGCGTGGGCCCGGAGCTGATGCACTCCGTCAAGGAGGTCTTCAAGGTGAGCGGGGTGGGGTGGGGGGGAAGGGGCGAGGCAGGGTTGGGGGGTCGCGGGGTCAAACTCACCCCCTCCTCTCGGTCGCCGGCTGTCCCCTGCAGGTGGCGGGCGTGCCGGTGCAGTTCGACGAGCACCACCTGAGCGAGGTGCAGAACATGGCCTCGGAGGAGATCCTGGAGCAGGTGCTGGAGTCCATGCAGAAGAGCAAGGTGGCCCTGATCGGTGAGGCTTCCACCGGGGATCCCCAGGAGGGAGGGATGGGGAGGTTGGCTGGGAGCCTGTTGCCCTCCAGCTCCCTCACTGCCTGGGTTCTCTCGGCCTTCTAGGGAAGATCCACACCCCCATGGAGTACAAAGGGGAGCTGGCCTCCTACGACATGAGGCTCAGGTACGTGGCCCCTCCACCCCCTGCAGCCTTTGGTGGGGGGGGGGGAATCAGCAGGAGAGATGCAGTATGGAACCCTCCCACCCCCTGGCTCCTCCTTGCAGGCGCAAGCTTGACCTCTTTGCCAACGTGGTCCACGTGAGCAGCCTGCCCGGCTATAAAACCCGGCACAACAACCTGGACCTGGTCATCATCCGTGAACAGACGGAGGGCGAGTACAGCTCCCTGGAGCACGAGGTGAGCTTCATGGTCCCTCTGGCTGGCGGCAGCAGTTACGGGGCTTCTAAAGTGGGGAGGGGAAGGGCATTTCCTGTGAACCTGGAATGGGGCTGCACCAGCCCAAAGGGACCATTGAGGACCTATAGATTGGGTATAGGGGGAGAGGGTGTCAGGTCAGTTTTCCAGCAGGATAAAAGTCAACCAGCTTAACACCTGCCATAGGCCTGGGAGTGTCCTCTCAAATGCGCAGGTGAGCAGGAGGACCTTGCTTAAGGCTTTAAACCAAGGCTCTTCAAACTTGGCAAGTTTTAAGACTCGTTGGACTTCAACTCCCAGAATTCCTGAGCTAACATAACTGGAGGAGGAATTCTGGGAGTTGATGTCCGCAAGTCTTAAACTTGCCAAGTTTGGAGGCCCCTCATGATTGTCTGTTTGTCCGTCCATCTCTATCATCCATCCATCCATCTATCACAAGGGCCTTCAAACTTGGCAAGTTTAAGACTTGTGGACTTCAACTCCCAGAATTCCTGAACTAACATGAATTCTGGGAGTTGATGTCCGCAAGTCTTAAACTTGCCAAGTTTGGAGGCCCCTCATGATTGTCTGTCTGTCCGTCCATCTATATCATCCATCTATCCATCTATCACAAGGGCCTTCAAACTTGGCAAGTTTAAGACTTGTGGACTTCAACTCCCAGAATTCCTGAACTAACATGAATTCTGGGAGTTGATGTCCACAAGTCTTAAAGCTGTCAAGTTGGAAGACCCCTGCTTTTAAACCTTCCCGATCAGCCACTAAGGATCCCCAGGTGACCTCTGTAAGCTCCCATCAATAGCAGTGGTCTCTAAATGTTTTGGTACTGGGGACCGGTTTTATGGAAGACAATTTTTGTGTGGTCCAAGGAGGGAGAGGAATGTGCCACTTAGGTCCCTCTCACAATCAGTTCATAGCAGGGCTTGTGCTCCGATGAGAACCCGATGCCTGGTGAGCTGAAGTGGAGCTGGTGATGCCAGCAATGGGGAGATACAGATGGAGCTTCAATTGTCCGCCCATCGCTCATTTATAGTTGTGCAGCCTGGTTCCTAACAGGCCATGTACCATTACGAGTCTGCAGCCCGAGGGTTTGGGACCCCTGCTCTAGAGCAGGGGTCGCCAACTGGTACCACTGATGGTCTGCAGGGAAATTCTGCCGGGGACCGCTGGTGGTCTTCAGGGAAATTTTGGTGGTCCGCAGAGAAATTCCCCCCAAAGCAATTAATCCAGGCTGCGTGGGAACACAAGGCTGCACCGCCCACATGGCCTGCCCCCCCTGCTGCCCCCCCCCCCCTTCGGCCAAGCACAAATCTTACCCTGAGTAGAGTTGGAACTGGAAAGTAAGACCAACGGCAGGGGAGGGAAATCTGCCCCAGGGTGGCTTGCTGTCATTGGTGGGAAAGTTGGTCCCATATTCCAGAGCTGCAGGAGTCAAGGACTGGCCCTTTGGTCATCCCGGAGCAGTTGCTCCAGTCCGTGGCAGGCCAGTGCACCCAGGTGGAGGAGCAGCTGCTCCGGGATGACCAAAGGGCCAGTCCTGTGACTCCTGCAGCTCTGGAATATGGAACCGACTTTCCCACCGACGTCAGCAAGCCACCTTCAGTCAAAATTCATATTAGTGGTCCGTGGGATTTAAAATTACGAGTTTGGTGGTCCCTGAGGTCCAAAAGCTTGGCGACCCCTGATCTACAGGAAATAATTGGAAAAGATGAACACAAATGCCGAAGAAAGAGGGCCACTCTTGTGCAGTACCGAGCGTAAGGCTTCCTTGGGTTTTTCTTCTGGACCATGCTGCAGTTGGAGAGAAAGCAGACTCCTGATCCAGAACGTGGCTCTCTGGAGTGGTTGGGCTTTGCTCCTTTTAGTGGCCAGCCAGTGCAGGGAGAGGAGGGCCAAGGAGAGCCGGGCACCCAGGAATCTTCCATTCCACCGACTCCAGGGAGGGGCTCCAGCGACGGGGGGGATGTGGGGGGAGAGACTTCAAGCAAGCCAAACAGCTTGTGCTTCTTTCTGTGTTCAGAGTGCAAAGGGGGTCATTGAATGCCTGAAGATCATCACGCGGGCCAAATCTCAGCGCATTGCCAAATTTGCCTTTGATTTTGCCACCAAGAAGGGGAGGAACAAAGTCACTGCGGTGCACAAGGCCAATATCATGTAAGTGAGCCTCCCTCCTTCCCTCAGTGGATTGGGGTGGAGTGAGGGGTGAGGACCTTCCAATGACCCCCTCAGATCTCTTGGCAGCTTTGGAGAGCCCACAGAGGCGCCTGCTTTGCAGCAAAATTGACACAAGCCAAAGAACCATGTATGTTGAGATCAGAGAAGTTTGGGTGGACTGGATGAAGCCTCCCCCCCCCCTCCTTTCTCTTCCTTTGCCCTGGTACAGAAAGGCCTTGAAAAGTTGGACAGGCCTTGTCCCACCTGCTTAATTTTGGGCCTAGGAAGAAGGATCAACCATGGGCACGAGGTGGTCAGAAGCTGCCCTTCATGGTCCTTTCTAGGCAGGAACATTTGTGTTCATGCTTCTGCCCAGACGAGCCACCATGGCAGCTTCCAAGGCCTTCGGGTTCCTTATGATTCTGCTGCCTGCTGAGAAACTGCTGCGCTTTGGGTCTCTTCGGCCCCTTTGATTCAGGCTGCGGCTGAGTCATTCTTGGCTGGGGTGGAGGACAGGGCTTGGCTGTCTCATGTAGCACACCTGGCTCTACAGGCCATCCGGGTCACGGTGAGAACTTGTCCCTCTCGTCGTCCTCCTTCCAGGAAGCTGGGGGATGGGCTCTTCCTTCGCTGCTGCGAGGAGGTGGCTGAGCTGTACCCCAAGATCACCTTCGAGACCATGATCATCGACAACTGCTGCATGCAGGTAGGGCTGCCCTGCTTCAGGCCTGGCTGAGAGGCAGGGAGGGGAAGGCTTCTGCAGGCTGCCTGCACCAGCGAGGCCAGGGCCTCTTCCACAGAGGCCAACCTGGGTAGCTCCCAGCAGTTGGGCAGCCCCGTGGTTTTGCGATTCGAGGGGCGGGGGGAAGAATGTAAGGCAGTCAGTGATTTGGAACCCCAAATTAGATTGGATAATTTGGGGTTCGGGTGCCAGCCCTTCTTGCTCCAGTTGGGTCTGGAAGTCAGAACGGGGCCTCTGCAGACTCAGCAATGGTGGCTTATGATCCTGGCTCCACATTAGTCCTAGTTAGTTGGGGCTTTGAGCAGAGGCAGGAGAGCCCTCTCTTTGGGAGGCTTTGGCTAGGGGCTGGAGTCCACGGGCCCCTCCCAACTCTTTAATTTTATGTGAAGGGAGCCCAGATAATTTTTTCAGAAAGAGGAAAACCGTGTTTTGGTTCTTGCAGAAGAAAAGAACAAACCCAGGCCCCCATTTCCTCACTCCAGGCTTCTCCACATATGGGACCTTCTCAGGCCTCTTAAGCGGCCAATGCAGATCCATCCTTTAGCCCCCTCCCCCAATGGGGCTGCCTAGGGAGGGGCTGAGGGCCGTGGAAGTCCAGGATTGGGACCCCTTTGTTTGGATACCCAGCACACAGCCGCTGTGGGACCTGGGCTGGCGATGTTGGCATCGCAAGGCCAAGGCTTCCTGGGGGCTGCTCTTTGGAGGCCACGCCCGGGTTGTGGCTGAGCAACATGGGTTCCTGCAAACTTGACAAAAAACTGAATTGCTGTGGCATGCAATGCCCCAGCCCAACGGGGGGCTTTGTTGTTAAGATGCTTCCTGGGGGCGGGAGGGGTAGCTGGACTTCTTCCAGGGGGCTTCAGAGCAGAGCCCCTGCCCCTTTCTCCAAGGGCCCCTCAGGGGGAGCTCTGCCCAAAGTTTGCTGCATGCCACGCAGCTGCCAGGCGGGAGTGTCTCTGGCCCTGATTGGGCCCAGGCAGGCTTCGGAGCCAGAGGGACGTGTGGGTGTGTCTTGCAGCTGGTGCAGAACCCGTACCAGTTTGACGTCTTGGTCATGCCCAACTTGTACGGCAACATCATCGACAACCTGGCAGCCGGCCTGGTGGGAGGGGCCGGTGTGGTCCCGGGGGAGAGCTACAGCGCCGACTTTGCTGTGTTCGAGATGGTGAGGACCAGGCTGGGCCCTCCCCTTCCCCTCCCCTTCCAGGGCCAGCGGGAGGGGAGCAGGGCGTTCTGGAGGAGGAGGCCCCTACATGGATCTTTCTGCTGCTCTTGCAGGGTGCCCGTCACCCATTTGCCCAGGCGGTCGGGAGGAACATCGCCAACCCCACAGCCATGCTGCTCTCCTCGGCCAACATGCTGCGCCATCTAAAGTAGGTGCCTGATCCGGGGTTGGTGGGCTGGAGCTGCCCGGAGCCTGCAGAGCAACGGTGGGTGGGAGAGCAAGCCGTCCTCCCCCTCCCCTCCCCTCCCACCCCCTTGCTGAGGTGCACCCCTCCTCTCTCCTGACCAGCCTGGAGCATCACTCGGCCATGATTTCAGACGCGGTGAAGAAGGTGATCAAAGTGGGCAAGGTGAGAGGCTGCCCTGGCAAGAGGGGGAGGGGTCCTGGGGCATCCGGAGGCAGGCTGGAGCCGTTTCTCCTGGCCAGGTTTGAGCACTGTGGGCTGAGTTCTGCGGGAGGAAGGTCTGGCTGGGCTGCCTGGGTGCTTCTGGCCTTCTGCTCCTCCTTCCGGTTGCTCTGGAGCCCCGTCTGATGGCTGCTTCTCTCCCTGCCTTGCAGGTGCGGACCCAGGACATGGGCGGTTATTCCACCACCTCGGACTTCATCAAGTCTGTCATTGACCACCTCCACCCCCACTATGGCACTTAGGCGCAGGCTGGCCCTGCCCCCCCCCCCCCCTTCAGCAGCCCTGGCCCCTCCCCAAATGTTAGGGAAGAAATCACCTTCCTCCTCCTGCCTCTTGAGCCCCTCCAGGCCCTCCGGAGGTCTGGTCTGGTCGTCTCCAGCTGGAAGAGACCAGGGAGTGGTGGGGGGGGGGGGAAGAGGGCCTGCCCGGGGCTTTCTGCTCTGGGGTACTCCCTTGGAAGCCGGCCTCAGTGGCAGGAAGGGTATGTCAAGGGGAAAGTGCCTCCAAGAAGAGCTGGCTGGGGAGCATGGGCCTGGTGGAGCCTTCTTTCAGTCCTCCGGAAGAAGCAGTGGGACTTTGGGGAAGAGCCTGCCAGGGCTTGTTGGGGTGCTGGGGGGCTTGTAGGTGTGAGGTGTAACCTAGGACTGCACTCCCTGTCCTGCCTGTGAATAAAAGGGATTTTTTTTTTAGCCAGTTCTGCTCCTTCCGGCTTGTCTGGTTCATGGCAGCTGAGAGAGTCCCGGTGGGCCAGAAGGATCCAGGCTGGAGGGTTTCTGACGGAGAGAACTGGCCTTCCCTGCCTGGATCCCCTGAGCAGCCCCATGGGCCACCGTTCCCAGTTTTGGAGGGCTGCTCGCTAACCCTCCCACCCCCAAAGCAGCCCTCCTCCCTTGGCCTCATCTCTCTGGAGCTAAACTTGCCCGGTTTCTTTCCAAGTGGCAGAGCCATGCCTCTCCGAGCCTCCCCTGGTCTGCCTTGGCGGAGCCCCGTGTCCATGGCGTGGCTGGGGATCTCACGGAGACTTGGGCTCCTGATCTCCTCCCTCATTGCCTTCTGGGACTTGGCAGAGCTGAGCCACTTAAATTTACTAGATTTATTCCCCGAGAAGCCGGAGGAAGATCTCCTCTTCCATCCGCGATGAGAAATCAAGGTGGAAAACAGAGACTGGTGACTCCTGGGGGAAGACGTCAGGACCCTCCTGGAGCTGCTGTTGGTCTCCCGCAAAACATCTGGCACGACTTCCCCTAAGCTCCCCTCCCCTCCCCTCGGGTGTCTCTTGGCTGTGCCAAGGGAAGGAGTGGCTCCTTTAAGGCAGGCGGTCTCCAACCTTGGCAACTTTAAACCTTGGCGGACTTCAACTCCCAGAATTCCCCAGCCAGCAAAGCCGAAGTCTGCCAAGGCTTAAAAGTTGCCAAGGTTGGAGACTCCCTGGTTTAAGGCACACACATTGTGGGCCTAACAGGAAGGGATGAGGCGACTTGCTGGCAGCCTTGGCGCTTCCGATGCCCAAGGTGGGCAGCGGGCTGAGAATCGCCCAGTGTGAGAATTGCCAGCAGAAATGATGCTGCCTCATTTGAGGGCAGGAGGAGAGGCTCCGGGTGCCACATGTGGGCTTGACTGGCCACTAAAGGGTGTCCTTGAGTTACGGCTGCAGTGGAGTGGGGTCTCCCCGTTACGGTTGCAAGTCACCACAGCCCTCATGTGACGGACCCGATTTCAGAAGCTTATTCGTGGCGGTTATGAAGCAACCGCTGCAGTTAAGCGACACTTGGCTCAACTCGGCTCTGGGCCGCTTGCGTTGCTCCTTGCTGGAAGTCAGCGAGGCAAGAAAGTGCCACGGCCACAATTGCAGCTCTGTGTGTGTGTGTTTGTGTGTGTGTGTGAGAGAGAAACATTGGAATTTCAAAAGAAATACACTGCCCCCCCCAGGTAGATCACCATTGGAAAGATGACTGGCCGCTAAGCAACCAGTTGTAAGTTGAGGACTACCTGCAATGGAAACAGCAGATGGTTTTGACAGGTGCCTGTTCCCTCCCCTGAACATCTTTATCCATTCTGGGCAAGGATGATGGGTCTGTGACACCGGCTTCTTCCTAAACCTGAAGCAGCTCCGGTGACCTAGAAGTGGAGCTCTGGCCTCACAATCAGTAGGCTGGGAGTTCGAGGCTAGTATTTGGAAGAGACACTCCTGCTCAAGTGGGGTTGGACTAGATGATCTCCAAGGCCTCTTTTCCAACTTTGTTATTCTGAAGTTGCTCCATGTTAGGCTTTGCCAGCCCCTGAGACTACTGGCGGCCCACGGGTGCCCTCCCTCCCCAGGAGAAAGTGACCCCCTCCCACTCTGTTTGGGGAGCTTTCCCAGAGAAAAAGGGGCTCTGGAGCCTCGGCCAGGCGGCTCCCTGTCTCCAACCGCCTTCATGCTGCCTTAAGCAGCTCATAAAAAGAAGGGACTTGTGCAGGACGGCTCTTGCTTTGAAAAGGCAGGTAGAGGGTGGGGCAGAGCCGTTTCCAGCTCCGCCTCCTGGTATTGGAGTTCCCTTTGAAAGCGGGAGGCATTTTCCTCAGCTCAGATTTGGGCAGCCTCCCCACCCCTCTCCAACTGTGGGAAGACTCTTTCAGGACCCCGTTGCCCTCCATGCTCGGAGGCCGGTCCCAGGTCAGGCAGGCAGCTTCCCAACCTTGGAGGGCCAGGAGGGTCCCTGTTAACCTCAACCGCCATGATGGGAACCACCGGAGTGCATCAGCCCAGGGTTTCCTGCATCTCTGCTGTTTTGTCTTGGCAGGTGCGGACGGCAGACATGGGGGGCTACGCCACCTCCGACGACTTCACCCACGCCGTGATTGCAGCTCTGGCGGACTGAAAGGGAACTCTTGCTGCTGTGGCCAGTTCCAGCCGCTTTTGGGGGGGGGGGGGGGAATGTGTGTTCTTCGTTTATTTATTCCTAACTTATTGTAACTATTCGTGCTCGCCCAGTGCATGTAATAAAAGGAGCCACTGGCTTTGTTGTGAAAAGATCACCAGTGCGGCTTGCTGGGAGAGAAAGACAAAAGGAGAAATAATGCCACGCCTGGGGCTGATTGCAAGCAGGCGCATCTTGACACAAAAAGGCCAACTCTTGGGGGTAGCAAGAGGGGAAGTTTTCTGGAGTGATGGGGCACTACGCTGCCCAGGGCTGTGCAAGCTGTCACAACCCGCAGCCTGGTGTTTGCTGAGGCACAGGAAGTAGACCAACCGAGCAGTCTTTTGGCTGAGAAAATGAGGGTGGGGCGAGCTTCCACGGACGCCTGACTCTGCCTCACAAAACTGCCTCCCTGGCCTCCTCCCATGGGTCTCCCTTCTGGGTGAGGGTTGGGGGGTGTTGAGTCAGCCGCCCCCTTTTGCTCAACGGAGAAGCCCTTCTGGTTCTTGTGGCAGCCATTTCAGGTGAACCGAAAGCTACTAGGTCAGCCCTCCCTCCCCAACCCCAAATTCAAGCCTGACCGTTAGAGCAGCTTGAGAAAGCTGACCCTCCCTCCTTGTGCCCCACCCCCAAACAGCCTGTGGGAGGGAACTGCTGTATAAAAAGTAGCACGTTTTATTATTACGTCGTGTGAGTTAAAGACCGTTTGGGTTTACAGTCCTGCAGCAGGCGCTCCTGCTAGACCCCATATCCCCACTGGTGGGCTGGCATGTCAGCCTCGTGGGCAGTCTCGGCCTGACCCATTTCTCCTCCTCACCCTCTGCCTTTGGGGAGAAGCCCGGCTGTCCATGCCTTTGGGGAGAAGCCCATGCCTTGTCCGATCCAACTTGGAGCAGCCTTCCTTCCATACCAGAGCTGCCTGCTGGGCTGCCGTCTCGTTGCTTTGAAAGTTTTGGGTTGTGGGGAAAAATACCCCAAAGCTTTGTTTGAAGAAGCGAAATTGGACGGACTTCGCATTGGCTGGACTCCTCCATGCTCTAGTCATCGTCCTCTTCCGCCCTGGCCTTCTTCTTCTTCGTCTTCTTCCCCTGGGAGGCTGGGGGCTCCTCTGCCACTGCTACCACCGGAGGCTGCCGGAGCTTCTTCTTCTTGGGCAAAGGTGCTTCTTCGTCTGCCAGGCCGTTATTGGTCGGCTCTGGCTCCACCTCTTGGAACTTCCTTTTCTTCCTCTTGGCCTTCACCTCGTTCTCCTGTGAAAAAGGAAAGCACCTCAGTGCAGCCTCCCAACTCAGCACAACCACCCCACTACAAAACACCGATTGCTGCTTTTGGGGCGGCCTTCCCGGAGGAGGCGGCTGGCTCCTTGGGCCTTTTCAAGGCTGGCAGCACTCACAGTCCCCAACCCACCAAGAAGGGAGGGAGGGAAGTGGTGGGACTCATCTCAGGGGGTGGGGGAAATGAGTCTGCCTACCAAGATGAGGTGGACCTGTTGCTTTCGTGGTGTGGAGAAAATAACTTGGTCCTCAACCCCAATTAAGACCAAGGAGCTTATAGTGGATTAAAGAAGGAACGGATCAGACATCCAACCCTTGCTTATCAATGGAGACTGAGTGGAGCAAGTGGCCAGTTTTAAGTTTCTGAGTGCTACCCTAAAAGAGGACCTGACCTGGGGGGCTCACATTGCAGTCCTGGTCAAAAGGGCTCAGCAGAGATTATACTGCCTGAGACTTTTCAGGAAACAACTGAATGAAAAACTGCTGGTGACCTTCTGCTGCACCATAGAGAATATCTTAACTTACTGCACCTCTGCATGTTTTGCCAATTGCACAGGGGCAAATAGACAGTGCTCCAGAGGGTTAACGTCATTGCCCAGAGGATCATGGGTTGCCTTTTCCCCTCTTTGGAAGAGTTTTAGAGCTTCCGCTGCCTTAAGAAACATTCTCAAAGATCCATCTCATCCTGGGAACCCCCCCTTTTTTTGAACTATTACCATCCGGCAGACGGTACAGAGTAATAAAAACAAGGACAAATAGGCTGAAAAACAGCTTCTATCCCAGGGCAGTAGCTCTGTTGAATTCTACTGTGTAGTGCTATATGAATGCAATACCAGAGGGTTTCAAGTCAATGTATACAGAATGTGAAGGGCCATAATGGATACATAAGATGGCATTTAGTTTCCTTGTACGAGGTGCAATGACAATAAAGTTAAACCAAGATCCCCACCTGTTCGGGAGACTCCAGGAGCGAGGAGTTCTGCGTCTCCGCTGCTTCTGCAGCTGCTGCCAAAGCTTCCAGGCGCTTCTTCTCCTGCTTCAGCTTCTTCTTTTGCTTCTTCTCCAGCTTTCTTTTGATTGCAGCTGCTACTTCTGAAGCCTGTGGAGGGGAGAGGATGGTCACCGGGGCTGGGCTCCACTACCCTCGCCCCTCTTGCCAGGCAGTCTCTCGGTATCATCCGAAGAGCACTTGTTGGATCAGGCTCATTAAATCAGCTTTGGCCTCCACGCATAAGGTTGGTCAGGCTCTTGAGTCTTCATCACTCCCAACAGCGCACACGCCCCCCCCCCACGCCCCCCCCGGCCCTCACCTCCTCCACAGCCTCCTTCATGACCTCCAGGTTCTTGCGAGGGACCTCCCCGGTTTCATAGAAGGCCAGGCGCTCCTCCACCTGTTCCCGCAACTTGTCTCCAAAGACAGAGGTTGGCACTTCTGGAAAGGAAGAGAGAAGGAACAGCCACCTGAGCTGAAACTGCTAACGGTGTCACATCCGGAAACATGCCGCCACTGGAAAGTCCCCCCAGCTGCTGCCTCGGCTCAGATATTTTTTGATGTCAACATTCGCTCTGTGCGAAATGCTGCTGACGAAAAATGTTAACCATCATGGCAAAGGCAGAAAGCGTCTTGGTGGGTTGCACCTGGGCTGGCTCCCTTCCCCTCTCTTAGCCATGGGGAGAAGGTGAGGGGGCCCTCTGGAAGCTCCTGCAGCCCACCTGAGAAGCAGTCGATGCGAGAGGCGATGGTGCACTTGTTGGCCAGGTAGCGAGAGATGCGCCCCTTGTTCTTGGCCGCTGCTCGCCCGATGAAGGTGGAGTGAAATATCAGGCCATACTTGGGGGTGTTTCCCCGGGTCTTCAGGGCCCTGCAGGGCAGGAGACAACCACGCAGACAAGCTCCTTGGCACCGGGTTGGCCATCCCCATGGGAGAAGGGGGGGGGGAGGAGTCTGGCTGCAGGCCAGGAGGGTCCCTGTTAAAGCTCAAATGCTTGGGGGGGGGGGGGGCAGGCTCTGTGCCTGCCCAGCGGATTACCTGAAGAGGGCCTTCTCTGCCCCCAGGATCTGAACTGTCGAGGCTGGGTACTTGGCTAGATTGGTCAAGCTGCCTGCATGGGAGATGAGACGAGCCCCCACCTGTGCGGAGTACACAGACCGCAGGTTTATTTCTTTAACGCAATTTGTGTGGCCGCCCATCTTGCACTATTAAATCTAAGCGGCTGGCCACAAAAAATTAGATCAAAGCAATATGAAAAAAAACTTATGAGCGCAGAGGCAAAGAGCCACTGCTTCCCCCCCCACCTGCAAGCCTTCCGTATCCTAAACCCCCAAATAACCCCCTTCTCCCTCCTGTCCAGCCAGCCTGGGCTGGGAGCAGGCTAGTTCCTTCTGCCTGCCTGCCTTTATCCAACCCCAAGGAGCAGCCTGCCTCAGCTCCTTCTTCCCTGGCCCAGATCAGTATTTATAGGTTTCAGCACTGAGATTCAGTGGATTGACAGATTCAAATGCACATCATGTCTGCGGCCAGAGAAGCCCTCTCCACACAACGCATCTACAACAAAAACTGTCCCATTCACCCTTCCTTCCCAAGCCCAAAGGCCCCAAATCACTCACCACTTCTCCAATTAAGGCCGAGAGGCTGGGAGCCACCTGGTTCATTTTGGAGCGGAGATACTCCTGCAAACCTTTGCGATACTCGGAGAGAGAGATGACTCGGCTGGAGAAGCTCTCGATGTTGATGAGATCAATGGGCGAGATGTCCATTCCTGTAGGTAACCCAGAGTTGGGGAGAGGGGAATAAGGGCCCTGACCGAGAGAAAGCAACTCTCCTCTGGTCTTTCAGCCGGGATGGCAGCACATGGCCTGCCAAGGATCCAGGATTGTGGTTTATATTACAGCTGAAGTTGGAAATGGCCAGGGGGAATTCTAGCTTTTGGTCTGGAGGGGAGGGGGAGTGTTCAAATAGGCAGGCAACTGAGTCCTTTATAGGACAACCTGCATGTTTTCCTACACACAGCAGAAAGTCTTTAAAATCCACATCACAATATGTTGACCAACCATGCGGTAGTGTCAATTACTAACCACTCCTCAAAGGAAGGTTTATTCTGGAATGGCCTCCCTCTGACAAGCCCCAGTGAAATGCCCCTTCCAGCCTTCACCCCCCTCCCCTTGCCACTGACCCATGGAGGAGCGGGAGGCGTCCAGAATGGCTTGAGCCTTGGCACTGTCCATGACAACTTCCTCCAAGGCCTCCAGGCTCTCCTCGCTCAGTTCCTTGCGATTCCCGATTAGCTTGGCCAAGCGGCAGTAGGTGTAGTTGTCACTCACGATCTTGATCAGCTCTGGGAAGTGATAGCCGTACCATTCTCTGCGCCGCCACAAAGAGAGACAAAGCATGTGACCCCCAAAGGGAGCCAACTCCTGGTGCGCCTTTTCCTCCCCTGTTGCGCAAAGGAAGCGTGTGCCCGCACAAACCAAACAGCTCAAGCATAGGGGTGGCCTGGCTGGGGTGTACGGAGGGCCCTTTGCTGTGCCTCCTTTTTTTATACAGCCAGTGGTAGGGTCCCAGCTGCCTGTGGTAAGCTGAAGGAGGCAGGAAAGCCCGGCCTACGGACCACCATCCCATTCAAGGAACCAAGGGTGCCTGGGGGAGGACAGGTGCAAGTCCAGCCAGACACACTGTAGAACCCCCCCCCTCCAAAGGGAGGGCGGCCGGCTCACCTGACCCGCATGGAGAAGGTGTTGATGTCCTTGTCCAGCTGGTCCAGGAGACTGATGGACTGGATGATCATGTTGTCCACCCGGTTGACGTTGAACTTCACCTTGGCACGGGAGTAGCTGTGTCCCAGCCCCAGCTGGGCCTTGGAGGCGGCCTGGGCGGTCAGGCCCTTGATTAGGCTATGGAAGTGCAGGCGGATCCCTGCGCGGGGGGGGGGGGGGGAAAGGGAGTTAGGGCTCCGGCTACGCTGCCCCTTCTCCTCTGCCGCGACCGCCGCCCAGGCCGCCCCACCCCGCTCACCTCGCAAGAGCTCGGCCACCACGCCGCCCGTCTGGCACGGGTAGCCCAACTCCTCCTGGATGGCGGCGCCGATCTTGGGGTCGCCCACACCCAGCAGGACCTTCTTCTTCTTGGCCGGCAGGTTCGTCTCCAGCAGCAGCCGCAGGTCCTCGTGCAGCAGCCCTGCGGGGTTGGGAGCCAGTCAAGCGCGGAAGATTCTCCCCCCCCCCCCCCCCCCCGCCACGCCCGGCCTACCCCAGCCTTCCGCCCGGCCGCCCACCGCTCTCACCCTCCGAGACGGCGTTCATGTTCTCCAGCGCGGCCTGAGCGGAGCGGAAGGGCGAGAAGGCCTCGAGGCGCACCAGGGCCAGGAAGCGGCCAAGGTTCAGCGCGCTCTCCTCCACCTGCGGCTGCAGCAGCTGCACCTCCTCCGTCGGCCGCACCGCCAGCAGCGCGTAGCCCGCCGCGTGCTCGAACAGCACGTGCAGCTGCACCTGCGGGACACCGGGTGAGGGGGGGGGAGTCAGGCGTTGGAAGGGGGAAAGGGACGGGGAGAGACCCCGCTAGGCCCGGCCACGCCGCCCGCCCTCCGACCCTCCACTCACCATGGCGGCTGCCGAGGAAAAGGCCGCACGCTCCAGTCCCACGCAGCCGGAAACGCTCCCCGCTGGGCCGCCCGCCCCTTCCGCCCTCTCTCGGGCGCGCCTGCGCTGAGCCAGCCGGGGGCGGAGACAAAGATGCCTCGCCGGCCAATGGGCGCCGGCCTGCTCCGCGCGCTGGAGGTGGGGGGCTGGGAGGGGAGGGTGACAGCTCCTGCCGGGAAACCCCGTGCCTGGGCCTGCGCGTGGCCTTTCGGCAATCCGCCGGGATCCGTTGCTGTTCTGCATCGGGCGACGCGCCCGGGGGCAAGGGATGCTTGGGAAAACCTCCTGGCATTGCGGACCCTGATCCCAGCGGAAGGGCCCGGTCCTGCTTGGGCGAGGGAGACGGCGCAAAAGGCCGCAGGGGGAACGCCCCAAAAGATGAGTTCTCGGCCTAGGACGGAGGCCTCCAAACTTGGCCGCTTTAAGACATGTGGACTTCAACTCCCAGAATTCTCCAGCCAGCTGGCTGGAGAATTCTGGGAGTTGAAGTCCACAAGTCTTAAAAGTGGCCAGGTTTGAGGACCCCTAGCCTAGGAGACACTGCAGCGTTGCTCCAGTGGCTGAAGGGCTTCTGAGGAGGTGCAGTTGTCTCCCCACCCCACCTTCCCACAGCACAGTCTCTATGGTTGCAAGTGGTGCACAGCCAGGCAAACCCACCCAGACTCTGGGTGTTTTCACATCCACTCCAGGTTGAGAGAGCACCTGTTCAGTTATTAACAGAATAACGGAGTCAGAAGGGACCTTGGAGGTCTTCTAATCCAGGCCCCTGCTCAGGCAGGAAAAACTACACCATTTCAGGCAAATAGCAATAGCACTTAAGACTTATATATGACTTTTAAAGTGCTTTACAGCCCTTTGCTAAGTGGTTTTTTACAGAGTCAGCCTCTCGCCTCCAACAATCTGGGTCTTCGTTTGACTGACCTCAGAAGGACGGAAGGCTGAATCAGCCTTGAGCCCGTGAGATTCAAATTGCAGTCAGCCGGCAGTTAGCAGTAGTAGCCTGCAGTGCTGCACTCTAACCTAGTGGTCGCTAGACCGGGGGTCTGCAAAGAAATGTCACCCCCCCAAAGCAATTAATCCAGGCTGTGCGGGAACACAAGGCTGCGTCGCCCACATGGCTCGCGGGAACACAAAGCTTGCGTTGCTTGCATGGGCTGCTGCTTCTCTCTTCTGCTTTTGGCTGCATGCAAGGAAAGCAGCAAAAGTCTTTCTCTCCCTCAAAGTCCGCCAGAAATGAGTCTTTGGGACCCTGCAAGGCCTCCTGCTCCAAGAGGCTGCACCAGCAAAGATTCATTTCTGGTGGAGTTTGGGGGAGAGAAAGACTTCTGCTGCTTCTGCTGCTTTCCTTGCATGAAGCCAAAAGTCTCTCTCCCCCTGAGAACAAAGCTGGAGACATTATCCTGTGATCCCAAATAAAGAATGATCGATCAGTAGGAAAACGGGGTGGGGAATTTTCCTGCAGACGTTTTTTGGAATTTTCCCAGGTCTCTAGTCCGCAGGATTTAAAATTATGAGTTTCGTGGTCTGATGAGTTTTGTGGTCCAAGAGGCTGGCAATCCCTGATCTAACCACTGCGCCACTGAGGCTCATATTCTTGAAAACCAGTGACGGTGTACCCACAAGTCCCGGACCTTCAGCTTCAAGAGAAGAGAAGAAGGTTCTTGGATGAGAAGCGAAACATCTTGAAGGAAAAAACCCAAGAAAGTCCAGTTGTCCCTTGAAAAAAGCACCTCTGGGACAACCATGACCTGGATGGCTGAGAATCTCCAGGATGGGTGATCACCGGCTTGGCCAATACTCAGGAAGGAGATCCAGGGATCAAACCCCACGGCCGGCAGTGGGGTGGAGCTGCCCAGAGAAGCCAGTTGGGGCTGGGGTGCAGATTAGAGTCCTGCATCTGGTTCTTGGCCCTGCTGTCCATTGAGGGTTTGCTCCATATGTGACCAGTCAGGGTGCTGATTGAAAGGATTCTCTGCTTTTCTTCCAAAGCTTTGAGCAAAAGCGGCTGAGAGATGAGAAATGGGACCAGCCTTCAAAAGCCAACTGTTCCGAAGCAATGGTGGGATTCAATTTTTTTTTACTGCCAGTTCTGGGGGCATGGCTTAGTGGGCGTGGCATGGCTTGGTGGGTGTGGCTTAGGCATGGCAGGAGAAGGATATACTACAAAATCCCCCTTCCCTCTCCACCCCTCTAACCTGCTTTCCAGCTCCGTTCTCCTGTGCAGGGCAATAAAAGAAGACCCAGCCAATCAGCTGGGACTCGATGGGAGGCAGAGAAGAGATGGGGTTGGCGGGGCCAGTCAGAGGTGGGATTGGCCGGTTCTCCCAACTGCTCAAAATTTCCGCTACTGGTTCTCCAGAACCGGTCAGAACTGGCTGAATACCACCACTGGGGTAAGCCCTAACTATTTCTGCATTATTATGCTGGTCAGTTAGTGCCGCAATTACTACAGCGGAGATAAAAACATTTAGAAAAGCAAGGCTTCTTGATGGTTTATTTTCCAATCGTGGTAGCAAAACCTGACACCCACGTGACCAGTTGGGTTTTTTTTTAGGGTAAATTATAACTCCTGCTACTACACCATTGTGTCTTGGCAGCATAAGCAATGCAGAAAAGCCTGCAGAAAGGAAATTGACCCTGGCGCTGGATGATGGAATCGGGCAAAGTGGTACAGGATCTATAGCTCCACTCAGGGCCTGGGAGGGGCCTCGGTGACCCAGGAACAAGGTCCCCCTCCCCTCCAAGGCAAATGGCATCCAGCCAGGCACCACAAGCGCTTAGACAGTCAGCGGTGTATAAAGCAGCTGAAAAGAGCTGTTGGCTTCGCTCTGAAGCGACTTTTGAGGGCCCCTGGAACAAGGGCCACCACAGAGCAGTTTCCAGCAGCCTTAATTGGGGCCCTGCTACCTCCATTTCCTCCCCCCCCCCGGAGAATTCAAAATAGGTGGGTATCTCGGGAGCAGCTCTTGCTGGAATTGAGGTGGGCTTAGGAATGGCAAAACACCTGGCTGCCTTCTGTGGTTGGCGTAAAGAAGTGGCCCTAAAGCGGTTTAACGTCAGTTCAACACAACTCCCCCTCCCCAAAACCAGTTGTGTATAAAGAAGAGCTACTTGCAAGTACCGCCCACCCCCCCCTCCCGCAACAAAGCCATAAACTGGGCTAGGCCACCCTTGGCCAGAGTTAATTGCAGCTGCCTGCTTTCAGGTGTAACCAAGATGCTCTACTGAATGAAATGTGGGGGTTGCACCCCCAGCAGACGTCGAGAGCAGCGGCCCCCTCCCAAAGCCCCTTCCCAAGAGGGCCCAGATGTGGCCTGGAGGAGGAACAACAGCTAAGGGGAGAGCGAGGGAGGCCTCTGCAGCCCAGCGCCTGAATGAAGCCACGGCTCAGGTCGAGTTGCAGAGAGCTTTATTGATTCATCTCCAATCCTCCAAGGAAGTCAACATGCAAGTAAGGATCCGTTCTGTAGTGCTTGTGGGTCCCTGGGCTCTTCCCACCAGGGAACCCTGTTTGGGATCCTTAACCGAAACCGCAGAGGAAAAGGAAGGCCGTGAAGAGAGGCCACAAGAAAGCATCTCCTCTCCATCCAAGCCACCCTCCGTCTCACCACCAAGGCCGACTCCCCTTCCAGCCTCTGGGAAAGGGAGCAGTGGGGCAGCGGGAAGTGTAGGCAGGGCACTGCAGAGGCAGGTGGCTCTCCTAGGAGATCAGGCGGCTGTGGAGTTTGTGCAGCTGCTCCGGCGTCAGCACCAGCTTGTGCCGCTGCCCGTGGCCCGGCTGGCACGGGAAGGTCACGCGGCCCACGTAGACGGCGCTGTCCTTCTCCTCCTCTTTGGCCTGGAGGGGGAGGAAAGAAGAGCAGGCGGAGGAATGCCGGAAGGGCTGGCAGCCGCTCACCCGCCGCCTCCCTTCCTGGCCCCGGGCAGAGGAAGCCCACCTTCAGGAAGGGCACCGAGGGGAATGTGCCGAAGTCGGTAGAGATGCTGGCCCCGGGGCGCTGCAGGATCGTCTCCTTCCTGACTTCATCCTGGAGCAGTGGGGAAGCATAGCTGTCGCTCTGGAGCAGCCTAAGACCTAAAACTGGGGGGGAGGAGGGGGCTCCCAAGAAAGCCTCGTGGACTTCAGCTCCCAGAATTCCTCAGCCAGCTATGCTGGGCATTGAAGTCCACAAGGCTTAAAAGTGGCCGTGTTTGGAGGCTTCTGATCTAAAACATTGGGTGGGGGCTCCCTGCAGAGCGAGAGGCTCCCCCACCCTGACCACCTCTCCCAACACACACACACACACAGAGAGAGACACCCGCGGCACTACCTTCAGCTTCTCGATGGCTTCGCTCAGGGATGCCAGGCGGGTGGTCTGCTCCAGGAGCTGAGCTGCTGGACTGCCCACTGCAGAAGGAGGGGGAGACCGGTGAAGGAAAGGAAGGAGGTCAGCCTCACCCACCCGCCCCCGGCCGCTGCTCCTGGCCCCCCGGGGCGTACCTGCCTTACGCCGCGTGATATCCACCACCTGGGCATTGGCACTCATCTGGTAGAGGGTCTCCAGCAACCGGCTAGTCTTGCGATACAGCGAGCTGGAAACCACCTCCTCCCCTTGCCTGTCCTTGGGTAGCGAGAGTTTGGGGACGTGCAGGGGGGGCAGCGACGCCAACTCCCTCCTCATCTGGGCTCCCTGGGAAACAAGGTTGGGGCAGGGACAGCTGGGAGCAGTTCAAGGGACTTGGCAGCCCCTCCCGCCTCCCAAAAAGACCCCCCACCATTTCTGAGAAGACGGTGAAGGAATGGGAAGAGGAGTCTGAGTAGGGTGGCAGACAGCAAAGGTCACCGTGGGGAAGCTTTTGCTCCGGGCATCTCGGGACCCCTGGAGGCTGCTCACCTTCATCCGGTTATTCTCGTTTTTCAGGTGCTTAATGGAAAGCTGCATGGCCTCGATCTGCTGGAGCAGGAGAGGGGAGTCCTTCACCTGAACGGGGCCAGAGCCCCCAGCCATCACCTGGCTGGCACTCACACCTGCAGGAGAGATGGGCAGACTGAGGCAGCCATCAGCAGCCTCCCTGCAGATGCCACCTGGGCCTTGCTGGAAGAGACTTGGCCTCCCTCCCCTGAGTCAAGTGGGGAGACCGGGGACTGGCCTGGGCAATGATTGCCACCACCACCGCAAGCATTCGGGGGGACCAGACACCAGCCTCAGCTCTTATTAGGCACACCTGCTTCCCGGGGAGTGTCCCAGAGAGGGGGCTGCCCCCTCCCCCAGAGCCCACGTTTCTCCTATCCCAAGGACAGGTTGTCGGGCTGGGGAAAACGTTGGCAAAGGGCAGGGAGGCAGCTAATAAGATTGAACTCCCTGGCTGAAGGGGCAGGGGGAGGTTGTTTCGCAGGGCTCCTGACGCGGAAGCCCCCTTCCCCCCCCCGCTTGCCCTGCCCTCTCTGAGCCCCGTGTACCTCTCTGCTGTTCCTCTGCAGCCAAAGCATGAAAGAGACAAGAAGGAGCAGAGTTAGAGAATAGCCCAGAAATGGCTCCCTTCGGCCCCGCAAGCAGGAAGAGGGGACAGAAGGGTGGGGAGGGAGGCAGCGGGGAGCTCCTTTCATAGGCATCAAGGGTCTTGGTGGTGCAGGCTGTTAATCATCGTGTTAATCATCTAGCACTTAGTGCAAGCTGCCTGAAATTAGTGCAGGCTCGAATCCCACCAGGCTCAAGGTTGACTCAGCCTTCCATCCTCTCGGGGTAGGTAAATTGAGGACCCAAGATTGTTGGGGGCAATAAGCTGACTTTGTAAAAATGCTGCTTGGGGGGGCCATAAAGCCCTAGTAATAATAAGCAGGCATATACAATGGAATGAAGGCTATTGCCGAGCACTTAGCATGGTGCTCCATAGACTGTAAGCCGCCCTGGGTCTCCGGAGAAGGGCGGCATATAAATGAAAATAAAAATAAACAATAAAAAAAAAACCAGCCTGTTTCGTGCCTGGAGTGTTTATTGTGCGTAGGGGTGTGTGTGGGAGTCTGCCTCCTGTCTTGGCGCTGTGTGGAGGCATTAAAGCCAGGACCGGTCACAAACGGTGCTGTGGGTGGAGCTGCACCCCCAAGTCCTCGTCCAAAAGGGCCTCCATCTGAAGCGGCACTGCCCTTTCTCCGTGGCCCCCTGCCCACCCCCACCTGATGCCAGGGCCTGAACAAGCAAGCGGCCAACTGGAGGCTTCCCAGCCTGAGCAGTTTCTGAGGCCCAAGAGGGCTGCCCCAGACCCACCTCCTGCGATGCTGGAGATGACCGAGGCGATGCCCGAGGGGGGCGCCCCACGCAGGCCCTCGATGGTGCGCTTGGACTGGTTGCTGAGCCGTTGCTTCAGTTCCAGCTTCTCCGACTCCAGCTGGTCAATGTCCGCCTGCAGGGCGTCCATCGTCTCCTCAAACTCCCTGCGCGAGAAGGAGACCGGCTGACCCCTGGCCTCCCCTCCCCCCCCCGCTCTCTCGGGCCCTGGGCTTTGGGAGGGGGGAGCTTAACGCACAAAACATTTACTGTTTCTTCCCAGGTGACGGACAAGGGTGGCAGGGACAGATCCCCAAATCACTCTTGCCCTGTTTCCCTGCCCCTCTGGTGAATGGGTGGGAGTCGGGGAGGCTGGGGATGTAGCTGCTCCTGAGCTGAGGGACACGGAGTGGGAGATGCCTTCAGGACTCTGGGTGTGGCTGGATGGCTGAGCTCCAGCCTTGCTTGCAGAGTGGGCTGCCCAGACTGGGAGAGGCTGTCCTTGTGCACCAGTTGCCCTGCTGCGTAGCAATCCCCCACCCTCCGCCTGAGCTGCTTGAATTGCTGGCCTGCCTGGCGGCAGGGTTCCCCAGATTTAGGGTTCCAGAGTCCTGGACTGGGAGGGGCCCCAGGATGCACTGCCACAACCCAGACCCCACCCCAGTTGGTCGGCCGAGCCAGAGGACTCCGGAAGAAGCAGCTTCTCTGGAGCCACCTCAGGCTGGATTCCTCCCTGGTGACAGCCCCGAGATGGAGCTGATGGTGGCTTTGCTGGCTGAGGAATTCTGGGAGCGGACACGGCTGGAGACCCCTGCTCTGGAGGGCTTGGGATGCGGGGGGCAGATCGGCTCGCTTGATTGCTACTTCAGGTCGGCCTCGGTTTCTGTCTCCTGGGTTCCCCCCTCCACGCCCCATTGCTCCTTTCAGGCCCGTGGTGGCTAACCTTTTTGGGTTCCTGTGCTGAAAACCCCAGCACTCTGCACAAGTGCGCCAGATACCCGACAATCAGCTGTCGGGCGGGCGGTGCTCACACCTGCACGGTGGGGCTCTTCCGGGCGAGCTCTCGCGTGCCGGCAGAAGTGGCTCTGCATGCCACTTCTTCTGGCACGCATGCCATAGTTTCGCCCTCACAGTTTTAGGTCGTTAAGTCTGAAACGCTTCAGGGATGGGCCCCTCGCTTACTTCTCCTTCTTCTTCAGCAGCGCCTGGGTGTCGCTCAGCTTGCCCTGGATCTTCTCCACGCGCTCGTCGGCATCTTTGGAGGCGCTGTCCAGCTTCTTCTCCAAGAGGCTGAGGCGCACGTTGGCTTCGCTGAGCTCCTCGCCCTGCACGGCAGAGAGGAGAGATGGGCGTGCGGCCGAGGTGACGAGGCTCCCCTGGCGCAGGCCGAGGTGGCGGATGGGCTTGCCAAACGTACCTTGATTTTAAGAGACTTCTTCAGCTCTTTGATGACGGTCTCTCGATCCTCCAGCTTGAGCCCCAGGCCCTCGGCGTCCGTGATCTCGGCCCGAAGCGCGGCTGCCCGCAGCTCGACCGGAGGAATCGGCTGCAAAAAGAATGGACCAGCCGTTCACTCAGGAGATCCGGAGATGACCTCTCCGACACAGAGCTGCCAACGGTGACCCTCCCTCTCCGAGCTCTAGGGGCAGCTCTTAAGTGGGGAGGCAAATCTCGTCGATCTCCTGTCAGCCAGTGCGCTCCCATAAAGTGGGTCTCCTCAGGGTGCCACCGGCTGGACGACTGGTGACCCCAAGGGTGCGGACCTTCTCGTTGGGGGAACCCTCCATCTGGAACGAATTACCCCCAGAGATGAGGATCATCCCTGACCTTTTGACCTTCCAGCACGCGTTGAAAACTCATTTATTTTATCAAGCCGGTCTGGCTTAGGGTTTTATGGGGGTTTTAAATTTGGTTTTAATTGGTTTTAATCGTTATTTTTAAACCCTCGTCTCGTTTTTATTATTCAGCCACGATATTTAATCTTTTTAATTGTTTTTAATTATTGTGTTGTTATTGTGTTTTTTAATGGCTGTACACTGCCCCGAGTCCCGCAGGGAGAGGGGGCAGTATATAAATCTTGTAAATAAATAAATAAATAAATAAATAATGCAGAAAGGCTCTCCAGAGCTCGGTCTGCCGTCTGCTGGCCTGTTCCTAGCGCTGGCCAGGAGCTGCCTGCAAACGCTCAGCAGCTGGCGTGGGGCTCACCTTGGTCTGGGACTTGTCTGCATCGTATTCGCCCTCCTGCATGGCAGTGGCCATCTTGTTCATGGTGGCGATGAGGATGTTGCAGGACTGGCGCAGGCACTCGTAAGGGCTGACGCCCTGCGCTCCATAAATCTGGGAACGAATCTCGGGACTCAGTCTTTGCCTGACCTCCCGGAAAGTCTGCAGCCGCGAGAGGAAGGTGCGATGCCCACTTCCCAGGAAGCTTTGGAGGATCGTGGGCAACGTGGCCTTTCTTATGAGTGCCCCACCCCCCTGGACCATGGCAGCAGCAGAAGAGGCATGAACCGAAGCGGCCTTGGCCATCCAAACCACTGGCAGCCCTTCCCCTCACGCCCCCCCCTTCCCAGGTACAAAAGGTCAGGAATCCCATTCCCGCTGCCAGATATTCTGCTCAGGATCCCAGGCCCAAGTCGGCAACCAAGGCCTGCAGCTGTATCTCTGCAAACCGATCAGTTCCAGCCTCTTCAGGGCACTGAGATCCTATCCCGTCTGCACTGGAATTCATCCACTGAGCGGAGGGGGAGGGAAGGGAAGGGAGGGGCAAGCCTGGATCCTCTCCCACTCACCTGCTCGCTGGCCTTGAAGGCCAGGTCCTCCAGTTTCACGGCCTGCAAGCCCTCGTTCTCGGTCAAGGGGGCAATCATCTGAGCCCCTGCGGCCGCCACCTCCTGCAGCACAGCCACCACCCAGGTCAGGTGTTTGCGGCAATCCAGCAGGATCTCCGAGACCTGGGAGAGCGAAGAGCAAAGCGCAACGTCAAGTCTCTGCAGAGGGAGGCAGGGGAGGCTTACTCCCACCGGTTTGGGGTCAGGGGGAGGCTGGGCGGGCCGCTCACCTGTTGCCCAAAGCCCAGGGCTGCAGGGATACCGGGAGCCTCGGTGCCCGGCATGCGCCGCCTGATCTTCTTGCAGAACTGGCGGATGTCGCTGCACGAAGTCTCCAGGTCCTTCAGGAGGATGGCAAAGTCGGAGGCCTCCTGTCCGGTCTGCAGAAGGGGAGAGGGAGGTCAGCCGGGTTCGGCCCTCCAAGGCACTGGCCGGTTGGGTCAGGCAGGCCCTTACCTGGAGGAAGGAGCGCAGCCGGCAGACCTCCACGCTCATGCAGTCCAAGGCACTCTGTGTGAACTGCAAGAGAAGACGGCCGTGCTCAGAGCAGGGTGGAGCCAGCGCCACCATGCAGCCCTCTTCTCTCTGCCCCCCAGGATGGGTGTCAGCCAAGAGCAGAGAGGCCTGACACACACACACATACACAGCAGCCCTCCCTGCAGGGGCTCACGCAGGAACCCGGCTCCCCTCACCTTGATGTGGTCGGCCAATTGCACCGTGCAGTCCTCGGCCTGGTCAGCCAGGTGGATGCTGTACAGGTGCTGAGACAGGAAGGAAAGACGTCTCTGCTGAGCTGCTCTCCCGCCTCGCCCTGGCCTCGCCCTCCCCACCCGCACCTGGGCTGCACCTGGTAGTACTTGATGGCCTTGGTCAAGGGCTCCACGTTGACCGTCTCGTCTAGCTGGTCCTTGTGCAGCAGCTCAATCAGGAAGTCCAGGGACCTCTCGTGCACACACATCTCCGGATAGAGCAAGCCCACTTTTCTGTAGACTTCCACGCTGCACTTACTCAAGGCCCTGGGGAGGGAAGGGCAGGGCAGGGCGTCAAGGGAGGAGGCCGTTGGGCCAAGCTCCTGCCCCCCCCCCAAAGACTCCCCAGGCCCAGCCACTCCCCCACTCACTGCTCGTATTTGTGGAGCGTTGCTTGCAGAAGGAGCAGAGAATAGACCAGCCCGGCAGCGAAGCTCAGCTGCTCCCCCGGTGCTCCCCGGAGACCGGCTCGCTCGGCACAGTTCTCGCTCAGCTCAAACTTCTCTTGCGCTTGTCTGCTGATCAGCTCAGCCTGTTTCGGGGAGGAAGGGGCTGTTGAGCCTCAGCAGACAGGCCCTCATTTCCACCCTCTGCCCGGGGGAAGGAAGCAATCCAGAAGCCCCATCTGCGCCTCCAGATCTCGGTGTTGCTGCAGCCAGATCCTGGACGCTTGAGGGAGACCTGATCCAACTCACTTGATCTCTCCCTCCTAAAAGGGCTGCTGCCTCTGACTGGGGGGTGGGGGGGGATCAGCCCTAAATCACAGCTACAAGAAGTCCCCGGACATAATTTACTACCGGGCTATTCATAATATTCTTCTGCCTTACGAAATGTCAATTTTTGCAGGGAAAGTTATGAAAGTATATTCATTTGCCGATTCAAAGCAGGTGGAAACCTCACTGACTGTAATTAAAAAAACAGGGTTCTCCCCTAAGCTTGAGTTTGATTGAAGACGAGAGTTAAAACGAGAAGAAGGAAGGCCAGCGATCGATCGATCGATTGAAAGCGCAGGATTTTGAACGTGAACTAGGTTCAGGGTCTTCTCCAATCACTTACGGGAGGAAGGGGAGGGACTGAATGAAAAAGATCACCTATCATGCCACTCAAGCCAGGATCCAAAGGGAGGGAAATCTAGCGCCAGGCGCCCTCGAGTACCTTGCCCACCAGCCGGGGAAGCAGCAGCAGCACCAGAACGCAGTCGTGGTCCCCACCGTGCCGCAGGAAGCTGTCGGGCAGGAAGGAAGTGAGCAGGGAGACGTGCCGGTTGGCCTGTTGCACTTCCATCTGGCGCAGCTCCATTTCGATGGCCTGCAAGGCAAGAGTGCTCTGATGGGGGCCAGCCTGGAGGATCCCCATCAGCCCTGGGGACAGCCAGGACAGCTGTGCCCAGGAGAGGGTCCCTGGCCCCCAGGGGAATGCCTTCGGGCAGCCTCTCCATTCAAATGCCCCACGTAGCTCTGGGCCTTCCTGTTTGGGCTCCTTGGCCTCACCGTCTCATTTAAAATGGGCTTTTCCCCACAGCAGATCCAGGTAAAGATAACGCCCCACCAGGTGACCGGAAGGGGAGGGGGGGGGCGTGAGGCAGGAGAGGGATGGGGAAGGGGGCCAGAGCTCAAGGCCAGGAGCAGAACAGGGGCCGCCTTGGCTCAAGACTTCATGGATCTGGGCATCCACGCAGAAAGGGAAAGGAAGCAATGGAGGCCTTGGCAGAAAGGACGTCGGAGGAAAGGAGGCAGGACTGGAACGATTGTGGAGGCTCACGGCCTGCATTAAGACACGTTACCGAGGGAAGTTGGGGGGCTGAGGGGCCCTCTGAGCTGTGGGCACTGCTTTGCAGGCGCTTCGTGTCCCAACTGCCTCACACCTTCAGTGCAGGAGAGTGTGAGGTTTGCAGGGCAGCTACTCGCACTGATAGCCTGACTTAGGGAAACGTCGGCAAGCAGGCCAGCAGCTCAGGGGGCACCAGGGAGCTTAGCCCTGAGCCGCACCAATTCTCTTCGGCTGGAGGACTGGCCCCAACTGGACAAAGAGAAGGGAGGAAGCTGCTCTGACCAGAGCCGAAGGAACTCTGCGGCCCAACAGAGTCACAGGTCAAGCCAGGAGCACGTTTTGGGGTGCCTCAGGGCGCTCCCCCCTCCTATTGAATGCTTATAATCTTATCTCTGACCCCTCCCGCCCGGCGTCTGTTGCGTGAGCCGCCAGGAACAAGAGAGCAGCCACCGAGGCTGAGGCCGTCCTACCTTGGCGTGAGCTTTTGTCTCGGCAAATTTAATCTTGAAATCAAACATTTCGGGCGGCGGCTGCTGCTGCCTCTCCACAGAGGCCTCTTGCTGGCTCATCAGGTCTCGGTTCACGTCCTGCAAGGCGGAAAGGCAGCATCCACAAAGTGGGCCAGGGCAGAAAGACCCTCAGACCGTCCCAGACGAAGGGCTGTTCCTCCTTGGAGACCCCTGATGGGGTGGGCTTAAAACTGGTGTTCTGTGTGAGGCACCCTCGACCTCTCTTATTTGAACCACGTCAAACTGGGGGGGGGCAGCTGATGGGCAGAAACCAACCCTGGATCCGGGCACCTTTTCCCTGCTGCTCTCTCCCTCCAGCCCAGCCCGGCCTAGCTGCCTCTGCAGCCGCCGGTACCTGCAGGTGGGCCGTCAGCTCTCGGTATTTCTTGATGGTTTGCTGGTAGTCGGCCACCGTCTCCTGCGCTGCCTCCACCCGCTTCTCCGACTCGCGGACTCGAGCCGTGGCCATGTCCAGCTGCTCCCGCAGCTCCAGCTCCGTCTCCCGGGCGTTCTCCTGCAGCTCATCGTTCATCTCGTTCATGGCTTCCTAAGGGGGAGGAAGGGCCGCCAAAGAGTGGATAGCGAGGGCGTCCCAAGCAAGCCCCGTACCCCCACCCCACCCCTTTCACAAGAGAGACCAAACACGGCACACGCTTTCTCCGGCACCCAAGCCCACTGGCACTCCCTCAATCCGAGCTCCGCTCTGCTTGCTCTCACCAGATCGCCCACCGTCTCGCGTAGCTCGCGGACTTTCTCCTCCAGATCAAGGTTCCTCTCGGTCAGCGTCTCCACCATCTCCTCGGCCCCCAGAGCAGCGTCCACCTGCGAGACGGGAGGGAGGGTTAGGGGACGCACGGGAGAACAACCGCTGTCTTTGGAGCGCAAGGGAGCCGGAGCTGGCCTGATGCCCCTGGCTGACTTGCCTGCTCCTTCAGCTCATCGATGGTCCCCTCGGTCTGCTTCAGCTCCTCCTGCAGCTTGTCCTTCTGCTGACGCAGGGCCTCCAGCTCCGTGTTCTTCTTCTCCATGTGCTTCTGGAGCTTCACGTGCTCCTGCTTCTCCGAGGCAGACAAGTCCCGCATCCTTTCGGGGCACAAAGGGGCTGGAATCACAACCCCGGGCCAGAGACGGAAGCAGCCTCTGTCTCCCCCGAAGCCAAAGGAGGGGGCAGCTGCTTCTTGCCCTGGGACTTGGGCACCCCACCCAGCCCCTTCCACTCCCCTCCCAGCTTCTCTGCAACCCCCTCCTGCTGTCCTCGCCAATGGCCGGTGGGCCTACCTCACAAGGGCCTCCTTCAGGCGGCCGTTCTGCTCCTCAAGCTGCTTGACGTGATAACTGGAGGCAGCTCCTTCAGAACCTGCAGAATTGAAAGCCACAAACACACACATGGGGTTCACAGAGCATGTACAAAGTGGTGGATGAAACAAAAACGTTGTGTCCCTGTCTGTCCCTATTTAAATTTCAGAGTCTGGATCGTTTTGGTGTCCGCCGTTACTCTGTCTCCAGCTCTGGAATATTCCTCCTCTAGGATCAGGCAAGGCAGAATCCATAGATTTGTGCAAAGTATTTATGATTTTGGAATTTTCTTTTGAATCCTTTGGTAATTTCATCAAGCTCTCTCCTCCTGTGACCCTTCAACCCCCTCCTAGCTGGGTCAGACGGTCTGGAGCCCACAGGCCACAGCAGCTGCAGACTATTCTAGGTGCTTCCACAAGGGGGAGAAGGGGAAAGGAGCTCCTGGACGCAAAGCAGGGACCGTTTCTGAGGCTGCAGCTCAGAGGTCAGGCAGTAGCTCTGCCCTCGAGGCCCTCGCCATTCAAGTCAACCGCATAGTCCGCCTGCCGGGCGGGCTCACCCTTCTCTTCGATCTCATGCTTCAGGATCTCCAGGTCCATGGTGAGATCCTCCACCTTCTCCTTCAACGAATCCACCTCCTGCTGCAGGGACTCCGCCCGCTCCTCGGCCATCTCCTTGTCCAGGGTCGCCATCTCGATGGCGTCGGCCGTGTCGGCCATCTCCTCCATGTAGCGCTCTTTGGCCTCCAGGGCCTCTTTGGCTTCCTGCAAGGGCCGGAAGGAAGCAGCAGCCGGGGCTTGCAATGCGGTTGATACCCTGGGGCCCCGATCCCTGACTGGCAGCTATCCATCAGGTCGAGGTCGGGGAGAGAGGGCTGCCAAGCAAAAGGACAGCCGGCCAGCCGGCCCATCCCATCCCATCCCAAGGCAGCTCCGTCAACGGGAAAGTCTGGGGTCTCCCTGCCTGCCTGCCTCCCCCCCTGAGCAGCCCACCTTCTTGGCCTCCTTCAGGCGCTTCTGGAGCTCCGCCTGCTGCTCCTGCATTTTGCTCTTCCACTCCTGGACCTGCTCCAGCTGGATCTTGTACTTCTCCAGCTCCTTCAGCTTGGCCTTGTCTTCGTTCCGCTTCATCTTGAGGGTTTCCAGCTTCTCTTCCAGGTCTCGCACCTGCCCTCGCAGAGACTCCTCCTCCTGCCGGGAAGAGGGAGGGGCCCTCTGAATCCCTCGGGCTTCCCCTGGGAGGAAGGGCTCCCACCATCCCCTGGCTACATTCCTCCTCACCCCTCACCCCCAGTTCTGCAGGGCAGCCCCAGATCACCCACTCTTGTCCAATTCCTGGGTTCTAGTGAGGGGTGGGATCTTTTCTCAAATGAAACAAATGCCACGTGCAAATGAAATGCATTCATTTCTGCAAGGCCTTCCCAAACTTCTCTTGGGGGTGTGGGGGGGAGATGCCCTCTTGCCCCCTGAACTGCCATCCTGGCATGTTCAGTTCCATGATCAACGAACCCACCAAATTGCACAACCATCTTTAGTCGTCAAGTGACACGTGATTCTTTTTCACAGCAAACCTTTCACTGTCCTTCCTGGCTGTTGGTTGAGCTTAATGCAGGGGTCCCCAAACTTGGCCACTTTTTAAGACTTGTGGACTTCAACTCCCAGAATTCCTCAGACAAGCATGGGTGTCGTGCTGGCTGAGGAATTCTGGGAGTTGAAGCCCACAAGTCTTAAAGTGGCCAAGTTTGGAAACCTTTGGCTTAATGCCTACTTTGGCGTGGATTCTGTATTTCCGGGGTTGGAAAAGAGCTGGAAAGCAAATGGATGGCAAAAGGCCCGCTCACAGAAGCCAGAGTCTGCCTCTGAGGGAGGGAAGGAGCCTAAGGAACGAAGGACGGCCCAGCCAGCCTTTCTACTTGCAGGACCCTCAGAGGTGCCAATGCTGGGATTTTGGGATTCAGGTCCCATCCTGACTGGTGGAGCCTTGGATTTCACTGCAAGATAGTCTGTAAGAAAACGCCACAGAGGCCGCAATTCCGTGGGAAGAGACCCTCTTCCTTCCACTCTTTGGCCACAGAGAAGATGTGGTGGGTCTCTTGAGGCTGCTATCCATGGCCTGGCTTGGCTTGATCTTAGGAAAGAGGGCTGTGTTCCCATAATGCTGAGCCCCAGTTCAGGCCCTTGGCCTCAGCTACCCCCCTTTGCAAGCGCCTGACTCCAAGGAGTCTGGGTGGGTAGGAAGCAGCCCTTCCACATCCACGATCTCACCAGCAATACCCAACACCTGCACCCAGGACATCCCAAGACGCCTGTTGCAAATGTGCAACTGGACACACACACACACACCTCCCCCCCCCACCTCACCTTTGTTGCAGACAGGATTGCTGGGGGAGCCACTGGAGATGCCAGAGCCGGGACGGGCACCATGGGGGCAGCCAAAGGGGTCTGTGCTGGGGTGCTTGGTTCACTGCTGCTCATTTCCCCGGCCGAGGCTGAGGCCGAGCCAGAGAGACCCGCCGTGCTGCTGGATGTGGCCGAACCGCCGGTTCGGGTGGGCTGCAAGACACAGGAAGGGTGAGAGGAGAGCATTTTTCACCGCAAGAGATCTCGCCAAGGCCCGGCGTCTTGCCTCTCGGCCTTTGTAAGCGGCACCGTGTAGATGCACAACCGCTCAACAGCTTCTGGAAGAAATGCCAAGGAAGTGAGGAGTCCAGCTATCTGCAAAAGCCAAAACTTTTACATTTTACAGCTGGCCGCTCGAAAGGAGGCAGCAGAATAGCCTGCAGAAAGACCTGCGTGGCCACTGGGGGGGTGTGTGTGTGTGGAGAGCTGGCAAAATGCCTACAATTTCCAAAGACGGCTCCTCTCCCACGCTTTCGAAGCACCATCTCGCCCAGACTGACAGGGATGCTCTGGAGGGGCAGGAGGGTCCCTCCTGCTTTGGCTTCGTGCTTCGGGGCATCTCCCTCTTCCATAGTTTTCGGTGGGGCAGGGGCAAAATCCACCAAGGTGGGCTTAAACTGAGCCTTCAGGTTGGTCCTCCTGCTCAGAGTTCTCATCTCCTCAGACCCCAACCTCCGTCCACCCACACCCCCCCTCTCCATACTCCAGTATAGCAGGAGAAAATTATAAAATGTAGGGAGAGTAATCATGTCAGCTCAGCTGTATTATGTAAGAGCATGAACCCTAAATCAAAAGTCACTGCTCCTTCCTGTGTCTTTACTAATAATGGCTTGGAGGGAAAAGATGGAAGGAATACTTATCAAATTTTGCAGGTGGCAAACTGGGTGGGGCAGTTTAACACCAAAAAAGAGAATAACATTTAAAATTGCTCTTCAAGGTTATAAAAATCAGACTGAACACAATGGAAAGAAACGGAGGGCGCAATCATTTTGATGAGAAAAAAAGAATCCAAAGCTGAGGAGAAGGAGAAGAGCAGCTGGACTGAAAATAGGCCTGGGGGGGCGGAAAGGCAGAGCAAGGACTGTTGCCTGCAAAATGGATGATGAGGCCACAGGGTTGGGGAGCGGGGGGTGGGAGGGAAGGCAAACAAAATTTTAGGCTGCCTTTTCCAAACTGGGGGGGAGTTAAATCCTTCCAACTTTATTTACCTCGCTCAGACCCCCACCTCAAGTGCCAGCTCCAGGTCAGGGCCTCACCCTGCACATATAGAGAAAGCGGAAGAGGGTAGAAACCAAATCCTAGAAAGAGGTTCTGGGCAATGTTTGGCCCTGAGAAAAGAGGGCAGGCCTGAGGGGGATGTGATAGGACTCCTGGGGGGAAGAGGAGGGGAGGAGGTAGTCTTTCCTCTCACAGGTCCTGGGAGGTTAGGACACAACCTGGACTGGGCCTTTTTCCCTGAGGAAGGAGTGCAGCAGAGATAGTTGATTCCTGCAAGCAAGTGGGCACTGGACTGGCCAACTGCCCGATTCAGAGGCCATTTATTTTCCTCCCTTTCCCCCAAACATATCCAATGTCCCTCTAGAACAGGGGTCCTCAAACTTGGCAACTTCAAGACTTGTGGACTTCAAACTCCCTAAGCTGGCTGAGGAATTCTGGGAATTGAAGTCCACAAGTCTTAAAGTTGCCAAGTTTGGAGACTTCTGCCCTGGAAAGCCGCCTCATTCCCACTGTAGAGAAAAGGCCTTCTGGCCCAGAAATGCTGCCCAGGATCCCATCGGAGGAAAGAGTCAGGATTCCACCCACCCCTCCGTGCCCATCGGACAGAGAAAGAAACTGAGGAAGGGCCCACCCTCAGGGATCAGAGAGTGAAGAGTGGCAGTGGGAGGTTGGTACTTGCAGGCTTGAAAGACTCCGTTACTGCAGCCCTACAGTAAAGTTGAACTAGTTCATCAAGTTGTGTTTCCTGGTTTACCTAGGAGAGCTGACGAAACCAGAAGGAACTGAACATTACAATTAAAGGTAAAGGGGAAAAAACCCCTTAAATTTAGACTTACTAGTACAGAATGGAGCAAAATATTTTAACACTGGAAATATTCAAGGATGTGTTTGAACAATGGACCCAGAAGTTAATTTTAAGAGTGTCTGCCTCTATAGACCATATAAAAGAAAAAAGAAAAGAAGATTAAACCTGATCTGAAAGTAGATTTAAAAATCATGGACTACAAGAACGACATGAAAAAAGATGCCACGTTGGACATACAAATCATCTTGACTAATGTCTGAATAATTAAAAGAGATATACGAACAACAAACCAGGAGAGAGACCTGGGCAATATTCCCATATTGGACTTGTTAAAGCTTTGAAGAACTTTGTGAGAAGAGACAACGAATGAAAAGAAAGCAACTTGTAGGACATTATTTGAAGGGACTGGGGATCCAGGCTGTTTAGAAGTAAAAGGAAGGAATATAAAGTTGGCTTATTTGATCAAGGTTAATGAGGAGATAAAGCAACCAAACCAATAAATGATCTGAGGGACGTGGGCGGTTAAGAGATATGAAATATAAATAAATAAAAATAGGAACATTGTTATCTCTCTGATAAAAGGACCTTTGCCGGTTACGTCTAAAATGGGCTTTTGGGGTTTATTTACAGATGGGATATGGGAAGAGATAGTTTGTTGTATTTTAAGAGAGACCAGCTAAGTTACTTTATACTTGTCATGAAGTAATTTGTTTTCTTTTTCTTTACTCTTATTGCTCTTTTTTTATCTTTCTAGTTTTCCTGCACCTTCGGGTTTTTTTTTTCTTATTCTTACTTACTTACTTACTTACAGATTAAGAGTTGGAAGGGACCTTGAAGGTCAACTAGTCCAACCCCCTATTAAGCTCGTATAAAATTACTATTAAAAAAAAAAGAAAATCAGGGCGCGCCCCCTCCCCCCCTTTCTCACCTTGGGCCTCCTCGTTGTGGTCTGGAGGCCGGCAGGAGCAGAAAGCAGAGGAGGAGAGACAGTCACACGGGGAAGACAGGAACAGAGAGACACAGACGGCAGCGGCAGCAGTGGCAGAAGGGGAGAATAGAGTGAAGGGACGACAAGAGAGACAGGAGCGATATTAGTGCGTGCAGCATCAGCCCACAAACCTCTGCAATGGGCCCTCTTCTCTCTCTCTCCACCCCGCTGGCTACCAGCAGGACACCCACCTAGGGCAGTGGTAGGGAACCTTGGCTCTTTTATCACTTATGGACTTCAACTCCCAGAATTCCTGAATGAGCTATAAAAATTTCCCCATCCCTGGCCTACTGGTTTTTCAGTTGTGAGGGAAATCCATTTTTGATTTGAATGGGATTGTTTAATATACAAATGTCCTAATTTTTGACTTGAATGATCAATATTCTTTATATGTCCTACATTTGTATATTAAACAGTCCCATTCAAGTCAAAAATTGATTTCCCTCACAACTGAAAAACCACTAGGCCAGGGATGGGGAAACGTTTATGGCTCACTCAGGAATTCTGGGAGTTGAAGTCCATCAGTGATAAAAGAGCCAAGGTTCCCTACCGCTGACCTAGGGCTTCTGGTCCCTCCCGAAGCCCCAGCAACAGCTGCAGTGCCTGAGACGGGCATGAAATGCTGCCTTGCCAGACTCAGGACTAAGCCAGGAAACCTGCATCCCCTCCACAGATCGCGGTGTGTTTGCTGATGCCAGCCTGCTCTCCAGGGGGAGAGTGCCAGAAACACGTGGCTGACCCATCGCCTCTCCTCAAGGCCAGCTCTGAAGCGTCGGCTCTTCGGATGACCAGCAACCCTAGAGACTGCCAAACAAGGCCCTGGGTGCAAACAAGGCCCTCTCCTGCCTGGCTCCAGGCCTGTTGGGCTCTCAAGATCGTGGGGGAGGGTGGGGGGAGTTGTCTAAGGA
This sequence comes from Bungarus multicinctus, assembly GCA_023653725.1. Lineage (NCBI taxonomy): Eukaryota > Metazoa > Chordata > Lepidosauria > Squamata > Elapidae > Bungarus > Bungarus multicinctus. Next base: position 7,453,066 of record CM042849.1, read on the forward strand.
CTGACTGGACCTCTGCTGACCCCCCCAGGACCAGAGGACCTGTGGTCAAGCGCACTCTTCCAGTGGGAGAGAGATTTGAAGACCCGGGCTACCTAGAGGGAGGCGGCATTTCTGTCTGGGGACAGGTAGAAGGCTCTCCCAACTTTCCCTGGCATCCTGCCCCCTGAATCTTTGGGAAGCCATCCTGAAGGGTGGATCGGCCCTACCAAGCACACCCCGGCATTTATGCCAAGATGCCAATCTAGAGGCTGCCGCCGAGATTCGGAAAACGCCTTCGTTTTGCAAAAGCTCCAGAGCTATCTACTGAGTCTGGGTCAGCACAAGGGCTCGCTAAGCCTGAGCTGAGCCCGGCTGTGTTTATCTAGGTTTGGCTTATGAAAATGGGGCTTCCCAGTGCTAGGCGCCCCTCGGCCAGCATCCGACCGAAAGCAGCCAGAGCCTGCTGCAATGGAAGAGGATAGGGAAGACGAGCGGAGGGAGTCGGAGGGCTGCTGCGTTGCGTGACAAGCACAGGGGTTCTGGACTCCCTGATGGGTCGCCCACCTTGGGGAAAGCTTTGTTCTTGCTTGCCCAACCTATCCCAAGGCTCTGCCCCATCCCCAGGGTACCTAGATAGGAAGGAAGGGCAGAGCTTGGGTCATTCCTGGCTGGGGCAGACCTATCCGAAAACCCTCTGCAGCCCCACGAGGAGAGGGAGAGCCAACTCCAGGGTGCAGGTATATGTCCTGGGAGGCAACAACTGTGACTGGCATTTGCTATCCACTCCAGAATTCGGCCCACAGATAGTCTAAGCTTTACCGTCTTCCAAAAACAACAACTTCTGGTGGTTGATGATGCTGAGAAGCACCTGAGCAGGTTGCGCTAAATCTGAGAAGTGATGCGATGGCGAAAAGGAGGGGGGCTTCGCTCCCGGCTGAAACTCTACTCAGCAGTCAGTCATCTCCGCAGCTCTGCCTGGCTTCTTATGGGCTCTGCAGCACCATGACCCACCTGGAGCCCCGTCCCCAGTAAATCTGTATCACTCAGGGAAGCTTCCAGCCCTGACAACATCAGCTAGCACAAAAGAGGGAGCGGCTAAGCAGAGAAAGCTGCGTGAGGAGAAGAGGGTCTCCCACAAAACATTAACGTGCCAGGTCAGACAACCTTCTAGGACAAGAACCAGCAAGCCAAAGCGGAGGAGAGGTCAGGAGAGAGAATCTCATCCACTCCTCCCATGTGGTGGCCCCTTCCTCTCTCTCGCCAGCCAGTCACGCAGAGGGTCTTCTCTGATAATCAGAGAGAAGAACCATCCAGGAGGTCTAGGACTTGCCACCACAATGGCTGCAATATTTCACTCTCTCCCCAGAAACAGATCCCTGACAACCGATGTCACAAGCTGTCAAATCCACTTCTCCCCTGATGGGATTAAAAAAAAGGCCGCTGCGTGAGCTCCCACGGAGGCAGAGATGTGCTCCAACCCTGGATGCTCCCCCTGGGGACTCATAAAAAAGCATGAAAAGCAGCACCTGACTGTGGGGGGGAAAGGACACGAGAAAGAAAATGGATTTGGTGTCCTGGATGCAGTTCGTAGCAAGGATGAAACTTAGTTTAGTCCAAAGCTCAACCGGGATCTTGACTGCGATGGGCCCAGATGATCTGTTGGGGCCAGAATCCCCCACAGCTGGGAGAGCAGAACGATCTTTGAGTGCTCCCTCGGCCAGAAGTGACTCAGCATCGGGAAGGAGTTTCAGCCAAGTGCCCGAAGGCCACATCTGACTTTGAGTGAGGAGGAGGAGGGAGGCTCTGTGCGCTGACCAGCTCTTCCCTGACGGAGCCCAGCTTCCTCTGGCGCTTTCGGACCACGCATTCAGACCTTGCTTCCATCTTTGAACCACGTAATCTGAAACACATCTTTCGCTTTAGGGACAAGGGGTACTGAAAGCAAGACATCTAATCGAAGCAAGCTGAGCAATGCCATGGACTTTCCCCAGGATCTGCCAACAGTCTGAAGATCCACTTAGAGCAACTCTGTAGGATGACTCCACGTGAAGGCAACAATGGCCCAAAGGGCTCCATTAAAACAGCTTCCCTGAGTCATCTGGAATCCAGAAAGAGTATCGCAAACAGCCTACCTCCAGTTCTGGCCTTCCTCCCCATTTGAGCGAGTCCATCTAGAGGAGGAAGAGGGGATCCAGAGGCAGTGCAGAGCGATGTCTAGGGCAGCCACTCTCCTTGCGATGCCCAAAGGGAAGGGAGGCAGCTGGAGCCTCAATGAGCTCATTGTTGAATAGATCCGACCTAACCTCACACTCGGCACACGTGCCAAGTCTGAAGTCCAGTGCACACAGCAGGGAAGGGCTCAAGTGCCCAAAAGACCCCACAGCCACCCACAAGCAAAGCTCAACATAACACATCTGGATGTTTGTGGGAAAGCAACTCAATCAGCCAGATGTTTCTGTTTTGGTGCCACAAGCAGACTATCCCGCCTCAAGCATGCAGCTTCAAGACAACAACCCCAAATGCAAAGCTTTGTGTTTGTCGCGGCCTGTCGCAAGCTAGGATGCCACGAAGAGGCCGGTTCCTGGACTTCCTTCTGAATCCTGCTGCTTCTCTTTCCCAAAGCTCTTGGGCCTCTCCCATCATTTCAACTGGCCTGAAAGGAGGAAGATGAAATGCTTCGAAAAGACAAGTGTCTGGGGGCAGGCAGTTCAGGGCAAACTCTGGGCTGCAGTGAGGATCAGAAGCCCAGGAAGGTTTCCAATCCCAGAATACGGCTGGTGAGGAAGAGGCCAGGCCCAGCTGCAGGATTCATAGCACCTGGCAGCAGTTAATGAGATCCCTACAAGGCATGAGGCAGCTTTGTGAGCAAAAAAAGAGTGCAGAACGTGGGCTTTTTTATTGACATTACTTACTTACAGATTAAGAGTTGGAAGGGACCATGTAGGTCATTTAGTCCAACCCCCTGCCCAAGCAGGAGATCCTACACCATTTCTGACAGATGGCAGTCCAGTCTCTTCTTGAAAGTTTCCAGGGATGAAGCTCCCACAACTTCTGAAGGTAACGTCTGTTCCCTTGGTTGATTGTTCTGTCAGAAAAGTTCTCCTTATTTCCAGGTTGAATCTCTCCTTGTTCAGTTTCCATCCACTATTCCTTGTCTGGCTTTCGAGTGCTTTGGAAAATAGCTTGACCCCTTCCTCTTCTCTGAGGCACCCCCTCAAATATTGGAAGGCTGCTATCCTGTCTCCCTGGTCCTTCTCTTCCCTAGATTAGCCAGACCCAGTTCCTGCAACCGTTCATCGTATGTTTTAGCCTGCAGTCCTCTCATCTTGGTTGCTGTCCTCTGCACTTTTTCTAGAGTCTCAACATCATTTTTATAGTGTGGGGACCAAAACTGGATGCAGTACTCCAGGTGTGGTCTTACTAAGGGTTTATAGAGTGGTATTAGTACTTCACTTGATCTGGATTGTATCCCTCTGTTAATGCAATTTAGGATTGTAATGGCTTTTTTGGCTCTCACTGCACACTGCTGGCTCATATTTCGCTGGTTGTCCACTAAGACTCCAAGATCCCTCTCACAGTTACTGCTATTGAGCCTGGTTTCACCCAGTCTATCTGTGTCCCTTTGATTTTTCTTGCCTAACTGTAAGACTTTACTTTTCTCTACATTTTATTTTGTTAGACAGGGTCCATTGTTCAAGTCTGTCAAGATCCACATGGATCTTAAGTCTTATCATCTAGGGCCGTGATGGCGAACCTATGCCGTGCATGCCGGAAGTGGCATGCAGAGCCATCTCTCTGGGCACACCAGCCGTCGCCCATTGGTCTTCTGGGTTCCAGCACGCGCTGGCCAGCTGATCTTCGCCTGTACGGGAGCACTGGAAACCAGAAGAGCAGTTCCCTGGAATGCATGCGCGTGCATGCGAGTTAGAAACCAGAAGACCAGGTGACCAGCATGCACGTGCGCACCGGGAAGCGAAGCCAGTTTCCGGCCCTTCCGTGTACATGCATCAGGGAACTGCTCTTCCAGTTTCCGGTGCACATGTGCTCCTGTTTTGGCACTCAGTGCTGAAAAGGTTAGCCACCACTGATCTCGTGTGTTGGCTATTCCTACCAGCTTAGTATCATCCACAAATTTGGTAAGTTCCCCTTCTATTCCCTCATCTAAGTCATTTATGAAGACATTGAAGGGTACTGGGCCTAAGATGGAACCTTGTGGCACTCCACTGCTCCATGTAGATGTAGACCCATTAAGGACTACTCGTTGAGTACGGTTTGTTAGTCAGTTACAAATCCATCTGATGGTGATGCTATCTATCCCACTTTTTTCTAGCTTACCAAGAAGTAGGTTGTGGTCGAATGCCTTGGTGAAGTCTATTATGCCCACAGTATTTCGCTGGTCTGCTAATCACTATATTAAAAGAATGAAATAAGATTGGTTCAGCATGATCTGTTCTTAACAAACCCGTGCTGACTGCTAGTTGTTACTTTACTTGTTTCTAGATGTTGGCAGATCTGTTTTTTTATTATCTTTTCCAGTATCTTCCCGGCAGGGGTGCGATTCAATTTTTTTAACAATCGGTTCTGTGGGCGTGGCTTTAGTTGGTGGGCGTGGCCAATTCAATATCACTCACATCGAGGCATGCATCTCCTCGCCTGGTCTCTCATGACTGTGGGGATGCTGCAACAGTCGTAATTGTGAGTCACTTTTTTCAGTGGCACTGTAACTTTGAATGGTCACTCCACACAAGCAAAGTACCAGTAAAAGAGGGGAAAAAAACTCCAGAGATGTTCCTGAGGCAGGAAGTCTAGTCCTGCCAAGAATGTAATAAGGGTTAATGGAGAAGTAGTTTCTGTAAGCAACACCAGAATGTTTCCTTCCTGCCTTCCTTACAGGATTAGGCCAGTAATTCCTTCTAACAACCGGTTCTCCGAACTGCTTAGAATGTTAACAACCGGTTCCAGCGAATAGGTGCAAACTGGTAGAATCCCATTCCTGCTTCCCGGGTATTGATGTTAGGCTGATTGGTCTGTAGTTTCCTGAGTCTGTTTTTTTTCCCTTTTTTGAAGATGGGAACCAAATCAGGTCTTTTCTAGTCCCCTAGGGCAGGCGTCAGCCTTCTCACGAAGGGTCAAGCAGACTTCTCTCGCTCTGCACGCCGGGGACACGCTGCTCCTATCATATGGGGGCAGCTGCACAGGGGCTCCATTAAGAAGGTGTCCCCTCAAGCAGTAAAGCATGGAAGTAGTGGAATCGGCCCATTGGGACGCAGGATTTGCACCTCTGCACAGCTGGGATTCGGGAGGTGCACACGTCGGCCCTTCTGCACCCACTTGCAACCTCCACTTACCCATCAAGCCCTTGACAGGGCAGGCATGTGGTGAGGCCTCCACAGAGGGGGTGGGGTGGGGGTTGCAGAGGCACCTCCAAATCAGCCTTAAGACACCCATTCTTCAGAGGAAGATCAGGCCCCACGGGCTGTGATAATATTTGCAGCTTTCTTCTGCCATCCATGCCAAGATTAATGCTGATCTCAACATGCAACAAATGTCTGTTGCCATATCTTGAACAGCTGATTTCACTGGTCTCTTCTGCTGCAGAATAATGCTCCCTAAGTTGTCCAGGGAGCCGGGTAAATGTTTTCCCAGAAAAGCAATTCAAGGAATTCCCAAGGCCTTCCTTGTACAAGGGGAAAAGAACACAGGTGAAGGTGAACCTCCTTTCTTCCCTCCTAAAGACAACGACAGCCGTGCTTTGCTTTAAAATTATACTCAGGAATTTGGGGCAGCCCTGGAAGAATAATTGTCTCACTGGTTTTTTTCTTTCTTTCTTTCTCTGAGTTGAGGTTTCTTTGCTGATTACAATTTATCCAGGGTGCATTTCTCTCCTGTCTATGATGTGCCTCTGGGTCCAGAGAGCCCTTGCCACCTCTGTAGAAGACCACTCCCCTGGGGCAGGCGGCCAGAGAGTGGTCTTTTGCCTTTGAGGGGGCTGTTTCTCATTGCAGGGAGAGGCTGAAAGGAAGGACTGGATCCTTCCTGTCTCTCTGACCTCACCCAGCCCAACCCATCCCATCCCATTTGCCCTGAAATCACGGCCACAAAGAGCTGTTCCCGACTGGGAAACAAATATTGGTTGTCCTGCCTTGCTGGAAAGTAAAAATCAGAAGCAAGTCACAGCAGGAGATTTGTGGGCATCAAAATCTTAGATGAAACTACGGGGTAAAAATAAAGGCTTCTGCTAAGGAATGAATGATCTGCAACTGGGAGTAAACACAATGTACTTAAATTGAGTAAGTGCAAATGTAAACGAGAAACAAGACAACTCTGGTTATCCTAAACTTTGGACCTTATAAGCTGTATTTCAATCTTCTTTCAATTTCTGTTTATTCCGAAGGTATGGGAAGTCCAAATTTCTTTCAGGGTTTCAACTTTTTAAAAATTGGCTGTGTTCTTTAGGTGTCCTTTTTAAACAATAAAAATACACAGAAGACATCTCCAGACAAAGATTTGTTATCGTTTCTGACTTCAGAGATTGTGGAGCTGATCTGCATTTTATTCCTTAACAGATTCTGCGGGAAAGAACAGAAGTAGGATCCGCATAATGGAAGATTTTTAAGAGGGAGTTTGCCTTCTGGACCTCCATAAAATTCTGCGAAGGAGGCCATGGGGCTGCCCCAGGGAGTGACTTCCACAAGGTGCTTCCTCTTCAGCGATGGATGTTCCCTGAGATGAGGGCAGCTCTGCATTCTGGTGGCTCATCCAGAGCTAGACTTCTATACCCAAGCCAAAGCCAGCTCCTAGGCAACAATCTTAGAGCTTGTTTTTCAAAGATTCCCATGAGAGCAAGGAGCAGATAACAGAATAAGAGTTGGAAGGGACCTTGGAGGTCTTCTAGTCCAACCCCCTGCTCAGGCAGGAAGCCCTATACCATTTCAGACAAGTGGCTGTTCAATCTCTTCTTGAAAACTTCCAGTGTTGGAACATTCACAGTTTCTGGAGGCAAGTTGTTTTACTGATTGATTTGTTTAGATGTGGGCAACCTGCATTTACTCACTTTCCACACAGCAGCTTTTCATCGAAAGTCTAATTTCGAGGGACAATTTGAGCATGTGGAAGTCTCTCCACCAGCAGAAGAGCCGAGTTCTTTAAACCCTGGGAGACGTTCCCAGACATTCCCTTTCCATAAGCGAAGGAGACCCAGAACCGGCAAGAGTTTCTTGCCGGGCCAAATCTCTCAGCACACCAGCCCGGTTAACGGCAGTTGGCCACAACAAGAGCGGAGGAAAGCAAAAATCTTCAAACGGAGGGGAAGAGCATCCGTCCAAAATGAACTGAGCAAGGGATCGGGTGAGACCAACAGAAAGTCCCTTCCAGCCCTAGGATCTCCTGGTCCCTCTGCAACATGCAAGGAGCAAATGGGGTCCTCACCATCCCTCTCCAATCCGTTCTCTTCTGCCAGGTTCCTGCCCAGCGCCTGGGCTCCCTTCCTGGGGCTGAACTCTGCCTCTTAAGGCTGCTGCCATCCAACCCTCCTGCGGCCCTCTTGGTAACTTTCCCCCCATTTGCTCATTCCACCTCCCGGGAGAGCAGAAAAGGAAGGCCCTTCCAAAGCTCTTAGCAGGATCTAGAGAAGGGCTGCAGGTTTCAGGCTACGGGGGCCCCGGAGGGTCAGTCGGCTTCCAGAAAGCCTTCTCCTTCAGACAACATGCAGGCCAAACAGCCAGGGGCACTTCCAAGGCCACGACAAGCACCACTCCAGTCCTTTGGTCGAGGCAATGCAGGCGAAAGCTTGCCTCTTCTCGCTCCTGAGCCTCAAGCCCACCCGCTCGATCTGTAACCGGGGCTGGACTCGGAAGTCCGGCTGGGCCGGCTGTGAACCCAGCGGCCTCTTGGAAGAAAGAAAGCGCCCCAGAGAAGCACTGGCCGAAGGGATGGGAAGGAAAATGGCTGATGGGGAAGCCTGGCTTGAGAGGAGAGAAAGAGGGCAAACTGGCATGCCGCTTTCCCAGGATGGGCCCACTCGTGCCCACCCTGGCCTTGGCAGCCGCCCCATCGCCCTGCCCGCTGCTGCAGGCAACAACAGGGGTGGGGGGAGGCGGAAGAGCAGCAGCAGGAGGAGAGCACCAACTCCTACGCACGCACGAAGGACGGGCAACACGAAATGCAACCACCGGGTGCCTCAAGAGTCAAGCATCCCCCCCCCCCTCCCACCGCCTCCATTCCTGTTTCCTCCCCCCAGCCAATCCCCTCCCCCAGCCCCAGCTGTGCCAGGCAGAAGGAGCAGGAGCAGCAGCAGCAGCCGCCCTGCCTTAAGACTGTACCTTCCGTGTGGTGGAAGCCTGTTTCATGGTTGCAGAAGAGAAGGAAGGAGCAGACAGAGAAGAGGAGAAGGGAGAAGAGAAGCAGACAGAAGATTAAACCATTCAGTCCGTCACAGCAGCAACACAGCCCCGCCCGGACAGCCTGCTGCAAAGGGCTGCAGCCCCGTCTTGCTTCCAGAGCCTCCTGGATCCCAGACTGAGTCCTGGGGCTGGACAGCAGCCGGGGAGCATCCGAGCAGCAGCCAGAACCACGGGCGAGCGGGCGGGCGGGGGAGGGGGCTTGGGGGTCGGGGCTGGGCAGGCGGCACATCCCCTCCACCAGCAGCCTCCAACCACCGCCCTGGTTGCTGATTACATCACCACGCCAGAGCCCTCCCCTTCCTTCCCCGGGCTTGCAGGCAGCTTCTGGGTCCAGAGCTGCGGCGGCGGCTGCACCAGAGATGGGCCAGGCGCCTTTCCCCAGAGAGAGGGAGGATGGCGGGGGAGGAGGGGGAGAAGAGAAGGGGGGAGTTGTGCACCTGGAGTTCAGGTGTCTCCCCTTACCCCTTCCTCCACCCGCCACCCGGCTTAGCATTTTTGCTTCCCAGGACTCTCTCCAGAGCTTCAAAAGGAGGAAGCTGGAGCCTCTTTCCTTGCAGGGTCAGTGCCAAAATACCCCGAGGATTGTTACCCTGAGTGCTTCCCTTCACACTCCATCCAAGGCTGCATCTCCATGGGGGAGTTCTGGCTTAGGTCGTCCCCCTCTCCACAGGCAAGAGCCTGGCCTTCTGGGAAGGAGAAGGACCACCAAGGCTTGCAACGATAGCCCTCAGGAGCCTACGTCTTTCTTTCTACCTGGAGTAGTAACTAGCTCTTGGTAGAAGGTAGCGGCAGAGAAGGGACCTGCTGGGTTTTGTCCCCGAGCCCCCCACTCCCCCCCCCCCCCCCCCAGTGAGCAGCTGGCCCTGCATTCAGACTCAGGGCTCTAGGAGTCCATTAAATGGACTGGGGGGGAGCAAGATGGCTCCTAAGCAGACCAGAAGGTCTGGGTCTGGAGGAACTGGGGGTCTCTAAAGGAGACAGACTGCATGACTGGAGCAGGAGAAGCTGGATCCAATAAGCATCTTTCCTGCCAGCCCCTTCCCCAAATTCTCCTTGGTGCTTTCAGGCGTATCTTCCGAGCCCCGAGATACAAAAAACTGGCCCTTGGGCTGAAAATAAAAAGCGATTTTGCTGCACGAATCAAAATGCTTACAGCAGGGTACAAACAGCTCTTGACTTACAACCAGAACTGAGCCCAAAACTTACGTTGCTAAGCAAGACATTTGTTAAGTCACCCATTTTACGACCTTTCTTGCCACCGTTCCTAAGTAAATCACTGCAATTCTTAAGTTAGTAACCTGGTTTGTTCAAGGGAATCTGGCTTCCCCCATTGACTTGGCTAGTCAGAAGGTCGCAAAAGGGGACCACGTGACCACAGGACGCTGCAAAGGTCATAAGTACGAGTGCCTGAATTTTGATCATGTGACCACAGGGGATGCTGCAACGGTCACAAGTGTGAAAACCGGTCCCAAGTCACTTTTTTTCCCCAGCGGTTTTGTCACTTTGAAGGGTCACTAAATGAAGTCGAGGGCTACCCGTGTATTCCCAGAGACCAGAATGAAAGCTCCTGTCGCTTGCTCTGACTTGCAGCAGGCCCACCACCGGCTTCTCCGAGAGGAAACGTGGCCTCCCACATGACCGGGTTGCGAGTGGCTGAAGGCGCAAAAGAGCAGCCGGCGCAACTTCGGCTCCACGGGCTGCCTGCCTTTTCAATGTTATTAGCAGCGCTTCCCAATTTTAAGGGCTAACATCCTCCGCCATATCTTTCTACGGAGGAAAAAGAAAATCCAGGGGCGCTGGAATTGGGGCCTGCATTGTGAGCAATCAAGTGGAATCCTTCTTCCTTCGGAAAAGAGAAAGGGCTTCTTCTCCTCCGAGAAAGAAAGAGCCGAGGCAGGCACGGGGCAGCCGGAGCAGCTGCCGCTACCGAGGCTGAGCTGGCAGGCAGAGCCGGGGGACGCCAGGCCCCGAGGAGGCCGCTCCCCAGAGAGGCTGCTGCCTAGAAACAAGGCCCATTATATGCAGCCACCGAGAGGTGGGGGGGTGTTTGACACATGATTCCATGCTGGAGGAGGGAGCCTGGGGGAGGAGGCATCCAAAAGACAACCATTGTCTGCTCCAAAGCAGTTTATCCTTGGAGAGCCCCCATTCCCCTCCCCTCGGCAAATGGCTCTGGTCTGCCAGAAAGGGCACAGAAGACAGGCCTCTTTCCCTGCACAGGCAGAGCCCAGGGTCCCACGGGAACCTCACAGGCGCTGAAGGGAGGCCCCTTCCTTCCATCACAGCACCCCCAAAGGTTCCTCCTTTGAAACCAACCTTCCTGCAGTGGTTCCTCTCACGATGGCAACTTGCAGGATCCAATGAAAAAGACCAAGGGTTGTTTTTTTGTTTTTTTGTGGGTAATTAAATGGCATCCCACCCCAGGCCGCCCCTCCAACATCCACCCCACCCCACCCTGACTTCCTTAAGGCACAGGCAAGCAGGACCCCACCACCACCAGAGAAACATGACCCTGGCTGCCCTCCTCCGGCCTCGCAATACCCCTGAAGCGGGGGGGGGACGGGGGGGGGGACAACCCTCCTGGGCTGCCTCAGCACCTGCGCCTCTCCCAGACACCAGAAGACAGATGGCAGGGCCAGAGTGGGGAGGGAGGGGCCTTCCCCCCCACCAGCCATCTGTCACCCACAAGGACAGTCAGAGGTACCAACTAATCCAATCAACAGCTTGCCTGGACCGAGAGAAAGAGAGATGGGCTACAAGAGCCCCCCCCCAGCCCCCCTGGACTCAGCTCTGTTTGGATAACATGGAAGTGGGGCGAAGGACAAAGACCGGAGCTGCTCCCAGCCTCGCTTTCCCTCCTGGGGTTTGCTGGGGCCGCCCCGGCGCTCTCAAGGGCCCCAAGCCACCTGCAGCCAGGCAAGCCAAGACCTGTTGCCAGAAGCCAAACAGGGGAGACGTCACAGTGTGATGGCAGGTGGGTGGGTGGTCTGCCAGGCACTCCTCAGGGCGGGCAGCCACAGAACCAGGGCCAGATTCGGGCCTCATGCAAACCCACACGGACGGACGGACGGACGGACGGAGGGAGGGCGGTTCTGCAAGCAGCGGGCGCAAGCAAGCGAGGCATGCAAGCCCAGGCCTCAGGCACATGCAGCGGCGGGAAGGAAGCAGAGCTGGAAGAGGGAGGAGGTCCTCCCCCCCCCCCCCGCCCATGAGCCCCGCTGAGTTCGGAGCTCAGAGTGTCCGGATGTGGAGGATGGATCCCCCTCCCCCTGGAAACAGGTAGGAAGAGCCTCTCTTCGGGCAGGCTGGAAGCCAAAGGAGGGAGGGGACGGGGGATTTGGCCGCCTGGTTCTGTTGCTTGTACCTTAGAAACGGTGGTGGGACTTTCTGTCCGTGGGATGCCGGGGCCTCTCCCCCTCTAGCCTGACTTCAGCCTCTGCTTCTCCTTCACTATCCAGGGCAGGGACCCCACCCACACCCCCCTAAGGGCTTCTTTCCTTGTTGGGCAGCGTGAACAGCGCTCCAGACCCCTTTGCCTAATTCTTCTCTAATGGCATCTTCACAGCTCTCGCCCCATAGCCCCCCCCACAGTGGAAAGCCAACCCGTCCTCCCTACTGCTTTGGGGCAGAGCAGTGGACGGAGAGTCTAGGGCGGGGGGTGTGTGGCAACTTTTAAGGTGGGTGGACTTGAAATCCCAGGCCGCCAAGGGGTTCTGGGAGTTGAAGTCCACAAGTCTTAAAATCCCAAAGTGTGGAGACCCCTTATTATTTATTTATTTATTTATTTATTTATTTATTTGTTTGTTTGTTTGTTAAGTTTATATACCGCCCCCTCTCCCAAAAAAGGACTCGGGGCGGTGAACAGCCATGATAAAAACATACAATCAGCAAAGTTAAGATAAATTTAAAAGTTATTAAATAAATGGCTGTATTAACAACTACGAAGCCAATAAAACCCAATAAAAATTTAAAATCCTTCTCATAACATCAGGCCAGACCGGCCTGCTGGAAAAGGTGGGTCTAGAGCCCCTGCTCTAGAAGACAGTTAAAGGGCCGAGCAGGGGGGAAGACGGTCTCGATCCCCATAGCCGTTACCCACAGCTGGCCTCGGACCCTGGGAGACAACCCAGCTCCTATCCCCAGGGTAGCAGACGAGGATGGGGGAGACCCCACTGCTCTCCCCCAACTGCTGCGGGGATTAGCAAAGGGCAAAGGGGGCGCTGGCGTGATGCTCTTTCCCCTCCACTCACAGCCAGCTGGGGGGAGAGATGGGGGCGTGGGGGGGGCATCTGGTTTTACAGCTTCCTAAGAAATCCTAAGCCAGCTAGAGAATTGGCAGCCTCTTTCCGGGCACCGCCAGGCAGGAGATGGATAGGGACATGCCCAGGTGTCCCAGGGAGCCCTCAAGCCGGTCAGGGACCCCGTCAAGACCCTTCGGCTGCGCTGACGGGAACATCCATGCAAGGGGGTGGGCGCATGCGTGTATGCAGCAGCTGAGGCCACAACCGTTTCATGCGCACGAGAAAAAAGAGGCACCACCTTTTTAGGTTTCACTCCGCGCTGCATAGAAAGAGGACAAAAGGACAGGTTAGATCGGAGGTGGGAGGGGGGGGGAACTCGCACACCAGGGGCTCCGAACGGAAAGCTGTTTTTCCAGGTGTTCCTGCTTTTGAGGGTGTTTTGTGGAAAGCTGAAAGAAAAGCCCATATGTCCCGGATCAGCTCTTCCCCCTCCCCCAGATCAAGGGCAGAATCAAAGCCCAGCAGGGAAAAGCCCCCCCTTAGTGGCCACGGTTCACCGATCCTTTCCTGGCCCTTCATTCTCCTCCCTCGGCCAGAGAGAGCTTCGTTCTTGGGCTGCAGTTTGCAGGGCAAGGAAAGCGCCCAATTCGTCCCTGGACAGGAGACTCAGAAATGCTCCCCTCCCCATTAAGCAAGGCCAGAAGTGCTCATCGGACGCAGTCATGGGACGGGCTGAGCCCCCCCGCCCCCCCCCGAAAGCCACCCAGCAACCTCCCCCCACAACCACCCCTATAACCTAAAGCCCAGCAGAGCAACGTCACCCAGGCAAAAGGTGAAAAGAGTGTTGTGTGTTTGTGGATCCCTTTGCAAACACAGCACGGTCCTCCTTCCCTTTCCCAAACCTCCCGCTCCGGTTTCGGTTTCGCTCCAAAACAAAAGAAACATCAAAAGTGCCAAAGATGACGGCAAACCGCAGAACTCCTGATCGCTTTTATGGGGAATTATTTCAGCCTTTTGTTTTATTTGTGTGGATGAATCGCCCTCCGGCTACGCAACGTTCACACCAGCAAACACCATGCGAAGAGGAGACGGTCCCGCTGCCCCGTTTGCCTCTTTTATTCACGTTCTGTGACTGCAGAACGGCAGACACAGCCGCAAGCGCTTCCCAAAGAAAATTCTTCCCAGGGAGGAAGGAGCGAGAGAGAGAGAGAGAGAGAGAGAGAGATGCTGCCTGTGGACAGGAAGAAGGCTCAAGAGCCCCTCTGGCCCAGATTCCTTTTCTGGAGCAAACCCAGCGCTGCAGCACATGGGCCGGCCAGAGGAATGGCAGGAAGGCAACTCTTTCTCTCTCTCTCTCTCTCTCTGTGCCCGCCCCCTTCCCCCAGGCCTGCCCAGGTGGGACCAGAACCGGTCCCCAACCCCAACCCCAGCCTGGCCCAGGGGGACACAAGCAATGCGCTTAACTGACAGCAGCCACATCTCTTCTGGGAACCTTGGGTTTCCAAGCTCCCCAGTGGAGCAGTCTGCCGCTTCAGATTGGGAGCCCCCAATCCAAGCCGTGATTTGCTCCTCAGGGCAGGGGAAAGAAACCGCGGGCCTGGTGGGGGAGGCGCCAAAGGCCCAGAGGGAGCTCCTGTGATGGATGAGGGTGGGGAGGGAGAGGAGCCATCCAGGATGAAGGGACGCTCAGATCTGGGCAGGCACCTAACTGGCCCCGAACCGCAAACAGCATAAGAGCCAGGACAATGTAATGGGTCAGAGGGATCCCAGCATGCAGGAGCCTCGGCGGCGCAGTGGTTAGAGTGCAGTACTGCAGGCTACTTCTGCTGACTGCCGGCTACCTGCAATTTGGCAGATCGAATCCCACCAGGCTTCAGGTTGGCTCAGCCTTCCCTCCTTCCGAGGTGGGTAAAATGAGGACCCAGATTGTTGGGGGCGATAGGCTGACTCTGTAAACCGTTTAGAGGGGGCTGTAAAGCACTGTGACGCGGTATATAAGTCTAAGGGCTACTGCTATCTCGGCCACCATGTCACATGTTTGCAGGGCGGAAGCAGGTCCCTTCCCTTCCGCAACAGTGATCTGAGCCCATGACTTCAGAGGGGGACAAGTGGGAGCAGGTGGGGGGGGCAAGAGCTTCAGGGCTGGAGGCTATGGGGCAGCGGCTTAAGGAAGGGCACAGGCCTGGCCAGAGCAGAGAGAACCAAGAAAAGGAGAGGCCCCTGAGGAGGGGCTGCAGAAGTCGGGGGGAGAGGTCTAGCTCCAAAGAGGGCCGAGAGGAGCAGCTGCCTCCCTGCAGCCCTTAATGGAGAGAAGCAGCCTGGCTTGAGGACAGACCGGACAGAGGAAGGGAGGACCAAACGGCCATTCGATGGACAGAAGGAGCAAAGGAGCAAAGAAAACAGCTGAACCAGACCTCAAGACAGAGGAGGCAAGTTCCCTGTTTCATCCATGGATAGTTTACAAGGATGGATAAAGCCATAAAAATATAAAAGCAGAAGAAAAAGTCTAAACCCTCCCAAAGTCAGAATTTTTTTAGGTCCCCGTGGAATCACAAAAGCTTAACAAGAAAGAGTCCGGGGCCCAAATGGAGCCACCTGGCCTGCTGGAAGGCTTCATTTGGGGGGACCCAGAGGGAGAGGCCCCTTCAGGCCTCTCGATCGGCACAAGAAGACGAGTGAGGGGCTGCAAGGCCACCCACGAGGGCTTCACTTCGACGGGGCCACCTGAGCTCATGGGAAGAGATCTTCTGGACTCTCAAGTCCTTTTCCTCCAGGCCTGATGGAGATGCTCCTTGCCAGCTGAGCACACAGGGTGGTGTGTTTTAGGTGGTTACGATAAGGCTCAGGGTTAAAGATGTCTTATGTAAAGCAGGAAAACCCCTCCCACCCACCCCACCCCCCAAATAATACGCAGTGGGCCCCATTGCAGAGCATCTCGTGGGAAAGGGGTCTGGCCACATTTCTCTTTGGCAATGAACACCAGGCCGGTACAGGCGACATCGAACGATGACACGGCAGAAATGAACTACTCACCAGTTTGCTGGCTTTGGGGCCTTCTGAAGAATCTGGAGGAGAAAAATCAAAACGACGATGTTTTTAAAAGGGATTTTATTGGGGGGAGGTGGCATTTCCTCATAAAAAGGCTACATGCCACCCAAGCCTGCACTTTATGAGCTCCTGGAAAATTCTCTGAACTCATTTGGAAAGAAGAAGGAGAAGAAGAGGAGGAGGAGGAGGAGGAGGAGGAGGAAGAGGAGGAGGAGGAGGAGGTTTAAAGCAGGACCGCCCGGCCCTGAGCCCTGCATGCCATCTCTAGATGTGGCCCTCAGGGTGTGGCCCTGGCAGGGAATCGCGGAAGGCTCGCACCAAAAATGTGTGCCAAATTTATGTTTTAGGAGTCCTGGGGTGCGTTTTGCTCCACCGCTGTCCTATTAGTAACATTTCATCTGAAACTCAGACTTTTTTATTCATTATTTCTTTCATTTGTTGTGATTATTCGTTTCCCCACCCTCCAGAGTTAGGGTTCAGCTGTGTCCATGGTGCTCATTCCTTCCTCTCATTTTTTTCCTCTACCATATTCCCCCTGCTGCCCCTGTGAGGTAGCTTGGCTGAGAGGGAGGGATTCCCCTGGGCCTCCTTTGTGGCTCTCCAGCCCCTCCACCCCTACCGTACCCACCCTGGCTCCTGGGCTGGAGAGGGAGGGGCACTCAAAGCCCCCCAGGGAGCTCCTGGAGCTGAGGAGAATCCCGCAAATGGGTCTCCCAGTCCCAGCCTAGACCTTTCACACCACAGCCCCATGCACCCATAGCCCTTTTGCCAGGTTCTGCATCACGAGCTGCAAGGCAGCAACCAGTCAACCTGCAGGGCGGAGAGGCCGATATTCACAGGGCAGCTATCGTGAACCTTGTCCCCGTCTTCAGCTGGACCCGGCCTGGTCTGAACGTCCTGCTGGAAGCAGCGCAGGCCAAACCACAAAGGGAATCAAAGGGCCCAGCAAGGAAGAGAAAAAGGGAAGCTGTGGGACGTGGGCAGGGGGTTCTTCCTCTTGACCTCTTGGGGCACCCACAGTGATCCATCCAAGCCCTGGGATCAAGTTCTCCTTCTCTGGCCCTCTGCAGCCCACCCACTGCTAATGGCAGCTGGGGAAGCCACGGCCGAAAGAGGGGATGCCAGCAGGACCGTGACAAAGCCTGCAGGGGCCTGTATATCGCCTGTGGCAGTTTCCAGGGAAACCCTCCGGCAGAAAGCGGTTATCAGGGAGGCTGAACTTCCTGCAAGATCAAATGCTGCTTGGAGGCTGCTTCCCTGCCACCATCTCTCCGGCATGCCGGCCCCTCTCCATTCCCTCTCCTTAACAGCCATCTCACCTTCTGCTCCACCCCTGAAAACCACCTGCTTTTTCAGGCCTGAAATGGGCCCCTCCATTTTCTTGGCCCAGCTTTGCCAACCCCATGGGGGGTGCGGGTCCTAGGGGCCCCCAGCTCCGCCAGCCCAGGCTCCCATGGGACCGAGCAGATCCATGAAGGGCCTCGGCATCCAGCCCAGGCTAGCAGGGGCAGCAAGCTCCCCCCGTGAGCCAGGATCCATGAGCACCTGGGGGGCTTCTGGAATGCCATCATAAGCCGTCTGCCGGGAGCCCCGTGAAGGGCAGCCCCTCGTGGCCAGAACTTTTGTAGGGTCTCCTCCTCTTGAAAGGCAAAAGACACGGCTGCCCAGAGAGGCAACCTCCTCGGAAGGGGTCTGGCCCCATTTCATGGGGATTTCACTCTTGCCATCTGCACTGGCAACCTCTTTTATTCCTACGCAAACCGCTTCAAGGGATAATGCTCAGAATCAGGGCATACAAGACAGCCCCCCCCCCCCCCAAGGTTCCCAAAGGAAGAGATTGTTGTGGTCTGCCGGCAGCTTGTGGAACTGGCAGCAGAGATGGACAGTGGGGAGGACCATGGGCCAGTCCTGGAGTCTGGGGAGGGCTCGGACAAGGGATCTGCATCCAACACAGAGATGGAGCCAGGGCCATCTGAGAGTTATGTGCACATCAGCGAGGCAGAGGAACAGGGGGAGCCTGCTCCCAGTGTATGCTTGCACAGAACTGCCAGAAGACAAGAACAGTTAAGACAAAAGGGACGACTCGGGAGTAAGGCTTGGAGGTGATTGGCCCCTCCCATAAGACACAAAGGGGGAGCAAAGGGACAGGAGCCTTTGCAGGAAGCAACTTCTGATCGGTTTAAACTCTGAAGTTCGGTGTTGACTGTGCTCCGTTTGGCCTTGTATAATTAATTGGCAATTTAGTCGTTGGCAGCATTTCAAGGGAGATAAAGGTGGGTGCTTATCAGCCTTATCCCCAAAGACTGTGGCAGACTTCCGTGGGACTATTCATAAACTGTGTGGGACTCATTACGGGCTGTGAATGCATATAATTCACAGCCGCTGAAATAAAAACAAGGTTTTGGGGAACAGCGTGTGACGGTTACTGTCTCAGGAAGCCTTGGTCAGAACAGAGATAAATCTGGAGACATTTTTCATTGTAAATAGCCAATGTACAGTAAACAGGCAGGGGAGGCCCCCAGGAGGCCGAAAAAGCCGAAAACCCTACCTCTCTTGGGGACCCTTGATGCCGAAGCCTCCGGGGTTTCTGGGGAGGTGGTGTCTGCGCCATCCTCAAACACCTGGATCTAAAGAGAAAGGAAAGGAGGTGAACAAAATGGCCCCTTCTTCTTCCTTCCCAGCCTATTGAGTATCCAAAAGTCTTTATTATCACTTTGACATTTTATTTTCAGCTTAAATGCCTATTGATGTCAAAGTGGATTTTTGCCAATTTCTTACTTAAATCTCTTAGCTGTCAGTATAAGGAAGGGAAAAAAAAACAAAAAAGCCAAATCCTTTCCCTTCCCTCTCTCCTTCGCTGCTTCAAAATCTTCTTTGGGAACAATGTTATTTTTTATAATTCAAATAATTCAAATTCAGTTCAACCCGGTCAACCAAAACTTTCTCTTCTTATCTTCCTTCTGCACATTCTTTTCCGGTCGAGTTCTTCTTTGAGGTGGCCATTTCTGACCACTGCTACAACTGCCTTCGGGAAAGGGAGTAAGACCAGCTGGGGAGGAGAGATGCGGCTCTCCTTGACCCTGCTGGCAGTCTCCCCCCTCTTCACTACCTCTACGGGGTGGCTTAGCCCCGAAACCAGCCAGCTCGGGGCGCTCCAGCAGCGAGCACAGATTGAAACCGCACACGATCGCGGATTTCTGATTGTCGCCGAAGAAGCTCAAACCGGAAGACCCTTCCCAGTCTCTTCTGGCCACAACGCACTAAGACAAATTCCTTGTGTGTCCAATCACACTTGGCCAATAAAGAATTCTATTCTATTCAATCCTATTCTATTCGAAAAAAAGGCTTTGCTTGCATGGCGCTGCATCTACCTGCATCGTCAGCGTCCCCGAGGCTACCCTCTGTCCTTTACCGACCCAGAGTTTCAAGGACATTTCTGTGGAGCTTCCCAGGCAGGAAGGGGCCACCCAGGCCCTTCTTCTTTGGGGCCCTGGCAGATCCCTGAGGGTTCTTGAGGCAGTGAAGGCACATCTGGGAGATTCTGGGCTTCAGCCTGCTTTGCAAATGCCCTCTGCAGCTAATGAGGAGATCAGAATTGTGGGAGCCAGTCTTTGTCTAAAAGCTGCTGGTTGCTTACCTGTGGCTGACTGCAGTTCTTTCAGTGGCCATGTGAATTCTTCACAGATAAAGCACCTGCACACCACCTCATTCGGAGCCTTTTAGAGCTGACTGCCCACCCTCCACGCATTTTGGGCCACGATTCCTCAGATCCCCCCCAGGGCAGATGCAAGGAAAAGCAAGGCTGCCTGAGACCCCCGGGAGGAGGGTGGTATGCTTCACAGAGGGCCGCTTGAGGGTTCAAAGCAACCACTTCTTCACCACAGATTCGCACCACCCAGGATACCCCTTCCAAAGCTGGCATCTCTTGAGGAATGCAGCCCAGCCAGAGTGTTGGGTGAAGCTGGTCAGGAGCTCCAGCAGGAGAAGAGCTGGGAGGACATTGCCCTGGCTGCCTGGGCACAGAGGCTCAGCCAGGAGAGAGGAGGTTTCCAGAAGCTACAGCTACCTAGCATCCTTCTGGACAAAGTGCAAAAAAGTCCTGGGGCCCTGAACCCTGGACTGAGGGCCATGGGGGGCTTCCACAGGAAGCACTGAAATGCTTGGGACTGAAATGCATCAGGAGCAAAGCCGGGACACTAAAGAGAAACCACAGACCCCTCATCCAGCATTACTTTTATGCAGCAGCCAAGGAAGGAATTAAAAATAATGTTATATATTGTCATTTGGTTTTAATGACCAGCGCCTTTCTTTTAGATCGATATTTCCCTTTATTCATTTATGACCCACCTTTACTATTTTTTATACACTCAAGGTGGCAAACAAACCTAGCACTTCTTCCTCTTCCTCCATTGCCTACAAGAACAGCCTTGTGGCTGAGCTGAGAGAGGAGGACTGGCACCAAGTCACCCAGCCGGCTTTCATGCCTACGGTAGGATTAGCTACCCAAACCAACTAGACCAGTGGTAGGGAACCTTGGCTCTTTTATCACTGATGGACTTCAACTCCCAGAATTCCTGAGTGAGCCATAAAAGTTTCCCCATCCCTGGCCTACTGGTTTTTCAGTTGTGAGGGAAATCAATTTTTGATTTGAATGGGATTGTTCAATATACAAATGTCCTAATTTTTGACTTGAATGATCAATATTCTTTATATGTCCTACATTTGTATATTAAACAGTCCCATTCAAGTCAAAAATTGATTTCCCTCACAACTGAAAAACCACTAGGCCAGGGAAGGGGAAACTTTTATGGCTCACTCAGGAATTCTGGGAGTTGAAGTCCATCAGTGATAAAAGAGCCAAGGTTCCCTACCGCTGAACTAGACCAAGCTTAAATGCTTATGGATTGAAAAGCAGCATGAAAATCAAAATCTTAAATAATTCTAAGAGTCCCAGCAAGCATGGTATCGTGCCTGCTTGGAGGTCAGAAGTTGGATGAATGGGTGGATGGATAGATAAGATAATCATTGGGATCTTCTTGTGTAATTTTGCAACTGCTTCCTGGCAGCCGAGACCCAGGGAAGAGAGCAACAGGAATGGTCAAAGGAAGGCCTTGACCTCTGCACCTCCCCTTGGCTTCCTCCGGCCCCTTAAAGCAAGCAAAGACCTAAAATAGTTTTCCCCCTAAACCAGGGGTCCCCAAACTTGGCAACTGTAAGACTTGTGGACTTCAACTCCCAGAATTCCTCAGCCAGCAAAGCTGGCTGAGGAATTCTGGGAATTGAAGTCCACAAGTCTTACAGTTGTCAAGTTTGGAGACCTCTGCACTACACACACACACACACTGTTCCTTCTTGAGGGGGAAGATTCTGTTGATGGGGAGGGAGCAATCGGGGCTCACCTGCGACTGTCTCACAAAGATGCCGTGGTTCTCCTCGCAGGTGAAGTACCGCCTGCCTTGCACTGTCCCATCGTTCTTGCCTTTGGCTTCGTCCAGGATGACGCCAACCCATTTCCCCGTGGCAAAGAGGGTGGCCCCCACGTACGCCACTGTACCACGGTGCCCCTTGCCGATCACTTCCACTCGGGCGCCCACTTTCAGGGGCTTGCCGCCCACTTCCGCACTCATCCTGGCACTGGCACCGGAGACCTAGAAGAGCCAGCGCAAGAAAGGGAAATGGTGAGCCAGCTGCGCATTGGTTGCTCGTAGCTTTCCAGACCAGCTTTCCTGCGGGAGCTCAAGGCAACCCATATGGCTCTCTTATTTCCCCACCCCCCCCAACAACGATCCTGTGGGGCAGGCTGGTCTGAAGGAAAGCAACTGGCCCCAGGTCACCAGACAACGACCATGCCTGGGTGGGGGGACTGGAACCTGGGCCTGCCAGCCCAACAATTTAAGCGCTAACTGAGATGCCAACAACGGCCGCGGTGAAGGCCTTCCGGCCCCATGGAGACCAAGAGCCACCTTGAGCCCCATCCCTGCCCATTCAGGTGAAAGCTCTGTGCCTCCTTCTGGGACATCGGGCAGCCAGGAGCCTCCTCAGGACCTTCTGGGTTGAGGATTCCCAGAGCGACTGCTCAGCCACTGACACTGGCTCCTTCGGGCTCCGGTTTTGACCCTGCCCCCTTGGGCACTGACGGGAGGCCTCGGAGCCCCTGGCTCTGCGCCGGCTCTGCTTCAAAGGGCTCGGGGCTCCTGAAGGCGGCCAATGTGCCAGGAAGGGGATAAACCGGGCTGAGTCCAAACCCCCAGGGAGCTTCTCTGGGCAAACTCCAATGTAAGCTTGAGAACCTAACCTGGTCTGGGCCAGGAGGGGCCCCGGCATCAGCCCCATCACATCCAGAAGGGACCTGGGTATCCTGCCATGTGTGGGGCCTCTGTTGCCCAGCAAAGGAGACAGGCAGAACGGCTTTCTAGCACCACAAACGTCTCTCCCTAATCAGAGATGCAGAAATAAATTGCAGAGAGAAGCTTCTCCCAATTGGTTCCCTCGGCTAAGTTCATTACAGCATCATGGAAAAGGGCTCTGAAGAAAGGAAGACCACCATCTGTTTGGAAACCTCAATGGGGATCAAGATGCCCCCAAGGATGCCTGCCAGTGCCTGGCACTTGGGAGAAGCCTTGTCCTAAGCCAGCTCCCTCTCCAGGCCCCACAGACACCGACGCTGCCCTTGTTTGAAACCCCAAAAGCCTTCGGGAGGGCCCTGAGTCTGGCAGGGAACACCTGGTTCTCCTTCCCCAGAGTTTAAATTCCTGCAGTCAGCCCAGACCCTCATATTCCCCTTCCAAGCCCAAAAGCCCCACAAGGGAGCAGAAACAGTCTAGTAACTCCTATCAATCCATTTATGTCATGGTCTGCTCTTCTTGCCCCAAAGATCTCAGGGCAGCGGGCCTCAAAACCAAACTCCGAGAGGCCAAAGGGCTCCAAAATGAACCCTTGGCTATCCAGCCAGATCAGGGAGGGAGGGAATGACCCCAGGGGAGCTGCTTGGCCCCCGCCTCTTGGCGTATAGGCAGCTTGGCAAGACAGAATGGGTGCCAGTTGATTGACAGCTAAGGTTATTATCTGTATTCCGCTCTTATTGATTTCATTATTCATTTATGTATTTAACAGTCTTATATGGCTACTCATCAGATGGAACACAACTCTGCGCAGCTCAAACAGCAATAAAAGCCGAACCTCTGGTCCCTGACCAGCCATCCCCAGTCCAACCAGCAGCCTAACCCTCAGGCTCCAGTCTCACCTCTCCCAGGGCTGGGGGAAGAGCAGCCACTGCACCTTTCCCCAAGGTTAAAAAGGGGGAGGGGGGAGGCTGGATCCCAGGGTGTCCCACAAGACGGGGCTGTGATGGGGATGATGTAGAGGAAAGGAGCAAAATGGACCCAGGGAGGGTGTGTGTGTGTGCTCCGACTAACCCATCTGCCCCTTCCAAGATGCTGATTGACTAGTTGCGGCAGCCACATCCCATCAGGGTGACAGCCTGAACCAGTGTCACAAAAGGCTGACAATTCCACCTCGTGAATTGGACCTGGCAGCAAAATGGCAACCAGTGGCGTAATTGCCCCGCAGCTCGATTCTGTAGCAGCCGAAGCGCCTGGATACTCTTCAAGGGTGGCTCCGCGTGGAGCGCGTTGCAGTAATCCAACCGTGAGAGCACCAGAGTGACTGAGCGTAGAGGCTCGTGATCCGGGAAAGGGAGCAACTGGTGCACAACACAGAGTTGCACCAGGCCTCTCCTAGCCGCAACTGCCACCTGCGCAACAAGCGAGTGACATGGGGGTCCATCTGGAGCCCCATCCAGAACTGAAGCCCATTACTATGTGTGCTGTTCCATTCTGGACCAGCGGCCTTCAAGAGCAGCCCACCCACCCCCACCCCCCGGGCACTTTGAAGCTTGGACTGTCTGATGCGCAAAGCAGGCATGCTGGGCCCCTGGAGCACTTTGGGGCAAAGGCTGCCTGGTCTGGGTTGTGCCCTGTAAGGTCAGTCTTGTTTAGACTGGAGAGAGCAGCTAGGGTCACTTTGGCCTCTGCTGAAGCTTCCGGCCTATGTTTACCCAGAAGGGACCGAACCACTCAAAACAAGGGAGCCAAGCGATGCCAGAAGGGCAGAGAGATATGTGTGTTTTACTACCCTTGTTGCCAAAAGGCGGCCCTTAATACAGGCTCTGCCTTCCTGTAGCAGCACTCGGGGGAGTCTCTCAGGCCACTTCCGCCCCTGCTGCTGACCCAGAACCTGGGGCCCACCTGCGACCCAATCCGAGGCTGCTGTCCCTGGCTCCTTCCAAGCAGTGGCTAAGGCTGCTTCTAATGCGCTGTGCCCACAGCCACCATAGAGCTCCCTCTGGGGTGCCACCGGGTCCATTGGGGTCCTCCCTCCTTTCCACCAGCAGGGCCAGCAGGAAGGGAGGCATCTGTGGAAGGGACTGAGGACAAGGTCTCCCCATTCTAGATCCCTGCGCCTCCATCCCAAGACAAGCACCAGTTCCAGCAAATGCCACCGACCTGACAGTCCCCAATCGCCTCATCAGGCAGATCTTCAGCTGCTCTGTCCCTACCGAAGAGGAGGAGGGAGGGAGGCTGCCCGGCCGGCCTTCCTTGGCTTCAGTAAGTGCTTGGCTACTGTAGGCTTGAATCTGAGCTTACACCCACATCCGGTCAGGCTCCCTCATTTCCTGCCGGCATTACTCCAGAGGCCTCTGCATCCACTCCGCCTTCCAGAATAGAAACACCCGCCCACCCTGGAGCTACATGCAAGGAGAAGCTCACAGCATCAAAATCACTTTAAAAATTCAATAAAACCCATCTTGAAAACACTCACGAAAATTAATGCCCCAGTAATTAGGGACTGGCCCAAATCAACTAAACATACCTTGAGGTTTGGCTCCCAGGGAAAGGGAGCCAAACCCTGGGAAACCTCCGTTCTCCTGGAGCAGAAATGCTTTTCCCTCTCCTGCCGGGGGCGCCATGTGCAGAAGGTGGGAGGATGCCATGGCTCTACAGGCCACGACAGCCGGCCGGCTTCACCTGAAAGCCACCTGCCATTTGGGCCTTCGATCCATCTCACAAAGCTTTTCCCTTCTTATCCCCCAAGACTGGAATTTGGGTCTGAAGCCACAAAAAATTCAGACTGCAGTGATGATGCTGGGGGAGAAGAGGGCCTACCTGGCCTAACCCTTGAGCCTGAACATCTCAGGAGAACGCAGCCTGCAGGTGAAATACCCCTGGGCCCTCCAACCTCGCCAGCCCTCCAGAAAGAAGAGGGCTCCGCCACTAACCGGTGACAGGAGAGGCCCAGCTGGGAATGGACCTGGCTTTATGGCTGCAGCAAGGCGGAGGAACCAAAGTGGGGCTCAAAGGCAATCCATGCAGAAGCCCAGATAAAGGGATCAAAGCCAAAATCCCCAGCATCCGAATGGAGGTTTGACAAAAGCCCAAAACTGCCTGGAAAAGAAGCTGCCGAGGCAGCCTGGGATTTGAGGAGAAAGTGGAGGCTACCAGGGGACACCGAGGACGATGGGGCCCGTTCTGATTTAATTACTCCGCAAGAAACAGCAGCCAGTCCAGAATCAGCACCTGCATTGGCTGCCACTCCTTTCCTGGAGTTGCAACTTCAAACCTCTCAGTCCCAGTAGTGGCCAAGGAGGGCCTGTTTGCCTGCCTGGGCATTCAGGTCAGAGGAAAGCCCCCCTCCCTTTCCCAGCCCCACTTTGGGCCTTCTCCTGAGTCACTCCCAACCGAGGGAGCTGCCCTGCCGGCCCTAATTCTTCCCCTTTCAGAGCCAAGACATCCATTCATCTCCAGTCAGGCATTTTCAGCCTGGGTTAACTGAATTGGGCTGGTCTAACAAGATTTTAAGTGATGGTTTTATTTTCCACTGTGACTAACAGGACAAAGAACAAAAAGCCAAGCATGAATAAGGGTAGGAATGTGGGGCAGGCAGGCAAGCAAGCAGGTTGGCACAAACCACACTTAGTTGCCTTGCCTTGCCTTCGCTCGTAGCCCCAGCCTTTCCCCTCTTCAGCTAAGCAGGCCTTCCCCATTGTCCCTGCTTTATACAGCACTGTTTCCTCCAAGTGGGAAATGTGAACGATCCAGAAAGGCGGGATATAAATCGTGGAAACAAATCAAGTCTCACCTCCTTCCAAGGACGTAGACCAATTCTGCAACAGCCTATTAGCAACCATAAATGGAAAAGTCTCGGTTATGGTGTCAGCCTGGCCAAGCCACAAAGTCCCATAATTTCCTCTTGGGAAGGCCCAAACAAAGAAGCTACGGTCTGTGTTGACTTTTCTAAATCCAAATGCAAAGCAACCAGCCAAATGCTGCTCAGCATCATGTGTCTAGTCCCTCAATCTCCCTGTATTCTGAAAGAAATCGGAAGGAAAACCACAGCGCAACAGGGGAGACGCTGCCCTTCAGTTTTCCAATGGTCCATCTCTTCGAGAACACCATGCCAGGAGACATCATCTGTCCACATGTTCCGGAAAGGCACGTACAACACCAAAAGATTTCCTCATCCTGAATCAACCGATAGGCAAAACGTCACAGCTTAGAACTGGCCAGGGATGGGGGTGTCTGGGGTCATTTCCCAGACTATCTGGTGATGCAGCCAAGGAGTGACTTCAGGATCTCCTGCCTGAGAAACCTCTCTTCACCACCCCCACCCCACCAAGCTAAGGTGCACAGCCAGCACCGAGGCTGCCTTCAGGCCTGGATCACGGCTACAGGAAGGTGCCCCAAGGGAAGCAGACACCTCTGGGAAGCTGACCGCATTTTGCATTCGAATGGTCAGATAACTTCCTCTGCCCTCAATTCATCAGGCAGTGTCGCTGCAGGAGAGCCGAGGAACGATCTTGGGGCGGCTGCCGGAGTAACCGGGGCAAGAGAGACACAGCCGCAAAGCCTGGGAATGGTCGGTCTTCTTGGAACCGCTTTGCACAAGAGAAGGAAGAGGAAGCTGCTCCCAAGTCTCCAGAGCTCCAAGCACATTGCCACGCCATCCCTCTGACGGCCTCTGGAGGTGGGTGTAGAAAGGAATCGGAAGAAAATGGCAAAAACCCCAAGGGGAAGGCCCCACTGAGTGTGCAGGGGACACCCAGGCCACAATGGGCTGGCAGCCTTTGCTTTCAGGGACCATCCACGGCCCTCTCAGTTTCAGTGAAGAGGGAGACGAAGAAGGGGCAAAGAGCCAAGAATAGAAAGGGTGACCCAGGTGCCCAGCTGACTGCCAAGAAAGCCAGAGGCAAATCTCAATTGCAGAGGCTTTTCCGGCAGAGAATATTGGCCCACCTCCCTCCTCTGGACACACAAAGCGAGGCGAGGGGCAAACAAAACATGGTACCTTTCTCCTTGTTCTCTCTCTCTCTCCTCACCCACCCAACTGCTAGCATTCCTCCCCTGCCTGGAGAGCCACGCAGCACCCAGCAGGAACCCAGGGTCACCCAATCCTGGGCACCTTGTTGTCACTCACCTGGCCATAGGGGTGTCGCTTGACCTGGGCCATGCTGATGCTTTTTCCTGTCAATTTTGCTCCGGAAAGGCAGCCTCAGCTCATAGCCAGGACAATCTGGCAGGATCCTGCTCTTAGGTCAGAAAGGAAGCAGCCATCCCTGGGCGCTGGGTGGAGACCCCGGGGGGAGGCCAAGGCAAAAGAGGCCTTTTTGTGGGAGAGGTCCCTGAGCCTCACACACACAATCCTGCCCAGCTGATGGAGACTCACTCTGCGCTAGTGCTGCTCCAGACTCTTGTCACAGCAGCTGCCAGCCCACTGGGTCCTAATGCTAGATTGTTTTGCCCTGAGACCCACAAAAGCAATGCCGGGAGGCTTGGTAAGGTAGGGCAGGGACCGAGAGAGCCCCCAGCTCTGGGACTGACCCAGAGAGCAACACAGGGCAGGAACTGGCAGCCCCTCCATTCACCCCAGGAAGCTTCCAGAGAACCACCAGGATAACAAAAGCATCATGCCCAGGTCTATGGCTTTGAGCTCCTCTCTTCACAGGAACAGCACCCGCACCCAGAGAGAGGGAGGGAGGGAGGGACAGAGAAGAGCCTCCCTTTCAACTGGTAGGGCATTCATCTACCACCCCTGAATTGCTCTCTCCTGGGTCCTCATGGAGATGGGCTCCTCCCAGCAGATCAAATGGGAATGTCTGAATGGAAAACACTCAGGCCCCACAGAGGCTGCCCTGTTCAGAAGGCCTGTAGGGCCAGGCTGGCTGGGGTCCAAAGAGCCCACCAGGCCTCCTGCCAAAGTATCCCTCTCCCTGCAGCCATGGAGCCACTGGATGACCCCCTGGCCCCTCTGGAAAACCCCTGGCAGGGCTGGACTCCCCCTCCCCAATTGTGCAGGGCTCCCTCAAAGGACACCCAGGGAAGCCAACAGTGAACAGATCTCTTCCTCTCCCCCCACCCCCCGACTCCCAGATCTCACTTCGGCTTACCGAGATGGCTTCTTAAGACTCCCTCCAGCATGAAGTCATGAAGTGGGATACTCTGAGATCAACAAGATCACCCTGCTTCTCTTATACCATAATGAATCCACGATTCTGACTATTAATGACTCCATCCAAAACTAGGTTGAATTCAGGTTAAACATGCAGGTATAATTGAACATCCCTTTCTCAAGCACTATGTACAAAAGGGAGCATTTACGGCCCTCAGGGCCCCCTCTGCAAGCCACTGGGCCATTTTGTCACCTAACAACCCACCGGCCATTGGCTGGGGTCCTCCTGGCCAACCTCCAGATGGGCAGGGGTCAGCAGACACCCCCCTACAGGGGGGCTCAACTAGCCAAAAGCTGTTCCGTTTATTGGAACGGAGCCTCAGCCCGGCCCCCGTGGGAAGAAACATTCATGCCAGCAAAAGGCTACGTGATTTTGATCCTCCAGACGCTTCAGAAATCCTTCACGTGGATCCTTCAGGGCCCCAGGGGGGCTACAATAAGCCCCTGACGCGCCACGCAAAGTGGGTGATTGGAAATGCCAGGGAGGGAGGCCACCAGAAAAGCTTCCCTGCCTGCCTCTGCGGCCCCACCGCAAAACTCCGTACGCTGACCGGTGGGGGCCTGCCATGGTCCTCCTTGCCCTGATCCACCCCACAAGCTTTTACAACACTGAGCGGAACTGCGTCTTTATAGCAAAAAGGAGGCAGAAGCTGGTAACAGCAAAAAGGCAACATTTGGCAAAGCTTAGCAGAATCAATATAGCTGAACAGAGGAAAAACGGCAGGATCTCGACCTAGCAAACGCAACCATTCTGGCAAAGTAAAGAAACTAAGCCTTGCCCAAGAAAATCTGCCACCTCCAGATATTCACATCTCCTCCTTTGGCCGAGTTCTGCGAAAAGAGCTCAAGTACAGCCAGGTTCTACAACGGTGCAAACAGTCTCTGGGGGAAGCCCTCCTTGCAGGGGGTCTGGAGCCGCCACGGCTGCAGAAGACACGGGACCCGAGAGTCACAGGGCGCCCCACCCAAGGCCTACGGCCACCGCATTAGTGCCCCTCTCCCCCATGACCGCAACTGCAGATGTTAGTCGGCCAACATTCAGATCCAAGTTTCAATGATGCAATTCTGGGCCATGCTCACCTTATCAAAAAGGGTCTGGATAGAATCTGCCCCCACTTATATTTGGTGACATCACAGCCCTGGGTGGCCTCCAAGGAATTAGGAGGCCCAGGTGTAGCCCTTCCCCAGATCTGTACTAGGCAAACACGGGAATAATTGGGTGCCACTAGGAAGGTGCATTTCTAGGTGAGATGGGTGACACACAAGTCTAATAAATAAAATAATGAGCCCTGAACCTCTCCAGCATTCTGTACTCCTATCCAAAAGACAATCTGTCTTTCATGCCAAGAAAAGGGGTTGCAGGCATTTCACAGCCGCCTCATGCAAGAAAAACAGGAGCCTCAGATCAAAATGACTTCATCAGCAATAACAGTATTTCCAGCAAAAATTTGGAAGGCTGATTTTTCTTCCTTTTAATACTATTTTATGTCTCTTGCTGCATGTTACTCAGAGACTTTTTACAACTGAGCAGCATCTAAATTGCAGAGACAAATATTATGGAAGACTCTCCCTCCAAAACTAGATTAGCTTTGGTATTATTATCCTTCTGAAAGCTTTTAAAATTATTTTTTTGGGGGGAGAGAATGTTTACGTATTGATGTTATTTTAATTTTTGCAATTGACACTTTTTAATTATCATTACACATTACTGAAAATTGTTCGATTGCAGCAGTTTGCAAAATTAATACATGAGTGACCCACCTCCGCACTCCTAAATCAAGAGAGGTCATGATGAAGGAACTCCCCCATCCATACGGAGTCCATTACAGCACTGCGGCATATAGAACTCCTCTGTGACAAATGAATTAGCTTCCATTTCACTTACAGACTTTTTTTGGGGGGGAGAAATTTTATTTTCAGAATTCTGACCTTGCAGGGTGGGGGGGGTGGGATTTAATAGACCAAGTGTATCCAGAACTGAATAACTTTGCACCATGATACCCAAGAAGCCATTACATCTCGCAGGAAACCTTCAGGGCAAAAATCTTTCTGGATTCAGTTTAAGCTTTCCTCTCTGAAGAGCCAACTACTCCAAGGGACCATATGATTGTATTTGTTCCCTTTCCCTTAGCACAATGACACTATCCACCTAAGATGATCCAAAACAGGATGAAGGAAGCACCACACACATAATTTAATCGAACCAGGGTATCAATAGACCAAATACAGAAAATATTTAACAGAAAGCATTTGGTTGTTGTTGTGCAGAAAAAAGGAAATGCAGAAAAGAGTTCTGGGGAGAGGCTGGCAGCTGACTGGGCAGAATTCCTCCTCTATTCTTAGGCTTGGCTAGATCCAGCCCACCATCAGAGCCCCCAGGGAGCAGAAGACACAGGCTGCTGAAGCCCCAAACCCCTTGAGCGCATCTTAAGAGAAGCAGACCCCCAGGGGAGTGGTAAACTACCTTCCCCCAGGCATCTCTCAGGTCTGTAACCTACTTTGGCTCCCAGAGGAAGAAGGAATGCCAGACTGAAGACAGCTCTGCAAAGCGAAAGCAACGAGCACGGAGGGATGAAGAACCAGTGAGTAGACTGGCCCTTAGACACCAGCCCATGTGTGTGGGTTGAGATCACCCACTAATGTCTACTGACAGCTGCTCCTCGTGAAGAGATTGGAAGATGATGAGTTTCCAGCAGGTTTAGAGCTCTAAAGAAGAAACAGCCATCTTGCTCAATCCACGGATGGCACCTTCAAAGGGTTCATATATTCTCTTTTATCATCACTTCCAGAAAGAATTGCTTTTCAGCCATTAGCAGCCTTTGAATCAATAAGCTGGGTAAGCTTCCTTCAATTCCAACTGAAAGCAAGCTTTAACTACAAGTTTAAGCACTTAAGAAAAAAAAAACAGAGTAAACACCAAAAGGGTGATTAAAACTTTTGATTTTAGACTAAGGGCCCAAATAATTTGAAATATTGGCAGTGCAGATAGTTTTTGGGCCCCTTAAGATGGCCTAGGTTATACTGCTGTTCCGCCAAGCTGCATTGGTTGTAGGTTTGCTTCCAGGTGCAATTCAAGGTGTGGGCTGCCACATTTAAGTCCCTGAGCTGGCAGAGGGTGCATGCTGCAGACTCCATCATCAAGGAATTTCAGTTGGCAAGGTGCAGGAGAAGGGTTTTTTTTTCTGCCATAGTCTCTGCCCTTTGGAACATCATACCCCTCCAGCACCTGCTGGGAGTACTTGGGACTCTTATGGAAGGTCAGCAGGGTGGGCGCAGCTCTCACCTCAGGGGCACAATGTTCTAAAGGGGAGATCTGCGCTCACCTAGCTGGCCTTCCGTAAGGCCCTGAAGACCTAGTTCTACCACCAGGAGTGCCCCATTCTGAAGGTGGCTATTGGATTAAGAAAAGGCCCCCATCCTCTCCACGTGCATGTTGCATTCCCCTCCTTCACATCTTTTAACTGTACTTGCTTTATGGTTGTTATTTATTGTTTTACCATTTTAATGTCTACCACTTTTAATGCTTGTAGGCCGCCCAGAGTTATGAGCGGCATATACAGAAATACATACATAAAAAGAGTTTGAAATTATAAGGAATCCTTCTGGTGGGAAAATGTTTTTGTTTTGAATTAAAAAGAATGAGATTTTTAAAAAATAGACACTAGAGGGAACCAGAGGGAAGTAAACACATAAATTCCACTTACAGGTGAAGTAAAACCTTCTAATATTGGATATATGGAAGGACGTTTTTTTGAACAACATTGGACTTGGGAGTTAATTTTAATAGTTGTCATCTGCACAAAGATAGTTTCTAAAAGATGTTCTGGAAGAAAAACAAGTTTTACCTAACAAGACTAGGCTGAAAATGGATTTACAAATGACAGTCTACAACGGGGTAGTCAACCTTTTTATACCTACCGCCCACTTTTGTATCTCTGTTAGAAGTAAAGTTTTCTCTAACCGCCCACCGGTTCCACAGTAATGGTGATTTATAAAGTAGGGGACAAAACCCTTAACCACCCACTATGAAAGCTGGAACGCCCACTAGTGGGCGGTAGAGACCAGGCTGACTACCACTGGTCTACAAGAATTGAGATGGAAAAAGATATTACAAAGAAACTGTTTTTGGAAGCTCTTTGTGTATCCTCAGCTGACCGCTCGGGAGGGATGCTGACCTGGGAGGGTGTGGGAGCCACGTCTAATCATTCAACCCTCCCTTTAAAGGGTGTTCTTGTTAACTACTTTCTCAAAACTGGAGCTCAAAAGCGTTTATATATTAATCCCTTCAATTCCTGCTGAGGAAAAAAGATTTGTCATCCAAGGTATTACTAACAATTCATCAATCCTCCCAAGGGCCTGTCTGCTGCCCCTCCAGTGTCCCCAAACTCCAGGCCCACCTAGTGGTTTAACTTCCAGCCTGGCTCTTCCCCAAAAGGAAACTGGAGCCCACCAGGCATTAGGACCCTGAAGGCGTTAAGAGTGGGCATCTGCGCATTGGCAAATGCCACCATTTCAGGACTTTGGCAGCAGGTGAGCCCCCTTCTCCAAGGGAGGAGAGCAGGGTGACTGCAGCAGCACAAAGGGGGCCCTGGTGCAGGGGGGGGCTGGGCGTCATCCTTCAGCTGTTTTTTTCTGCCTTGTTTTTTTTCAGCAACAGCTGGAGCGACTGGGAGGGGCAAGCCGAGACAGCTGAGGATGTGCTTTGCTGAAGGGTAACCATAGCAACGCCGAGAGCGCCGAGGAGGATGCTGGCTGGTAACCAGGTGAGCTGCTTTTGGTGCAGGGTGGTCCCATCCAGCTCAGTCAGTCAACCCAGCTCCTTCCCTTGGGGTGGGGGGCTGTGGCTTCCTCGGTTTTTCCTTCATTTCACCTTCACTAGAGGCAGCCCAGGAAACCCCCAGACCTGCTCCTGAGGGTCTGATCCCCTGCCTTCTTCCAACCCTGCTGCCATCACCTGTTCTCCTGCCTTTCTCTCACTCCCTGATACTTAATGGAAGAGGAAGGCAGCTGGATTGAAAGCAGCCTCTCCGTTCCGTCCAGCTGCCTCGGACTAGACACCCCACCCCCATCATTCCCAGACCCTGAGCCACTATGGCTACTTGAGGGGCTGGAAGCCACCAAGCCTACCTGTGGGGCGGGATGGGGGGGGTGGGGAGATTGGGGGAAAGCCACTGGTAGTCACAAGGCAGCATGATGGCCTGGGCCAATTCGGGAGCCGTTACTCCCCAGGGGCGCCTTGTCTAGCTGTTAGAGGAGCTTTCTGGATAAGAGTTACTCTCCTTTTGACCGGATATGCCCCACCCAAAAAAAAGCTGCAGCAGGGCATCCAAAGATGCTTTCCTTGCTTCTTCCAACTACAAAGGGTCCCATCCATTCTCCTGGCTGGCCCCCTCAGGGAGATCTCCCTCTGAAAGCCATGGGCTGGAAGAGGTGCCAGAGTCCCCTCCCCTTCCCTTGGCCTAAATATACTGCCCATCGATGCCCACAGCACAGTTCAGGATTGCACATGTAGGAATCCACAGCCACGGGAGGCTTATTCAGCCAACCATGACTAAACAAGTTATGCCTTAAGATGATCAGAGCTAAGGGAGATGCTATGGTAACACTGTCTTCAAATCCCACTTGACATTTAACTGTTTTTATTTATATCCAAGAGAGATTGTTCTAGGTGGAACATGGGGGTTTCTTGTGTATTAAAAATCAGGATGCCTCCATTGCAATCACCAACCAGAATAGGGGGGGAGGGATGGTGGCACAGAAGCCCATTTGTCTTTCTCAAGGAATCAGTACAGGAGCTGCCGGCAAGGAAAATGGCTACTTTTACATTGTTAGTGTGTGCTTCTCCTGTGTTTGACCTGCATTTTTAATTAGCACTTGAAAGAGAAGCTGCTTAAACAAACCAGTTCTTCCTATTTACTTTCGTGAGCTGCCAGGTAACAAACTTTCTGCTCTAACTCCAATTGGATAATAACTTCCCTTCTTTTGTCTTATTTATTTGCCTCCTTTATTAATTTTACAAATAACTCAAGGCAGCGAACAAATCCAACACACCTCCCTCCTCCTAGTTTCCTCACAACCCAACCCCATGAGATGGTGGTTGGAGGGGAGAGAGACTGGCCCAAAATCATTTAGGTGGCTTTCATGGCTAAGGCAGAACTTGAACTCCCAGGCTCCTACTTTCTAACCTGGTGCCTTAACCACTAGACCAGGGGTCACCAACCTTTCGGACCTCAGGGACAACTAAATTCATAATTTTAAATCCCACGGACCACAAAATACGATCTGCCTAATGTCCAGCTGGGTGGGTGTGGCTAGGTGGTCATGTGACTAGGTGGGCGTGGCCAACTTGATGTCATTCACTTTGAGGAATGCCTCGCTGGTCTCTACTCACCCCTCCCCTCCCAGCCACTCTTCATCTGCCCAACCGAGCTCCTTAGGGCCCCCACAGGAAACAGTTGTTGGAGCTAAGCAGCCACCACGAGAAAGAGTTGGCAAAACAGGTGACTCAGTTCAAATTGGATCTGACCGAGAAGGAGGCTCAGCAGAAGCACCTCACTGAGGACTAGGAGCATAGGCATTCCAAGCAGAGGGAAGATTTGCGGTAGTGCAAGGCCAGGTGTCTGGAGGTTCAGCAGGCTGAAATGGTCAGCCAGTTCCAGGCCATGATGCAGTCCCACTGGAACAAGGCCCTCCGGCTCTTTGCCACCAGCAGCATTTCCCTCCAGCCTTCGCCCAAAGCCCCACACCAGAAGGCTGAAGCAGACCACAATTTCTACCTCCCCTCTGACCCATACAAAAAGTCCCCAAAGGGGGAGACACTCTGCAGCAACACAAACGTTCACTGCACGTATCCAGCACAGGGGCCGTAGTTTGAAAACCCCTGATTTAGTGCAATATAAAAAATGCAAATAATTTTTCTACAGACCACCAAAATTTTCTCATGGACTACCAACGATCCATGGACCACCAGTTGATGACCACTACACTAGACCAGGGGTGTCAAACTCGATTTCATTGAGGGCCGCATCAGGGTTGTGTTTGACCTGGGAGGGTGTGGCCAGGATGGGTGTGGCCAGCTGGACATCATTCCTGGAGGGGGCACCTGTGGTGGCCAAGTGCTAAGGCAGGACTTCCCTCAGACCTTCACTCACTCTCATTCTAATCTCCTTTCTTTTCTTCTTTTTCCTTCTTTTCTCTCTTCCCATCTTTTTATGTCTTTCCTCTTTCCCTTCCTCTTTTCCTGCCCCTTCTTGCACGCTCAAATGCAAAAGGGGCAACATTTCTCCTTTTGTTTTGTTTTTAGCTTTGTTTTACTAATCCTCTACCAGTAAAAACAGAGCTCAGGGGGGCACACACTCCATTTTCGCTGGCAGAGGCAATATGGGCCAGTCCTTTGCTGTTTCCAGGCCAGATGTAAGCACTCCATGGGCCTTGAGTTTGACACCACTGCACTAGACCAAACTAGCTCTTAGCAGTTGCCAATTGCCTGATGGACCCTTCCTCAAGCATTAACATGTAACCTTCCCTTGCTGATGCCTAAACTAAGAAATTCCAGGAGAGACTGTAGGGCAGAGGTCTTCAAACTTGGCAACTTTAAGATTTCAACTCATATGCTGGCTGGGGAATTCTAGGAGTTGAAGTCCACCAATCTTAAAGTGGTCAAGTTTGGGGATCCCCGCTGTAGGATTATAAAACTTCCAGCGAAAGTAATCCCTCCACGAGTCAAATTCTGGAGACCATTCCCAGCACTCAGGCTCACTATGGCAGATTGGGGAAAGACCCCCCCCCCCCCCATAGAAATTAACAGGGAAAATGTGAATAAACACGACACAGTTATGTTGTTCCTAGAACCCTCTTTAACATCCTTCTGTTTTATCTGCCTCCCAGCAGCTGATTTAAAACTGACAATCCATTTCATCAGATGCCGAACAGTCGCAGCCTCTCATGCTCCCCCCACACCCTTCAAGGCAGCTAAAGCTGCATATAAATATTGATGCCAATTAAGGGGAACTGAAGGCTCCTCTTTGTTGGGGCCATCTGGGTCAAAAGGGCAGAGACATGGAGGAGGGGTTCCCAAAAAGGCCAAAGCCCTGGGGACCCCCCCTCCCTTAAAGGGAAGAGTTGAGGAACTTATGTCCGACTACAGGGGAGGCAGCTGAGGGGTCGCCCCATCGCGGGAGAGAGAAAACCCCCCAAGTCTGAACCCGGGTAGTGGGAGGAGGGGGGCTTCTCCGGGGTCCCCTCCAACGCCGAGCACCTGAGGTGAGTGGCGGAGCTTTGCCTCCCAGAAGCTTAAGGCGCCTCCACGGCTTTCCCTTCGCTTCCACCCCCCGCTCAACGACAGCCTTGCGAGGTAGGCCGCCCAGGGAGCGAGAGCAAGGGGCGACTCCGGCCCTCACGGCTCCTCTCTCCACGCAGGGGCCGCTCCCTCAGCAGCCGGACGGATCCCGCCGCCAGGACTCCGCGCGCAGCCCGCCCCACCAGCAGCCGGGACCGGCGGCGCTCGCCCTTTAGCCCAGCCCCAGCGCCGGGAGCGGAGACGCCGGGCCTGCCGGGCTCCGGGAAGGAAGGGCAGCCGCCGCAGAGTAGCAGCCGGGCGCTCCTCCCGTCGCTTCCCGGGACGGAGCCCCCGAGGGTTCAGGCGGCACCGCGGCTCCTCCGGGCCTGCTTGGGCCGCGCCCCCGCTCCGGCTCTCGCCCGCCTCCCTCTGCCCAGAGACCGTGAACGGGTCGGGTTCCTGAGTTCGGCCAAGCCTCCGGCCGCGCAGCCTTGCAAGGTAGACCGCCGGGGCCTTTCTCGCCTACCCGCCACCGCTTCTTCCTCCTGCTCCTCCCGCGGGATCCGCCGCCTCAGGAAAGCCCCCCGGCAGCGGCTGCCCCTCCGCCGCCGGTCCCAGAGTCCGTACCGGGCGGCAGCCTCCGCTCCGCAGGCACCGCGGGCAGCCCGGCCGAGGACCCCTCGAGGGCTCAGGGGAGGGCGGGAGCGGCGGCGCTTCCGGCGGGCGCCCCCTGGCGGCCGGAAGTGCGCCAGTGCAGCGGGTGTTCCCGAGAGAGGAGGAGGCCGCGGCTCCGATCACAACCTCCGGCTGCAGAGATGCCGAAGAGGAAGGCCGCGCAGCCGCTGCGGGCGCTCTGCCTGGAGAACGTGGCCGCCAACATGCAGCTGCTCTGGGCCAAGGACTATATCGAGCGCTCCCTGGACGAGCAGCGCTTCCGATACCTGCTGGGACCCTTCAACGATCTGGGTGAGGCGCCCGGAGAGGCGGGGAGACGAGAAGG
Organism: Bungarus multicinctus; assembly: GCA_023653725.1. Classification (NCBI taxonomy): domain Eukaryota; kingdom Metazoa; phylum Chordata; class Lepidosauria; order Squamata; family Elapidae; genus Bungarus; species Bungarus multicinctus. The sequence continues at coordinate 7,490,518 of CM042849.1, forward strand.
GCTCCGGGGGAGAGGGGCGCTTGGAGGAGGAGAGGGGATCGGGAGGGAGGGAGGGAGAGGGGCTCGTGGGGAGAAGGGAGCTATGGGGGACAGGGGCTCGGGAGGGAGAAGGGGACTCCGGCGGTGAAAGGGGGGCTCGGAGGAGGGAGAGGGGCTCGTGGGGGGAAGGAGGCTCCGGGGGACAGGGGCTCGGGAAGGAGAAGGGGGGAAGCGGGGCTCCGGGGGACCGGGGGTCGGATGGGCAGAGGGGAGAGGGAGGGAGAAGGGGGCTACGGGGGAGAGATGGGTTCCTGAGGGGAGAGTGGCTGATGGGGGCTGGGGAGTCTGCGGTGCTGCCCTGGGCCGCTGGGCAAGGTGGGGGACCCTCGAGCCCCTCCACTGGCTGGGCGGTCGCCCTGGCGGTCTTCCTCCCGCCTTAGGAATTCCTTGGGCCGGGTGGGGGAGGCGGCTCTCTTGGGCCCCGCCTGGGCTGACCCTCGCCCCTCTTCCAGCCGGCTGCCTGGTCCGGGACCTGATCGACTTCATGGGGATCAAGTGGCGCGTGACGCGGCCGATTCTGCACTTGTTGCTGGTGCCGCAGCTGACGGAGCTGGACCTGGGCAGATGCTCCCAGCTGGTCACCAAGGACGTGGCTCAGATGATCTCCAGCCGCTGCAAGGTGGATGGAGGGGCTGCGGGTGGGGGTGGGGGGGGGTGAGGGGCTTCCTGGTCCTCTTCTCTAGGCCAGCATCGCCTGGTCCTTCAAGCAGCTCTGCAGCCATTGGGCCTCCTGCTTCAGCTGCCCTATTGGCTAAGCACCTCTCTTTGCTGGGTCCTGCCTGCTTTCTAGTTCTGGTACCTCTTGGACCGAATAAATAAATTGGGTAAAATGGCAGTCTTCTGTGAAACATTCAGTTCTTCCTTGTTTCTAGCTGCACTAGGAGCTCTGAATGCCTAAATTGTGATAATTGAGCCAATCAAAGCAAAGAGAATTCAGGATAAAAGGAGGGTTTATTTATTGATGTATATGCTTTGTATCCCAACATCCACCCTGGCCACTCTAGGCACCGTGCGGGGGGATTAAAATGCAAAAATGCCAACATACAACCTCCCGGCATCTAAGATTATAATCTGATCAGGGAGGGAATGGAGAAGGGGGGAACCCTGAGCCAGCCAACTTTCACCTTGAGATCCAAACAGGATGAGGCCAGGAGCTCTGAGATCTGCCCTGCCTCTGTCACTTAAGTGGCTTCAAGGTTATTTCTGGGAAGGAGAAGCAGTTTTTCAGATGTGGCCACATTGTGGTTGCGATCTGATTCCCTTATAGCCAGATAGGATCCCAAGGCCATTGCACCATTAAAAGTTCTGTCCTGCTGTAACCTAGTTCAGCCTGCAGCCTTTGAAAGCACTGATGGAAAAGGCCTCAGGCTTCATGGAAACAAAATAGGCTTATGGTTTATATAAGGCAAAGGTGGGGAACTATGGGCCCCTTTAGGACTTGGGAGTTGACTGGCTTGGGAATTCTGGGATTTAAGTCATAAAAGGACCATCGTTCCCCATCCCTGATTTAAGGCTTTACATACTATCTTTCAAAACAGATTTTCCAGAGCTGCCTACAGCTAGTGTAAAAAAAACATTTTAAACCAGTCTCTAACAAGTTAAATTTAAAACACTAAACAGGTTAGTGACGTAATTTTAAAGACTTTAATTTTAACGTTATTTTAAAATGCTAAAGTCTGTCAACGGCACCAAAATTAAAATCAGGGAACAGGTACAGCAGTAATAATTAAGAATCAAGTGTCCAAGGAGAATTAACATGTCTGCCTGAAGTCGAGACAACCGGGGAGGCCAAGTGGGGCTGCCCCACATGATGAGCCGGGGGTGTGCACCGAGAGCCGCATTTCCTTGCTTACCTGCCCACCTTTTCTTTCTCTTCCCTGGGACAGAACCTGTCCCTGCTGTTTCTCCAGCGCTGCAGCCGGATCCCCAGCGACGCTCTGATTGACCTGATAAAAAGCTTGCCTTCTCTCAAGAAGTTGGACCTGTCAGATACCCAGTGCAACACCCAGGTCTTGTCGGCCGTGGGCTCCACCTGCCACCATCTCTGTGAGCTGAACATCTCCGACTGCAAGCGGCTGTCTGCAGACTCCCTTTTCCACCTGGCTTACGACGTCACGGCCGGCTCCTTCTCTTGCCAGGGCCTGCAGGTGCTTTCAGCTGACGGTTTGGAGCCCAGTGGCAAAAGCCGGGACCTGATCTGGGCCCTGACCTTTGTTCTGCTGGCCCTTCCCAGCCTCCGGTTCTTAGAAAACGAGTTTGTTTCTGAGGCTCTGCAGGAGATCTTCAGCCAGCAGTTTGCGGCGGCTCAAGTCGACCCCCGGTTTCCCTCCCTGAAGGAGCTGGCCCGGCGCAGGATGGCCATGCGCGCAGACCAGGCCGGTTCCAGGCTCACGTTGCCCCTCAAGGAGCTCCTAGAGGTGGAGGAAACTTGCTTGCCCACGGTTTGTGCCGTGTGCCCACACTTAATCAAAGCCATCGTCCTCTTGGACGACGGCTCTGCCTTGAGCCCTGCCTTCTACACCTGGCGCACCCTCACCGACCTGACCTTGGACTGCAGCAGGCCCCGGAATCTGGCAGAGCTTCTGCCTGTGGCGACCATCCTCGGCGCCCAGATGCAGTCCCTCTCCCTCGACGGCTTCTACGTCAGGGAGGAGTTGTCTTTCCACGTGGTGCTCAATCGCTTCCCAAATCTCCAGAAATTCAGTGCCAGCATCTTCCTGTCCCTGAGGGGCGAGGGAAGCCCCGCCCTGGAGCAGGATGCTGTTTTGACCCCGCCCAGGTTCTCCCACCTTGTCGAGTTTACCTTGAGCCTTTGCCATTTGCACACTTCCACACCTACCCAGCCTATTCCAAGGTTGAAAGCAAACCTCCTGTCCGTCCTCCAGAACTCCCCCTGCCTGAATTGCCTGGAGCTGTTCCACCTGCCTTTCTGCTTGGACGACGTGTTCGAGAAAGTGCTGGAGCCCCGGGGCGCTGCCCTGGTGCACCTCAGTTACCTTTCTCTGCTAGAGTGCCAGGTCTCCATCAGCACCATCCACCTGCTGCTGGCCGCAGACAACCAGCTGAATTCCCTCCACTTGGAAAAATGCCCAGACATCTACCGGGGCGACTATGATGAGCTTCTCCGGAAAGTCAGCCGGGAGGGCTTTGACCTGAACATCCAGTGGCAGTGAAGGCTTAGGAAGTCGGTTTTGTTTATATTGAGGCCAAAATAGTGGAACCCCTCTTAATAAAGTTTGTGTTCTCTCCCACAGTCTGCCTGGCTTCTGTCAACACCTGGGCCCAGACAGGGGTGCGGTGGGGGAGCCTCTGTGGGTGCAACTCGGGAGGCGGTCAGAGGGGAGTTGCTGTTCCGCATCCTCCCTCCTAGAAACCAGTCCAGAATCAGGCATTTCCAGTCCAGCCTCTCACCTGGGTAGGCAGGTGCTCAGCAGCCTCCCTCTCTGGTAGTCAAATGACGTGCAGGGAGGAAGCAGTTTTCACACATTGACAAGAGGTCTCTGCAAGGTGCTGGTTTCCCTGACTGGGAGCAGAGAGCAAACGGGGAGCGTTCCCAGTTGCCTCTGGTGGGAGCGCAGGTGGGCAGGCCGACGGATGCAGAACAACCTGAGGGTGATGGAGGTGTTCCTCCCAAGGCTGGCTTAAGCTGGAAATGGGGAGCCAACAACTTGACACCAGATGGATTGGGGAACAGTTCCGAAGCTATTAAGCAAAGGATTGGGGAGAGGCCTGGTTACAAGCCCTCTTTGTCGTTACTTCCAGGTTGTTAAGTTACTTCATAATTACAATTAGGAGCATTTAACAGGACGTTTACGTGTCCTCCATCTCATCCAGAGGCGACTCTCAATTGATAAGGCTAACCTGCTGATTGGTTTAATTTCATGTGAGTATTGAAAATTCGAGGTGATGCAATCCAGCATTTACAGAAAAGCTGCAGAACCTACAAGCTACCTAACTTTTTTTACTCTGGTGATATGTGAGGAAACCTTGATTCCAGCCCTCCCTCCATGCCCTGCGGGTGGGGGCAGCCTGTGTTCCTGCAATGTAGGGATGGATTCCAGGCACCTGGTGGATATTTTTTTCCTGAATGATAATGCAACTTGTTGAATTAACTCTTTTTTTTTTAGTCAAGGTTTTATTTTACTATATAAAATACAAAGACGAGAAGAAAAAAATGGGAAATTACGGGAAGGAAAGGGAGAGAGTGTTGAATTAACTGTCTTAAATTTAGAAGACTTGCTTATTAAAACTTACTGAGTATTGAGTTTCAGATTAAATCTCCCCCCATATTTTTCCGACACAAGAACAAGATGGATGACTCGCAGACAACCTCCAACTTTACAACTATGTTGTGAAGGACCTCAGCCTGTCATATCGCCCGAGATCTTCAGCCGTTCCTCAGAATCGGAAAGGAGAGTGACGGGCACGGGTGAAAGCCAACTTCCAACTGAACAGGGCTGTATGGTTTCCAGGCACAAAAACCCTGCCTAGAAATGGAGTTGGTCGCCCAGGTACACACCCCTTCCTTGCTCTTCCTCAGGAGGGGGGGAGCTCTTTTCCTGCCTAGAGAGTCTTCAAAAGATGGACCTGAGTCTCTGCCACCCAGCCAGATTCCTGCCCTTGTGGGTTTTAGAAATAAGAACAGGCTTGTGTGCCACTGAAGGTTACTTGCCAAGCCATCCTCTTGGTCGCCCCTGGAGCTCAAAGAGACTGCTGTTGCACACACTTGCACTTGCAACTGTGGCATTTTCAAAGTCCATGGGCCAAGATACAAGAGGCTGGGGGGCAGAAGGGTGGGGGGCAGAGAACCCACTAGGCTTACGCCAATTTGCTTCATTCATTCTGACACTAATAACCTATTTACACCACTGCAGTAGCTTTGGTTTTCACTCTTGGAATTTCACTGCAGTTGCTGGCTAATTTAGAAATTTGCCTCCTGGACCCCAAAAAAACATTAAAAGAAGTGACACCAGAGGAATTATAATCAATGAAGAATTTATAAACAAAAAGAGTTTAAAGATTTCTCTGCAACCTCCAGCCGTAAGCCCAAGTAACCCTGACAGAAGGGTTGCCTTTAATGCGGAGAATCCCCCAGCCCATCTATTGAAATGCTCCCCCTGGCCTGGAGAAGATTTATCGGAAGGAAATTAGCTGCTCTGCGAGCGGACTCAAGGCGGACTTCAACTCCCAGAGTTCCCTGGCCAGCCCTGAGATTTGGAAGCTCACATCTGTTAACAGCAGTCAGAGGGGGAGCCGCTCGTGCTCCGCTTAGGAAAAAGCTAGCTGTCAGTTGGAGAGGGGGAGCTTTTCCAAGGAAAGTTTGGGGTTGCTGCAAGCCCTATCTTTCTTTTTTTCTTCTAAGAAGTTCTGATTTCCATTTTGCTTTGCTTTAAAAAGCGATACTAGAGCCGTGAGGGACACGGAGCTGCATCCATCAAGAGCCTCCGCTCTCTGCCCTGTTCTTTGGCTTTGGGTATCTAAAACCACAAAGTCCATGTGTCCCAGCCTGGGTCTCTTTTTCCGGTGCTTCATCCCCACTGCAATGAGGTAAAAGGGAGTCCACCCTTGACAGGATTTTTGGGTGACCCCTGGGACTTCATGGATGAGTGACCCACCTGGAGGGGGTTCTTTGCAGGAAGAGAATAGCTCTCGTCCTGGTTCCTGCGATGCTGAGTTCCTCCCATCCCCAAGCAGGTGGGGCTATTCATGGGGCACGTTGAGGGCATCCAGTCGCCCAGAATGACTGGTTCAAACCAGGCTCGCAAGGGAAATAAAAACAATCTTCACCGGATAATAGTTTTCCATGCAGCTCATAGACTCTCACTATGAATTAGAACAGAAGTCTCCCAATTTGGCAACTTTTAAGACTAGTGGACTTCAACGCCCAGAATTCTCCAACCGGCATAACTGGCTGGAGAATTCTGGGAGTTGAAGTCCACAAGTTTCCAAGTTTGAGGACCCCTTGAATTAGAGTGTGAAACAAACTTGGTTATTCTATTTCAGTAAGAAGATCCACAATTCACTATTCCACCCTCGAAATTAGACTTTCGATGAAAAACTACTGTGTGGAATGGGAGCAAATGCAGGTTGCCCACATCTAAACAAATCAGTCAGTGGAACAGCTTGCCTCCAGAAACTCTGAATGTTCCAACACTGGAAGTTTTCAAGGAGAGATTGGACAGCCACTTGTCTGAAATGGTATAGGGCTTCCTGCCTGAGCAGGGGGTTGGACTAGAAGACCTCCAAGGTCCCTTCCAACTCTCTTATTTTGTTACTGTAACCGGAATATTCATGGTTTAAAGGCTAGAACCTCACAGCAGAACCAGGGCAGCAGAGAAAAAGGACTGATAAGGGAAGCCTGGCATGCTGCAAAGGTATTGCTGGTGAGAGAGGAAGGGAAGGAAGGAGAAAGAGAGAGAGAGAGAGACGGTGCGGAAGCTGAAAGGAGTCTCAGCTCCAGACAAAAACCATCAGGAGGGGAGAGGTTCCGGCCAGCTTTCCAAGAAATTTAATCCTTCACACAAACAGCCTGGGAAAAAGAGAGTCAAAGCAGACCCAGGCCCTACAAACTCCAACAGAGGTCTGGAGCCCCTGCAGTCCTCAAAGTCCTTCATTCACAGCATGAGAGAAAATCCAGGGTGAATTTTGCTTTCCTGGCCGTGGTTCGCAGTTCTCAGGGGTTGGCAACTTGGCATGGAAGAGTTCTTGGAAAGGGAGTCAGAGATCCACGTTGCTGAGCAGCAGCTTTTCTGCTCCCCCGGCCAGGAAAGAGGGAGAAGCCCCCAAACGTCCCCTTGGCAGAGGGCCAGAGACCGCCTGCTGGCTTCTGTCCGTCTTGAGGCCTGTGGCCTTCTCCAGCGCATCCCACAGCCTCTGGCCCAGGGCTGGGTCTTGTGCCAGGGCTTGAGGCAGCACCAGCGTGCAGTTGCTGTCAAAATACTTGCCCGAAATCCCTTCCGCTTCTGGGGCGACAGCGCAGTACAGGGTGCTGGTGGCTCCCTTTTGGGGGCTCTGGGGAGAGAGCAAGGAAAGCCCCTCAGAGCAAGCTTTGTGGGGGGAGGGGAGGCAGAAAAAGGGGCCCAGCTGCTAAAAGTCTCCTGAGGAGCGAGGGTCTGTCCTCCAGGCAGGGTTGGGCTTCAAATATTTTAGCAATGGGTTTTCTGCCTGGTTGCTGGGTGGGCGTGGCCATGGTGGGCATGGTCTAGTCGACTTCCTGCACAATGGCCAGAGGGAGGGGGCATTTTTGCCCTCCCTGGGCTCCGGAGGCTTTTTTGAGCCTCCGGGAGGGCAAAAATGGCCTCCCCTGGGCTCCGGAGGCTCTCTGGAAGCCGGAAACGGGCCCATTTCCGGCCTTCCCGAAAGCCATCACTCTGCTAAACAAATAATTCCCTCAACACTGTCCAACTATTTACAAAGTCTGCACTACTATCACTGTTAATCTTCTCATCACTCCTTATCACCCATCCCCTCCCACTTGTGACTGTATGTAACTTTGTTGCTTGCATCCTTACGATTTATATTGACTGTTTCTAAGTATGATTTGATTGCTTATTGGACCCTATGACTATCATTAAGTGTTGTACCTGATGATTCTTGACTCTTGATGAATGTATCTTTTCTTTTATGTACACTGAGAGCATTTGCACCAAGACAAATTCCTTGTATGTCTGATCACACTTGGTCAATAAATAATTTCTATTCTATTCTATTCTATTCTATTCTACTCACTATTTCCTAGTATGATTTGATTGCTTATTGTACCTTTTCTGTATCCTGCACAGTTATGGATTTGTAAGCTGTGCAGATGCAGATAGATAAACTCAACAAGACGTCCATAACAAAGTACATTTATTGGTTCATCAGGTATCCTCATAACTCACATTTGTGATGAAGTTCTTCTTTAATGACCAATCCTCTGTCTTGTAGGTGAAAAGATGATAAAGCCTCAACCCCATGATGATTGAAGCGGCTGCATGATATTAATCTTTCTATCTCATAGTCATACAGGTAGGGTGTAGAGGCTGTGTTCAGGCAAGAGGGAGGAAAACTCCCCCAACCCATCAAGGGTCAAATTAGTGACCAATCAGGATTGCAGATGTGGTCACATGACATGGACTACATTTCCCAGGATACCTTAACTACATTTACCATGATGCATTCCCTTAAGGGGACAGCTCACAATTGACTAACTATCCAATTCCCATACACTAGCTGGACAGCACAGGACCCTATGATTATTATTAAATGTTGTACCTTATGATTGTTGACTCTTGACGAATGTATCTTTTCTTTTATGTACACTGAGAGCATTTGCACCGAGACAAATTCCTTGTGTGTCCAGCCACACTTGGCCAATAAAGAATTCTACTCTACTCTACTCTACTCTATTCTTCCCAATCTTCCAGAAAGCCCATTTTTCACCCTTCCCGAACCTCTGCACGCAAACCTGGCATCCAAAACGGGCTGTGTGGGAATCCTGGAGGGGTGGGCGGGGCCAGCCAGCAGTGGGATTTGGGGGTTCTCTGAACTGCACAGAATCTTAGCTAGGGACTCTCCTGAACCCGTGAGAACCCCCAGCAGCCCAGCCCTGCCTCTGGGGCCCCGTTGAGCAGGTTACCTGAGCAGCCATCGGGCAGCTCTCACCTGTGCTACAGGGAGCTCCGGTTGCCCCCCCTCTTAACCCCCCTCCAAGCAATTCCCAAAACCTCCCCCACCCCAATGCCTCACAGCAAGATCTGCTGCTGCCTGACAGCCTGACTCACCTTCATGAAGGGGCTGCAGAGCCAGTAGAGCAGGCGGCTGGCCCGGCCGTAGTAGCGCAGGATCTCCGTCCGGACAATGCCTGGGCTGACCACGTTGGCCGACACGCCTGCAACGGAGACGCCCTGCCTGAGTGAATCCCGGCGAGAGGAGGCTGTCGCTCATCCAGCCCACAAGAGGGGCAGGGCCTCTGCTGGGAGCATCTCTTGGCACCTGATACTAAATTGGCCCCAGCCCCTCTCTGGGGGGCAGGGAGCCCTGATTGGGGTCCCCCCCCCGGCATGCAGACTCTGAGAAGGGGTTCACACCGCTCACAAAGACCACCAGGACATGACAGCCAGTGAACAGCAGCCATTGCCCTGCGTGCCCCATGTAGAAGGGGCTGTGGGTGAGAGCAGCACCCGCCACCTCCTCCTCCAGAAGCCAATGCTGGGGGGCAGAGGCCTAAAAGTCAGCTGAAGGTTGTGCGAATGGAGTCCCAAGGTCAGAAATGGCGGGAGGAACAAATGGAGCTGGATAATCAGGACCGCGGCGGGAATCGCCAAGGAAATCTAAGAGCAAATGACTGGAGAGAAAAAGCTCAGGGCCTCTGCAGAGGTAGGATTCTACCAGTTCACACCTATTTGCTAGAACCGGTTGTTAACATTTAAGCAGTTTGGAGAACTGGTTTTTAGAAGAAATTCCTGGCCTAATCCTGTCAGGAAGGCAGAAAGGAAACATTCTGGTGTTGCTTACAGAAACTGCCTCTACGTTAACCCTTATTACATTCTTGGCTGGACTAGACTTCCTGTCTCAGGAACTTCTCTGAAGTTTTTTTTTCCTTCCTTTGCTGGTACTTTGCTTGTGTGGAGGGACCATTCAAAGTTACAATGGCACTGAAAAAAGTGACTTATGACCCTTTTTTCACACTTACAACTGTTGCAGCATCCCCACAGTCACGAGAAGCCAGGCGAGGAGATGCATGCCTCGATGTGAGTGATATTGAGTTGGCCACACCCAGCCAATAACATGACCACCAAGCCAGGCCCACCACCTAAGCCACGCCCACAGAACCGGTTGTTAAAATTTTGAATCCCACCCCTGAGGGACGGGCAGGCTGGGTGGGCAGGAGGGAGCCTGGAGAAGGAGCCAGGAGAACTTAGAAAGGCAGAGCACGAGGTCTGGGGAAGCAGAGGGAACGGGCTGGATCTAAACCTGGGATGGCGAACTTATGCCACGCGTGCTGGAAGTGGCACGCACTGCTGGAAGTGGCATGCCCCACTGCGCATGTTGCGTGCGCTGCCAACGCCCAACAGCTGATTGTCGGATATCTGGTGTGCATACACGGGGGGGGGGGTGCGAGAGACATGTGCACATGCACAGATATGCGCAGTGCACGCTGGGGGTTGTGCGGCACATGGAGGGGTGATTGCACGGGCATGCCCAGACGCATGGCGTGCGGTGGGAGAATCGCACACGCATGTGCAGACATGCAGCACGTGGCAAGGAGATCACACACGCATGGGCATGGGGAGTGGGAGGGCCAGCATGCATTGTCTTCTGGGTGCTGGCACACGCGCGCAAGCGTGCACAAAATTATCAGCACGGGAGCCGAAAAAGGTATGCCAGCACTGATCTAAACTGCACACGGGTGTAATTTCTGCCCCGACTTTCTTCTGTTTCCAACTTCTCATTCCGTGATTTTTTTATTACCAGTTATGTGGGCGTGGCTTGGCTTGGTGGGTGTGGCTTGGTGGGCGTGGCAGGGTAATCCCCCTTCCCTCCCCACCCTACCCCCTAACCTGCTTTCCAGCTCCCTTCTCTTGTGCAGGGCAACCAAAGGAGACCCAGCCGATCAACTGGGACTCAATGGGAGGCAGAGAAGAGATGGGGTTGGCGGGGCCAGTCAGAGGTGGGATTTTCTCCAAACTGTTTGTTTGTTTATTTATTTATTTATTTATTTATTTATTTATTTATTTATTTATTTATTTATTTATTTATTTATTTATTTATTTAATATATCGCCCCCCCCTCCCAAATTGGGACTCGAGGCGGTGTACAGCCGAGCTAAAAACGATGCACTTACAAATATAAAATTAAAAATAGATTAAAATGAATTAAATTAGTGGCTGGAAAATTAAAACTATAATAAAACCCTAAAAACAGTTTAAAAAATTACAAAAGTTAAAACCAAATCCAATGATACTAGGACAGACCGGCTTGCTGGAAAAGATGGGTCTTCAATGCGCGCCGGAAGGTTTGCAGGTCTACTGCAAAAAATTCCTATTGAATCTACTGAAAATTTCCACTACCGGTTCTCCAGAACTGGTCAGAAACTGCTGAATACCCATCTCTGGACCCCAGAGACGGCCATGTGCTTACCGGTGCCCTGCAGCCTCCGGGCCAGCTCCGTGGTGAAGATGACGTTCAGGAGCTTGGTGCAGTCGTAGGCCTGGCTGGCGTTCTTGGTCCGTTCCTCTCCCGTCAGCCACTTCAGGTCCACCTTCCTGACACAGAAGTGCCGGAAGGAAGACACGTTCACGATGCGCGCCGGAGCAGAGGCCACCAGGGTGCCTGCACGGAGGAGCAGTGAGGGGAACCAAAACCCTCTGGGGGAGCTCCCACCAGCTGCGGGGAGCCCATCCCCCCGGCCTCCCCTTCCCACCAGCATCTGTCTCTCTCTCTCTCTTTCTCTCCCCTGTCTATCGCTTGACACCAAAGGCCGGCACAGTTGAAGTCTCTCCTCATTCCTGGATTCATCCTCTTGATACCCATGTTTTCAGGGGTGGGCTTCAAAAAAATTTTTGCAGCGGGTTCTCTGCCCAGTTGCTGGGTGGGCGTGGCCATGGTGGGCGTGGCCTAGTCGGCCTCCTGCACCATGGCGGGGGGAGGGCAACTTTACCTCCCCCCAGGTTCCGGAGGCTCTCTGAAAGCTGGAAACGGGCCCATTTCCAGCCTTCCCGAACTTCCGGGAGGCCCATGTTTCACTCTCCCTAAGTCTCCATGCACGCCCGGCACTTACCTGCATCCAAAATGGGCCACATGGAGACTCCTGGGAGGGGAGGGGAGGGGAGGGTGGGGCCATCCAAGAGTGGGATTTGGGGGTTCTCCGACCTGCACAGAATCTTAGCTAGGGGCTCTCCCGAACCCCTGCAAACCCCCAGCAGCCTAGCCCTACAATGATGTTTTAGATCAGGGGTCTCCAATCTTGACAACTTTAAGACTTGTGGATTTCAACTCCCAGAATTCCTCAGCCGGCTTTGCCTGCTTACAATTCTGGGAGTTGAAGTCCACAAGTCTTAAAGTTGCCAAGGTTGGAGACCGCTGTATTTAGAGAGTTGCACTGCAGCCCTAAGTAATGACTGGCAGTTAGGTCTCCTTTGAGATCCCACCATTTATTCCGTTCTTTCTTTGCTTATCTGTTTAAAACATTGGTATCCTGTAGCTGCTTCTCTTCAAAGCAACCTGTGCAACTTACAATCAGTAAAACAATGCAGAAGGATAAAAGCAACAATAAAACCAGTAATGGAAGAAACTGGTGCCCTAGACTCTCTTCTCTAAGGTACCCTCCCCCTGTCCCATCTTGATCTCCCCCTGTCCCAACGCCTGAGGGAAGAGCCAGTCTGAAGTGCTCCTGGAGGAGCAGAAGGTTGGGGGTCTGTCAGATCCCAAGAGGGAGGGTGTTGTGCAGGGCAGGGGCTGTCAGGGCAAAGGCTGGCTTCCCAGGAGACAGAGGATGGCAAAGGACCTCCTATCTACTCTAGTGGGATGGGCAGAGGTCTTCCAGGAGAGGTTCAATCAATCAGAACAGAGCTGGAAGGGACCTTGGAGGTCTTCTAATCCAGCCCCCTGCTCAAGCAGGAGGACTTATACCATTTCAGATAGGTGACTGTCTCTAGACTCTTCTTAAAAACCTCCAGTGTTGAAGCACCCACAATTTCTGGAGGCAAAGCGGTTCCACCAATTAATTGTCCTCACTGTTAGGAAGTTTGTCCTTAATTCCAAGTTGCTTCTCTCCTGGATTATTTCCAATGGTCTCTATTGCCACTTTCTTATTGTTAGTTTTGGGCCAATTGCATTACTGGGGTTATTGTAGTTTTCCCTTTTTTATGAGCCATGAGAGATGCCTATGGAGATTCTCAACCATCCAGGGTGATGGTTTTCCCAAAGGCACTTTGACCAGCAGCCTGCCTGGTCTCCGCTCTGTAGGTGTGGGGAAAGGGGAAAGGAGTTTATTGTTTTTTTTATAAAATTATAATTAAATCCTTATATTTTTATAGAAATTATAATCCATATTAATCCTTGAAAAGGAAACACTGTGCATTTATTTAATCTCATAAACGTTGCTTGAGCTCAAAGCTGCACCTAGAGGCAGAGGGTAAGAGCCCTCTATGCTATGCTTGAAAACTGATTTTGGCTGGAATTTGCCCGGCAACTAGACAGAAACTTCAGAAACTGAATAGTTATTAGACATAAATTGTAAATAAAGGGCAGGAGAAAATGTATTCATTTTAGGTGCCTTGGATAGATTGTGACGGCCGAGTACTCAACCATTCTGGAAAAGGTGGGAGACAAACTTTGTGAAGGTGATGTAGGGAATATACAGAAAATATATTGATGGCTTAAGGTGCGTCCACTCTACCGGTGTGAACGTGATACACCCTCTTTGCAAAGTAGTAAATAAAATTATCCATTGTTATATAGGTAAACAGGTAACAGATAATCAGAGTTGGAAGGGATCTTATAGGTCATCTATCCAACCCCCTCACCCAAGCGGAAGACCCTACACCATTTCTGACAAAATGGCAGTCCAATCTCTTCTTGAAGGTCTCAAGTGATGACGCTCCCACAACTTCCGAGAGCAACTTCTGTTCTATTGGTTGATTGTTCTCACTGTCCGAAAGTTTCTCCTTATTTCCAGGTTGAATCTCTCCTTGTTCAGTTTCCCTCCATTGTTCCTTGTCTGGCCTTCGGGTGCCTTGGAAAATAGCTTGACCCCTTCCTCTCTATGGCAGCCCCTCAAATATTGGAAGACTGCTATCCTGTCTCCCCTGGTCCTTCTCTTCACTAGACTAGCCATGCCCAGTTCCTGCAACTGTCATATGTTTTAGTCGTCCTGGTTGCTCTTCTCTGTACTTTTTCTAAAGTCTCAACATCTTTTTTATAATGTGGTGACTAAAACTGGATGCAGTGCTCTAGGTGTGGTCTTATTAAGGCTTTATAGAGTAGTATTAGTACCTCACTTGATCTTGATTGTATCTCTCTGTTAATACAACTTAGAATTGCATTGGCTTTTTTTGGCTGCCGCTACACACGGCTGGCTCATATTTAGCTGGTTGTCCACTAAGACTCCAAGATCCCTCTCACAGTTCCTGCTATTGAGCCTGGTTTCACCCAGTCTATATGTATCCTTTTGGTTTTTCTTGCCTAAGTGTAGGACTTTACTTTTCTCTACATTGAATTTCATTTTGTTAGATATGGCCCAGTGTTCTAGTCTGTCAAGATCCATCTGGATCTTGAGTCTCTTCTTGGGTGTTAGGTTTTGGCTCGCAATCATTTTAAACTAGACAACAAATCCCACATTAATGAGTGGCACCTCGAATTCCCCCAGAAGAAAACTGGAAGCCAGCACAAGAGAGGCATCATAAGGGTGAAGCCAGGGGCGGCCTGCACTCAGCATGTTGCTAGCTTTGGACTGTTTTTAACTTCCAGGTGATTTTCAAGGGCGGCCCACATGGAGGGCATCAGGGCAGAAGAATTCGCTGCCACCTTCTTTGGGACTGCATTTCCTGCTGCCCAGCCCATCCTGATTTCTGGTCATTTGTCCAAGTGCTTTTTCCAGGTCTGCCCAGGTAAATCAGAGCTACTGCCTGGCTGTGCAGAATGGACGGTGGGAGTCTTTTGATTTCCTTTCCTAATTATCCTCAACATTGGCCTTCTGTCCCTCTGGTTCCAAGGGAATCAATTTCTCTTTGGCTTACCCACCTGCGGATTAGCTCCCCCTCAGAAAGGACTACAGGGCACATTGGGCCCATGTGCATTTCCTTCACGTCTTGGTAACTCCCCGATCTCTCCTGGAAGTGGCACCATCAGAATTGGAGGCAATTTGGAAGGGATTCCCCTCTTTAGAAGGACCTGACCCCGCTCAATACCTGGCACTGAGAGAGGATTTAGAGCAGGGGTCCCCAAACTTGGCCACTTTAAGACTTGTGGACTTCTGGCAGTTGAAGTCCACAAGTCTTAAAGTGGCCAAGTTTGGAGAGCTCTGATGTAGAGGGTTTGAGGTGACAGGGGAAGCCGAGGTATCAACGACCTTCAGGTTGCATGCAAGAGAAGCTGGTCCTTACCAAGCAACAGGTGGGTGAGGAGGAAGGCCCCCGAGACGTTGGTGGCAAATGTGAGCTCCAAGCCCTCATCCGTGACAGCAAATGGCAGGCCTAGACAGGAGAGAGGATGGAGGAAGGCAGCTTAAGAGGTTCCGGGATTGGGTTCTCTGGGCTCTGGAAGGAGCCACCTGTCTTGGGGAAGGGTCTGCCTCTTTCTCAGCCTTAGTGTCAGGTGAGTGATGTGTCTCAGAGTCAGCTAGCTGTCAGGATTCCGGCATTTAAATCATGAATCTCGAGCCAAACTTTCAAAACTTCAAAAGGGTTTATTGGGAATTAAACTGTCCAGCATTGCCTGGGTGGTAGCCGACTTTGAGACACCTAATTCATTGTCACCCTTGACCCTGATTTTCTCCCACCCCCTGAGTGTATCGTAATCCATATTCTCCAATGGGACACCTCCATAGCCAAGAGTCATCATTCATGCTCTCCAGTTAGAATTTTGCACAGCAGAAACTTCAGGCACCTAGTTACTGTCTTTGAAAATATTTATGGAATGCACTTTCGGTTTGCAAGCTGCCCTCCCTTTCTGTGGGCAACTCTAAAAAGACCATAGAAATATTTTATGAGTTGATACTTGGGTCCTTAGGAGTGAAGCTTCTGCGTCTCTGGCCTCTCGCCTCTGACCCAGGCAAGCAGAGGGCATAGCTGTCCAATGCCCATTACCTGTAACACCCGCATTGTTCACCAGGATGTGCAGCTGGCTCCCTTTCTCCAGGAACCTCCTGGCGAAGGCACGGACGGAGGCCATGGAGCTGACGTCCAGCAGACCGAGATGCACCTGGGGGTTCCCCGTGGCTCTGCGGATCTCCTCCACCGCAGCCTGGCCTTTCTCCCTGCAGCGGCAGGCCAGGATTGTGCGGGCGTTCCGGCGCGCCAGGTCGAGAGCGACGGCCTTACCAATTCCTGCAAAGGATGGGCATCAAGAGCAGCTGCCCCGGGACCCCAGGGCAGCACCTGCCCACCCTCACCCACCCACCCACCCGTGTGGAGCCATGGATCCCGAGGTGGCCAGAAAGGCCACCAGACTCTTGCAGCAGGAAGAGGCTGAGCTGCATGTTGTAAAGTTGGAGAACTACAACGCCAACTTTTTCTCCATCATGGGCCTTGCACCAGGGGTAGGATTCAATTGTTTAACAACTGGTTCTTTGGGCATAGCTTAGTTGGTGGGCGTGGCTTGGTGGGCGTGGCCAACTCAACATCACTCACATCGAGGCACGCGTCTCCTCGCCTGGCCTCTCATGACTGTGGGGATGCTGCAACAGTTGTAAGTGTGAAAAAGGGTCATAAGTCACTTTTTTGAGTGCCATTGTAACTTTGAATGGTCACTCCACACAAGCAAAGTACCAGCAAAGGAGGGAGACATAACTCCAGAGAAGTTCCTGAGACAGGAAGTCTAGTCCTGCCAAGAATGTAATAAGGGTTAACGGAGAGGCAGTTTCTGTAAGCAACACCAGAATGTTTCCTTCCTGCCTTCCTTACAGGATTAGGCCAGGAATTTCTTCTAACAACCGGTTCTCCGAACTGCTTAGAATGTTAACAACCGGTTCTAGCAAATAGGTGCGAACTGGTAGAATCCCATTCCTGTCTTGCACACTGAACAGGTTCAAAGCAGGTGGCACAAACTGGGTTGGGCACTATCCCTTGCCAGTCCCCTGCAATCAGATCGAGGCAAAATTGTAGGTGCCAGCTGCAGCAGGGCCACCCTTCACCGTGGCCAAAAGGGGCCCCAGGAGACATGGTGGGCGCATTCCTATGATGGGAAAAGGCCTCTTGAGGCGGGAGGGTTAGGGTTAGGGGATTGCAGGGGGCTGGGGGACTGAAGGATTCCCCTCCAGCAGGCGGCCACCGGGCACCTGAGTCTGAGCTCTGAATGGGGGGAGAGAGTCCAGGGGACTAGATTAAATGCCCTCCATGAGAGCCCTGCATTGGCCAGGGCTGCCCTTCCCTGGGCTCCCTGCTCTTCAGCAGGCAGAGGCTGCCACTCTGGCTGCCCTTATCTCCCTGTGGGCAGGGAGCCTGCAAGCAGAGATGGTGGATTTCCAAATTTCCTCCGAGAGAGAGAAAAATCATTATCCGTTCAGGACAGGCCAATGGCGGATGACCGGGGGTGGAGCTGGCATCGGGTGACCCAAAGGAAAAACCTCCTCTGAGGGAAAGAAACATGCTGGCACCCCCACCCCCTCCGGCCTGGAGACTTCCATAACTTATAATCAAGTTATGACTGTTAAGTGTCCTAAACCGGGAGCCTTATTAAATATCAAAGAGCAATAATGTATATACAGTTCATCGTAATGGTGAGAAAATGGAATGAACTGTGTCTCGGTCCCTGTGGTGCAACTCCTGACACACCACCCCTAAGGAGGGGCAGTGGTCTGAAAGGAAGGGGCCATTCCCAGAGGGAGGAAAAGGTGACTTTCCTGGCACAAGATTCGCCCCTCCCCCCCACACCGTGCCCTTTGCCTTTTAGTGGGCAGCAGGAAGACAAGGCCCGGGCCCTCCCTCCCCCAGCTGGCTCTAAGCAGGGTGGGAGGGAATGTGTGATGGTCAAACAAAGTAATGCAAGAGGATAAACAATTTTATATGATATGGGATTTATTTTATCAATGGTTAGATAAAGAGACCTGGTAAAGGAATAGATTAGTAAGCATTATAATGAAAGTTAATAGATTGATATCGAATACAATATAAAATATACAACCATTGGATGAATGTATAAGATTAAACCGTAATGAAATTTAGAACAGCTCGTATAAAATGAGGAAAAAATAGTTTAGTCAAATGAATGTTTAATCATTGATATTATATACTGTAAGCACAAGCTAGATTGATAAGGTGAGAATTTATATAACTCGTGAGTAATGGTTAAAAATAAAAAGGATAGCACAAAAGATTGTAACCAACTGGACACACTATATGTAAATAATTGAAGGGTTTTATGTTTCTATGTTTTGTTTGTATGTTAGTTGTAAAAAAATAAAAACTTTAGAAAAACAAGGTAATGCCAAAGTTTCTCCCTCTGCCATTTCTCTGCTCAAGCCCACCTCGGGGACAGAAAGATTCAGTCCCAGCTCCCAAAAGCTCAGCAAGGTCTCCTCCTTTGCCCCAGCGGCTTCTTGGGCAGCCAACCTGGCTGGCAGTGGCATTTCCTCTCTACCTTCCCAAAAGACGAGGGTCCCCTCCTGCCCTCAGCCACCATCAACAGCAGCCATTCTTTAGCAGCTTGGCTGACCAAACTGGCCAGCCTTACTTAACTTACTTACAGGTTAACAGAGTCGGAAGGGACCTTGTAGGTAATTTAGTTCAACCCCACCCCATCCAAGCAGGAAACCCTACACAATTTCTGACAGACGCCAATCCAGTCACTTCTTGAAAGCCTACAGTGATGAAGCTCCCACAACTTCTGAATAACAATAATAACAGAATAACGGAAGGGACCTTGTAGGTCGTCTAGTCCAACCTCACCCCACCCAAGCAGGAGACCTTGCACCATTTCTGACAGATGGAAGTCCAGTCGCTTCTTGAAAGCCTGCAGTGATGAAGCTCCCACAACTGCACGCACACACTAACATCAAGACTGTTGCCCCCCAGGAATATTTGGGGTTGCCGGCCTTGGGGGGCGGCCCTTCTTCCCTTGGACTGAGGTAAGGGAGCTCTTTCCTCCCAGACCCTCCAGGCAATCCCTTTTCTGGGTTTCTTTAGAAACACTGACCACATTTGGAGGCTTCGTGCCGTGTGCTGCATCACCAAGCAAAAGGCCCGAAACCCAAACTAACCAGGATTGTGGAAACACACCCGTTAAGGCCTGAGCCGATGTGGCTCAGAGGACCAGACTCACCACTGCTGGCTCCGGTGACAATGGCCGTCTTGCCGGTCAAGTCTAAGGGACAAGCGACCGGCCTCCAGCTCTTCCTCCTTCGAACCCACAGCAGCGCCAGGAGGGCCAAGGAGCAGATGAACCAGAGCGGGTGGCAGAAGAGAGCAGCCCCCTCCATCGCAGGCAGTCTTTCCTGGAGCAGCTCTGGAAGAGGAGTGCCTGTCCGGAGGCTCGATCTAAAGAAAGACCTGGTCTGGCGTTCGGACAGAGAAAGGCTCGCAAAAGGACATCTGGTGTTCTCTGGGCATAGTCCACTTTCAACAAACGGTCTGCCCATTTCTTGGACTGAAGCCATGCTGCAGGACTTTGAAAAGGCCAATGGGACAGGGCAGTAGAGGTCAGCTGAGGAGGAGGAGGAAGAGGAGGAAGAGGAGGAGGAGGAGGAAGAGGAGGAGGAGGAGGAAGAAAAGGAGGAGGAAGGAGGAGGAGGGAGGAAGAGGAGGAGGAGGAGGAAGAAGAGGAGGAGGAAGAGAAGGAGGAAGAGGAGGAAGAAGAAGAGGAAGAAGAGGAGGAAGAAGAGGAGGAAGAGGAGGAGGAAGAAGAGGAGGAAGAGGAAGAGGAAGAGGAGGAGGAGGAAGAGGAGGTGGAGGAAGAAGAAAAAGAGGAGGAAGAGGAGGAAGAGGAAGAGGAGGAGGAGGAGGAAGAGGAAGAAGAGGCCTCCCAAGGAGGTAAGGTGTGTGTTGTGTAGCAAAGGCAGTGTTTCTCCAGTTTTGCCAGGTGGAGGGGAGACCAGCTCCTTGGAGAAAGGCAAGTGAGGGCAGAGAAGCCCAGGTTGGCTCACAGAGTCCTAGAGAGACGTGTCAAATCAGGGCTGGGCGTATCTGTGTCCCCCACCTCCCACCAGGTTATGGTATGTTGTGATCCTACAACATCACTCCACCAATGCTTCTGCTATATTGAACACATTTAGGTAAAGGTAAAGATTCCCCTCACCCATACATGTTAGTCGTTTCCGGCTCTAGGGGCCGGTGCTCATCTCCGTTACAAAGCCGAAGAAGAGCCAGCGCCATCCGAAGACGTCTCCGTGGTCATGTGGCCGGCAGGACTAAACGCCTGAAGATGCATGGAATGCTGTTCCCTTCCCACCAAGGTGGTCCCTATTTTTCTACTTGCATTTTTTAACATGCTTTCGAACTGCTAAGTTGGCAGAAGCTGGGACAAGTAACAGGAGCTCACTCCGTTACACGGCGCTGGGGATTTGAACCATCGAACTGCCGACCTTTCTGATCGACAAGCCACTGAGCCAGGAACGCATTTATTGAGTGTAAAAAGAAAATGCTGGGTCAGATTATTTAACAGACAAAATGCAGCTCCTGGTGAAAAGGGTGGCCCGCTTTAGAGGAATCAATATGGCGAAGAATCCACACATGTTTATTTTTGTTAATTTCTGATTTTTCAGATTTGATAACAAGATTGCACCTGAGTAATGATACCAAAGGCAAATAAATAGACAAAAAACTTTGCAGGAAGCCGTGACTCTCAGAAAACGTAAGCAAACTGAGACTGACTGCCCTTGAATGATTTCACAATTCATCATGGAAAGGAAGGAATTATTCCTTTGAGGAGGGGATCAATCTAGACTGGAGGAAGGAACCCCCTTGCCCAAGACATAAAGTCCCAGATCTTGTGGCTAGAAACTCTTTGTTAACAGTGCAAGTGATTATTTCAGCAGACCCTGCAACGGGGGCTGTTAGCCATGAACCGGGGGCAGCTGAAAAATATCCTTGGTAACTTAAGATAATCAAAACAAATTCCAAGGCTGAACTCTGGAGAAACTGAAAATAAAGGAAATTACTGTGCAGGCAATGACTTGCAGCTGGGAGAGAAGGAGCCGGTCCAAGACTGAGAGAATTTGTGGCAATTCCTATCTTTTACAACCCCGATTTAGGACAATTAATCAGCGGAACAACTTGTCACCAGAAGTTGTGAGTGCTCCATCCCGGGAGTTTTTTTTTTTTAAAGAAGAGACTGGACAGCCATTAGTCTGAAATGGTAGATTCTCCTGCTTGAGCAGGGGGCTGGACTAGAAGACCTCCAAGGTCCCTTCCAGCTCTATTCTGATTGATTGATTGATTGTTTGATTGATTGATTTGGTAAACAAACCTACGTGGCCATCGGTTTACCAGAAGAAAAACTCTGGGCAGCAAACAGAAATAATAACTCAAAGCAGCCAACAATCAGCAATCCTCATCCATGGTGAGGCTCCCATAAAGCTTCCGGATATTCCCCAGCCCCCCTGCACCATTGGTGCAAATCTCCTTAGGGGGAGCAGCAATGGGGCTCGGAGGAGGTGCTTCCAATAAGGGAAGGGGGCAGGCAAGCCATGGGGTGCCCCCGTTTTTCAGCCCTGGAGGTGCCAAATCTATCATCATGTCTCTGGGGCTCCCCATTCCTAGGAATTAGAGAGAAGCGTCCTAAGATTCTCCCTTTTTACTTTTGATCATGACTAGAATGGGATGTTTTTGAAGAGTTTATGAGCCAAATCTGGGTCTTCTTTACGTTTATAGTAGGTATGATCCTGGTATGATTTGATTGCTTATTGCATTCCATGACTATTATTAAGTGTTGTACCTGATGATTCTTGACTCTTGACGAATGTATCTTTTCTTTTATGTACACTGAGAGCATTTGCACCAAGACAAATTCCTTGTGTGTCCAACCACCCTTGGCCAATAAAGAATTCTATTCTATTCTATTCTATTCTATTCTATTCTATTCTATTCTATTCCATTCTACTCACTATTTCCTAGTATGATTTGATTGCTTATTGTACCTTTTCTGTATCCTGCACAGTGATGGATTTGTAAGCTGTGCAGATGCAGATAGATAAACTCAACAAGACGTCCATAACAAAGTACATTTATTGGTTCATCAGGTATCCTCATAACTCACATTTGTGATGAAGTTCTTCTTTAATGACCAATCCTCTGTCTTGTAGGTGAAAAGATGATAAAGCCTCAACCCCATGATGATTGAAGCGGCTGCATGATATTAATCTTTCTATCTCATAGTCATACAGGTAGGGTGTAGAGGCTGTGTTCAGGCAAGAGGGAGGAAAACTCCCCCAACCCATCAAGGGTCAAATTAGTGACCAATCAGGATTGCAGATGTGGTCACATGACATGGACTACATTTCCCAGGATACCTTAACTACATTTACCATGATGCATTTCCCTTAAGGGGACAGCTCACAATTGACTAACTATCCAATTCCCATACACTAGCTGGACAGCACAGGACCCTATGATTATTATTAAGTGTTGTACTTGATCATTCTTGATTCTTGATGAATGTATCTTTTCTTTTATGTACACTGAGAGTATTTGCACCGAGACAAATTCCTTGTGTGTCCAGCCACACTTGGCCAATAAAGAATTCTGTTCTGTTCTGTTCTGTTCTGTTCCATTCTGTTCCGTTCCACTCCATGATCTATTCATTCCATTCCATTTTATTCCATTCCATTCTATTCCTATTCTATTACATTCCATTCTTCCATTCCATATTTTCTATTCTATCCTATCCTATCCTATCCTATCCTATCCCTATCCCTATTCCATTCCAGTCCATATTTTCTATTCTATTCTATTCATTTCATATGGGGCACAAAATTCACAGAGGGTCTTCAAAGATGAATTCGTTGTTCTTCAGCAGCTGGAAAACCACAATGCAGCATGGAAGGAGGAGGGAACCGAGTTGCCAAGGACAGGAGATTATAAACCTCCCCGAGAGAAGAAGGTCAAGGCAGAGCAACAGAGCCAGGGGTAGACGGGAAGGCAGACAGGATATGAGGCTCTGCCAAGGGAAGCCAAAAGGATCCTTCCTGGGTTGAAGTGGCTGTGGGGCCTGCCTCTGAAGCTCTTCATCCCTGGAGGAAAAAGGTTGGCTCTGGGACAGGCAAGACGAGGCAGGCTGTGTGCTCGGCTGCATAAACAGAAGGATGGAATTGAGACCACGTGAAGCGTTTATTACCACTTTATATCTAAGGCCTTGGTAAGGCCACACCTGGAATTTCGGCATCCAGTTATTAAAAAAAGACGCTGATGGAGAAGAGCAACAAAGACAAAGAGGACAGAGGGCTAGAACAGGGGTAGGGAATCTTGGCTCTTTTATCACTTATGGACTTCAACTCCCAGAATCCCTGAGTGAGCCATAAGAGGTTCCCCATCCCTGGCCTAGTGGTTTTTCAGTTGTGGGGGAAATCAATTTTTGACTGGAATGGGACTGTTTAATATACAAATGTAGGACATATTCTTTATATATTCTTTATATGTCCTACATTTGTATATTAAACAGTCCCATTCCAGTCAAAAATTGATTTCCCCCACAACTGAAAAACCACTAGGCCAGGGGTAGGGAACCTTGGCTCTTTTATCACTTATGGACTTCAACTCCCAGAATTCCTGAATGAGCCATAAAAGTTTCCCCATCCCTGGCCTACTGGTTTTTCAGTTGCGGGGGAAATCAATTTTTGACTGGAATGGGACTGTTTAATATACAAATGTAGGACATATTCTTTATATATTCTTTATATGTCCTACATTTGTATATTAAACAGTCCCATTCCAGTCAAAAATTGATTTCCCCCACAACTGAAAAACCACTAGGCCAGGGGTAGGGAACCTTGGCTCTTTTATCACTTATGGACTTCAACTCCCAGAATTCCTGAGTGAGCCATAAAAGTTTCCCCATCCCTGGCCTACTGGTTTTTCACTTGTGAGGGAAATCAATTTTTGACTGGAACGGGACTGTTTAATATACAAATGTAGGACATATTCTTTATATATTCTTTATATGTCCTACATTTGTATATTAAACAGTCCCATTCCAGTCAAAAATTGATTTCCCCCACAACTGAAAAACCAGTAGGCCAGGGATGGGGAACCTTTTATGGCTCACTCAGGGATTCTGGGAGTTGAAGTCCATAAGTGATAAAAGAGCCAAGATTCCCTACCCCTGGGCTAGAACATATAAAGAACGCAGGAATTTGTTATACTTTACTTTATTGTCATTGCACCTCGCACAACGAAATCGAACACCGTCTTCAGTGCACATCATGACCATTTCTAAAAAAGCTAAATATATAACATTACATATTCTCACTGCAGCTAGATTAATTTTTGCACAATGTTGGAAACAAGCTGATATTCCAACAGAGGAAATGATCATTCAGAAGATAGCAGCTTGTGCAGAGATAGATAAATTAACGTTAGCACTGAAGGATAAAGAATCATTAGAGTATTATAAGAGCTGGGAATGCTGGTATAACTGGATAGAACAAAAATAAAAAGTACAGTAGTAAACATTGTTAAATTGCAAAAGTGGTAGTAGCTATATATTCACACTAAGATGTATTTGGAAATATGACACCAATAATGATAACAAATAAGGAATCACAGACTGTTGATAATGGAATAGTTTTATATATATATATATTCCCTTTCTGTGTGTGTTGTGTATGTGTTTGGTTTTTTTTTTAGTTGTATAATTAATAAAGTTTTATAAATATGTGTGTGTGTGTAAAGTTTTGAGCTGATAAGTAATTAAATAAGGGAGACTAGGATAGATCTATTTCAAGCTAGTTAGCTCTCTTCAGCTAGCCATACCCTTACTGGGATTCGAACCAGGGAAGTATTACATGTGAGGCAGTTGTAATTGCCACTACACCACTGGCTCTATCCTGTACAGCTGAGGCAGGGGAATAAGTATATACTTTGTATTACAACACCCTGTTAAGCCCCAATTAAGGGAGAAAGCATATTGCTTTCTTTTCTGTCTTTCGGCTCATCACCAGAGACCACACCGACATAAAGCTATTTGTTTCGTTGTCTTTTGTTTACATGTGTGTAAGGTTTTTAAGCTGATAATTTTAAATAATAAATAAGGGAGACTAGGATAGATCTATTTCGAGCTAGTTAGCTCTCTTCAGCTAGCCATACCCTTACTGTGATTCGAACCAGGGAAGTGGTTCACACACAACACACAAACACACTTCCTTCACCCTCCATACATTGAACCAAAAACCCCAGGCACCGCACCAACACTGCCCTATACAGTAGAATTCAAAAGAGCTACTGCCCTAGGATAGAAGCTGTTTTTCAGCCTATTTATCCTTGTCTTTATTATCTGCCAGATAATAACAGTTCAAAAAAAAAAGGGGTGTCCAGGATGAGATGGATCTTTGAGAATATTTTGAACTTTCCTAAGGCAGCGGGAGCTATAAAGCTCTTCCAAAGAGGGGAGTGGGCAACCCATGATCCTCTGGGCAATGACGTTAACCTTATGTCTGGTTTAATGAAAAGAAAGACTAGGATTGATATGGTAGCAGTCAGGGGTGGGATACGACAGGGTTCGGTGATTTACGAGGTTCGGTGATTTATGATGTGCTTCCCTGCCTGCTGTGCATCGAATTAATTTGCCCTCTTTTCCTGCTTTTTTAACTGCAGCTGTGCCTCGCACAGCGGCTGAAGTTGAAAAATCAGGAAATAAAGGTCAGATAAGAGCCCGGGTGGGCATGCAGGCAAAAACATCAGCAGACATAGAACCAGTTCTATGTCTGCTGCTCTTCAGAGCTACCGGTTCTACAGAGGTGGACAGAACCAGTAGAAACCCACCCCTGGAAGCAGTGCTCCAATATCTAAGGGGCTGCCCCAAAGAAGAGGAGCTTTCAACCAGTGGTGGGATTCAATTTTTTTTACTACCGGGTCTGTGGGCGTGGCTTGGTGGGCGTGGCAGGGGGTGGTTACTGCAAAATCCCCCTTCTCTCCCCACCCCACTAACCTGCTTTCCAGCTCCGTTCTCCTGTGCAGGGCAACCAAAGAAGACCCAGCCAATCAGCTGGGACTCATTGGGGGCAGAAAAGAGATAGGGTTGGCGGGGCCAGTCAGAGGTGGGATTGGCCGGTTCTCCAAACTACTCAAAATTTCCACTAGCGGTTCTCCAGAACTGGTCTGAACCTGCTGAATACCACCTCTGCTCTCAACCTATTCTCCAAAGTGCCTGAAGGCAGGACAAGAAGCAATGGGGTGGTAGATCGTTAGAGGGAAGCAACCTGGGAATAAGGAGAAATTTCCTGACAGAAGAATTAATCAGAAGTTGTAAATGCTCCATCGCTGGAGGTTTTTAAGAAGAGGCGGGACCACCTTTTGTCTGAAATGGTCTAGGGCAGGGGTCTCCAACCTTGGCCACTTTAAGACTTGTGGACTTCAGCTCCCAGAATTCCTCAGCCAGCAAAGTCCACAAGTCTTAAAGTAGCCAAGGTTGGAGACTTCTGGTCTAAGGTTTCCTGCCTGAGCACGGGGACAATCTAGAAGACCTCCAGGGTCCCTTCCAACCCTGTTATTCCGTTGTGTTCTCTTCTCCTCCCAGTGGCGCAGGGGCTCGAAGAGAGGCTGTCTGAGGAGGGAGCAGGCAGGATCACTTCAGGCACTGCGAGGGGGGCTCCAGGAGGTCTTGAGGCCGGTTGGTGTCCTTGCATTGGGTGCTTCTGAAAAGCTCACAAACAGCCTAAGCTCAACTGACTCATTCGGTCCCTGCAGAAGGTACAGTCAGTCCTTGACTTACAATTGAGCCCAAATTTTCCATGGCTAAGCAAGGCAGTTGTTAAGGGAGTCCCACCTTCCCCATTTTACGACCATCCTTGCTACCGTTGTTCAGCTGAATCCCTGCAGTTCTTAAGTTAGTAACACCATTGTGAAGTGAATCTGGCTTTCCCATTGACTGTGCTTGTCAGAACGTCGCCAAAGAGGATTACGTCAGTGGTGGGATTCAAAATGTTTTACTTCTGGTTCTGTGGCGTGGCTTGGGGGGCGTGGCAGGGGAAGGATACTGCAAAATCCCCATTCCCTCCCCACCAAAGGTGGTATTCAGCAGGTTCTGACCAGTTCTGGAGAACTGGTAGCAGAAATTTTGAGTTCGGAGAACCGGTGGTAACCTTCCCCCTGGAGTGGGGAGGGAATGGAGATTTTACAGTATCCTTCCCCTGCCATACCCACCAAGCCGCACCCACCAAGCCATGCCAAGCCCACAGAACCGATAGTAAAAAAATTTGAATCCCACCTCTGCTCCCTACCCCACTAACCTGCTTTTCAGCTCCATTCTCCTGTGCAGGGGAAACAAACAAGTCACAGCCATAAAATCCCCCTCCCCTCCCCACCCCACTAACCTGCTTTCCAGCTCAGTTCTCCTGTGCAGGGCAACAAAAGGAGACCCAGCCGATCAGCTGGGGACTCAGGAGGCAGAGAATAGATTGGGTTGGCAGGGCCAGTCAGTGGTGGGATTTGCTGGCTCTCCCAACTACTCAACATTTCTGCTATTTGTTCTCCAGAACTGGTCAGAACCTGCTGAATACCACCTCTGGATTACATGAGCCCGGGATACTGCAACTCGTATAAATATGAGCCAGTTGTCAAGTGTCTGAATTTTTATCATGGGGCCACGTGAAGGTTGCAACGGTCATTAAGAGTGAAAAATGGTCAAAAATCACTTTTTTCTGTGCTGTTTCAACTTCTAATGATCACTAAGCAAATGTTTGTAAGTCGTGACTGCCTTGATTAGTAGATTTCCAGAAGGATGGATCCCACAGGATGGTCCTTGGCCAAGATCATGCCCCTTCACACATAATAAATTGTCCAGACTGCTCAGAAAATATCCGCTCCTAGCTGATGAGTCAGCAGGCCTTAAGAGCCCCCATTCAGTCCTAGACGGTGCCTTCGTTTTACAACATCTACTTGAAAAGTGAAGCTGGGTCAGCCCTAGATGTTGCCTTGATTGATTTTATAGTTGCATTTGATTTTACTTTTAGATCTAAGATGTAGGCAACTTGGAAAAAAATATTGCCGATTCACACTGGCTCTAATAATGTGCAAACTTTATGAAAATTAATTACTAATTAGTTTAGTGCAGCATGCAGGCAAATCACAGCTAAGAAACTCCTATCAGGTTAGGCATCCCCTTCAGTGGTGGGATTAAAAAAAAAATACTACCGGTTCTGTGGGCGTAGTGTGGCTCGGCGGGCGTGGCAGGAGAAAGAAAATCCCCATTTCCATCCCACTCCAGGGGAAGGATACTGCAAAATCCTCCTTCTCTCCCCACCCCTCTAACCTGCTTTCCAGCTCCGTTCTCCTGTGCAGGGCAACCAAAGAAGACCCAGCCAATCAGCTGGGACTCTAGGAGGCAGAGAAGAGATGAGATTGGTGGGGTCAGTCAGAGGTGGGATTTGCCAGTTCTCCAAACTACTCTAAATTTCCGTTGCCGGTTCTCCAGAACTGGTCAGAACTGGCTGAATACCACCCCTGAATCCGGTCTTCTTTTCATTATTGAACCCATATGCTAATTATCTTGGGTGAAATAACCTTACACAGCCATCCTCTAATAAACACCCTGTGAGATACCACAGTGGTGTGTGTGTGTGTGGAAACACTCTTATCACACCCACCAACTCATTTAAAACGAACTTTGTATGGTCTGTTTGTTATAAGAGGGAAGTGCTTCTTTTCAGAAATTCTTGGGTGTCGGCTAATTTAGAATTTGCAGCTCAGACCTTGAAGCAGCTGGACGTTACAGGAGGTGCTGAGTCATGGAAATGAACAGGATCGTGTTTAATAAAATCCTCTCTACTCGTTACTAACAGCACTTTCCCCAATCAGCCAGAGTGAGCCCAAATAGCAGAGACTGTCTCCAGAACCCCACTCACAAAGGGTTTCTTTCCTCAATGGCCCCTCTTGCCCTCCAACCCAGAGTGGCTGAGGTGAGGTTGCATAAAGATGTGGCTGAAGGGCCCTGGCAGGTATTGGGCACCTTCCGCAACAAAAGAAGGGGACAACTGTCCAGTTGGCGTTTAGAAAGTTTGTTATCTCACAACTTGCAAGTGTAAATAGCAATAGCACTTAGACTTATATACCGCTTCATTCAGCCCTCTCTAAGCGGTTTACAGAGTCAGCCTATTGCCCCCAACAATCTGGGCCCTTATTTTATCCACCTCAGAAGGATGGAAGGCTGAGTCAACCTTGAGCCTGGTGGGATTCAAACTGCCAAATTGCAGGCAGCCAGTAGAAGTAGCCTGCGGTACTGCACTCTAACCACTGCACCACTGAGGCTCATAAATAGGGAGAGCTGGCTTCTCTAAGGTGTAAATTCAAAACATAGTTCAATTGCAGGATACGGTAAAGGTAAGCGATTCTAAATTTCAATCTTGGTATTTGCCAAACATTCCAGTGCCCATGTCTGGCAGTTAAGAACAGAACTGCTGATTGAACAAGTTTAAAATATTTGGGGAGAGTGTTTCATTCCTTTTGATACTGTCGACCACAGTATCCTATTGCGGCGGTTGGAGAGGTTGGGAGTGGGAGGCACCGTATTACGGTGGTTCTTTTCCTTCCTCTCCAACTGCTTGCAATTTGTGTTGGAAGAGAGGCAGAGATCGACCCCGAGGCCCTTGTGTTGTTGGGTGCCTCAGGAGTCTGTGCTCTCGCCCCTGCTGTTCAACATTTATTGAAGCCGCTGGGTGAGATCATCCATGGTTTTGGATCATCCATGGTTTTGGGGTAGAGTTCCATCAGTATGCTGATGATACTCAGTTATACATTTCTACCCTGGGCCATCCTGACGAAGCCGTTGAAGTGATGACCCGGTGCCTGGAAGCCGTGTGGAGCTGGATGGGGGTCAACAGGCTTCGGTTCAACCCAACCAAAACTGAGTGGCTGGGGTTCCCTGTGCCCAGATACAGTCAGCTTACTCCATCGCTGACCATGGGGGGTGAAATTTTGGCTCCCATGGAGAGGGCGCGCAATCTGGGAGTCCTCCTGGATGTACGGCTGTTGTTAGACGATCATATATCAGCCGTCACCAGGGGGGCTTTTTATCAGGTCCATTGGATCTATCAGTTGCGGCCCTTTCTGGATCAGGACGCATTGCGCGCAGTCACTTCTGCCCTCGTCACCTCCCGCCTAGACTATTGCAATGCTCTCTACGCGGGGCTCCCCTTGAAGAGCATCCGGAGGCTTCAGCTGGTGCAGAGTGCGGCCGCGTGGGTAATCTTGGGGACTTCTCGGAGCTCCCATATTACACCGCTCCTGCATGAGCTGCCCTGGTTCCTGGTGGCCTTCCGGGTG
Source organism: Bungarus multicinctus (assembly GCA_023653725.1). NCBI lineage: Eukaryota > Metazoa > Chordata > Lepidosauria > Squamata > Elapidae > Bungarus > Bungarus multicinctus. Next base: position 7,520,664 of record CM042849.1, read on the forward strand.
CAATTCAAGGTGTTGGTGACCATCTTTAAAGCGCTCCATGGCTTGGGACCTGGGTACTTGCGGGACCGCCTACTACCACCATCGGCCTCCCACCGGCCAGTGCGCTCCCACAGGGTGGGCCTCCTCGGGGTACCACCAGCTGGATGATGTCGGCTGGCGGCCCCGAGGATGCGGGCCTTCTCTGTGGGAGCACCCTCCCTTTGGAATGAACTACCTACGGAGATGCGAGCCATTGCTGACCTGGGAGCCTTCCGACGTGCACTAAAGACCCACCTTTTCCAGCAGGCCAGCCTGGCCTAACATTAGGAGAAGGATCTTAAATTTTTAATTTAATTTTAAAATTTTTATGGGGTTTTATCGACTTCAGCCAGTTATTTAATACTTTTTAAAATTATTTTAACTTTTCTAATTGTATGTTTTATTATGGCTGTTCACCGCCCTGGGTCCCTTTTTAGGAGAAGGGGGAGGTATATAAATTAAAATAAATAAAATAAAAATAAATTCCTCTGGGAAGTGTGGGGAATTTCTTTGGATCACACTCTTTTGTTCAAAATGCCACACAATTGTTAGCAATCTTTTTATTGCTCTGGAGGGGCATTATTTATATTCAAAAAGTATTTTTCAGCAAAAGTTTGTGCAGTTTTTACTAGGTGACAGTACTACTTTGAGAAAAAGAGAGAGAAAAGGAGGGAGGGAGGGAGAGAGAGTTTCTAAAAGAAATTTCCTGTCTCCATCAGGGCAGTTCTCCCTGCTACCCCACCTCTTCCTCCCCCCCTGTAGATTTCCTTTCTCACTGGCTTATGGTGGCGATGCTGAAACCAAACTGAGGACAACCGAAGCCAACACATGGAAAAAAGCTAAATCTCTGTCACTGGAAGCTGCCCAAGGAACCCAGAGAGCTGCTGGAACCCTCCACCCAGCAATACAAGGTAAGCTGAAGAAGGCAGGCAGGGCTGCTTGGTTTGGCTCCTCTTGGCTCTTCTGGGGCAGCCCTTTGCAGGATTCTGCAGAACAGGTCGGCCACTGGTGGCCTCTGCCCAACAACCCCCCTCCCCCCTTAAATCCTAAAGCCACGAGAGCCAGAAAATGCTCTAGGATGGCCCTCACCCACCAAAGCTCCCTGGACAACTTTTCCCAATCCTACCAGGGCCTGCCGCGCTTAGGGACTTCTGCAGGAGAAGGAAATAGATATGTACATCTAGCCCAACAGAGAAATATCTCTGCAATTTTCTTTCTGCTTCTTGGCCCTCTAGGCCTCAGTGTTTTTTCCAGGCTGTCTTTCTAATAAAAAGGACAAGGCCCTTCTCTGCCTCTCTCACCCTCCCCGGTAAGTGGGGAGGGGGGACATGCCCTTTCATGGCCCCATTGGGAGATTATACAGCCCAGCTGACCTTGAAGGACCTTCCAACCTAGAATGTCAGGGGGAGCCTTTGAAAGGGTAAATGGCACAGGGGGGCTTTTTTCAGTTGGGGTATAAGTGTGTGTGTGCGTGTGGAGACTGATTCCACACAGAACACCTCTCTTCTGCAGGGTAACCACAGAAGCACAAGTGGGTTGTGGAGGGAGGGAAGGAAATCCACTCCCCAAATCCCTTCCTTTGATTATCATCCAGAGAGTCAGGTATTTGTAGAGAAGCCATAGTGTGCCACATCCATTTTATTTCAGGACAGGGTGAGGTTGGGGTGTGGCCGGTGAACATCCTCATCCCAGCACAGCTTTGGGGCACAGGTTTGGCAGAAGCTGTGGCTCCTGAAGGAAGGGCCCTTTGGCCCTGCTGGGAAAGGGCCCGTCCGTCTCCTTGGCACCTTCTGTAGGCCGCAAGCGTGTGCTCAGAGAGCCACTGTCGGCACGGCGCAGGGTTACTCCCGGGGCCAGGTCAACCGTCTTCACCAGCAAGTTGGGTTTGACAAACACAAAGCTGGTGGGCTCGAGGGTCTTTCCTGGTGGGAGAGGAGAATGGGCTGCCTGCTCTGGGCAGGCCTTCCGCCTGGACTTCATGGGGTCATCCTCCAGCGCCTGAGCCCGGAGGCTGCTTTGATCTGTAGGGGCCCGTTTAACAGAGCCACTCGGGGGATGGCGCTGCTTGCAGCGGCCCGAGACCATCTTCAGCGTCTCCTGGCACCTCGATTCAACGTCGGGGTCCACCACTTCCACGGTGGGCTTGATCCACCGCTTAGGCAAGCGGTTCAGCTCCAGGTGAGGCACCAGCGTGACGTTGCCCATCTCATCATAGAAAACATCCCTGATGTTGGGGGGACGGCCCATCTGGATGCGGAGGAGGTTGCTGCAGGAGGAAGGCAGCAGTGGCTGCGCGCTGCCCAGCAGGGAGCTCACCTCAAGGTGGCCCTGGGACACCTTCGGCAGCCCCTTCTTTCCAGAGACAGTCTTCACGCCGGCATCCAATTTAACCGAGTGCTGGAGCGGCTGGCAGGACGGCCTGCTTTTGAAGGAGAGCCTAGGAGAGGCAGCCACGGGCGGGGACTCAGCCTGGCCCTTCCGCAGCCCCCTCCTCGTCTTGGGCTTGGAAGGCTTGGCTTCTGGCAGGGGCCGTTGCCAGGTCAGTTCCTCTCCACACTGGAGGGGCATCTCAGCCTGGATGGTTTCCTCTCCTGGCAGCTCCCAGAGGGCAGGCACTTCCTCCTCCGGCACTTTGACTGCAGGAACCTGGAGGAAAGGGATCAGCAAGGGAGTCCCGGTTGACCCGGTTCGGGTCCCTTCGCCGCTGCCGAGACAAAACCGGGGATTCCGCCCGACCCCCAAACTTCCCGGGTACTGGCCAGGCCGACCCGGTGTCGGAGCGCCCTTCGGCCCCGCTCTACCCGGCTGCACTGCGCCCTACCTCCCACTCCGGGCTGGGCACGGTCTGCAGCAGCGGCACGGAGCCCTGGGCCCAAGAGTCGGGGATGGAGGCGGCCGGCTCTTCGTCCTCCTGCCAGGCCGGGTCCGCAGGCACGTCGCTCTCGCCCCCGTCCCGCACCAGGAAGCGCCACTCTACGATCTGCAGCATCGCCTCCCGCGCCTGGGCGATCACGTAGGGCACGCACTGCGGGGGAGAGGGTGTCAGGGGGGGGGGGGTCAGCGAGGGGGGGCTCGGAAAGCGCCCCCTCCGCCCCCCCTCCCGCGCAGCAGAGAGGCACCTTCTCCCACCCCGAGCCCCCCCCCCCCTGTCCGGTGGGGCCGGTGCCGCGGCGGCCGGGCTGACCTGCCGGGCCAGGTAGACCTTGTAGCACTCGGCTAGCGCCTGGTCCAGCAACGCCGCCAGCACGTCGCCCGCCACGTCCTCCCCGTCCTCGAAGGCCAGCAGCGACAGCCATTCTCCCTCCGTCAGCCGCCCCGGCACGATCTCCACCTGCGGCACCGGCACCGTGGGCGGCCGGGACCGCTCCGCGCGCGCCTTGGCCTGAGCCACGCGGTCGCGGGACGCCATCCCGGAGACCCTGCCGCCATCCCCCACCCGCCGCCGCCGCCGCCGCCGCCGCTGCTTCCCGGGTGCCCCACCCGCGCGACGCCGTCGCCGGGCAACCGCCCCTCCCGCGCGCGTCTCCGGGCAACGGCCGCCCCGCCTCCTCCGCTTTTACGCGCCTGCGCCTGCGCGGACCCGGTGGCGGCGATGGCGATGTACCGGCGGGAGCGGTCCGTGCCGCTGCGCGAGAGCAGCCTGGCGCTCTACAACAACCTAGCCGTTCTGCCGCTGCCCGCCAAGCGGCTCAGCTACTTCGCCAGCGTGCACGGCGCCTCGGTCGGGCTGGTCAGCGCGGCGGCGGACGGGGCGGGCTGCGCGCACCGCCAGCTGCAGGCCCGCGAGGGCGGCCTCGGACCCCCCATCATCACGCAGGTCCGGAGGGGGCGGGAACTGGGGTCGAGGGGGGGAAGCGGCGGGCGCCCAACCCCCCCGCCAGAAACGCTGCCCTCTTGCAGGCGGCCTGGTGCGCGCTGCCCTCGCGGACGCTGCTGGTGCTGGCCTCGTGGAAGGGCATCCAGGTGAGCCCCGAGGAGTGCGGGGGGAGGGGCTGGGCGGGAGGGGGAGTGGAAACCTGCGCCCAACCGGCCTCTCCGCCTCTCCCGGCAGATGTACGAGCCCGACGGCTCCGCCATGGTCTACTGGCACGCGCTGGACGGCATGGAGGCCTCGGCAGGTACTCTCCCCCGGGGGCGTGAAGGGGGGGAACGGCAGGGCACGTCCCACACTGGCCATCCACGCACCTTCACGCCCCCTCCGCCTGGCTGCCCCAGAAGCGGCGCCTGGGTGGGGTCCTTCCGAATTCCCCCGTGGGGGGGGGAGGCTTCCTGGGCCCTGGAGCTGTCCGAAGTTGCCGGTGGGAGGGGGCGATTCCTCCCTGGGTGGTCATCTCTGTCTCCTGCCCCCCCCAGGAATGTTGCTGTTTGCCCGGGGCATTGCAGGGACCAGATTGCACTTCGTGTGTGTAGGTGAGTAAGACAGAGGGACATGCCTGGGAGTGGGAGCCACAGGTGGTCCTGGTTGTGCAAGTGCCAGAAAAGATGCACCTTGCATCTCATGGGGCTGAGTGGGGACCCTGGCTGATGCCAACTCCCCCCCCTCTGAAAGTATCACTTGGGGGGGGGGGCATTGTGGCTGGGGGGAGGGGCCCTCATTGGACAGCATGAGGCTGCTGATGCCTCCGCAGGCAACCCTGGTTCCCATCCCCCTTGCAGGGACATCCACCGGTTCGGTCCTCGTCTTTGATGTCCCCATCAAGGGCACCAACATCACACTGAGCGAAGTCCTCGAGCAGCACAGCAGCCCCATCACGGACATCGGCGCAGAACTCTGTGAGCAGCCGGTAAGGCCAGGCTGAGCCCCCCAGGCCCCCTCTGGGCTGCCTCCCCTGCGCCTGGGACTCTTTAAGCTGGAGGGGGCGCAGGGCTCAGGCCTTTGGCCCTCCTACGTGGCTGCCTGGGTCCCTCTGGTTGCCAGGCAGCTGTTCAGGCCGGCCTTCGAGAGGCCGCATGCCTAGGAACTGTAACGGCCATCCTGTCTATTATCCCCTGCTGCAGGAGGGAGCTGCGGATCTGGTGACGGCTGATGACGCTGGGGCATTGTGCGTTTGGGGCTCGGGAGAGACCTTCCGGCTGATCACCAAAATCCCAGCTTCTGAGTACGGGGCGGTGGGGGGAGAGGGGGGAACCCGAGGGAGATGGTGGGGGGCCAGATACAAGTTCTACGCAGCAACAAGGCCAGGTTGGCTGTGCGGAGCAGGGGGTGCCCTCTCCTCGTGGCAGAAGTGGCCCTGCTCCGGGCTGCAATGTCCTCCCTCTGAGCTCCAGCAGGGCCCGATTCCTCCCCTTCTTGCCCCAGCTGCACCTGCTCCTCCGTGAAGCTGTGGAACGGGGTCATCGCAGCCGGCTATGGGAACGGGCAGATTCGCCTGTACGAAGCGGCGCACGGGACCCTGAGAGCCCAAGTCAGCGCTCACGCCCGCTGGATCTATGCCCTGGACTTGGCCCCGCTCTCGGGGAAGGTGAGCCCGTCCTGATGGGGGAGGGGCGAGCCACAGTTTGGTAAGAGGCCTCCCTGGGGCTCTGGTCAGCTCCCCTGGTTCTCCACCCCAACCTTGTCAAGGCAGGACTCTGCCTGAGCTGCTGCCTGCTCATCCCCGGGCTCTCTGGCACAGGTGGCAGGCAGGTTCTGCGGAGCTGGTGGAGGTGCCGCCGCCCCCCCCCCCCCCCCCGCGGTGGGCAAATGGTTATTTATTATTTATTTATTGAATTTATATTGCTGCCTCTTTGCCCATGATGACTCGAGGCGGCTTATACAGTAGAATGTAAAACCATATTTTTTTAAAAAAATGAAAAATAAACAAAAAGAATAAATTAACGAAGTACAAAATCTGGGGAAAATAATAAATAAATAAATACTCCCCAACTCCCACCCACTCCACCCCAATGACAGCATATCAAACGAACCATTTGATGGGCTCCATCCCACTCTGGGCTCCCCAGGCCTGCTGGCAGAACCAGGTCTTCAGTGCCTTCCAGAAGAGTATTAGAGTAAGCGCTGTTCTAATCTCTGGAGGGATGATATTCCAGAGAGAGGGAGCCACCACAGAGAAGGCCCTTCTGCTGGGTCCCACCAAGGGTATCTCCCTCGGGAATGGGACCGGCAGAATTCCCTGCCTCTCCGCTCTGGTGGGTCAGGTGGATGTGACCAGCAAGAGACAGTTATCCCTCAGATCACCTCGTTCCAAGCCATGAAGGGCTTTAATAGGTGACAACCAGCATCTTGAATTGCACCCGGAAGCAAATCGGCAACCAATGCAGCTCCTGCAGGAGAGGCGACACACGTGCACACCGGGGTCTGCACAAAACCATGCGGGCTGCTGCATTTTGTTATGTGCAGGTCACCACAATCATAGCCTGCCTGGTGCGCTTGGCCCAGCCGGGAGCCCCTCAGACGCTCTCCTGGAAGGGCTGTCTCCTTTGCACCCAGGGCTGCAAAGCCAGAGATTCCCCCTCCCCGGTTGAAGGCCTTGCCTTCTTCTGTGTCTTTCTCCTGCCCAGCTGCTGTCTGCCGCCGAGGACTCCTTCGTGCGGGTCTGGGGGCTGAGCCACAATGCGGACACCGACAGCCTGGAGGTGAGCCCAAAGGCCATTCGGTTGAGGGGAGGGGGGGGGAAAACGCCTGTCTTTCAGAGCCTCCCTGCTTCACTCGCCAGGGAGTTCTTGCCCAGCTGGAACGGGCCCACCTTTGCCCCAAGCCTGGCCTAGATCGAATAAGCGTCAAGGTTTCTGGGCCTGGAGGAACGGTCACTCTGAGGAGACCTGGCAGTGATTCTACCTGGGAGCCCCGGGATAGATTCCCTCCAGTCAGGCCCTTTGGGGCTTTCCAGAGTGAGGGATCTCTCAGCGGGCAGGAATGCCTGAAAGAGACCCACCCGTTTCCTTGGCAGATCACGCATTGCCATACGGAGTGTGTGACCGACACCCAGATTTGTGGCGCCCGCTTCTGCAACCCGGAGGGCACTGCCTTCGCCGTCACGGGCTTCGAGCTGAATGAGATCATCCTGTACCATCAGGTGTAAACCCTTCGGGGAGCAGGTAGTTGCTGGAGGCAGAGGAAGGACTTCCCGTGGCGTGATGAAACCAACTTGGCCAGAGCAGGGCAGGACGGTTCTTGTCCTCCCCAAAAAACCTTGTCTGAAAATGTCCCTCCCCCCCCCAAAAAAAGACGCTTTATTCTTTAGTCCTGGTATCTCCGGTGCCAGGGGGTCTCCTTTGGGCCAATAGCTCCGGGTGCCCCCTCTGCCAGGGAGAACCCCGCCCGCAGTGGAGTTTTAAGCAGGGAAGCCCATCCTGCCCCTTGCTTGGCTGTCTTGCAGCCCCAGGGCCGAAGGGCAGCTTGGCTGAGCCCTTCCTTGGGGGAAATACCAGCTGCAACCCCAGAGCAACTTGGGGTGGCTTTGCAGAGTCCTCCTGCCCTGCCTGGGTTTGTTGAAAGTCCAAAGGCTCCGGCATAGTCCGGCTGCTGTTTTTAGCGTCTCAGCTCTAAATTGTCTATTTTCCTGATGAATAAAATACAGTTATATTTGGACAGAGAGTCTGATGCTGTTGCCTTTTTCTTGTGATTTCCCGCATGCAGCCGGAGGGCCTGCAGAGCCGATCACCTCCTGATCCTTCTAGGTTGCTGGCTAGGAAGGCGAGCCACCCCAAATCCACCCTCCTGCCCCCCCCTCCAGTTGTGGGGTGTGGCCCAAGGAGAGCAGCAGGAACACAGGGTGGCTCATTTGCCCCCCAGGCCTCTAAATTATAGAACCAAGCAGCACTGTCACCCCCTCACTACCCCCCCCCCACACCCAACGTGTCCTCCGCAGGTCAGGGAGGTGCCCTCTCCCCCCAGGACAGGTATTGGCAGACTCCAAGGTGCACAATACAAAAGGCTCTTTATTAAAGAATTCCAAACAGCCCAACAGCAAAATGTGTAAGAAACGGGGGGGTTGGGGTGGGGCTAGCCCAGCTCACAGTGGTTGTGCAGATGCACGCAGGCCACAGGGGGCCTGGGGGCATCAAAGCCCTTCGGTCCGGGGTGGGAAGGTCACACTGGCCCACCCCTCCAGGTCAGTTTGTGCTTGGCTGACATGTTGAGGAAAAAAAATCGGAACAGGTAGAAAAAAGTGAAAAAGGTTTAAAAACTGCAGCTCTGCAGGACAACCCCCACCCCTTTTGCTAAAGTTATTGGCAGCAATTTCCCTTAATGCACCAGGCAGGGGTGCGGGGGCAAGAGGGAAGAGCGGAGGCTCCCACCTCTTTGCCCCACCCCAAAGAAAGGCCTATTCTGTGGCAGAGGCTGCTTGGTACCCGAGGCGCAGCCCCAAAGCTTCATCACCCTGCCCCTCTCTCACGGACAAGGAGAGAGCTAGCACACACACACCCCTGCTCCAACTTAGGGGGGTCTGGCTCTTGCGCTCATGCACCCACCCAGCCTCCCCAAATCCCCCCACCGATCCCCTTCCACAGCACATAGTCACACCACAACACCCCCCTCCCTCTCTTTATCCTCCATCACCTGCACAGTCACTTCCCACCCTATCCCACCCAGAATACTGCCAAGGTCAGAGGTAGCAACCGATGCTGGGCCCCTGCGCCCCCCTCCCCCTAGGTAAAAAGGCATGGCAGCCGCGGCAAGAGGCACAGAGCTGGGGGCGGAGAGGCAGCTGGTAGAAAAGGCAGAGGCGCCTCTCCCCAGCAAAGGCACCAGCAGTAGGGCGGCCCCCTCCTTCCCTCCCTCCCTCACACACACACCCCGTCCCTGCTCAGGAGACGTGGCGGGGCTGGTGGGGGCGCCAGAAGCACCACTTGCTGCGCGGATGCTGCTTGCGGAGCGCTTCCTCCTCCTCCTGCGTCCGCTCCTTCTGCATGCGCAGGTAGCGGTCTTCCTCCTTCAGGTACCAGATGGGGGGCCAGCGGTGGCTCTCGAAGTAGGCCCTGTTCTCTGGGGAGAAGCCAGGCCCGGTAGGTGTCAGGTGCTGCTGCTGTGGGGAAGGGTGCGCCCTCATGCCACCCTTAAGGGAGCCCCCCACCTGCCCCAGTTCCTCTCTGGCATGCAGACCAGGATGGATATGGGCCGAGGGAGGCAGGAAGCGGGTGAAAGAAGGCGAGCTTACCGGGAGACAGGGCCTTCATCTCACGGGGGAACCGCCGGCAAACACTGTTGTAGTTGGTGCAGATGTAGTGAAGGCACCAGGCGGCCAGCTGGAGGGCGTTATGGAACTGCGGGGAAGCAGCATGGTTAGGCCACCCAAGCCATGCTGCCACCTCCCTCCCTCCCTGGGGAAATTCATAGCCGCCAGAGTCACCCGAGGGGGGGAGGGGATCAGGCCCACTTTTGGCCTAGTGGTAAAAGCATCAAGTTAGACACTGGGCGACGGTGAGTTCTAGGCCCGCCTTAGGCATGAAAGCTGGTTGGGGGACTTCGGCCCAGTCACTCGCTCTCTCGGCTCAGCCCACCTCACAGGGCTAAGAAAAAGAGGAAGAGGAAGGAGTATTGCGTTCGCCACCTTGAATTGCTTATAAAAGTAATAAAGATGGGATTTAAATAAATCTAAAACCTAAACTTGCAAGGAACCTCCCCTCAGGTTTCCTGCCAGGGCTAAGGCGGCAGTCGGTCCGGTGAGGTTGCACCATACCTGGGTCATTTCCAGGTAAAGGATCACCTGGGCATCGATTTCCACCTGCTGAAGGCTGGCACGCACCAGCTCGTCCACCGCGTACTGCTCTGAGAAAGGAGGGGAAGAAATGCCACTCAGGGCGCAGCCCCGTAGAACGGCTGCTCCCTGCCCCTGCTGCGCCACCCTCGGTACCCGGAAGGCCTGCCAGAGGGGAGCCCCGAAAGGACTCACCGGTCAGGGCTTGCAGGCGGGTCAGGCAGAGGCGGTTGGTCAGCTCCAGTAGCTCCATGGCGTCCAGGTCGGGGCTGGGGACAAAGAGCTCTGTGTACAGGAACTCCAGCACAGCCCGAAGACAGGCGCAGTTGGTGCCCGGCAGGGAGACCTGGGGACGGCAAGAGTGGGCGCTCAGGGAGGCCTCTGCAGGCCCTTCGCCTCCAGCAGCTGCTCCTGGCAGTTCGGGAGAAAACTGCCAGCTTCATGGTCCCCGACAAGCGAGAAAGGTGGGCGGGAGGCAGTGCTGAAGAGCAGGCTGGGGAGAAGGTTGGCCTTTGGGGGCAGATGTTTTTTTCCAGTGTTGGGGGGGAGGAATGGTGGGGCTGGCTGTCCCTCCCCTCAGAACCAGGGGCAGCACCAAGGCCCCTCCTGCTCCTCTGCCGGGACACTGGGCCTAGCCCAGGCAGCCTCCTCCAGGGGTGGGATTCTACCAGTTCGCACCTATTCGCTAGAACCGGTTGTTCTAAGCAGTTCGGAGAACCAGTTGTTAGAAGAAATTACTGGCCTAATCCTGTCAGGAAGGCAGGCAGGAAACATTCTGGTGTTGCTTACAGAAATTGCCTCTCCGTTAACCCTTATTACATTCTTGGCAGGACTAGACTTCCTGTCTCAGGAATTTCTCTGGAGTTTTTTTCCTCTCCTTTGCTGGTACTTTGCTTGTGTGGAGTGACCATTCAAAATTACAATGGCACTGAAAAAAATGACTTATGACCGTTTTTCACACTTACGACTGTTGCAGCATCCCCACAGTCATGAGAGGCCAGGCGAGGAGATGCATGCCTCAATGTGAGTGATGTTGAGTTGGCCATGCCCAGCCAATAATATGACCACTAAGCCACACCCACCAACTAAGCCACGCCCACAGAACCAGTTGTTAAAAAAATTGAATCCCACCTCTGGCCTCCTCTTCAACTGTCCCCAAGAAAGAGGGGGGTTGTCAGGCGCTGCGGTCTCCCAGGAGTTCCCAGGAGCCCCCTTATTCCTACCACATGGCTGGGGGTCTCTAGGGGCCAAGCTGGGGCTTCCACGCACCCAGGCAGGGAAGACACTCCTCCCAAAAGCCACCTTGGAGAGACCGTTGAGACACACCTGGGGAGCCCCTCGACGGAACACGCACAGCAGCTGAGGCTGCATCCCACAACTGGGAGTCCCTTGCACAAGCCTTCCCCCTTATAAGATGACAGCAGGGCTACCTGCCTCACCTCAGCAGCACAGCTCTCCCGGAAGGTGCCCCCAAACATGGCCACCATGAAGTCGCAGCCGGCGAGCAGAAGGGGCTTGTGCGCTGGCACTGAGCCATCATCCACCAGGAACACCACGTCTGCCGGGGGAGGGGGGTGGAGAAGAGAGGGGAAGTCAGTGCTAGGGAGGGGGCCGCCCGCGGGAGCTGCTCTCCATCCTCCCTCCCTCTCTGCTACCTGCGAACGAGCCTTTGCTCAGGCACTCCTTGATCCGGTTGGCCCGGCGCACGTGGAAGGCCTTGGTGATCTCGCGGTTCATGAAGCTCTCCTTGTTGAGGACGTTGGCCACCATCATGCGTAAGTCAAACACCTCCAGCAGCTCGGCCATGGCGGCCACCTGCATGAGGCTGGCCTGGGGTTGATCCAGCCGCCCGGTGTACAGGTACTCCAGCACCACCTTGAAAGGGCCCAGCTGCACTGGCTCCTCCAGGTACACAGCCGTCATCGACTTCTCCTGCTGCGTGACTGGATCCCGCACTCTCTCCTGCTGCACGTCAACAATGCCCCGGCCCCAGCCAGAGGCCGGGCGAGGCATCCGAGGGGCGCACAGTGGCTCGTCACTCTGAGAGGGACGCAGGGGCACGGCCTGCGTGGCTGTAGCCAGGCATCCCTGGTCCGCTGCATCCAAGCTCTTTGTCCTCCCGGCGGGCTCCTTCCCGCCGGCTGCTTCGTCCCCCAAGTCCAGCGCGAAGAGGTCGTAGAATCGGGAGCAGGCCGTGGCCAGGTAGACTCTATGCGCAAAGAGCTGGTGGCCTCCTGGCAGGCGGAAGACCACATCGGCACAAAGGGGTTTGTGGAAGAGTGCGCCGGGCCCGCGGCCTTCCCCAGCAGCTGGTTCAGGGATGTGGATAATGGGCGGGGGAGGCTTGGGGGGCAGGAAGGGAGCCTGCAGCAGTGGGCGCTGCGTCTTCTTCAGGTGGGATTTCCAGAACTGGAGGTGGCGGCGGGAAATGAGGGCGGCCCGAATGGCATTGTCGAAGACGTCCTTGATGCCAAATTGGGCCACGACGCTCGTCTCGTAGTATGGGATGCCCAGCTCCTTGGCGACCTCATGCCCGCACTCAGGGGGCAGGATGTCCGAAGGCTTAATGGGTCTGAAACGAAGCAGGAGGGAACGCCAATTAGCAAGGAACGCCCAGGAAGGCTCCCGTGAAGGGCAGACTAACCGAACTGGAACACAGAGCGGAGGGCATTCCCCCCCCCCCCCCGGGAACAGGCAGGAACCAATCTGGGATGGGTGGGGGGGGCTGACCACACCTGCCAGCTCCCCCCCCCCCCCGGCCCAGAATGAGTGGCCTCAGACAGCGGGGCGGGGCCCTACTTGGCCAAGGGACGACGCGCCCGGTTCACTGCCTCAAGGTCTGCATAGCGCAGGTCCAGCTGGCAGCCCACCAGCACGATGGGGGTACGTGGGCAGAAGTGCTTGATTTCTGGGTACCACATGGTCTTCACATGCCGCAGCGAGTTGGGGTTGGCCAAGGAGAAGCAGAGCACCACTACATCGGATCTGTCGAGAGAAACGGGACGGCATCAGGCGGACGACATTCCTCCCGCAGTGTGGCAGAGGCGTCCTCTGGGCCTAGCAGCCCTTGAGGAGCAGAGGCAGGGGGCACAAAGGGCCACCCTGAGCATGGGCAGGCCAAGGCCAGGATGGAGGGGCTCCTCTGGCCGGGCCCCAGAACCCTCTTCTTCTCTGAGCCCCACCTGTACAACCCCCTCCCACCCAGGGGTTACATAGACCAGGGGTCTCCAACTTTGGCTACTTTAAGCCTGGAGGACTTCAATTCCCAGAATTCCCCAGCCAGCTGGCTGGGGAATTCTGGGAGTTGAAGTCCTCCAGGCTTAAAGTTGCTAAGGTTGGAGACTCCTGGCATAGACCACTCGTGACTGCTCCCCCTCAAACCCTGGAGGGTGCAGGGATCCCTGCAGCTAAGTCCCTCCCGCACATCCAGGAGCAACCGAGACCCCCACCCTCACATACTGTCCCCCAGAAGGGCTTGGAGACCACCTAGGGCTGCTGCGGCCAGCAGGCTGTCTCCAGGCAGGCCAGAGGCTTCCAGGAAACCAGCTGGGCGAGGGTATACCTCTCCCCCCCCCCCAGGGCTGGGGTGCTGAAGGGACTGGACGGTCCCTCCGGGACAGCTGCCTCCCTCCCACCCAGGATGAGGAAGGTGGCAGCCAAAGCGGAGGGGGAAGGGGGAGAGCAGCGGACCTTTTCGGCGGGGGCTGCGAATGAGGACGCCCCGCCCCGCGCCCTCACCTGCCATAGGCAAAGCGCCGGTCCTTGTGGTGGTCCCCGAAGGTGTCCCAGAGGCGCAGGGAGATGCTGACCTCGTCCACCACGTCGCGGGAGCGCTCCAGCACCTGCGGAGCGGGGAGGCGTCAGGAGGTGGGGCGGGCCGGGGAAACCCCGCGCTCCCTCCGCCCCTCCGCCCGGGCTCACCTCTTGGCACACGCGGTACTGGTCGATGGCCCAGACGGTGGGCACGTGTGTAGCCAGCAGCTGGTACTGGGTGAGCGTGGCGTTGCAGGCCCGCGCGCAGATGAGCCGGGTCTTGCCCACCGCGTTGTCGCCCACCACCACGCATTTGATAGTCTCGACGTTGGGGCGCTCGTAGTCCAGGTCAATATCCATGGGGGCGCCGCCGTCGCTGCGGGGGAAGCCCGGGATCAGGGCGGGGAGGACGCGGCCAGGCGGCCGCCCCCCGCCCGGTACTCGCCGGGCCCGCCCTGCGAAGTGGCGCCTTCACGGACCCCGGGGGGCCGGCCGAGGCCCTTCCCCGCCCCGGGGGACGCCGGCGTCCCGGGCGCCGCATCCCATCGCCTCCCCGAGCCGCTCGGCCGGCAGCCGCCGCCACCGCCGCGCTCCCCGCGCCCGGTGCCCAGCCGCTGCCGCCGCGCCCATCCCCTCCGCCGCCGCCTCCCGTCCGGCTGCCCCGCGGCGCCGCCCCGCCAATCGGCGCCCGGCCGCGCCCCCTCCGCCCGAACAAAGGAGGCGGCTGGGGGCCCGCGCGTCGCAGCGCCACCGGCCCCGCCTCCGAACCGCCCCCCACGTGATGGGCCCCCGCGGGCGGGGCTGGGCGGGGCCGCGGAAACAGTCCGGCCGGAGGGTCCGGGCGGCGGCGCTTACCTCGCCCGGGGTCAGATCGCTTGGCAGGCGCGCCGCGAGAGAAGGGCGGGTGCGTGGGACGGAGGGCGCTCTGCACATGGTCTTGAGCGCGCCGGCCGTCCGCAGCTCTTCCCCTCCAAAGCCCGGTCGGCGGAGAGCGCCCAGGCGGCCCCGCGGGCTCATTCCACTTGGCCTCCGCTGCAACGGAGAGGAAAGCGCCGCCTTCAGGGCACCGCCGAGCCTCCCCGCCCACCCAGCGGGGCCGGAGCCTCGGAGGGCGGCTCAACCCCCGCGGAGCCCCGCGTCCCCGATGGAGCCGTCCGCCCCGCGCCCCTTCACCTTCGCTGCGGCCCCGTCCGGCCCCGCCGCCCAGGCTCTGCGTACGGGGACCAGGCGCCTCCGGCTCGCTGGCTTCGACGCGGCCCCTCGGCTTCCACTTCGCGGCGCTCCTGATGTCTCGGGGCGGAGGCAGCGCTGCGGCCGACCCCTCCAGGCGGGCCTTCCGACGGGCGGGGCGCAGAGTTGGCCCCGGTCACGCTCCGGCTGCCCCGGAGCGGCCAGGCCGACGGGCGGGGCGCGGATATGGGGCTTTTCCCCGGCGAGAAGCCGGGAGGAACGGCGCTAATTTCGCGTCCCCTTCTCTGGATCGGAGAGGAGGCGCAGCCGCGCAACCCGCCGAGTAGTTCAGCTTCCTTCCCTGGTGCCGCTTAATGAGCTCTGCGGCTCTGGCTTTGACCGCCGCCGCGGAGTCGAGCGCTCTTGGAGCGGCAGCGGGGTGGGAGGGTTGGGGGCTCGGCCGTAGAGCCCGCGGCCGCCCGGCGCCTCCGTGAATCGGACTGAGTTGCCAGCTGGCTATCCGATGCGAGATCCGGCTACTGGGCTCGATGGGCGAGCAGCGACCCGGAGGGCAGGTGGCCAATGGCAGCATTGGTGTTTCTGAGTTTCCCCGTGTTGGGAAAACAAAACCTGAAAAGCACCCACCTCTCTCTCTCTCACTCTCTCCCCCCCCCTCCCGGTGTGTGTGTGTGTGTTTGGGACGCCCAAAGCGCCCAGGTGGCCTTCTCAGATTAAGAGCAAAGGATTGCTCGGAATCCCTCTCCACAAACGTCCCATATTGCTTTTCAACCTCAAAGCCGAAACAGCTGGGCCCCCAAATGGATCCCAGCAGGGGTGGCCTGGAGGGGGGAGGGGAGGTGCCCCCAGGGCCAGGTTTCTTTCCAGTCCTTCCACAGTTCTGCCAGGAGGCCTCTCTCGCAGCCTCTCCAAGGGCCCTTCCCTGGGGCTGAAGGGGTCTCCAAGCCCAAGGCCCCTGGCTAGCCAGGAAGGTCCCCTGAGGTCACAGGGAGCAGCCAGGGCTGAGGAGCCCCTCCCCCACCTTACCTTCTGGCTTGCTTTGGTTCCAGGTAGACTGCCCCTCCCCCGCCCACCCAACTGGATTTCTGTCAACCGGTTTTGGGTTTCCTCTGTTTGCATTGAAAACCACTTGCCTTCTCCACCCCACCCAGCCCAAGGGATCTCTCCTTTGCTCAAGGTGAGCATTCCTGGCCCACCTGGGAGCGTTGGATGCCCTTCCATCCTTTGGAAGTCTTATTTATTTATTTATTTATTCATTCATTCATTCATTCATTTATTAAACTTATATACTGCCCTATTTCCCTAATAGGACTCAGGGCGTGGTACAGCCACATTAAAATACGAAAAACAGTGCAAAATTAAAAGCTATTAAAAGACCAAATATAAAAGGCTGAGAGCTAAAAAAGAGGGCTAAAAACTAAAAACCAGACAAACCCTAATTAAAAATCCCCTAAAAGCCCTAGGCCAGACCGACTTGATGAAATAAATAAGTTTTCAATGCGCGCTTCACTTGGTTCATACCATGGCATTGGGAGATTCTGCAGGGCGGCCTTTCCCTTCTATCTATTTTCTTGTCTCCTCCTCCTCCTTTATGCGTGGGGGCGATGGTGTTGCCCCAGCATTGATCCCGAGATGGAGAAGCAGGTAAAAGTGCATGGTGAAGAGAAGCCCTGTGGCCTGAAGGGAGCAGCTGACCCCTCCTTGGCTTACTACCGAGGATGCCTTCTTTTCGTGGCAGCCCCCCCCCCCCCCCGCCCCCTTGTTCTCTGGGAGGGCGGGGTGAGCATTTGGAGTAGGATCTCTCCACAAAGTTGAGAAAGAAAAGAAACCCAGTGAAGTTTTGTAAAAAAAAAATCTTATATGTACAAAGGAGGGGCACCAAGATTTGTCCGTGCTTAGGGCACCAGTGAGACTTAACCTGCCACTGGGTGGGATATTTGGAGGCTCTGCGTCCCATCTGCCACTTTCCTTACCCAGCAGCCGGGCAGGATCTCCAGCTGACAGATCTCTTGGTGCTGGGGGGGGGGGGGATGGCGGGGGGGAGTGTTCTCCTGAGCTTCAGCCTGGTAGCAGGAAGGTTGGAGAGCATTTGTCAAAAGCAGTTGGGTCCAAGGATGGCCTGGAGAGAAGGGGGCACAACCCCATCTCTTTCAAGGCAGCAGCTAACCCCCCCACCCTCAGAGACAGTGGTCACCAACCGATGGGCCAGGGACCACTGGTGGTCCACAAGAAAATTTTGGTAGTCCACAGAGAAATGTCCCCCTAAAAACACTCCCCCCAAAGCAATTAATCCAGGCTGTGTGGGAACACAAAGCTGTGCCTCTCACAAGGCCCGCCCATCTGCTGGCCCCTCCCTTTGGCCAAGCACAAACCTTACCTTAAGTAGACCCAACAAGCTGGAACTGGAAGATAAGACCAACGGCAGGGGAGGGAAATCTGCCCCCGGTATGGCTTGCTGGCATTGCTGGGAAAGTCGGTCCCATATTCCAGAGCTGCAGTAGTCACAGGACTGGCCCTTTGGTCATCCCGGAGCAGCTCCTCCAGTCCATGGCAGGCCGGTGCACCCAGGTGGAGGAGCAGCTGCTCCGGGACATCCAAAGGCCAATCCTGTGACTCCTGCAGCTCTGGAATATGGGACCAACTTTCCCACCGACGTCAGCAAAAGCCACCGTCACTCAAAATTCATATTAGTGGTCCGTGGGATTTAAAATTATGAGTTTGGGGGTCCCTGAGGTCCAAAAGGTTGGCGACCCCTGCTCAGAGAGACTGACACCAGGGCACGGGCCCAACCATGGCCACCTCTCTTGACACAATCCAGGAGGGCCCCTCCACCCAGTAAACTGGTGGCTGAACTGATGGAGGGAGACCCCTGCCCTTGGCTCAGATTCACCCTGGATCCACTCCTGGACTGACCCGTCGGTCCTGGTCCAAGTAAGCAACTTGATCCATCAGAGAGCCCGAGTAATCCTCGCGGCAGTTCAAGAGCCATTCTGAGGGGCCCGCCCTGCCTGCTAGGGATGGGTTTCCCCTAAACCAAGGGTCTTCAAACTTGGCAAGTTTAACACTTGTGAAATTCAACTCCCAGAATTCCTGAGCTAACTGGAGTGATTGGAGGAGGAATTCTGGGAGTTGGTCTACAGGTTTTAAAGCTCTCAAGTTTGAAGACCCCCGATCTATCATCTGTCTATCTGTGTGTCATCTCCCCATCCATGCTCTATCACAAGGATCTTCAAACTTGGCAACTTTTAAGACTTGTGGACTTCAACTCCCAGAATTCCTGAGCTAACGTGACCGGAGGAGGAATTCTGGGAATTGAAGTCCACAAGTCTTAAAGCTGTCAAGTTTGAAGATTCTTGCCCTAAACAGCTGCTGGCAGATATCAACAAATGCAAAGTGGGGGAAGAAATAAGTATGCTCTGCCACCCTCCTTGCCACCAGGCTGGGCTTTGAATCTTCCTCCAGTGGCATCCGGGGTCTCTGGTGGACCACCCTCCTCTTCCGGAGCCCATCAGTAAGCCAAGATGTATCCTGGATCGGCAGATAAGAGAGGCTGTGTAGGAGTCCAAGATCCCAGCCCCCCCCCCCCATTCCAGCAAGCCCCCAAACTCCCCCTGGAACCCTACTGGGTCCCTCAAGTGCTCAGGGGCCCATCGAAGGGACCTGGAGCAGGGGAGAGGAAAGCCGAGAGTTGCTCTGTCCAGGGCAACAGGATGAGGTTAATGGCCTCGGCTGCCAGATAATATCTCCACCCCCATGAGGCCTAGTGTGCGTGTCCCTCTTTCAATAAGCGGGAAGGTGTCCTCAATTGCCCTGAAGGCCATTAACTCCTGAGAGCCCCAGATTCAGCCTCTTGATTTTATTTTACTTCATTCTGCAGAATAAAAGTTGATAAGCAAACTTAAGTTCGCCTGTAGCAATGGCTTCATTTCTCGTGTCTGCACTGGGGCTTGTAGAATATACAGAATAAGAATCGGGAGGGACTGTAGAGGTTTCTAGTCCAGCTCAAGCAGGAGACCCTATACAATTTGAGACAAATGGCTGTCCAGTCTCTTCTTAAAAACCTCCAGTGTTGAAGCACCCTCAACTTCTGGTGGCAAAGCTGTTCCACTGGTTAATTGTCCTCACTGTTAGGAAGTTTCTTCTTAGTTCCAGGTTGCTTCTCTCCTGGGTTAGTTTCCATCCATTGTTTCTTGTCCTGCCCTCTGGTGGTTTGGAAAATAAGTTGACCCCCCTCTTCTTTATGGCAGCCCCTCAAATGTTAGAAGACGGCTACCATGTCCCCCCCCCCAATCCTTTTCATTAAAGTAGCCGTGCCCGATTCCTGCAACCGTTCTTCATATGGTTTAACCACCAGTCCTGCAATCATCTTAGCTGTTCTTCTCTGCGTTCTCTTCGGACTCTAATCTCTCTCTCTACAGAGAAGAGTTGTAATAAAGCAACTTATCCTAAGCCCTGTCGCCATTTGTGTTTCTCCGCAAGGCACTTGGGCCCAGACAAGTGTTATTCCCACACCACATCCTTTTGCCATCGTCCCCAGTCTGTGGGTGAAGCTGCCTCAGATTTATTTTATTTATTTATTTATTTAAATTTATATACCGCCCCCCTCTCTCAAAGGGTCTCGGGGCGGTGAACAGCCAAGATAAAATACACATATAAAAATACATATACAATATTTAAAAATTAAAAGAATTAAATACATTGGCCCTTTCAAAAGATTAAAAATAAGGGAATTAAGAAAGTTAAAACCAGATTAAAAGGTTTAAAAACCCCTAGGCCAGACCGACTTGCTGAAATAAATGAGTTTTCAAGGCACGGCGGAAGGTCAGGAGATCAGGGATGGTCCTCATCTCCGGGGGTAATTCGTTCCAGAGAGAGGG
This sequence comes from Bungarus multicinctus, assembly GCA_023653725.1. Classification (NCBI taxonomy): domain Eukaryota; kingdom Metazoa; phylum Chordata; class Lepidosauria; order Squamata; family Elapidae; genus Bungarus; species Bungarus multicinctus. The sequence continues at coordinate 7,540,141 of CM042849.1, forward strand.
TGCCCCCAATGAGAAGGCCCGCATCCTCGGGGTCGCCAGCCGTCCAGCCGGCGGCACCCCGAGGAGGCCAACTCTATGGAGGCGTATTGGTCAGTGGGAGGCCGATAATGGCAGGAGGCGGATTGACAGGATCTGTGCCCGTTCTGGCTTGTGGCTGCCTTTACCCTCCTGCAGGGCAGCCATGTTCCTTCCAAGAGCTGCTGCCCTCCTTTGAGTTTGGATGCATTTGTTCCTGACACCTGGGTATTTTCTGCAGAAAAGAGCTGGCATCGGTGCTCTTCCATTGTGACAATATTCTGAAACGGGCAGCTGTGTTTTCCTGGTCAGAAAAGGAGGAGGGAAGTTGGGTTGCTTTTGCCCCTGGATTTGTGGCTTTCGGTGCCCACTCTGGTCAGAGATGGAGCTACCCGGTTGGTTTCTGTTTGTAGAATTCAGCTGGTTGCATATGGCCAGGACAAGTTCTTGGGTGCTTCTCTCTCCCTTAATTTTAACTTCGGTGATGCCAAGCCAAGTGGGCATCCCACCCAGGGGAGGGAGGAGGAGAAGGAGGGGCAGCCAGACCAGCCTAGAGGTGGCCAGGCTGTGTCTTGACCAGTGGTGGTATTCAAATTTTTTTACTACCAGTTCTGTGGGTGTGGCATGATGGGCATGGCTTGGTGGGCATGACAGGTGTTCTGTCTCTAGCACAAAGGTATTTATAGCTGTGCAGATACAGACTGATAACTCAACAAAGCTTCCATAACAAAGTTCATTTATTGGTACATCAGGTATCCTCATAACTCACATTTGTGATGAAGTTCTTCTTTTAATGACCAATCCTTTATATATCTGCCTTGTACGTGGAAGATGGTTATCTCCTAACCCGTCTCGTAGCAATAGAAGGAAAAGATGTTATCAGTCCATGAGTGCAGGCAAGAATGGAGGGCAACCTCCTTCAACCCTTTGAGGGTCAATTTAGTGGCCAATCAGGATTACAGATATGGTCACATGACATGAATTACATTTTCCCAGGATACCTTTAACTACATTTCCCATGATGCATTCCCTTAAGGGGACAGCTCACAATTCCTAAGTAACTAACCCATTCCCATAGACTAGCTGGGACAGCACAGCTGGGGAAGGATATACTGCAAAATCTCCATTCCCACCTCACTCCAGGGAAAGGTTACTGTAAAATCCCCATTCTCCCCACCCACCACCCCACTAACCTGCTTTCCAGCTTCGTTCTCCTGTGCAGGGCAACCAAAGGAGACCCAGTCGATCAGCTGGGACTCAGGAGGCAGAGAAGAGATGTGAGCAGGACCAGTCAGAGGTGGGATTTGCCGGTTCTCAAATTTTGAGTAGTTTGGAGAACCAGCAAAAAAAACTACTCAAAATTTCCACTACCGGTTCTCCAGAACCTGCCAGAACTGGCTGAATACCATTTCTGGTCTTGACACCTGACTCTCCACTGTGGGGTCTGGATGGTTGGAGGGGACAAGTGGCAGGTCAGTAAAGCCAGAGGAGCACCCCAATGGCTCTCTAGAGCAGTGTTTTTCAACCTTGATGGTTTGAAGATTTGTGGACTTCAACTCCCAGAATTCCTCAGCCAGCTGGCTGAGGAATTCTGGAAGTTGAAGTCCACACATCTTCAAAGTACCAAGGTTGAAAAACACTGCTCTAGAGAGACTGGCATACTCAGCTTGGCAGTGACCTGGACTAGCTACAGGCAGAGAAGCTGGGAAAGGTTGGTTTTGTGCTGACAAGGGCAGATGAAGAGTGGGTTGGTGGAGAAGGCCTGGCTAATGTGCTGCCAATGGGGAGGGCGATCCAGCCAGCCATGTGGGGCAGGGAGGGACAACGCTTATCCTCTGTCCATGGTGCCAGGTGGAGTGCAGTCCTCAGGCCTTCCTCCACTTGCAGCCCTCTGAAGTGTAAGGCTGGCTCTCCCTCTTGGCAGGTTTTGCTATGAATCCAGCCTGGCACTCTTCACCGCTCCTTTGGGATCCAAATTTGGCTGTCCTGATCCTGTTCTGCAGTGGGTCTGCCCAAATAATGCCCGGCTGGCGATTTCCATCCTGCTCATCAAGTCTTCAGTGGGCTTCTTATAAGTACGTGTTTTTCTTCTGAAAAAGAGCGCAATCTGCACGGCTGGAAGATGGATTTCAGCTGGGGAAGCAAATCCAGTCCTGCCAGCTGCGTCAACACCAGGGGAGGGGGCGGGGGGGGCATGGCAGGTTTCCCTCTGCTTCTGCTGAATGGGGATTTTGTGTGGCCTTGCTTTTTAATTTTTTTTTTAAATTATTCCTGTGAACATATTTATTTACTGAAACTTCATGATGTAGTAGAAGAGGGCTAGATATGAACTCCAGCAGAAGACTAAACAGCAATAGCACTTAGACTTATACACAGCTTTATAGTTACAGCCCTCTCTAAGCAATTTACAGAGTCAGCCTCTGGCCCCCAACAATTTGGATCCTCATTTTACCCACCTCAAAAGGATGGAAGGCTGAGTCAACCTGGAGCCTGGTGAGATTCGAACTGCCAAATTGCAGGCAGCCGGCTGCAGCAGAAGTAGCTTGCAGTACTGCACTCTAACCACTGCCCCGGCGTGACTCTTAGAAAGCTACTTTTATTTAAGGTCATTTATAATAATCTTGCAAGGCTGATTGTGTGAGCCATCAAGAACGTCATCACGGACACTGAAACAGGCTGCCTGCCCACCGGACTCTGGGACTGTGCCCTCTGGAATACTCTGCCACCGGAACTTCGTACCGGCACGGACCTGAGGGCCTTCAGGCGCGCGTTAAAGACTTGGCTCTTTGAGCAGGCCGGCCTGGGCTGAGATAATGATTTTAAATTTGATCTCCATTTTTAACTTTAAATTGGGTTTTAAGGGTGGGGGGGGGGTTTCCTAATTTTAGTCTGCAGCTGATTCAAATATTTAATTACTTTTTAACTTTTGTATTTGTGGGGTTTTTAGACGAGCTGTTCACCGCCCTGAGTCCCTTGGGAGAAGGGCGGTATATAAATGTAATTAATAAATAAATAAATAAAATAAATAACCCAGAACTATTTTGCCTCTGGCGATAAAATGTTGGTGCAACGCCTTGGCACAGCCTCTTCGATGGCTCCTAAGTACATCAACGCCTTCTTGGTCTGGCTTGGTCTCACTCTCACTCCCTGGAGCAGCTCCTTCATAGATGACATTTTCATCAGCCGTCACGCAGTGGTGGGATTCAAATTTTTTTACTACCGGTTCTGTGGGCATGGCTTGGTGGGCATGGCAGGGGAAGGATACTGTAAAATCTCCATGTTAACCTGGGGGAAGGTTATTGCGAAATCCCCATTCCCTCCCTCCCTACCCACCTAACCTGCTTTCCAGCTCCCTTCTCCTGTGCAGGGCAACAAAAGAAGACCCAGCCGATCAGCTTGGACTTGGGAGGCAGAGAATAGATGGGGTTGGCAGGGCCAGTCAGAGGTGGGATTTGCTGGTTCTCAAAATTTTGAAGTACTCAAAATGTCCACTACCGGTTGTCCAGAACTGGTCAGAACCTGCTGAATACCACCTCTTCAGCCGTGGACTCCTGGGAAACGAATGTCTTATCAAAATAATGCCGTCACCAGTTTCCACCAGCCCCAGCCCCAATCTGCTTCCATCTGGGCCTGGCTTTCTCAACTTTGGCAACTCCCAAGACATGTGGGACCTGGCTGAGGAATTCTGGGAGTTGAAGGCTGTGTGTCTTGAAGTTGCCAAGGCCGAGAAACGGGTCTATAGGCCTATCTACTTCCTTCATATCACTGTAAACCTATTTTTGAGGAACAGCTCAACACCATATTGTGTAGAAAACCCCAGAGGTTGCCCGGCATGCCACAACTCCAACTGCATTGGTTCTGACAGAGATGCAAAGCTGCTGGAATGAAACCAGGCAGACTGACTGCCCACCACCGACAGACGAATCAATAGAGCCGGATCGATTCCCAGGGAGGACATATTAAAAGACAGACCATAGAAGCAAAAACAGAACATCACCCACAGCTCACAATTCACATGCCTTTTGAATGACTCCTGGATAATGAGGCGACATTTGCTCTGGCCCTGGGCGCATTCAGGCAACCACCCAATATGCAGGGGCTTCTCCTAAGCATCAGGGAACAAGAAGAAAGGCTAATGGGGGGAAGCCAGACTCCCCAGGATCCAAAAGGAGCACAAAAGGACATTGGAGCTTTTGGTTTTCCCTGGAGAGTCCCTGGCCAGCCTCAGAATGACTCTTTCGGAAGAACTCGGCTACCCAGCAAAAAGTTGCTGCCTTCGCCATCTCAGGAGGAGTGTGTTGTGGTTCGCTGGCAGCCTGTGCAGACGGCAGTGGAATTGGACAGTGGGGAAAAACAGGGATCAATCTGGGAGTCTGGAGGGGATTCAGATGGTCCTGCGTCCAATGCAGAGATGGGTCCATCTGGGAGTGGGGTGCTGACTCCGGAGCCTTCAGAGTCTGGCAGCAGCGAGGCCGAGGAATAAGGGGAGCCTGTTCCCAGTGCGCAGAGCTGCTAGAAGGCAAGAGCAGCTGAAGCAGAAGGGACGACTCGAGAATAAGGCTGGGAGGTAATTGCCCTTCCCGTAAGGTATAAGGGAGGTATAAAGGACAGGCCAAGGTGATGAAACCTTTGCAGGAAGCAAAGTTGTTCATTCAATTTGGATTCATTCTTGAAGCTCTTTGTACTTTGGTTGGTTTTTTCCCTAGTTCATTTGACACTTCTGTTATTGGCAGCACTTCACAGGGTAGAAAGGTGGGTGCTTATCTCGAGGGACTGTTTTGAGATTCATTACCGCCTGGGAATGAAAACAATTCCCAGCGTTACAATAAAACAAGTGTGTGCGAAATTACGGTCTCGGAAGCCTTGGTCAGAACAGACTGAATCAGCCCGAGGTTTCTCCTGCCTTCCCCTGGCTCTGGCTTAGCATCTCTGCTCTTGCCCTCTCCTGCTGAGCTTCTCCAGAGACAGCAAGGAGGGGTAAGCTGTCCATCCATCCCATTTTTGGCCACCAGGCTAGTGACAAGCCCATAAGTGTACCAGGCTGAAGGGGGAGGGGGTGTCTTCCGTTTCTGAGTGGATTCCCATGAGTGTCTCAACGGTGCTTTTCCCAAAAGACCACTGGCGTTTCTTGGCTTTGTGTTTTTTTTTCTCCTTGAAAACATTTTGTTTCTCACCCCAGAACTTGAAGTTTTAAAAGGGAAAAAAAAAAAAGAGCAATGCCCCAAAGCATTGGCTGGGGTGACACACGCGGTATGGCGGAGGCACAAAGCGAGGCTTGCAAATTCCACAGAAATGATTCACGCATCAGAAATGCTGCATTGGGCAGAGTTTGCGCAAGCCTGACATGGAAGGGGTGTGTGTATAGAGCAGTGATGGCAAACCTTTTTGTGGTGGTGTGCCAAAAGCTCGCGCGCGCCGGCACCCACAATGCAATGCGCCCCTCCCCGGTGCATGTGCGTGCAACACCCCCGTCCCACCCCTTTACCTGCACTGTGCATGCATGCGCCTCCCGGCTGATTTTTGGCCTGTTTGTGGCCATTTTCACCCTCCCGGAGCCGCGAGGGAAGCCTCTGCAGCCTCGGGAGGCTGAAAACGGGCCCGTTTAGGCACTTCTGGTATTTCCAGAAGGCCCATTTTTCAGCCTCCTGAGGCTGCAGAGGCTTCCTTCGCGCCTCCGGGAGGGCGAAAACAGCCTCAAATGGGCCGAAAATCAGCTGGGAGGCACACGCATGCACAGTGCACATAAGTTTGGCTGGGGCTCACGTGCCCGCACAAAATGGCTCTGCGTGCCACCTGTGGCACGCATGCCATAGGTTCGCCATCACGGGTATAGAGTATGGCCTTATTATGCAACGTTGTGCACTATGCTCTTGCTGTCTTACGTCTCGCATGTGTGACATACCTAAGGCCATCCTGAGTTGCTGTTTGCAGGTTGGGCAGCTGTACTGTATAGAAAGGTAAATAAATAAGAGCCATCTGCCAATCTTTTACGCTTTGGCACAGCTTCACCCAGGGAGTGAGAAAATGGCTTTGCTCTCATGGCCTTCTGCAGCTTTGGTGGAGCCGGAGCCCCAGCTGGTTTCTAATGTTCATCCTTCCCCACTCCACGAAGTCTCCCGCGTGCTCTCCTGCCCAAGGTGGGCTCTCCCTCCTCAACCTCTGCAGGTGTTGGTACAACTGCCATCACTGGTGACCAGAGCAGCTCTCGCAGTAGAAAAGTCAGCGAGGACAGGATCCTTCTCTGGGGCCCCCAAAGCCATCTGCACGGTCCTTCTTTCTTGGACAATGTGAGGGAAAGGCCAGGAGATGCCAGGCCAGTCATTTGGGGAGTGTGGGGGGCGGAGGGGCTGCTTCAACTACTCAGTGCCCTCCATGGGCTTCCAAAGAGGCTGGCTGGACTCCCACAGCTTCCCATTAACTCAGATCTGAAGCAGCGGCTACCACAGGCCGTGGGTCCTTGCCTGCCCCTTCAGCAAGGGCACCTCCTGGGCAGGCAGCCGCAGGGCAGGGAGGGTGGCAGCTGGCCTTCTCTCTCTTGTCCTTGGCAGATGGGCCAAGCTCACAGAAGAGAAGTAGAGAAAAGGGAAGAAGATAGAAAAATGCTTTTTAATTTTCACTACCTATCGTAAGGATTTTCAAATTTGACAAGTTTCAGACTTGTGGACTTCAACTCCCAGAATTCCCGAGCTAACATGACTGGAAGAGGAATTCTGGGAGTTGAAGTCCACAAGTCTTAAAGATGCCAAGTTTGGGGACCCCCTCGTTTCCCAGCCTCCCGCCAGCAACCTCGGGAAAGGGCCCGGGGGTTTCCGCCTCCAGCAGCACGGAAGCGCGGCGTTCGGTATCCTCGTCGTTGCCTTCCGGGCCAGGCTGAGGAGCCCGGGGCGAAGAGAAGCAGGGCTGACCCCCGCTTGGGCTCCCCAGGAGGCTTGCCTGCCCTTCCGACCGCTGCGGGAGGCAGCCCCGGCCGCCAGCAATTCCCGCCCGAGGAGCCTCCCTGCCGTCTCATGTCTGCAGGGAGGTTTCCTGAGCCCGGAATCAGCTGCGCTCGCGGCCCGCGCGTGGCTTCTGTCGGGCGAGGCAGCGCCCGGAACGCCTTTTCCCTGCGGCTCCCTCTTCTCCCGCTGCCAATGGGCCAAACGGCAGCTGCAAGGGACTCGCTCTTCCTTCTTGCCCCTAGGGGGCGCTCCCAACCTAAGCAAAGAAAGGAAGAGGCACCACAGCTGCACCCCCTCCCCCGGCCTCTTTTACCGCAGGGGTCTCCAAACTTAGCAACTTTAAGGCTGAGGAATTCTGGGAGTTGAAGTCCCTAAGACTTAAAGTTGTCAAGCTTGGGGACCCTTGTTTTAATGCAGGGGTCTCCAACCTTGGCCACTTTAAGACTTGGGGACTTCAACTCCCAGAATTCGTCAGCCAGCAAAGCTTCCGAAAGAATTCTGGGAGTTGAAGTCCACCAGTCTTAAAAGTGGCCAAGCTTGGAAACCCCTGTTTTAGTGGACTCTGCAGCCAATGGCCTGAGCCAGCTGACCCCCAGCACCGAGGGAGGCGGAGCCTGGATTTGGCAGGCAGAGGTGTGACATGCTGGGAAGGGCTAGCAGCGGGAGTGGCCTTCTGGAGACGGGGGAGGGGTCTCTCTTGTCCTCAAGAGGGAAGTGCAGTAGAGGATCGAGGGAGGGGTCGAAGGAGTCCCAAGCAAAAGGACAATGGCTAAAAAAGGCATGGCAGGGGAGGGCGGGGGCTTTGCTGGCTCTCCTAAGTGGCCCTGTCAATCATCGGGAGGGATCTGCCCTGCCTCCCTCAGGGTCCAGCCAGGAGGCAAACAAGGCGGGTGGGGGAGGGAGATGAGGCTTCAGCAGAGCTTCTCAAGAGGAAGAGGTAGAAAGGCGGAGCTGCATTCGGCACTGCACACCTGCTCCGAGGTCAAGTGAAGGAAGTGCCCAGGATCTGGGTTCAAATGTTGTTCCAAGATACAAGGGTCTTCAAACTTGGCAAGTTTAAGGCTTGTGGACTTCAACTCCCAGAATTCCTGAGCTAACATGAGTAGAGGAGGAATTCTGGGAGTTGAAGTCCATAAGCCTTAAAGCTGCCAAGTTTGAAGACCCCTGATCTATCATCTATACTTGTCTGTCTGTCTATCTGTTGTCTCTCCATCCCTATCCACCTATCCATCTATCCATCCATCATTTATTTTTATTTATTTGATTTGTCAATGCTTACAAGATAATAGGTATAAGTATATACATAGTTATGAATACATGAAATGGGTACATATAAGAAAAATAAAAGAAACAATAGGACAGGGACGGTAGGCATGTTGGTGCGCTTATGCATGCCCCCTCATCTATCACAAGGGTCTTCAAACTTGGCAAGTTTAAGACTTGTGGACTTCAACTCCCAGAATTCTTGAGCTAACATGACTGGAGGAGGAATTCTGGGAGTTGAAGTCCACAAGTCTTAAAGCTGTCAAGTTTGAAGAGCCCTGTTCAAGAACAACAATACGGTTTGCTGGTCTCCCTTATCAGCTGTCTAGCCAAGGATAAGCTATAGGCGAGGCCAAGAAGGACAAACACAGGCTGGAAATAAGCCAAGCCTTTGGTTGGACAGAGGGTCAGATGACAAAGAAAACACACTTGCTAAGGGTTTGGGTGGGGGGCCTTGTTGTCTCGAGGGAGGAGAGGGCCTCCCCTGGGCTATCAGGAAGAGTCCTGGGGAGCAACAACATCCCAGCTGAGGCTTCCTTGGGGCCAAGCCAGGCATTGACCTGGAAGGAGCTCAGAGCAGAGGTCCCCAAACTTGGCAACTTTAAGACTTGTGGACTTCAACTCCCAGAATTCTCCAGCCAGCTATGCTATGCTATGCTAGCTGGAAAATTCTGGGAGTTGAAGTCCACAAGTCTTAAAGTTGCCAAGTTTGGGGACCTCTGGAGGCTTCTAAAAAACCAGACAGTGGCTGCTAGGCCAGCTTGGGACTGGGAGGAAGAAATCTTATTAGGCTAATTTATGTCTTTTTTGAGTGGCTCACTTCCCTACTAGGAAGAGGGAGAACTGAATGCAGTAGTACTGCAGGCTCCTTCTGCTGACTGCCGGCAGGTGGGGGTGAGCTTCTGCTTCCGAGGTGAGTTTCTGCTTCTGAGTTTCTACTCTTTTTAGAGGAAATATTCTGCCTTTTTAATATTTCCTAGGATATTTCAATTTTCTAGGAGAGGGGTGGATGCCAACTTCCTACAGCCTCATAACTGGAATGGTTCTAGCTCAGCCACAAAATCTACCAAGTCTAGTGATCTTCCAGGCTACAGTTTGGAATGATGAACAGTCCAGAAACAAGCTCCCCTTCCCAGTTCCAGGACTGCTGACCCTCCTCTTCCTTTTTCCTCTCCTCTCCTTCCCTTCCTCCTCCTTCCTCCTCCTCCTCCAATGAAGATGGGATGGAGATAAATGCAAAATTGTTCACCACTTTTATTTTATTCGTTAAATGTATGTGGCCTTTCATCTCATTCTGAAAAGTGTTACTGGGTGGCCTGACCCTTAAAATAATAAATACAAAAAAGATTAAACAGAGATTCAAATCACAGGATAACAGAGTTGGAAAGGGACTTTGGAGGTCTTCTAGTCCAGCCCCCTGCCTCAAGCAGGAGACCCTATACCAGACAAGACGAAAGAAAAACGGCATTAGAAAAAATACAATCGATAGAGGAAGGGGCATGACTATCTCTTGTGGAAAAGTTACTGGGATAATAATAATGAATAAATTACAAAAAAAATATGGACCAGCAGCCTGATATAGTTGCAAAAAGGGCAAATGCAATTCCAGGTGGGCCCCAGAATGGGCCCAAGTATCATTTCCAAATCACAGCAATATTTCCACTCAGTTCTGCCTATTGGTGGGATTCAAAAATTTTTACTACCGGTTCTGTAGGCATGGCTTGGTGGGTGTGGCATGGCTTGGTGGGTGTGGCAAGGGAAAAATACTGCAAAATCCCCCTTCCCTCCCCACCCCACTAACCTGCTTTCCAGCTCCGTTCTCCTGCGCAGGGCAAACAAAGAAGTCACAGCCGATCAGTCAATGGGAGGCAGAGAAGAGATGGGATTAGCAGGGCCGGTCAGAGGTGGGATTTGCAGGTTCTCCAAACTACTCAAAATTCCCGCTACCGGTTCTCCAGAACTGGTTAGAACCTGCTGAATGCCACCTCTGGTTCTGCCATTGTAAGACCGACCCCTCCACATGCAACTCTGGGCACCAGCCTTTCAAAGGGAGCCAGACCTGGGGCAGAGAAAGGGAGCCAGAGTGAAGGGTGGGGTGGGAGGAGCCTGGAATGTGTTGTCTGGGGAAAGACTACATAGGAGGGGGCAGCAGTGTGTGGTGCGTGCGTGTCAACCTGATAGCCCTCTTCAGAGACCTGAAAAGACAGAAGGGCAAGATTTGTTTTCTGTGTCTCTCCAGAATGAAGGAAAACAGAATAATGGATTCAGGTTACAGGGAGGAAGATCAAATGCCAGGAAAACATTTCAGTTTAAAAAGAAGAAAGAAATTAAAATGCTGCGCAGCTGTAGAATTCTTTCTTTCCTTTCCTTGTTCTTTATTGGACAAGTGTGATCGGACACTCATGGAATTTGTCTTGGTGCAAATGCTCTACATATACAAGAAAAGAGACATACCGTGGGCTCAAGTTTGAAAATGGGGGTGGGGGAGGCAGGAAGAACGGCCCAGACCACCCCCTCTGGGTTGGCTGGCCCTGACCCAGCTGGGCTAGGAGGCAGTGGACTGGTGGCGTCAGAGGGAGCGCTGCCTCGGCTGATCTTGGCAGGAGAAACAGAATCTGCTCCACCAGAGACGCTGCCCCATGGCAAGGAGATTCAAATAACAGGATACAGGGGTGGAAGGGACCTTGGAGATCTTCTAGTCTAACCCCCTGCTGAAGCCAGAGAACCTACACCTTTTCAGACAAGTGGCTGTCCGGTCTCTTCTTAAATATTTCTTCCAGTGATGGAGCAATTATAACTTCTGGAGGGAAGGTCTTCCACTGATTAGCTGTCCTCACTGTCAGGAAATTTCTCCTTAATTCTAGGTTGGATTTCTTGATACGTTTCCATCTGCTGCTCCTTGTCTTGCCTTCAGGTGCTTTAGGTTAACCCTGCTTTCTCTGTGACAGCCCTTGAAATAGTGGAAGATGCTATCCTGTCACCCCTAGTCCTTCTCTTCGTTAGACTAGAGATACCCAATTCCTGCAGCCGTTCTTTGTATATTTTAACCTCCAGTCCCCTAAACCTTTTGGCTGCTCTTCTCTGCACTCTTTCCAGAGTCTCAACATCTTTTTTACTTTTATCGTGGCGACCAAACCTGGATGCACTATTCCAAGTGTGGCCTTGCCAAGGCCTAACAAAGCAGTACTTACAACTCCACGGGATCTTGATGCTATCCCTCTGTTGATGCAGCCCAGGTTGCATTGGGTTTTTTTGCAGGTGCAACGCACTACTGGCTCACATTTAAGTGATTGTCCACTCGGACACCCAGATCTCTCTCACACTTACTGCTCTTGAGACAGCTGCCACTTATCGTGTGTTTGTGTGTGTGTGTGTGTTTGGTTTTTCTTGCCTGAGCCCTGTGGGCATCTTCCATGCCTGCCCTTGTTTAAGCCACTCCTGGGGCTGGCCCAGGACAGCACTCCCCCCACCTCCCCTGCAGCACAGCCTAATAGTGGAGGAGAGAATTGTCAATATATTTATGAACTGGAATACAGCATGGTAACAAGGTCAGCCAATGAATAGGCATAGCAGCTAACTCAGCCAATGAGGACTGTTTGGAAATGGAAACTAGAAGTAGCCTAGGTGTGGCTGTATATTAAGCTCTGCAGTTCTGAAGCTATGTTTAAGCTCTGAGTCTGTCTATTGAAAATGAAACTGCTTCTCTCCTCTGCTGTGTGTCTTGCTTGCCTGCTGAACTAAAGTGAAACTGATGTCTGTTTCTGCTGAAGTTGAGTTGCTGCTCTGCTCTGAGCTTGAAACATGTCTGCTTCTGTTTGAGTTTGCTCCATGTTGGACAAATCTACAACTGGTATTGTAAAATCTGCTTTATATGTTTATAAAGAAGTTAAATGAAGCCTCAGTCATTTTTCTGGTGCTGAATTTACGCTGCAATACTCTGAACAAGAATGTGGGCGCACACCCACCGAACTGCCTTCTGCCCCTATGGGGCTGGGGGCAGCTACCTCTTCTCTGTCATTTGGGGCAGGAAAGCATCTTGCTCTGGGCCTGGCTGGGAGAGAGTGCCCCACAGTGCATTTGCACGAGGCAGGAATGATGGAGGAATCCCTCTACAGCTATGGGGAGGCCTACAGAAAGTGTCTCCAAGGAGATCCAAGTGCCCAAACATCTCTCCTGCCTGGTTTTGGAAGTGGGCTCTGCCCTCCCCTCTTCTGCAGACCACCACATCACCACCCATGGCCATCCAGAAGCCACTCTGTCTGTCTGCAGAGACCCCATGGTGAGTGTCCAGAGGGCTGATTTTGGCCCAGGAACAATTGAACAAAACCAAGCAGCTGATTTGGACCCATGTCTCCTTTCTTTCAATCGAGATCCTTCCTTCAATCCTTCCTTCAATTGAGATCAAGGGAGGCACTAATACCACTCTATAAAGCCTTAGTAAGATCACACCTAGAGTACTGCATCCAGTTTTGGTCACCACACTATGAAAAAGATGTTGAGACTCTAGAAAAAGTACAGAGAAGAGCAACCAGCATGATGAGGGGACTGGAGACTAAAACATATGAAGAACGGTTGCAGGAACTGGGCATGGCTAGTCTAGTCAAGAGAAGGACCAGGGGAGACAGGATAGTGCTCTTCCAATATTTGAGGGGCTGCCACAGAGAGGAAGGGATCAAGCTATTTTCCAAGGCACCCAAAGGCCAGACAAGGAACAATGGCTGGAAAATGAACAAGGAGAGATTCAACCTGGAAATAAGGAGAAACTTTCTGACAGTGAGAACAATCAACTCCCATTTGTCAGAAATGGTGTAGGGTCTCCCGCTTGGGTGGGGGGTTGGATTAGATGACCTACAAGGTCCCTTCCAACTCTGAGTATCTGTTATATCTGTTTCCCGCCTGAAAGACTCTTATTGTCTGACCAGGAGGTCTTGGACTGGGATATCCAGCTGCCTTCTGTGGTCCTCCTGGGCGCTTCACCACCCCCTCTCCTTCCTCTGACCATGGCTCTTATCCCTCGTGGGCGCATCCTTGAAGAGGCTGGAGGGGGTTCCTCTCTCCATCGCCCAGCTGTGGAAAGAAGAGGGCGCCCCCCACGGCTGGAGGGGAGAAGTGCAGAGCATTTCTTGATGACTCCAGTGGCAGCTCTGCTTCCTGGGACCAGCACAGTGGTCTGAAACCACGGAAGGGGATGGAGAAGCCCCCTCCTCCTTTACTGCCCCATCCCATGAAGGAGCAGCCTCAGGGGGCCACCAAAGAGACTCTGCAACTGAGACAAGATCCATTTAAGGGGAAGCGATCCCCAAGCTGAGACAAGATCCCTTGGGGATCGCTTCCCCTTAAATGCCCGAGAGCACAGAAGGGCTTCTCCTTCCCATCTTAGGGAACCTTGAAACCGGATCTCATCTGGGCCAGCCTCCTATCCCCACAGCAGCCACATAGCTTCTTCTCCATTGCCCGTAAGGTGGGATTCCTGGAATCAGAGGGGGTGTGAGGGGGCTGGTTGCCAAAGGCGCCTGGAGGAAGGGAGACTCCACCTGGCAGGCCTCCAAGGAGGACCCTAACTTGGCCTTCAGGGTTCTCCTCCAGCCCTGGGCAGAGATGGGGTCCCTCCAACCCAGCACAATACCCGAGCTGCCCGAGGTATCTGAAAACGGCCCCCTCCTGTGCAGCTGTAAAAGGACTTTGTGCTCGGGAGATTGTTTAATTGACCAAATAAGGCAAAGGGAAGGAGCTCTGCAGCTGGTTTCTGGCCAGGCCTGCAAGAGGGCCAACCAGGCGGGGTGGGGGGGGGGGGGGTTTGCAGAATGTCCCGAATTCTCCCTACAGTAGGAGAAAGGGGCGGTGTAGGAACCAGAGGGATGTGTGTCGACCAGGGTGGAAAGAGGGAGTAAGGGGGACATCCGAGAAAAGGCAGGTCCTACTCCAGGCTCCCCTCCCCCAAAGCCCCCCCCATGCTTAGGAGGGGGGCTGCTGGGAGGGGGGCAAGAACAGAGTTTGCAGCAGGTCATTTCTGCCCCTTCCAACAGCTAGGGCTCTTCCTGTCCCCGCCCCCCCACACCCAGAAAGGGGCTCGGGGTGGGGGGGGGCGCCAGTCTCTGCCCAACCTCAGCTTGGCCCCGGCGGAGGGGGCTCCGTTGGCCTCTCAGGGCTGGGCAAGGAAAGGTCCGTCCGACACGCCCGGAGAACTTTCCCACGCTGGAGGCAACGAGTGTAGAGATTTAATTGCAAGAACAAGCCCCGTGCGGCCTTGCTTCCTCGCGCGTGTGCCCCTTCCACTGGGCCTCCCGCTCGAGACCCGCGTGCGAGGCCACCGGGCAAACCAGTGAGCCCACCGCGGGGAAAGTGCCCTGCCCCAAAGTCGGCGCGGGCTTGGATTTGCAGTACGTGCTGCCCCGCCCCGCCGCGATTTCGCGGTCCCGCCGGTCCCTCCCCGCGATGGGCTGGGGCGGAGGAGGAGGCGGGGAGGGCGGGGGCGCCTCTTCCCGGCCCGCCGTCGCTGTCGCCACCTCGGAGCCGCGGGTCCGCCGCCGTCGGGGGTCTCGCGATGGGCAGCAGCGCCCTGGACCTGGACAAGCACCGACTGGCGTTGCTGGCCGCCAAGAGCGACGTGGTGAACGGCCGAGCGGCCGCCAGCTGGTGAGTGGCGCCGCTGCCCTTCCCCGGTCAGCGCCCAGGGCTCCGGGACGCCGAGTCCCCTCAGCGCCCGGGTTTCGGCTTCGCCGCTCCCGGACGGGGGGGGCGCACGGCTGGTGGTGGTCTCTGCAGGCCGGAGCTCAGGGGCCTCGGCGGGGCCCGGACAGAGCAGGGCGAGCACGACTCCCTACTCGGCTTTGGCTTTGGCCCCCGGACCGGGAAGGATCCCGTGGCGCGTCTCGCGGGCGAGAGAAGTTGCGCAGCGCAAAGCGGCCCAACTGGGGCTCCCGAGTGGGGGGGTGGGGGGGGGCAGCGGGTGGCCTTTCCGCCAGTCGCCTCGCCTGGCTGCCTGTAGCGGCTTCTGCTCTTTGCCCCCTGGAAGGCAGCTCGGCCCCGGAGCCGCTTCGCCCCCCGACAATCCAGGGGTAAAACTCGGGAGAAGAGTCCAAAAAGGAAGGAGCCGGGCTGGGAGGGAGGCCCGACGCCCCCGCCTCGGCTGTCCCGAGCCCTCCGCCGTCGGGAGAAGCGCAATCCTGGGACCTCCTCCTCGCAGCCCGGCCTGCCCCACCCCCTGCCTCGCCCCTTCGGCTCCTGACCCTCGCCAGTCTCGACCTGCCGAGGAAGCTGCTCCAGTTGGACGGGGGCGTCTCAGCGGCCACCCAGGGCTGCCGCCGCCTCCCATCAGCTTCGCCAGTCTCTCCCCTCCCCACCCCACGAAACCCCAGGCGCTTCTGGCGAGGGGAAGGCAAAGTGCTGTGTGCCTGGGGCAGACCGGTGGGTGACAGCTGTGCCCGCCATGCCCCTTGGGCCTCCATCCTCCATGGCAGAAGCTGAGCTCAGCACCCAGTCCTTCTGCCCATCCTCTTGCCACTGGGTGCCAGCTTCAGGAGGTGGGAGGTTGGTGGGGCTGGAGCCCATTTCACGAGCGAGAAACGGGGAGGATGGAGAGAAGGAGAGTCGGGGGGGGGCTGCCCTCCCCCATTTGGCCCAGCCTTTTGCCCTTTTCCTTGGCACCGCCTGGGCCTCCTGTTACTCCTGCTCAGTAACCAAGCCCAACCTCAGGAAGGCAGGAGGAGGCTAGCACGTGGGTGTGTGTCTGTACCAGAGAATCTGCAAGACATTTGAGAGGGGATGGGAGGGGGCCACTGGGGGCTTGGCTTCCTCAGAGGGAAAGGAAGGAGCCAGCTGTGTTTTCATTAGATGCCAGCCCGCTCCCACCCATCCCCAGCAGCCATCCCACCCTAGGCGGAAGCTGCCGGAAGCACAGCAGGAGGGCCGTGCTGGGGTCACCTAAAGGGCTGGTGGAGCACTTCTGTCCCCACCCCCCCATCTGCAGCAGGGCACCCCCCACTCAGCCTCCATTGTCTGAAAGCGGATGTGCTTCCTCCTGCTCAGAGGGAGAGATGAGGAAGGAGAAGCAACTGGGGGGGGGGGGGGCGAGGGAAGCAACTCCACCTGCCAAGGGCCCAGCCGAAGCTCCCCCAATGCCTCTCTCCTTAGAAATGCTTCCCCGAAGGACAGGGGGTGCCTGGCAGGGGAATCTGCCTCGGGTGAGGGCAAAGATTTCTTATTGGGCAGCCTGGTCTGCCACCCTCTGAGGCCTGGCTCCCATGGCAGGGTCTCTTCCCTTCCTCCGGCCGCCAAAAGGGGAGGGCCGTGGGAATGCCTGGCTTGCCTCATCTGGTGCCCAGATCTTCCGCAGCTGTGCGGAACGGCTGGGAGTGTGGAGCTGGGCCTGAGCAGCCGCTGCCACTGGCACCAACACACGGACTCCAGCAGGAGAAAGCAGCTGTGCCAGGCAGCCTGAGACAAGGAAGCCAAAATGCAAGAACGGCCTGGTTCCTAATACCAAACCCTCCCCCTCTTTCTCCCATCCAGGGCCCTCTTTGCCTATGAAAAGGCCAATGAATTGAAGCTCCTGGACTCAGGGGGTAAGACCCTTCCCTTTCCCTTCCTCCCTCCCTTGGGGGGACAGGATGCTTCAGAGATGGGGGTGGGGGACAGCTGGGACCTTCTCAGTCTGATCAGCCTCCAAGTGAGGCAGCTCGATTCTGTCCACCTTGGAGGGAGGGCATCTCTCTGGGCAGGGGGATCAGGGCAGGGGCGGATGGGCAGGAGCTGGTGGGCTTGGTGCCCGTGCCTAACCCAGCCTCCCCCTGCAGGAGGCGGCCCCGATGAGCTGGCCAAGCGCTTCCAAAGTGGGCGCATCATGTATGGACTGTGCCGCCTGTCGGAGCCCACCACAGGGGTGCCACGCATCGTCCTGATCCACTGGGTGAGAGTGGAGGAGTGGGTAGGGGGCTTGCAGCAAGAGAGGCGGTGCCCAGAGGCCTCTCGAGGGACGTGAAACTGGATGGCTGTGGCCTCAGGACCTGCGCTCAGCCTTCCCGTATTCCAGGGATCTTCAAACTTGACAGCTTTAAGACTTGTGGACCTCAACTCCCAGAATTCCTCCTCCCGTCATGTTAGCTCAGGAATTCTGGGAGTTGAAGTCCGCAAGTCTTAAACTTGCCAAGTTTGAAGTCTCTTGCTCTATTCCCAGGACGGGAAGAGCCCCAGGGTCTCCCCCTTTCACAATGCCCCCCCCCTCTTTATTGTGATTCCCTCCCTCCTGCGCCATTGTTCACCACCCTAAGCGGAGAGAAAGGCAGGCTATCACTTTAGGGGGGGGGGGGGGAATGCCTTGCTTTGAGGGAATAGATGAACTGCCTCTGTGGGAGCTGAAGGCCACGAAGCCACAGCAGCCACCCAGAAGTGGCAGTTTCTGTCTCTGAAAGAACCCCCGGAGGAGGCAGTTCTACGGAGCGCATGCAGAGTGCATTTTCTCATGACCTCCCAAGGAAGGAAGGAGCGCTGGATCTGGGCGAAGGCTTCTCTCCCCCTCCCCACTCCATCCCGGGCCCACCAGAAGTTCAGCCGAGAAAGAGCTGGGACTGTTCAGAATGTGGCAATCAGGAGCTCTGATATGTCCGGAAAGTTGGGGGGGAAGAGGGCTGTGCTTCATCTCCAATTCATTGGCGGCTCCCCCTTTGGGGAGGGCAGTCCTGGGAGAGCCCGAAGGACACGGAAGGCAACAATTGGGGGCTTCTGGAAGGGCCTGCCCCTGCAGGAGTCTTTGAGACGAGCCCCTGGCCCCCTCTTTGGCACTAGGTCGGCGAGAAAGTCCTGGACTCGCGCCAAGAAGCCTGCGCTGGGCACCTGCCGGCCATCCGGGCCTTCTTTAAGGTGGGTTCTAGGCAGAGAGCGGCTCCGTGGGTTGCTCCTGGGCCAGAAATGGGAAGCTGAATAGTGGGGGAGAGGAGGGGGGCAGTGGTGGAATTCAATTTTTTTTACTACCAGTTCTGTGGGGGTGGCTTGGCTTGGTGGGCGTGGCAGGGGAAGGATACTGCAAAATCCCCCTTCCCTCCCCACTTCACTAACCTGCTTTCCAGCTCCGTTCTCCTGCGCAGGGCAACCAAAGGAGACCCAGCCGATCAGCTGGGACTCAAGGGGAGGCAGAGAAGAGATGGGATTGGTGGAGCCAGTCAGAGGTGGGATTGGCCGGTTCTCCGAACTACTCAAAATTTCCACTACCGGTTCTCGAGAACCGGTCAGAACCGGCTGAATACCACCTCTGGAGGGAGGAGTCTTTTGTGGATGAGAGAAGGCAGGAGGGAAAGGGGAGGGGAGAAAGGTCCCTCTGGGGCCAGCTCCCCCCCCCCCCCCCCCAGAGACAGAGGGCAGCTGCTCTTCCCAGATAGGTTGGGGGGAATCCCTGCACTTCCGTCTCCTCTCTCCCTCTGCAGGAAGCTCACCTGGTGCTGAAGGCCAGCCGGGTGGAGGAGGTGACCCAGAAAAGGCTTACCTGCCGGTTGTTCCTCGTGGCCCCCCCAGAACAGCCCCCCCAAGAAGCTGCCTTCCCCAAGAAGGACCCGAGTGGTGACTCTGAGGAACTGGTGGTGAGGAGGAGGAAGGGGAGGGGAGGGGTGGGGAGGGGAGGGTTGGGGAGGGCCCTCCCCTCCCTTCATGAACGGATGCTTGCACCCCAGCTCATCAAAGTGGCCAGTGGCCAGGTGTTCCCTCTGCTTCCGACAGAGGGCAACCGCAGCCAGGCCCCTCCCTCACGGAGGACTGGGGGCCCCGGGGGCTTTTCCAGGGGAAAAGGCAGCCCCCGCCTTTCCTCCCCAGCGCACAGAGAAGAAACGGGGCGAGTGTGGGACTGGGCTGGCTCGGTGCCCCACTGCGCAGGCCCTCTTCCCTATTTGCCTTTAAGCAGCTGTACCTGGGGGGAGGGGCACCCCCCCCCTTCCCCAATTGAGAGAGGCTGCTTTCTGGGACCCTCTTGCTCTTCCTCAGGGGACCAACTACCAGAAGACCAACCCCGTCCTGGAGATCTTGCACACCAAGAGGAGCTCCTTCTGGGCACAGGCGGAGGTGAGGGGGACGGGCGCCTGCCGGGCTGGCCGAGGGCTGTGGGGTACTGTGGGTGTGTGTGGGTGCCATTCTGCCCTCTCTGCCTCCCTTCAGAGGGAAGAGGAGGAGAGGCGCCAGGAGGAGAAGAGGCGAGCCCAGGAGGAGAGGCGGCACTGGGAGCGCCTGCGCATGGAGGAGGAGCGCCGGGAAGCAGCCGAGCGGGAGCGCCGGGTGCAAGAGAAGGAGAGGTTCATCCAGGAGCACAGGTGGGCAGGTGGGCCTTGTGCAGGCAGGCCGCTTCCTCTGGCTGCCTGCCTGAGTTGGGCGAATAAGGGACCGAACCCTACGAAGAGGTTTCTCTTTGCCTGACAGAAATCATCTCCTGGCCGGCTCTTCTCAAGCTTGGCGACTTGAGGACGCGAAGATCTTCCCGGGGAATTCTGGGAGTTGAAATCCCTGCAGCTTTAAGGCGCCAAGCTTGAGAAACACTGGAAGGGAAGAGCTGTTTCTGAAGCTCCTCCCAGCAGGTGACCCTTCTGCCTTCCTCCCCTCGCTTCCTCCCACCCCTGGCCATGATGCGCCTCCCCTGCTAAACAAAAAGAAGCCACGCCCACCCGGTTACATGGCCACACCCACCTAGCCACGCCCACAGAACCGGTTGTTAAAAAGAGTTGAATCTCACCCCTGGGTGCTTCTGTCGGCTCCAAAGCACCTCAGATGCAAAAAAATGCCCACACCTATGAACCATTCACATGTGGCCTTTGAAGGATGCCCATGAAGTGAAATACAGCTGTTCTCCTGCCTCTGTCTGCTTTTAGCCTGGAAGAGCCACCAAGGAGGGGGGTCCTTCCTCTTCCCCCCCTCTTGCGCCCCGAAGTTGGTGGAATGGCATTCCCTGCTATTCCCAGGTGGGGAGGGGGTGAAGCCACTAGGGCAAGATCTGTGCCCCCACTCCTGTGGGAGGTGGGGGCTCCTCCTGACTGGCTCTGCCCCTCCCTCCACAGGAAGCAGCAGGCCCAGCGGGAGGCAGAAGAACAACAGTGGGAAGAGGCCCGGCGGGTGAGTGCCCCATGAGCCCCCCCCCCTCCACATCTGGGGAGAAGTAGGGTGGGGCAGGGGCCCTTGGTTGATCCTGGGGTGGGGCAGGGGGCCTGCGGGAGCTTCATCTGCAGGGCTGAAGCAGGTTTGGCAGGCTGAAGTCCAGCACCTGTTGAATTGGTGCCTGCCCTGCAACCCCACGGACAAGCGTTCCTTCTCTCTCTCCTCTCCCTTGGCAGCGGGAGCAAGCAAGGGCCTTGGCTGGGACGAGTCCTCGGAGCTGGGCCAGTGAGGCGGCCCCGGTGAGAAGAGGGCAGCCGAAGGGAGGGGCGCTGTCAATGAAGCCTTGGCTTGGGGTTCTGGGGCACCAGAGGCTGGGGACACGCTTGGGGGCTCCACGGAGGGGGCCCGTGGCCAAGTAGAACCCCAGGGTGGGCCGGAGTGTGGGGTGCTCTGGCTGGAGGGCTGCTGAGAGAGAGGCCCTCCTCCCCTGCAGCACAACCCCCAGCCCCCCCCTCCCGAAAGCCCCTCCCCTCCATTGGTGGAAGCAGAGCCACTGCCTGTCTGGGATCTCAAGGAGAGCTGCCTCTGGGGGGGGGGCTGTTTAGCAGCAGGCGGGGCCCCTCACGGCTTTCGTTCTGGGCACAGGAGGCGGGGCCAGGTGCGGAGCAGCCACCCAGGAGGGGCTTCTTCCCAACAAGAGCACGGCTGGGCTCCTCCTCTGCCTTGGGAGACCCAGGCCCAGGTGAGCACCTCGGCTGTGCCCTGGCCTGCCGGACTGCAGGAGTACCGGCCTGGCTCCAACACTCAGTCCGCCCCCCCTCCCCCCCCAGCCCCGTGGGAGCAGGAATAACTCCTTCCTGGAGTAGGGAATGGGGAGGACTCTCTCTCTCTCTCTCTCTCCCCCCACTCCCTGCATTTTTTGACATCTGAGTAATTCAGGGCTTGGCGACCTCTGAACCCTAACAGATTGGAGGGGGCATTTTGGCCTGTACAGTGTGTGTGTGTGTGGGGGGGGTACAGGCTGGCTTTGCTGATGCATCTTCTCTTCCCCCCCCCCCCCCCGCTGCCTGGATAGGACTGCCACGGCGCCCTTTCCTCCGCCACCAACGCAGCCTCACGGAATCCGCTTACATCTTCCGCCGCCCCGCAGAACCGGACCTCCCAGGCAGCTTCCAGGCTTCAGTGGCTCCCCCCGTTGGCCCCAAGCCCGGCCCTGCCCCCGAGCCAGCCTCGCCCCCCGCCAGCACTCCGCCTGCTCACTGCCAAGCAGAGTCAGTGCCACCGCCATGCACCCCCCTCTGCCTGGCCCCTCCAGCCCTCGCCTGTGCTTTGAATGGCACCCCAGCCGAGCCGCCCCGCCTGGCCCCCTCCCCTGAATCTGAACACTTTCCGGGACAGGAAAGCCCCCCTTTGACTCCTCCGGGGTCCTACTCCCCTGCTGCGGAGGAAATTCAGGCCCCCAGCCATGCCCCAGAGGGGCCAATGTCCCCCAGCCCAGCCCAGGGCACCAATGGAAGGGCAATGGACTGGGAGGAGCTGCCCAGCCCCACAGCGAACTCTCCCCCGAGGGCTGGTCTAGGGGAGACAGCCTTGGAGAAAGGTAAGCCCCAAGTCTTGCTCAAGGGCTGCCCCTTGGGGTGGGAGAGGGAATGAGGCATTTTGGGGGCTTCTTGGAGCTCCCATGTTACACCGCTCTTGCGCGAGCTGCATTGGCTTCCGGTAGCCTTCCGGGTGCAATTCAAGGTGTTGGTGGTCACCTTTAAAGCGCTCCATGGCTTGGGACCCGGGTAAACGGGACCACCTGCTGCCACCATCGGCCTCCTGCCGGCCAGTGCGCTCTCACAGGGTGGGCCTCCTCGGGGTGCCGCCAGCTGGGCGATGCCGGCTGGTGGCTCCGAGGGTGCGGGCCTTCTCTGCGGGAGCACCCTCCCTCTGGAATGAATTACCCCCAGAGATGCGGGCCATCCCTGACCTTCGAACCTTCCGGCGCGCATTGAAGACCCACCTTTTTCAAGAGGCCGGTCTGGCCTAGTATTATTAAAATGGTTTTTAATTTTTTTAACTTTTTACCCTGCTTTTATAGTCCTATTGTAGTTTTAAGTTCAGCCATCAGTTTAATCTTTTTAAATCTATTTTAAATTTTCTATTTGTAATAGTATTGTTTTATTTGGGCTGCACACCGCCCCGAGTCCCAATCTGGGAGAGGGGGTGGTATGTAAATAAAATAAAATAAATAAATAAATAGGCAGCTAGCAGCCACGGGGGGGGGGGGGGGGGGGGGGGGGGGTTGCCTTGGCTTACTTAGTTGAGATTCAGGTAGTGCAGGATTGTACAAACAGCCAGAAATTGGGGGGGAGGGGGGGCGGTGCTTGAGCTGGGACCCTCGGTCACCACCTGCTAGGATCCTGTCTCCTGAACAGTGAGGGGGTGTCGGGGGGGGGGTGGACAGGTATGGGGGGATGCCCCAAAGACCAGGCTTCTGCCCCACCTTTCCTTTCCCAGGTGCCTCCCCAAGACCTGCCCCAGGCCTGGCTGGGTCCATCCTGTCTTCTGGGCGCAGAGGGCCAGAGGGAGAGAGAGGCCGGGCCGAGCAGGTGAGTCACCGACTCAGATGGTGTTAAATCTCCTGCTTTAAGTCACTTGCCGGATTGGCACAGGAATTCCCCTCCCCTTGATTCCAACATCACCCCTGCAAGGTAGGCCGGAGTGAGAGTGGCCGACCCAGAAGCCCTGCAAGGGCCGAGGCTGCCTCTGGCTCTTCTAGCGGGTGGCCGAGGGAGTGCGTGTCCCTTTCTCACCACAAACCTCCCTCCCTTCCACCCGGTCAGCTTTCTCTCTTTCTGCAGGGCAACCGGCCCCACGATGGATGGACGGCCTGACTGCCCGGCTTCTGCCCACCCAGCAGAGCCAGGGGTTCCTGCTTGGAGAAGGTGCCCGAGGGAGGCCCCCACCTGCACCTGCCTGCCCACCTGCAGCCAGAGCAGGACAGGCTCACTGTGGTGCGGTTCACACTGCCTTGGGTCTGCCTGCTACCAGCGCTGTAGTCACATAAACACACAACGTCCAAGGAAATAAACCACTTTTTTGGCTTAACCGAAGGTTTCTGGACGGTCCTGTCAGGTCACAGACACACAGGTGCCTTGCAAAGGCAGGATGGACCCCGAAATTGCCCCCCCACCCCCACCCCCACCAATACTGCAGCCAGCCCTGCATGCCAAAGCCTCCCCTCTCCTCCCACCCAGGGCCCTGCCAGCCCCCTCCACAGAGCCAGCCTGCACTAGAGAAGGGGCAAGTCAGGACACTTTTAATGCGTATTCACAGGAAGGGAGGCTGCTGAGCCCCACAGAGAGCAAGGAGGAAAGGGCTACCCACCCCACTTCTTCCTCCATGCCAATCCCCTGCAGCTCGAGAGGGGAGGTGGGTGTCAGGAAGAGGCCGGGGGCTGAAGGCAAATGGGGACCCTCGGCCCCTGGCAAGGAAAGAGCCCGGCCTCTCTTCGGCTTCAACAGCGAATATTCCAGTTTCTTACAAGGGAAAACAAGGTGCATTTTTCCTGAAAAGGGAGGGGCCTGGCTGCCCCCCCGCCCCTCCCCTCCGTGGCCAGCTGCTTCGCTAGCCAGGTCAGCCCCTCCTTGGGGGCAGGGATGGCCAGTGTGTCTCTGCAAGGCGAAGTCCCGTCCCGTCCCCCCCGAAGAACGCAGACCCCCCGGCTCTCGGCAGCCTTCAGACCTGGGACTGCAACCACAAGCGAGGGTCGAACCAGGGCCGGGCAGGGGCCTGCAGGGTCCGCTCCGAGGAGTCTGGAGTCGAGCTGCAGCTGCTGGAGGATCCCGAGCTGGAACAGGAAGGGCCCCGGGCCTTGGGCAAAGGGGAAGGCGGTGGGCGGCCCGGGCGGCCCTTCAGCCTGCTGAGCTTGGCGTCCAGCGAGAAGGTGCGAGGGCGGCCCCAGGGGGGCTGCGCGGGGCACGGGACGGTGCCCGAGGTGCAGTTGGGAGCGATGCCGGGGGAGGAGCCCTCAAAGAGAGAGAGCCACACGGGCTCACTTAGATCGGAGACCCGCCGGGCCAGGATATCGGTCACTGCCTCGATGTCATCGGCCGGCTCAATAGCTGCAGGAAAAGGGGGAGGAGGGGGCTCCGTTAGAGGCGGTCTGGACCCCCCCCCCCTAGGGAGAGTTGCCGTTCAGCACAAAAGCCCTCGGAAGACGGCCAGTTTTGGTCAAGAGGGGATCCGGAAAGCATTCAGCCATACATCCGCTCCTTCGGTCTGGACCTCCCGCCCCCACCCCCACCCTTCCGAGGTTTCCAAGGCATAGCGGCCCTCCTCCCTGCGGCTGGGGGCTGCTGGGCCCAGCCACCGGGTGCAGTTACATCACCTGTCACTGTAATAGTTGGACAGAAGTGCCCGAATCTCTGCAGAGACAGCGTTGTCCTGCAACAGAAGCCCCTCGCAGTTGGAGGGTGGCCCCCCAGCGCCAGGGAGAGCTGGGGCAGGACAGACAAGACCAAAAGAGGGACATGCAGAGAGAGAGAGAGAGAGAGAAAGAGAGAGAGGAGAGCAGGAGGAGAGCAGAGAGTTACAGACACAGACACTGGATCAGGGGCAAGAGAGACCCTGGAGACGTGGAGCTGGAAAAGGGGGGCAGAGAGGACAGAGACCCTCCCCTCCGGATTCGGGAGGCACGCGAGAGACCCTCACAGCCCTCACTTCAGCCCCCAGGGATGCCGGCCCCTGTCAGCCTCACCCATCTCGTGGTACAGGGATCCCTGCTTGGGTAGCAGCATCGGAGGGCGGCGCGGAGATGGCATCTCTACTGTCATCACTTCATCGCAGCAGTGCTTCCACTGGCCTGGGAGGGGGGAGCACAGAGGCGTAAAGAGGCTTAACAGATAACAGATAAGCAGAGTTGGAAGGGACCCTGTAGGTCATCTAGTCCAACCCCCCCCGCCCAAGCGGGAGACCCTACACCATTTCTGACAAATGGCAGTCCAAACTCTTCTTGAAAGTCTCAACTGATGGCGCTCCCACAACTTCCAAGGGCAACTTCTGTTCCATGGGCTGATTGTTCTCACTGTCAGAAAGTTTCTCCTTATTTCCAGGTTGAATCTCTCCTTGTTCAGTTTCCATCCATTCTTCCTTCTTGTCTGGCCTTCAGGTTCCTTGGAAAATAGCTTGACTCCCTTCCTCCTCTCTGTGGCAGCCCCTCAAATATTGGAAGACTGCTCTCCTGTCTCCCCTGGTCCTTCTCTTCACTAGATTAGCCAAGCCCAGTTCCTGCAACTGTTCTTCATATGTTTTAGTCTCCAGTCCCCTCATCATCCTGGTTATTCTCCTCTGCGCTCTTACTAGAGTCTCAACATCTTTTTCATAGTGTGGTGACCAAAACTGGATGCAGTACTCTAGGTGTGGACTTACTAAGGCTTTATAGAGTGGTATTAGTGCTTCCCTTGATCTTGATTGCATCCCTCTGTTAATGCAATTTAGGATTGCATTGGCTTTTTTGGCTGGTGCTGCACACGGCTGGCTCCTATTTAGCTGGTTGTCTACTAAGACTCCCAAGATCCCGCTCACAGCTACTGCTTGGGGGGGGGGGGGGTGTCCTGTGGCATCGAAGGAAGGCTGGCCTTGGAGGCCCCCCAATGTTCTGGGGAGTGCCTCAGATCCAGATTGAGGTTGTGCCTCAGTGCTCCCCAGACATCCGGCCTCCTTGTGTCTTTTCAGGCGGCTGCACCCATCAAATGAAATCAGGGCTGCATCCAGGGAGGCTTGTTCTCCTTCCTTCCCGGGCCCCAAGCCTGCCCCCCCCCCCCCACTCACTCATGTCGTAGAAGTGCTGCCAGAAGACCTCCATCCAGCGCTGGGCCTCCGCGGGAGATTCGGCCTGCAGCGTGTGGGTGACTTCCTCGCCTCCATAGTGGTTGGTGACTGACATGCAGCGGACGGACCCCCTGGGGCTCTTCTCGCTGGCCCGGATGCGCGTCTCCTGCCCAGGGAAAGAGGCTTGGCTTGTGGGGCCAGATGCTGTGTGCCTTGGGCTGGGACGGAGGCAGGGAGTGGCCCGAAGAAGCTCCCCCCCCCCCAACGTCCCCAAGTGACGGGAATCGGAGCCCTCCCTTCTACCAGGGCGTTAGTAAAGCAGGGAAGCCCAGAAACGGGAGGGATTTCTGAAAAGGGCGAGTTTTTAAGAGCCAGGATAATTTTCCGTGAGCTGAAACCAGGCAAGGGAGGGGCCCAGCCCGCCCAAAAAAAGGTGGTATCATGGGAGGGAGGGGCAGTCTGGGAAGGTTTGCTCAGCTGACCCCCATGGAGAGTGGGCAGCAAAAAGCCAGAGATGCCCCTTGGCCTGGGTGCTTATTTCCGTGGGTGCCCGTGATCCGTGGCCTCCCTGCACCCAGCCGTACCTTGTTGATGGCAATGGTGAAGACAGCCTCTTCCTGACCCTCCACATCCTGAGGGCGCCGGTAGCAGAGAAGGTTGGTGCCACGCAGGACGCAGAAGAGCCTCGGCCAGTCCAGCTGCTCCCCCTGCTGCAAAGACCGGGGGGACAAGGGCCTTGGCATCTTTTCTCCTTCCCCGGAGGTGGAAGTCCCCCACCCAGCCGCAGAAGGGGCCCATCTCAGCACCCCGTCTGCTCAGGTGTAGGGTGGGGGTAGTGCATGTGCCTGGCCCCTCGGGAGTGTTGGGGGGGGCTGCCTCCCTTCTCCTACAGGTGAAGCCCTTACCTGCACTTTCAGAAAGCCAGCCATCACCTGCTCCACCATGCAGCTGGGCTGGGCCACCAGGCGGCAGCACAGGCTGCCATACAGGGGCAGCCAGAAGGAGTTCTCCTCTGGGGGAAGAAGGCGGGGAGAAGGGGGTTCGGTAAAAGGCCTCCAGCCGCTGCCTCAAGCACGCGAGGAGCTCGTCCCTTGACGCTCTGACCCCCAGGGGTGAGGGATGCCCACAGCCATCGCTGCCTACCGTTGCCGGTGACGAGGAGGTCATGAGTGCGAAAGGCATCCTGGACGTGCGCCAGGCCAAGGTGGGCACAGGCCAGCAGCTGGTATTTGGGCCCCCTGGAAAAGAAGGGGCAGCCCGCTGGTGAGGCAGCTGGGTGTGTGTGTGGGAGGGGGGGGCAGGCTCCCCCAGGGAGGTGGCATGGATACTCACGCTATGCTGGGGGCTGGGGGAAGGAGCAGCGGACTGCACCCTCCGTTGCTGCCCGAGCTGCTGCCATCCAGGGCAGCCCGCATCTGCTTCCCCGAAGAGCGGCCCAGGGAGCTGCTCAGGCGGCTGGCCAGCTTCTTAGGGGTGGCGCCCAGGGCCGAGTCCTCCTCCAGGGCAGCGCTGTACAGCTCAATTTTCAGCTCAAAGCCTGGACCGGCCTCGGTGCTGGGGAGAGAGGAGGAGGAGTAGGAGGCGCCACCACCCCATGCAGGTTCTCAGCACAGGCAGGAACCCAGCTGGCCAGCCAGAAGCACCAAGGCTGGGTCCCAGGGGCAGCCTCTGGGCTCAGGCCCGGCCTGCAGGCACCCCACCTTCCGCAGGCCTCGAGGTTTCCCTCCGGACCCCTCCGTGGGGCACCAGCTTCGCCATTCCCACCCGGCCCCCAAAGTGCCCAATTCCACCTGAAAGGCGAAGTGGAGTCAGTTGGGCCCCGCTCCTCCTCCCCCCTCCCCTCCCTGCCTGGGCTGAGGTGGGATTGCCGAATGGCCAGAAGAGAGGGAGGCGACGCTTACAACAGCACGGAGGTCTCAAAGCAAATGTCGGCCAGCGTCCGGTCCACCAGCACCATCTCCGTGTCGTAGATTTCCGTGCCGATCTGCAGCAGGCAGAACACCGCACAGCGATGCAAGTCTGGGGGGGAAAAAAAAGGGGGGGGGAGGAAAAATGGAGCATTTAGTGCCCCAGCTGCAATTTCCCACAGCCGTGAGGCCACTATGGTGGTGGTGGGGTGTGTAACACACACACTCACATGCTTGATCGGCTCCTTTCATGGTGGCACCACAGGTGCTGGCAGTTGCAGAGAAACCTCTTCCAAAATACAGGGCCTGGGGCGTAGGGCTGGCCAAGAGCTGCCAATCCCCAGGCGCAACCATCCGGCTGCCAAAGGGGCAGAGGCTCTTTTAACCCTAGGGGTGGGCTGCTGGGGGTTTGCAGGGGTTCGGGAGAGCCCCTTAGCTAAGATTCTGTGCAGTTCGGAGAAGCCCCAAATCCCACTCCTGGCTGGCCCCACCCACCCCTCCCTGCCCCTCCCAGGAGTTCCCACACGGCCCGTTTTGGATGCAGGGAAGTGCAAGGTGTGCGCAGAGGTTGGGGGAGGGCAAAAAACGGGCCTCCCGGAAGTTCAGGAAGGCCGGAAATGGGCCCGTTTCCGGCTTCCAGAGAGCCTCTGGAGGAAAGCCTCAGTAGCCCCGGGGAAGGCAAAAGCAACGCACACACCCCAGTGCAGGAGGCTGACTAGGCCATGCCCATCGTGGCCACGCCTACTCAGCAACTGGACAGAGAACCCTTTGCTAAAATTTTTGAAGCCCATCCCTACCCGAGTCCCGGGACAGAGCTTGGAATCGCTCATGGCCTCAGGCTGGCCTCTCTTCGTTGGCAGGCATCACTTGTGTTGCCCATGCTGCCCCCATCCCATCCCATCAAGGGGTGGGATTCAAAATTTTAAACAACTGGTTCTGTGGGCGTGGCTTGGTGGTCATGTGACCGGGTGGACATGACTTGGTGGTCACGTTATTGGCTGGGCGTAGCCAACTCAACATTACTCACATCGAGGCACGCATCTCCTCGCCTGGCCTCTCGTGACTGTGGGGATGCTGCAACAGTTGTAAGTGTGAAAAATGGTCATAAGTCACTTTTTCCAGTGCCATTGTAACTTTGAATGGTCCCTCCACACAAGCAAAGTACCAACAAAGGAGGAAAAAAAACTCCAGAGAAGTTCCTGAGACAGGAAGTCTAGTCCAGCCAAGAATGTAATAAGGGTTAACGGAAAGGCCGTTTCTGTAAGCAACACCAGAATGTTTCCTTCCTGCCTTCCTTACAGGATTAGGCCAGTAATTTCTTCTAACAACCGGTTCTCCAAACTGCTTAGAATGTTAACAACCGGTTCTAGCGAATAGGTGCCAACTGGTAGAATCCCACCCCGGATCCCATCCTGCTCCAATTCAGCTCCCTTCCAAACTGGCATACAAGAAAAAACCGCATGAAAAGCAAAAGCAGCATTAACAGTTCCATCCACCAGGGGGCCAAAGTAACAGACTAATGTTGCCCAAGACAATCAAAGAGTTTTCTAGGCCCTGTAAAAATCCAGCCAGGAAGAAGCAGACTCAGCCACAGGACGAGAAAGGGAGTCCATCGGGGAAAAGCCCCATTCCTGGGGCCCTGCAGGAAAATCTCCCTCAGCCACGGGGCCCACAATGGCACTGAGCTCTTCCAAAGGAGCTCACGGAAAAGCAGACTTCCTCCTTCCAGGGGTCCAAGAAGGATTCACCGAGATCAAGCTTCCACTGCCTCCAGCTTCATCGGCAATCGTTCAAATCATCCCATCGTCTTGAAATGATGGCAACTGAGAGCATCTGAAGGGACCCTTCGTTGGGAAGGGCCAGACTCCTTTCTATACACCATCTTTTATTTAAAATGCACAGGAAGGCTAAAGCCGGACAGAGGACAGACTAGTTCCGTGATGGCGAACCTATGGCACGTGTCCCGGAAGTGGCACGCAGAGCCATTTCTGCCAGCATGCAAGAGGTCGCCCGGAGCAGATCCACTGTGCATGAGCGTGTGTGTCCCACGCCAGCCGATTGTCGGCTATCTGTCGTGCATGCACAGGGAGAGATGTGCACACAGGAAACGCGTGCATGCACGGGGGGGGCAGGACATGTGCGGGGTTACGCATGCATGTGCAGAGGTGCATAGTGCGTGCAGGGGGAAGCGTGCATGCGCAGGGGGCAGAGAATTGCGTGCGCATTGTATTATAGGTGCAGGCATGTGTGTGCATTCACACACGCACATTCAGCACACAATGAGGAAAAGGTTAGCCATCACTGGACTAGGCAGGGGTTGGATTCTACCTGTTTGTACCTATCTGCTAGAACCGGTTGTTAACATTCTAAGCAGTTCGGAGAACTGGTTGTTAGAAGAAATTACTGGCCTAATCCTGTAAGGAAGGCAGGAAGGAAACATTCTGGTGTTGCTTACAGAAACTGCCTCTCCGTTAACCCTTATTACATTCTTGGCAGGACTAGACTTCCTGTCTCAGGAACTTCTCTGGAGTTTTTTTCCCTTTCTTTGTTGGTACTTTACTTGTGTGGAGTGACCATTCAAAGTTACAATGGCACTGAAAAAAGTGACTTATGACCATTTTTCATACTTACGACTGTTGCAGCATCCCTACAGTCATGAGAGGCGAGGCGAGGAGTTGCATGCCTCAATGTGAGTGATATTGAGTTAGCCACGCCCAGCCAGTCACATGACCACCAAGCCATGTCCACCCAGTCACATGACCACCAAGCCATGCCCACCACCTAAGCCACGCCCACAGAACCGGTTGTTAAAATTTTTGAATCCCACCCCTGGGACTAGGTCAAGTGTGCATCTGCGGCATCACAGACATTGGTCAAATACGGCTGCGCTTTCTCGTCCTTATGGCAGCTTTGAATTGAATGCTTCAATTGTGCAATTAGACATACAAGGAATTTGTCTCTGGTACACCAGCTTGTTCCAAGTTGGCAGATCCCTCATGCCCTGGTTGAAGTCTGTTACGTAGCTGCTGGGTTAACATGAGAAACGAACGGAAAGGAGGAGGAGACAGACAGACAATGTGGGAACCTACCCCCCTTGTTCTTGAAATATTCTGTATCCTTCCACATCAGGGGGATCCGTAGATCTGGGGGGAAAGAAGGAAAGAGAATTATGGACAAAGATCTGTATGGCCACACAAGGCATTAAGGACTTCGATGCACGGCTTGTTTACAGTCACAAACCTTAGTCCCCCGTCCTTTAGACAAAGATAAAGGGAATCGAACAGAGAGCAGTGGCTATTAGGAATGATAGTCACCTAACAGTTGGGTTGGCAATATATAAACAAGGATAGTCATTTAATACTGTCTCTTTAAGAGAATGCTGTAATTGTAATTGGGTGTAGTTCCTCCAATGGCCATAAGATGGAGCCAGAAACCTGGTTTGTTCTCCTTGCATTTTCTCTATTGCCTACTGTTCAATTGTCGTTCTGCTTGGATTGCTGTGAGTTTTGCAACTGTTAGCAAACTACGTTTACTACGTTTACTGAATTTTGTTTATGATACTGGACTTTGTTTTTGATTATCCCTGACTACTTTAACCGTGTATGACGTGGACTGTTTGTTGGACTTTGCTTACCCATTTACTGGAAGTAAAACCTACATTTTACTATTCAGTGTATCTGTGTGCTGGTTGTGTGTTATTCATCACCACTCTCACTACGTTTCTCTGAGAGCACTCATTCTCCTAACGGGGAATACCTCAACAGTGGCCACTTAGGCAGTAACTGGCCCCACTTGGCTTCTGCTCTGTCTGCCCAATTTGCGGGAAAGGCTCCTTTCTGCCTTTCCCTGGGAGCAAGTTGGGAAATGGATCCCTCTGAGCAGAGGCTGGGCTCCAGGGCTGCCTGCTGCAGGTCGGGGACCTCTTCAACAGGGCCTGCGGGGCGGCTGCCGCACGCCAATCCTGGCTGTGCACAAGCTGTGCTTGGGGAAGCCTCTTCTGCCGCCTACCCTAGTCCCAAAGGTCTAAGGCAGGGGTCTCCAATCTTGGCAACTTTAAGACTTGTGGACAATAGCTACCAACCTGCCTTCCATTGAGGACCTGTATACTGCACGGGTACAAAAAGAGAGCTGTGAAAATATCTACAGACCTCTCATATCCCGGACATAAACTGTTTCAACTCCTTCCCTCAAAACGACACTACTGAGCACTGCACACCAGAACAACTAGACCCAAGGACAGTTTTTTCCTGAACGCCATCACTCTGCTAAACAACTAACTCCCATAACACTGTTCAACTATTTAGTAAGATTGTATTACTATTATCATCCTTTCTAGTACCTATCCCTTCCCACTTATGACTATAATCGTGTTGCTTGTATCTTTATAATTTATATTTCCGAACGCCATCACTCTGCTAAACAAATCATTCCCTCAACACTGTCCAACTATTTACAAAGTCTGCACTACTATTACTATTAATCTTCTCATCACTCCTTATCACCCATCCCCTCCCACTTGTGACTGTATGACTGTAATTTTGTCTCTTGTATCCTTACAATTTATATTGACTGTTTCCTAGTATGATTTGATTGCTTATTTGTACCCTGTGACTATATTCTATTTACTATATACCCTATGACTATCATTAAGTGTTGTACTTATGATTGACTCTTGAAGAGTCTTTGCTTTTATGTACCCTGAGAGCATTTGCACCAAGACAAATTCCTTGTGTGTCCATTTACACCTGGCCAATAAAGAATTCTATTCTATTCTATTCTATTCTATTCTATTCTATTCTATTCTATTCTATTCTATTCTATTCTATTCTATTCCACTCCACATTCTATTCTATTCTATTCCTATTCTATTCCATTCCATTTCATTCCATTCCACAATCTATTCTATTCTATTCCATTCTATTCAACTCCCAGAATTCCTCAGCCAGCTTTGGGAATTCTGGGAATTGAAGTCCACAAGTCTAAAAGTTGTCAAGGTTGGAGACCTCTGGTTTAAGGGCCTGGAAGCTGAGCCTGGCTGGACAAAATTGGAGCCGGAATGGGTGGGATTAACTGGGCAAAAACCAGCATCTCTGCAATGGAGATGGAGAAAACTCTATTGCCATCCTTTGCCCAGAAGACAGAGTTACAAAAATGCCAGGGGAGCCATGCCGGTTTCATAGGGTGCCTGAACGGCCTGCAGGAAAAGAGAAGGGCA
This sequence comes from Bungarus multicinctus, assembly GCA_023653725.1. Classification (NCBI taxonomy): domain Eukaryota; kingdom Metazoa; phylum Chordata; class Lepidosauria; order Squamata; family Elapidae; genus Bungarus; species Bungarus multicinctus. The sequence goes on from CM042849.1 coordinate 7,573,362, forward strand.
GCCAGGAACTGTGGTGGGTGGGTGGGTGGATGAAGCTTTTCCTGGCTTCCTTATAAGGCTCTGCTTCTTTAGCCCAGGTCAGGTGGAATGAAGTTGGGATAGCTGGCCTTGTGGGCCAAAATAACAGAGCTCCTTCTTTCTTACAGTGTGATTCTTCCATTATTCCTAGCAAAACTTTCCTGATTGGCAAAGACGAATGCTAACGATAGAAATACTATCATGCGGATTGAATCATTCAATTACGGTCCTTTCAAACCATAAAATGCGAATTTAAAAAAGGGGCTTGCTCTAATTCTTTTTAACTAAAACGCTACCTGAGGCCGGGAAGGTCTGAACATGCTGCAAAATACAACATCCCATTGAAAAGGCAGTGGGTATGAGGCCCTCCCTGCCATTTCTTTTCTGGCCCAACTGAGACTTGTGAAGGGAGCAAACCCTGGCCAGTCTGTACCCCGAGGACCAGCCCCTCCTTACCCGAGACACAGATTCGGCCCCGACATGGTAAGCGACTGTCCGTGGATCCAGCCTCAGAAGGACTAAATTTGGGGGCAGAAGGTAGAGGAGAGAGGGAAACCAAGGATTATTAAACAACAACAATTACAATTATTAAAACGCTCCTGATACCAGCACAGAATTTATGAACTCTGGATGTCACTGGAAAGGCAGCATTTTTTTTTTTTGCAATGGAGAAAATCAAGCATGAACTGAGTGAAACAGGTGTGCAAAAACCACTAATATCAGTGGGGATTAATGTGAACAAGGAGTTTTCATCTGGATTAAACTTAAGGAGGGAGAGGGGCTCAGAGCAAGGCGGGTGTGTGTGTGTTGCTATGCTGACTGCCCAGCCTGGCGGAAGTGAGGTCAAAAACCCCGAAGCTGCCAGGTAGAGAAGCCTTCCTTGCTCCCTCCCCACATTCCCCAGAATGAGGCAGCCCCAAAGATCCTTGACTGGCTCCCAATCCCCACGGAAAGAAGGGGAGCGCAGGAGGAGGCGGGGAGGGAAAGGAAAGGGCCCGGAAAGTGGCAGACATGAGGTAGGCCTGAGTAGGTTTCCATGGCAACAGAACCCAGCAAAAGGGGGGGGGGCGGTACGCTCCAGGATGCCTGAATCTCTACTTCCGCGGCCTTCTGAACCCGTCTGCCTTCACACCTGACCCAGCACCTGACTTCCAGCCGGTGCCTCCCCACTCCCTGGCTCCCAGAGGCCAACTCACCGCCGAGCCATGTGCTGCATCACCTGCGCCTCCTTCATGCGCTGCAGCTCCGCCATGTAGGCCAGGATGCGGCTGTTGCAGACTAGCAGGCTCTTCGTCACCTCCAGCGCCTGAGGCCGTTGAGTGCAGGCCGCCAACAGCTTGCAGGCCCCCTCCCGCATGCGGATCTCATGGTCAATTTTCTTCTGGAGGTCTGTGCCCTGCGGAGGCAGGGGGGAGGGGGGGGCGGAAGCAAGGGATGCAGCTGAAGGGTGCGAGTGCAAAAGTTTGGCGGTAGCAAGAGGGGGGAAATTGAACCTTCCGAGAAGGCTCTGGAGGCGGCGGGTGGGGGGAGAGGAGGCCAGTGAGCTGGCATGATGTCCCGATGGCTTTGGGGGGCTGGTGGGGAGAGAAGAAGCAGCCTCACAGTGCCCCCCCTCCCTCATCCAATTGCGGGGGTGTTTCAGGGAAGAGGAGAGCCCAGGGGCGCCAGTGCCGTAAGAGCAGCCACATATCTGGAGGGCACCGTCCCCCCGTTGCCACCCCTCCCTTTTCTCCCACTGATGGAAAGGCAGTGAAAATCCTCCTCCCCCATCTGTCAGCTGGGCAAGAAGGCCAGCAAGGGCTGCCAATTGCCCCCCCCCCCACCCTTGCAGTCTCATTCCCAGCCGTTTTCAGTGGGTGGGGGGGGGCAGTTTTTGCAGCAGCTGCAACCCAGAGAAGCTCACCACCCTCTGGGCCTGGAATGCTGCGGGGGGGGCGGAAAAGGGGGGGGCAACCCTTTTCGGGATGCCCCCTTGGCCCAGAGGCCAACCCAGGCCGGGGGGGGGGGGGGAAGAGCAGGACGGATTGTGACCCTCTCCCCCCCCAATCCACCCATCAGTGCCTTAATTGGGACCTAGGGAGGTCGAGCCCCCCACCTCGGAATGCGCCCTGCCGCCCCCAACCCAGCGCTGGCTGTCCTGGCAGCCTCCGCCTTCTCTTCCCTCAGCTCCGCGCTCACCCTGGCCGGCTTCCCGTCCTCCATGCCGCCGGCTCATAGCCCGGGGCCGCCTCCGCCGCGTTCGCTCCGCTGCGGCGAGATTCTCCTGCTTGGCGGCAGCTGCGCCGGAGAGGAGGGGTCGCCTGGGCAGGGTCTAAGCGGCAGGGCGGGGCGGGGGGGCTGTGACATCACCGCTGTCTAAAAATAGGCCGGCTGGGATCTGCGGGGGCCGGAATGCCTCGCGGGGAGGAGACAACTGAGGAGGGACCCCGGCCCAAAGCCCAGCGCCCATGCCGCGGAGGAGGGGGCTGCCTTCCCTCCGGAGCAGAGACGGGGACCCCCATGCGGGGGTGGGTGGGCGGCGGCTGATGGACAGAGAGGGCCCGATCCGCTGAGGGATTCAGGGCCCTGCGGGTGAGGCTGAGAAGGCAAAAGGGGAGGGGTCCCCGCGGCCATTCAGTGCCAACGCAAGAGTCTCGGAGCCATTTCTACTCCCAGGAATCCGCTGGGCCCCTCTTGAAGGGGGAGCAGCCCAGGCAGGGCAACCTCCTCCCCCACCCCCAAAGGGGCCACTCCATTTCTCTCCAGCGTCATCGGCCTTTATTTGCCCCCAGACAAGATGCCCCCCTCCTGCCAGGGCCCTTGCCCTCTTCTCCCGACAAAGAGACATCAAAGGGATGTGGAAGCCTTAAGGTCCCAGCAGGCAAGGTGTTTCTTGACCAGCACTGCCCCCATTCCAAGATCGTGGAGGCCATGCGAGAGATGGCACCTCCTGCCAATCCTGCCACAACCCCTTCTGTGGGCTGCCAAGCAGGAACACGCTGAGTTCAAGGACTGCGAGCCCCTGAAGCAAGCAGGAATTGGGCAGCGCCAGCCAAGCCCGCATGCCCACTGACTGCTCAGGCTAAGGGGAGCAGGAGGAGACCCAACAGGTGGAGCTCACAATGTCACCGAGGAAGCCACAGGCAAAAAGTGCATGGCAGGAACCCGGCCCAGGGAGCCCCTCGCCACGTCTCTCTGCCTCTCAAGAAGTGCTCAGGGACCAGCCAGGCGGGCGAAGGAAACAGGCCCCCGTCGGGGGTCACCAGGTGCTGCGGGCTGAGAGCAGCGCGGCTACTCTCGCGTGGGGGCCCCACTAAGACCCAGGGGAGTCGAAAGCGTACCCTGGAAGGCGGCCACAGGGTTGCCACCCGAATTGCAGGGACGCACCTGAACAGCCCTGCTCCGTTGGCAGCCCCTCCTTAGCAACATCTGTGGGAGGGCTTCTCTCCGGCCCTCCTGGGCCAAGACACAGCCCTCCGCCACCTAAATGGGCAACCATATAAATCGAAACACACCCACCCACGTGCTGACCCCCCCCCTCCCCCCCGCCCTCTGAAAGCAGCAACGTCCAGCCGCGCGGTACCTCCAGGCTGAGGGCGATCTGCCGGATGTAGAGCATGTTCAGATCCTCCAGGATGTGCAGCTTGTCCTGCATTGCCCCAAGGCCCCCTGGGCGGGCGGCCCCCCCCCCCTCCCGAAGCCCCCCTGGAGGTGTGGCTTCAGAGCAAAGACCCCCAAACTGGCCTTCCCATGGAGCTTGACGCCAGCAGACTCTCAGGCTGCTTTTGAGGCAGGGTGTGGGGGGTGTTTGTGAGGGCAGCAGGCTCACTCCTCCGGCCCCTCTGTCAGCAGATGCCGCTCTCCTGGGCCAGCTGTGGAAAGAATAGGCCCCTTTCTTTCGTGCCAGCCCAGCAGCTCCACCGCCCACCCGGAGAACAGGCAGCCACTGTGCCTGAAAGGGCAGGGCTGGGGGGGCCCAGAGGCTGCACCCAGCTGCCAGGCAAGGGCACGGCCCTCCCCCTCGGCCTCCAGGCTCTGCAGTGCCACCAGCCTCTGTCAGCTGGGGACCCACTGTTTAGGCATGGCTTCCCGGAAAGGCTAGTTTGGACGGAGGGGCTTTGGGGTGCCCTGGGCAGGCGGATGCTGCTGCCCCCTGCTGACCGGCCCAGGGACTTTCCTCTGCTCTCCAGAGCAGTGGAGGCTCTGCCCCGCTGGCCCTCCCCAGCCCCTTACCTCCTACGTGAGGGTGGCTGCCTTGCCCATGTCCCCCTGCCCTTCCCTCCTGGGTCGCAGGCGCTCCATGCACAGGAAATCTGCCTGGCTTCCACCCCCCCACCACCCCGCCAGCCTTCCTGTTCCAGCTCATCTTACAAGGGCCGCCCCTCCAAGCTGGCCGCTCCAGCAGCCTCGCCTCCCCTTCAGACACGTCCCTCCCTCCCTCCCTGCGATGGAAGGAAGCAGGCGGGTGGGTGGCCCCTTGTCCCTAGCACTCTCGGGCCGGGGAGGGGACAACGAGCCCACCAACCCCAGCCAGGCACCGTCTCAGCTCCAGTCCAGAAACTTCTCTGTTCCCCGTGGTCCAAGCCCCAGCCAGAAGCCCCCGAGGCTAGGCCAGCCCTCGGCCACCAGAGGGCAGCCAACGTCCCCTGAAGGGCCAAGAGGAGAAGCTGAGCTGAACACACACAAACACACACACAAACACCCCCTGAGAGATGCCAGGGGGCTCCTGTGCCCACCCCTCTGGCACCAACCGCCTCTTCAGGTGGCTACTTCCTGGGGTGCCATCCTCTGTGAGGCAGTGTGGGAAAATGTGCCCTGGGCAGGGGAGTGGGGGGGTTTCTCTGGCTGAAAATACCCTGAAGGACTTTCCTTTCCTGTAAGGCTGAGAGGATGGGGGGAGGGTATGCAGGAGAGATCTGGCCATGGATTCTGCAGCTGGAGATAGCCCTCAGCCTCCCAAGGGGGTCCTTGGTGACCAGTTAATTTAACCTCATTTAATATGATCTGAATTAATGGCCAGAGCCCCCACCCCCCCACCCCCTTTTGTGGCTGGCTTGCCCGAGGTTAGTGATCTGCTCCACAGACTTCCCATAGCTGGCTGGAGAATTCTGGGAGTTGAAGTCCACAAGTCTTAAAGTTGCCAAGTTTGGGGACCCCTGCTCTAAAGGGTCCCCAAGATTTGATCCCTTTACACAGGGGTCTGAGAGGTGTCCCCTCCTCCCCATTTCCTTTGGTCTGCACTGCTTGCATTTTTTCCCAGCCGGGTGACTGAATATCTCTATGGAGCAAGGGTATTCAAATTTGGCAAGTTTAAGACTCGTGGACTTCAACTCCCAGTATTCCTGAGCCAACATAACTGGAGGAGGAATTCTGGGAGTTGAAGTCCACCAGTCTTAAAGCTGTCAAGTTTGAAGACCCCTGCTGTGGAGCTTCTCAGCCATCCAGGCCATGGCTGTCCCAGAGGTGCTTTTTCGAGTCAGCTGGATTTTCTTCTTCTTTTTCTTGGAAGGTGTTTCGCTTCTCATCCCAGAAGCTTCTTCAACTCTCCTTCTCCTCTTCTTCTTCAGAGCTGAAGAAGCTTCTGGGACGAGAAGCGAAACATCTTCCAAGAAAAAGAAAAACCCATCTGCCTCTTGAAAAAGCACCTTTGGGGGCAGTTCTACGACTATGAACCCGGCTTCAAAGAGCATCCTCACTCCGCCCGCCCCCCCCCCCAATGCAGATGGAGGGGATCTGTGCAATGGGGATGCAGGTCTTGCATGGTTTTATCCTCAAGTTTCTTTCCTAAAGCGACACAGCCTGGACTCAGCGTTTCTCGCAATTTCTGGTCCCCCAGCGCCTTTCCCTGACTGAGAGGTGGCTCAGATCTGAGCACTTTTGCCCAGTGGTGGGATTCAAATATTTGACTACCAGTTCTGTGGGCGTGTCTTAGTGGGCGTGGCTTGGCTTGGTGGGCGTGGCAGAGGAAGAATTCTGCAAAATCCCCATTCCCTCCCCACTCCAGGGGGAAGATTACTGCAAAATCTCCCCTCCCCACCCCAATAACCTGCTTTCCAGCTCTGTTCTCCTGTGCAGGGCAACTAAAGAAGACATCAGCTGATCAGCTGGGACTCGGGAGACAGAGAAGAGATGGGGTTGGCGGGGCCAGTCAGAGGTGGGATTCCAAACTACTCAACATTTCCACTGCCGGTTCTCCAGAATTGGTCAGAACCTGCTGAATATCCTTCGTGGCTTTTGCCCCTTCGTGGCTTTTCCCAGCTGAGATCCTCAAAGGGCTCCAGATCCAGAGCACAAAAAGGGCCCCATTTCTCCTCCTCCACCCCACAGTTCTTTCTTCTATTTGCAGTCCACAAGGGAAGAGGCAGCACTAATTGGAGAGATCTACGCCGTAGGGCCGGCCTCTGCTTCCTCCAGAGCCTGCTGAGACTCTCCGGGCAGAAATCGTGTTCTTTTGCGAATGTTTCTTAGCCTTTTCTACTTTCTTCCACCAAGCTTTCTTTCCACACCACCTGGCAGCGCCAATCTGCACCCTCCTCCCTGTTTTGTTCTGCAACATAATTTACTGTCCGTGGGTGGTTTCCAATTCCACTTTCCATTTTTTTTTTCAGTTTGCAGAGAGATTTTCAACCGAAACGAATCGAGTAGTTATTTCTTAAAATTTCTATTGAGCCCTTCACCATATGTACGTACAAACGGAGGTCTGCTTAAACAGAGAATTTTCTAAACAGAGACCCCCACTTTTCAATCATCTCTCAGGGCCCACTGCCTCTTCTTCCTTCATATCCATCCCCTTCGGTCACTTTCTACAAAATATTTTTCTTTTCACGCAATTTCTCCCCAACTCCTTCCAGCTGTTTCCTTAAATGCAAGTATCAACCAACGTACATATTATTACAACAATTTTACTCATTCGTATTTTTTAGCCCTTCCCTTCAACTCCACTCACCTGGATCAGACCCCCACACACCGCTGCCCCTCCCCTCATCTATCGTGCTCCTCCTCTTTATTATGCACCAAGACAAATTCCTTGTGTGTCCAGTCTCACCTGGCTAATAAAGAATTCTATTCTATTCTATTCTATTCTATTCTCTTCCATTCCATTCCACTCTTTCTATTCATTCTACAGACCGAAGTATTCTTCTTTCTTTCATCAGTTAATTCTTGCTGTTTACTGTTGACCCATCCAATCTCCTATACACCAGTCATCATGGGATCAGCCAGAGATATTGGCCTCCATGCCCAGAGTAGCCCTGAGCCATGGAGGCTCTCCCATTATCTTCTGTAGGGAGTCAGAAAAGATGCAAGCCAGGTGATTCATCTTAGTCGCAGCTGGGACACGCACATCGTTCATACTTTCCTGCTACAGGAGGCACAAGGTCCCTTCTTGGGTCTTGAACCAGCATGGCACAAGCCAGTTTTATCTCAAGCACGCTGATCTGTCTGAGGCAAACTAAATCCTCTAGTTCAGAGGTCTCCAAACTTAGCAACTTTTAAGACTTGTGGACTTCAACTCCCAGAATTCCTCAGGAATTCCATCCTGAGGAATTCTGGGAGTTGGTCCACAAGTCTTAAAGTTGCCAAGTTTGGGGACCCCTGCTCTAGTTTAAGAGACTACCTTGCAAGCCAAGATATGCTGCCTGCATCATCCCAACAGGGCTTGCTGGCTTCCTTGGCTGTTTATCTACAAAGATACCTAATTGACCAACCCTGGGCTGCAAGGAGTAGGAGTTGTTGGTTCCTACAACATCCAGACACTGCTCCATTTTATCGGGGCTTCATAGGAACTTGCAGGAGAAGGCTAGATCTGCAACCTTCTGCAGCCCTCCAGCCTGGCTCTGTGGTGACATTCTGCCCAAGGACAACAAGCCCAATGGGACAGATGAGGAGGCCAAGAGCTACACTGTGGCCTCATACTGGACAATAGCATGTCCATCTCCATCTGTGTGGCTGGGAACCCGAGGCAGCAGTGAAACCACGGCTAAATATTTTGGGAGCTCCCAGCAAGCCCCCCACTAAACTCCTGCTTCCCAGACACTTTGGGGGAAGGATTTTGTCTCTCTCTCTCTGGGTTACATTAATCCTGCAAAATAGACCGTGGAGTCTTGATCACTGAAAGTCCCGTCACCTGACCCTGGTTTTGAGGAAACCATCATTCAGGCATATGAAACAGATATTTGGCTTGGCATTCAATTTTTTAAAAAAATGGGCTAACTCTACAGAAGACCAGAATCTTGTGATAGATTAGATAGAATAGCTTTTTCACGATTATGGAAAGTAGCTAATATCCCCTCAGAAGATTTAGTCATACAAAAAGTTCTAGAAGGCGCCGAAATGGATAAGCTCACATTGGGAATGGAAGACAAAGAGGACTCAGAATATTATGGGATATGGGATAAATGGCATGTGTGGTTAAGCAACAGATTTAAAGACTAGGATGAAGGATTATGATAAACCAAGCAACAGATGATTAATATATGTATATATGCATGTATGTATATAAGGATATATGTATTTGTCAATGCCAAAATGTTATGAATATGAGTGTGATTTGTATTTTTGAAAACCATAATAAAAACAAATATATACACACACACAGACACACACACATATACATACATACGTACATACATGCATACATACATGCATACAATATATATATAAAAGACCAGAATCTTGATCAGGGAAGCTTATATACATGTTTTCCTACAGTCAGAAGTGAACAGCCTGCTACTCTGCTACTACTGGATTAGACTTGTCCAGCAGAGGGAACTGCTTTAGCCTTTGATGATAGCAGGTGAGAAAAAGAAATAAGAGAGAAATCTGGACACAACTACAAATGAAGCTCACATTTAATATGCCTCCCTCGTTAGAATTCTTTCAAAAATGGCTTCAAGGGGTTTTACCACAACGAATCTGCTTCTTTGGCCCTTCATGTCTGGGGAACTGTCCCCGCAGCCTTCTGCCGACCAAGGGAGAAAAAGGGGCAGAAAGAAAACCAAGAGGGCCACATCGGGCCAGTGGGATCACAAAGCCGCCTCACAATATCCCACATTGCCAGTCAGCGCCCCCCCCCCCCCAAAGGCCTGGGAACCTCAGCAGTCACCTGGGCGAGAGCCACATTCTTCCTGCTCCCCCATCCCAGAACCGGAAAGGCAGCAATTTATTTTGCAGCCCTCTCTGGCCACCAAGAGACCCAGTGGCCCAGCTCACTCAGGGCTCTGGACACCTTTCCAGATGTGTGTGAGGGGGTCACCACATAAGGCCTGATGGTCACCTTCCTTCCAGAGAACCCCACCACCACCACCATTAGTTTAGGTGGGAAGCTGAGAGCCGCTGCATCTGCCCACGATGCACACGCCAAGTTCCTCCCCGTCCGCAAAAGTTCCCGGCCCAGGACTGAAGCCGGCTGGAGCCGCCTGGGAGGCCGGGCTGCAAGGAGCCTTGGATCCCACTCAGAGACCTCCCTCCCTCTGACACGCGAAGTCTGGGCGGCGCTCAGCTGAAGACGCTGTTTTAACGCGGAGCTGCGAAGCCACAAGAGTTTGGGGTGCGGCGCGGGGTCCCCTTTTCAGAAGGGGAGGGGGAGGAACTCCCATGGGTCCCCAGAGGGGGAAGCGAGCGAGCCCCCCCTCTGCCTCCCGGCCCCTCCCCTCCCTCGGGGCACCTGCCCGCCTCCTGGAGCCCCACAGGTGGGCCCGGCCGGACGGCCTCTGCCGGCTCCTCGGCGGCCCTGGCGCAGCCGCCCCGGCCAAAGCAGCTCCGTGCTTCCCCCGTGCGCGGCTTCAAGCGCCTCCCGGCCAGCTCCGGCCGGATTCTTCCCCGCCGCTGCCTTACCTGCTCGGGCTCGTCCAGGAGGCTGAGGCGGAAGCGGCCCCGCCGGATCTCCATCTCCAGCGCCGAGCCGCGCGCCACCGTCACCCTGCTGCGCTGGTGCCGCTGGAACATGGTCCGGCCGCAGGGCGCTCTTGGCGCCGACTGCAGCGGTCTCGCTCGGCCTCCGCTAGCCGGCGTAAGACCTTGCCCTCTGGGGCGGCTTCTCGGCCGCCTCCCCGGACCGTCCTCGGTTGCGCCCGGCTGGGCGGAGTCGTGGCTCCTGCCCGCCGCGCCCCACGAGACGGCACCGCCCCCCACCCCACAAGCGAGGCCGGCCCGCAGCAGCTGAGCGGCCCCGCCGGCCGCACCTCCCTCCCTCCGCGCAAGTCCTGGCGCGGGGCCGCCTGCGGAAGGTTCGGAAGCTGCCGGGGTGCCTCATCGGAACTTTGTGGCTGAATTCGCACGACTTGTAAATTCTGATTCCCCGCTTGGCGCGAGCACTGGCCACACAGGCAGCTTAAGCCTATTGGGCGCACGGCGGCTGCCCCCCCCTGAGCCCCTCGGAAAGGCGCAAGACTCGGGCCCGATGCCTGCAAGAGAAGGATCGGGCCGCCTGCCCAGAGCAAGCTGCGGAAACCACTTGCAGCTGGCGAGGGGGGGGGCGGGTGAGGGTGGTTGAAATGCGGTGGAGGCCTTGCGGGAAAACTCCAAATGTCCCCGAGGACAGCTGATAAGTGCCAGGCGGAGACTGGCCTGCTCCCCGCCCCCCTTTGTGACCTTCCCTGCAAGGCCAGTCTGGGGCAAGGAGATACAGCTGGCCGGGAGGGAGGGAGGGAGGGGTAGTTGGCTGGCTGCCCCAAGCAGTTGAGCCATCATCCCCACGCAAAGACAAGGGCACAGGACGGCAGGCTGTGGATCCTGCCTTACTTCTGAATTCCAGTTTTTTTTTTAAAACAGCCGGTTTGGCTGCAGCGGAATTAATGTGCAACAAAGGATCGGGGTTCTTACAAAAGCCCCGAGTCCCTCAGCAACGATGGCTTAAGAGTTGCAACTGTGACTCTTAAAAACTTTTCAGGATAAGGGCCCGTTTGTGGGATGAGCCGTCCCTGTCTGTGATGTGGAAACTGTTGTGGTTCGCCAGCAGCCGGTGCAGCCGGCAATGGAATCGGACAGTGGGGAAGAAAGGGGACCAGTCCGGGAGTCTGGGGAGGACTCGGACGAGGGTCCTGTATCCGATACAGAGATGGGGCCAGGACCATCTGGGAATCGGGTGCTGTCTTCGGAGCCTCCAGAGTCTGGCAGCAGCGAGGCAGAGGAACAAGGGGAGCCTGTTCCCAGTGCGTGTGTGCGCAGAGCTGTTAGAAGGCGAGAGCAGCTGAGACAAAAGGGGCAATTCGGGAGTAAGGCTGGGAGGTGATTGCCCCTCCCATAAGGTATAAAGGACAGGCAAAGATGATGAAACCTTTGCAGGAAGCAAAGTACTTTGTTCTATTCCGATCAATCCTTGAAGCTCTGTGTGGACTTCGTACTTTGGTTGGGGTTTTTTATAGTTCATTTGGCACTCTAGTTGTTGGCAGCACTTCAAAGGAGAGAAAGGTGGGTGCTTATCTCGAGGGACTGTTTGGGGCCCATTACAGGCTGGGAATGCACATAATTCCCAGCATTGAAATAAAACAAAGAGTTGTTTTAACTAAGTGTGTCCTTAATTACGGTCTCGGGAAGCCTTGGTCAGAACAGAAACCTGGAAATCAAGGCAGGGTCAGGATTGCAACCTCTTTTACCCCCAACATCCAGTCCAGCTGTTGGGATGCTCTTTATCCTGAAAGTTTCATGCCCAAACCTGGACACGTTGACCCCTTTGGCCTCCGGACACCAAGAGGAGCGGCTTGAGAAAGGCCCTGCTGGTTTGGACACCTCTGGTTTAATGCATTGCCCAGATCCAGAAATGGGGTTAATCCTGCTGGGTAAGTCCTGAAAGGGGGAACCTCCCTTCCCCCCCCCCTCCCCCAACAGACCTTCCCGGGTGTCAGGCAAGGAAAGGAAACACCTGGGAGGGAAGGGCTGGACTCATCCACACCGCTCAGGGAGGTACAGGGAACGCGGCTGCACCTTCCCTCTTAGCCTATGCCGAGTTGGGAAAGTTCCTCCAGTTGGGAAACATCTGGGCCCAAGGCTGGGGGTGGGCGAAGGACAGGCCTGCCACAACTTGATCTTGTCTGCCTCACACCAGAGGGGAGCAATGAGGAAAAAAGGATGCTGCTTTCTGGGTGGTTTCCTCCCAGTCTTTGTGGGTGGGAGAGAACCTGTCCACTGCTGCAGCCTGACTGGTGTGTGTGTGGGGGGGGGGGCGGGGGGGGGCGGGGAAATCTGGCCCTGGTGGAGAAAACAGAGCCAGGATTGGCCAGGGCTGAGGTCTCCAGGGGAGCTTCAGAGCTCCTTCTGCGCCCAACCTGATGTTTCAAATGGAATCCTTTGGGGGCATGGGCCCCACGATCCACTCGAGCACGGGCCAGCCTCAAGCAGAATCTGTTTCTCAGGATGCTCATGGGGCAGGCACTACACACAAACACACACCAGCAGCAGAAGGGGCACACTTTGCCAGGCCAAAGAGAGCAGTTGGCTGAGAAGGCCTCACAGGAGCACAAAGACAATCTTGCTCCTTTTGAGCAATGAAGATTTGTGTCGGGAAGGCCCCTGTGTGAGGGTGCCTATTACAAGCTCCTGTAACTCCAGGTGGCTTTTTGGCCCCTGCCCTCTGGAGCAGGGGTCTCCAACCTTGGCAACTTTTAGACTTGTGGACTTCAACTCCCAGAATTCCTCAGTCAGCATAGCTTGTGGACTTCAACTCCCAGAATTCCTCAGGATGGAATTCCTGAGGAATTCTGGGAGTTGAAGTCCACAAGACTTAAAGTTGCCAAGGTTGGAGACCTCTGAACTAGAGGATTTAGCTTGCCTCAGACAGGTCAGTGTGCTTGGGATAAAACTGGCTTGTGCCATGCTGGTTCAAGACCCAAGGAGGGACATTGTGCCTCCTGTAGCAGGAAAGTATGCGTGATGTGTGTGTCCCAGCTACAACTGACAAATCACCTGGCCTGCATCTTTTCTGACTCCCTACAGAAGATAATGGGAGAGCCTCCATGGCTCAGGGCCACTCTGGGCATCGAAGCCAATATCTCTGGCTGATCCCATGATGACTGGTGTATAGAAGATTGGACGGGTCAACAGTAAACAGCATGAATTAATTGATGAAAGAAGAATCCTTCGGTCTGTAGAACAAATAGAATGAAATGGAATGGAATGGAATAGAATAGGAAAATATGGAATGGAATGGAACAAGGCCTGTACTTCTTCATCCTCACAAGATCGCTGCCTGGTTGGGGAGGGGCAGAGACCCCCTTTGTGGCTCAGATTAAAAAGGGCAGAATGGCAACCAATGGCCTTCTTCTCACGAAGAGACTGTGCCCTGCAGAGAGGCAAAACACCGGGCCTTTCTCAACAGCAGAAGGAACTGGCTCCTCTTATACCTAGTCATTGATTCCTGTGACTGTCCACGAGGGCAGCTGTCCCAGCTCAGACCCTTCTTGGCCAAGCACCCTCACCCAGGCCCTTTCGCGCCCCCCCCCCCTCCAACTGCATATGCCCTTCTGCACTGCCTTGATCCATTGTGTGGTTCATAATATGCCTGCTTTGTATTCTAGGCTGCCGGGGCTCAGACAATCCAGCTGCGGGCTTCACCAGCTGGGGAATGGGGGGGGGGGTGTACTTCAGAGCACAAAGCACAGACTTCAGGAAGTTGGAAATCTTCTTGTTTTAACATGCATTTTCACTTGGCAGGGAAATGACTCTGGGGCTGTCTCTTTTGCACCAGGGCGTGTTGCAAGTAAACACTGAAGTAAAAACAGATTGTAAAAACAGATTGTGCGTCTCTTTTCCATGTTTCCACGTCTGTCTAGACTAATCTTTTACAATCTAGAATGTTTCTCTAACCAGGTAAGCAAGAAATGCTCCTGGTGGCTCTCTGTGCATGCCTACCTTGACAATGCCCAAGGAAAAAGCTGGTGTAGCTGTTTGACATGTAGTGCCGGAATCTGTCTACTCCGACCCTACCACTATGTGAATGAATGAATGAATGAACAACCTTACGGCAGTCATTGATGAATAAAACATAACCTACATCAAAACACAAAAAGAGTTTCTGTAAAATGATAAAACATGTACTGTAAGACAACTGGAAGTAGAAAAATAGCCAAAACATGTTAAGAATCAAAAAACGAGTGAAGGATAAGATGTTGGATCTATAAAACGCTTGATTTACTGAAATGTGTAGGTCCTTAAATACTAATGTATTTGTATTAGTGTTTTAATATTCTGCTAGATTTTTAAAATGTGAAGTCGTGGAATACTTTAAGATTAAGATCTACTGTTTGGGAAGATCGATACCTTTTCAAGACATTTATTACATATTATTACACTGTTGATAAACGCTTTCCTAAAATCCTTATCTTGCTATCTTGGTCCTCTGTATTCAACATGCCGTTAGTATACTTTCTATTTGCCAGGTGATTTTTGAATCCTTATTTTCAAGAAAATATTTTAAACAGATGCTGCTGTGGTTTGCCGGCAGCCTGTGCAGACGGCAGCTGAATCGGATAGTGGGGAAGAATGGAGACCGGTCTGGAGAGGACTCGGATAAGGGTCCTATGTCCGATGCAGAGATGGGGCTAGGACCATCTGGGAGTCGGGTGCTGCCTCCAGAGCCTCCGGAGTCTGGCACCAGCGAGGCCGAGGAACAAGGGGAGCCTGTTCCCAGTGTACATGTGCGCAGAGCTGCTAGAAGGCAAGAGTAGCTAAGACAAAAGGGGCAACTCGGGAATAAGGCTTGGAGGTGATTGCCCCTCCCATAAGGTATAAAGTACAGGCAAAGGTGAAGAAACTTTTGCAGGAAGCAAAGTTGTTTGCTCTGATCAAATTAATCCTTGAAGCTGTGTGTGAACTTTGTACTTCATTTTTTTTTTTTAGTTCATTAGGCACTAATGAACTAATTTGAATTGTTGGCAGCAATTCAAAGGAGAGAAAGGTGGGTGCTTATCTCGAGGGACTGTTTGGGGCTCATTACAGGCTGGGAATGAACATAATTCCCAGCGTTGAAATAGAACAAGAGTTGTTTGTTTTAACTAAGTGTGTGCTTAATTACGGTCTTGGAAGCTTTGGTCAGAACAGATGCCATCTAGAGCATCTGGAATTTTGCACATCACACATCTGTGTGTTGACACCACAGTACAACTTTTCACGGGCAAGAATTTCCATACAGCTGTGTCCCCCAGTGGGCAATCATTCCTGACGGGGAATTTTCTTATATCCACCTCCAGGATCGCCAATGGGAGAATATCTGAATAAGCAAGAGCAACACCTCTGGGATACTTTGGGAGGTCCAGCTTAAGACACTCGGCTGCTGCTGGATAAGTCCTAACCAGCAAGCCAGCTTACTTGCCAAGTCTGCTCTGACCTTCCTCTCTGCCCATTTCAGTCTCCATTTCCGAATATCTCTTGAGTAATCATATCCCATTCCTAAGAGCATTTGGGAGGAGGGGGAGGTAGCCCACCTTGTGCTGACTTCTACCCTAGTGTTCCAAAGGGCACTTTCTCCCTGCCTCCCTATCAATGCCAGCAGGACCACATCTCATGGCAGAAAATTGCATTCTAGCCAAACATGATGGATCCTCACCTGAGCACCAGCCTCCCCTTGGGCAGACCTGCATCCAGGCAGTGCCACATTAGGTTCCCTCTGCTCAGGCAGAGACACCAGAGTTCATAAAGAAATTGGGCTGGAGCAACTGTCTGCAGAGCTCAAAGACAAGACTATTGCAAGGCACAGATCTGGGGAAGGCTACCATAAAATTTCTACTGCACTGAAGGTTCCTAAGAGTACTGTGGCCTCCATGTAAATCTTCTTTCAATAGGAGAAGTTTGGCACAACCGGGACTCTTCCAAGAACTGGTCGCCCAGTCAAACTGAGCAATCAGGGGAGAAAGGCCTTAGTAAGAGAAGTGACCAAGAATCCAATGGTCACTCTGACTGAGCTCCAGAGATCCTGTGTAGAGATGGGACAGAGTTCCAGAAGGACAACCATTACTGCAGCCCTCCACCAATCTGGGCTTTGTGGCAGAGTGGATAGAGGTGCAAAATGTATGAAAGGCCGCTTGAAGTTTGCAAAAAAAGCACTTGAAGGACTCAAGACTGTGAAGATGATGAAACCAAGATTGAACTGTTTGGTCTCAATTCTAAACAATGACTTGAGGAAACCAGGCACTGCTCATCACCTGCCCAATAACCTCCTAACAGTGAAGTGTGGTGGTGGCAGCATCACACTGTGGGGGTGTTTTTCAGCAGCAGGGGCTGGGAGGCTGGTCAGGGTTGAGGGAAAGCTGAATGGAGCAAAGTACAGGCATCTATCCTCAATGAAAACCTGTCCCCCAGAGCTGAGGATCTCAGACTGGGCCAAAGGATCACTTTCGAATATGACAACGATCGTAAGCACACAGCCAAGACAGCCCAGGAGTGGCTTAGGGACAACTGTGAATGTCCTGGAGTGGCCCAGCCAGAGCTCCCCCTGACTGGAACCCTACCAAACATTTCTGAAGGGACCTGAAAATGGCCGTCCACCAACGATCACCATCCAAATCTGACTGAGACGATTTGCAAGGAAGAAGGGAAGAAAATCCCCCAATCTAGAGGTGCAAAGGTTGTTGCATCCAACCCAAAAAGATTCGAGGCTGTAATTTCTGCCAAGATTCTTCAACAAAGTCCAGCAGAGATTATACTACCTGAGACTTCTTGGGAAACAACAACTGAATGAAAAACTGCTGGTGATCTTCTACCGCTGCACCATAGAGTATCTTAACTTACTGCACCTCTGTATGGTTTGCCAGTTGCACAGGGGCAGATGGGACAGCACTCCAGAGGGTTCATGGGTTGGCCTCTCCCCTCTTTGGAAGAGCTTTATAGCTCCTGCTGCCTTAAGAAAATTCAAAACATTCTCAAAGATTTACCTCATCCTGGGCACCCTTTTTTTTGAACTATTACCATCTGGCAGACAGTACAGGACAATAAAAACAAGGACAAATAGACTGAAAAACAGCTTCTATCCCAGGGCAGTAGCTCTATTGAACTCTACTGTATAGTGCAGTATTGGTGCGATGTAGGGGGTTTTCAATTCAATGTATAGAATGTGAAGGATGTGTGTTTGTGTATTTTTATAGTCATGATGTACACTGAAGATGGTATTTAATTTCATTGTATGAGGTGCAGTGACAATAAAGTAAAATAAAGTAACTGAGTGAAGGGTCCGAATACTTATGCCAATGTGATATTTCAGGTGGTTTTTTTTTTTCTTCTTTTTAATAAACTTTACAGACATTTCAAAAATTCTGTTTTCACTTTGTCATTATGGAGTACCGAGTGTAGATCAACAAGGGGGAAAAATGAATTTCGACAACTGTAGAATCAGGCTGCAGCGTAACGAGATTGACAGAAGTGGGAAGTGAATATTTCCTGAGTGCAATGTATATTGTGCTCCTCTTGCATTGGAAATGGACCGAAGGGGCGAAGGACTTTGCACCTCCTGAAAGGGATGTCAAAAGGAACGAGTCTCATTTGACAGAAGGAGCCGGTCAAGTAGATAAAGATAAGCGGCTCTCCGCAGCACCAATACCGTCTCTGAGGTCTTCAACCTTGTCAACTTGTGGACTTCAACTCCCAGAATTCCTCAGCCAGCAAAACGAGGGAGCAAAGCTGGCTGAGGAATTCTGGGAGTTGAAGTCCACAAGTCTTAAAGTTGACAAGGTTGGAGACTCCTATTTAAATCGGTGCAGGCCTAATTGGGGGAAACGGCCACCGAGAGGCTCGACGGCCGGAGGACCAAGGAGCAGCGCCGCGGGGCGATGAAGACCCGGCAGCTGTTTTGGGGGCCGATTTTTCGCTCCCGCCCCCCGCCCGGGAGCCCCCCTCTCCTGCTCGAGGACGGGAAGGATTCACACATCACCCCCCGGTGCAAGAAGCCATGGACGCTACGCGGTTGCTCGCTTGGGTCCCTCACCGGCCGCCGTCTCGATCGGCGTTTTCCGGCGATTCCAGGCTTCGAGTCCCGCGGCTCGCTGGGAATTCTGGGAGTTGAAGGCCAACCCAGCTTGGCCGGAGCTGCGAAGTCGAGGGAGCTGCCCGTCCAGCTACTCGCCCACTGCAGCCGAGAGCCACTGAGGCGCCTGCCGCGTGCCGCTCCTTGCCTTCCGTCCTGGCGGTCGGAACTTCCGGTTCCTTCCGGCCGGCCGTTTCCGGCGGGAAGAAAAACGGCGGCGCTCCCGCCGGCGGACCAAGATGAGCAAGGCGTGGCGTCGCACGGAGGCCCCGGGCGGCGGGATGGAGGGCGGCCGGCGGGGTAAGCGGGACCCGGCGGGGCGGTCGATCGGGGGCGGCGCTGCCTGGTGGGGACCTGAATGGCTCGTTCTTGACAGGCGAGGCGGAGGCGGCGGCGGCGGATCCCGGCGGGCACGGCGCCCACAAGAAGAAGCACAAGAAGCACAAGAAGAAGCACAAGAAACGGCACCACCGGGAGGAGCCCGGCCTGGATCCGGCGGTCGCCCTGCCCAAGCCGCAGCTGAAGCTCAAGATCAAGCTGGGCGGTCAGATCCTGGGCACCAAGAGGTAGGCAGGGAGGCGCTGGGCTCCCGTTGTGCCCGGCTGCAGACGGCCGCCACATCCCGTTCGGTGGCCGAGGGACGGAGGGACCCCGCGGGGCTGAGCTAAGCGGCCGCTTCTGCCACGGCCGGCTTGAAGCCCCACCTGCTTTTTTCCCTGTAGTGTCCCAACCTTCAGCGTGATCCCCGAGAGGCCCCGGTCCCCCTCCCCACTGATGGGGGCAGACGACGACGAAGAGCCGATGGAAGGCGTGCCCATCGAGCAGTACCGGGCATGGCTGGGTGAGCGGCACCGGCTCTGAAAATTCTCCTTTGGGTGGGAAAGGAGCACAAGCAGCAGCTCCCTTCTTTCCCTCCAGCCACCCAGTTTTTGGGCTCCCTGCTCAGGGAGCTGCTGGGCCCTGTCCTTTTCTCAGCCTTCCCTGCCTGGCTCTCACAGGCCTGAGCAGTAAGCAGTATTTAAGAACCTTCCTTTGGGTGGTCCCGGTGGTCCCTTCAGTGTTAAAAAAAATCTGTTTTTTAGGGCTGCGAAGAGAGATTGCTTAGCTAAGCCAGCTCTTCCTATTTACTCTGGAGAGACGCCAGACAAGCTTCCAGGTCTGACCCCACTCACACAATTGTTTCCCTCTCTTATCCTAACAGGTGCCCAAGACCTGCTAGACCAGGGGTCTTCAAACTTGACCGCTTTAAGACTTGTGGACTTCAACTCCCATAATTCCTCCTCCAGTCACGTTAGCTCAGGAATTCTGGGAGTTGAAGTCCACAAGTCTTAAACTTGCCAAGTTTGAAGATCCTTGTGCTAGGATGTGGCCCTTGTTTGCTAACACCTAAAACCAATCAACTTTGAGGTTTGAAAAGGGGGAGAGAGATTGAAGGGCTATACAATTTGCCCAATGAAAACAACCCTTTTTAGAGTAGAATTCCAGAGGTTGTTACTGCTCATTGCAGCTGATTGATGATGAATCACTGATGCTGTTATTTTCTTAATAAACTTTCTCAAAGGTTTGCTGGCATCTCGGCATCTCCTTGTTGTTCTTTGGCAGTCATCCTGCAAATTCTGAATTGGATGCCAACATACAAATTAGCATCAACAAAGGAGATGTTCCACTTCCCTGGCCAGACTCAAGGCGAATCCTCTTCTCTCCGCAGATGAAGACAGCAACCTGGAGCCGTCCCCGTTGCCAGAACTTGATCCAGAAATGGGCTTCCCAGCACGTGAGGAAGAGGAAGAGCAGCGGTGGCTGGATGCCCTGGAACGGGGGGAGCTGGATGACAACGGGGAATTGAAAAAAGAGGTGGACGAATCCCTGCTCACTGCCCGGCAGGTGGGAAACTAGGCCTAATGCAGGGATTTCCTGTAGACCACTGGCAATGAAGAGACCTTTTATCCACTGTAGCATCAGTGAGGTCAAGTGGGGGAAGGAAAGAGGATCTTAGGGGTCCCCAGCTACTTTACTCTGCTGCATGACCCCCTCTGCCTCCTAGCAGACAGGCACATGGCTCTTCTCCAGCCAAGCCAGATGGGAAGTCAGCCTCTTTCTTTCTGAATTTTAGAACCTTCCTGTCTACATTTGATCTATACCCCCTGCCCCTCAGCCCCACGATCCTAGTTGCTGGTTCTAAGAGCAGAGAGGGCATCCAATCTGGGTTGGGCCCAGAGAGGAGGCTGTAGGGTGCATAGCCAAGGAGGACCTCTACTGTCTCAAGATGGCTTCGGGGAGGCCCTTGGTTGGGATGGCATCATTTCTCTAGTGCCTCCTGGCTGCTGGTGTTGCCACAGGGCACCGAGGCCTTCCTGTTGCCTCTGCATCTAATGGGTGTTGTCAGCCGTCCCTTCTCCTCTTCCTGTCCACAGAAAGCCCTCTTGCACAAACAGCAAAGCCAGCCCTTGCTGGAGCTGCCCATGGGATACAAGGCCAAGGAGCTGACAGAGGAGATGCTGGTGAAGCGAGAAGAACGGGCTCGTAAGCGGCGGCTCCAGGCTGCCAAAAAGGCCGAGGAGAACAAGAATCAAACCATCGAGCGCCTCACCAAGACCAGCAAGGCCAAAGTGAAGACTCTGCGTGAGCGCAAGGCCAAAAGCACGGCGGTCCCCACAGTGAGCTACCGCAGTGCTGCCTCTGGGGTCACCATCTCCTTCCCGCCCGGGACTTCCCTGCCCGTGTTGCCCTCCCTCCCGAGGGTAGTGCCGCCCACCATGCCCTGTGGGGTCATCGGCTGCCCCAACCTCAAGCGGTACTCCTGTTCCCGCACTGGGACTCCTCTTTGTAGCCTGGATTGTTACAAAAAGAACCTGCTGCTTCAGGAGGTGCCAGCGTAGTCACACTGGTGGATAGTCGGTGCTCAGCGGTCACCCTGAAGGCCTCTGGTCTGGAAGAGGCGTGCCAGCCCTGTTCCTAAGTGGCTGAGGTGGGTGTCCAAACAGCCTGAACCGGCCGCTGTTCATCAGCAGCGGCCGGTTCAGCAAGAAGCACGTCTCTGGCTGTGCACAGTGCGAGCCCCTTGGACAGCTCCTCTTGCTACAACGACTGTGTGGAAAATGGAAGGCTCTGTTCCCCTTGAGCCACTGCATGGGGAGGAGAGGGCAGGACCATGGTGTGTGTGGACTCAGGAGACAGTGACAGTGGTGACTGCAATTGTTTCTTGCCTTTCTGCGGGCTGCTGCTTCTCAAGACGGATGGAAGCAGTATTCCTCTTTTTCATTTGTACAGGATGCAGAGAAAAGTGGCTGGTTGCAGGTCTTCCCTAAGTCAGGCAGCCTGCAGGAAAATTGATTTATTGTCGACTAATTAAAGATACTCTGAAACTAACTTGAGAAGCCCAGATGGCTGTCTGGTTCCTTCCTCAGTTTTTCCTACTGACAGGGAGCGCTCGAAGGAGAAACTGGGAAGATTCAGGGGAGAATTTGGCAAGTGATTTCAGATAAGCTACTAATGGCTGTGGCTGCATGGCCACCTGCTTTCCCTTGGTACTGCCCAGCCCCTTAGCCTAGGATCCCTGCGACTGGCCAGGATCTATGCATCCAGATACTGGTTTCTGTCTTGTGAGGGGCTTTGGACAAGGACTTTCAGCCCTCTGGATGCAGTTCAGCGTGATGTCCTGGGTTACCCATGAAGATGCCAGAGTGCTTATGGGGAAGGAAAGATTGAGCTCGGGGTGTCCCATGTATTAATCCCCACCTTGAACTGTTGCCCAAAGCTGGGAACAATGAGGCAATCCAAGGGATTGGGAGGTGGATCAGTCCAATGGCAACTGTTTATGCATTCTTAACCAAAGGGCAGCTGTGTATGTTTGGGGGTTCAGACTGAAACCATGTAAGGTTTACTGCATCTGCAACAGCACAACTTTGTCTCGATAGGTTTATGTGCCCCCCTCAACATGGGACCCTTATGGCTGGTGCTGCTGGCATAATTAGGTGCTCTGGTCAGAAAGGTCATCCAGCTTTCTTGGGTGTGGATCGCAGCCATTCCTGGAACAAGAGACTCTCAAGGCATCTGGAGTGGCGGTGGCCTGACTTGCTCTTGAGCACCTTCTCCCTCTCTGGGAACCTCGACTGCAGGAACAGGAGCCCACCTTGCTATGCTGCTGGTCCGCTGCCCATTGGTTTCCAAGAGCAATTTAAGGCAGGGGTCTCCCAATTTTGGCAACTTTTAAGACTTGTGGACTTCAATTCCCAGAGTTCCTCAGCCAGTTTTGCTGGGAAGTTGCCAAGGTTGGAGAACCCTGATTTAAGGCACTGCCAATTCCCCATAATGCCCTGCGCTGCTTGAGGGAGAAGTTGCCTCTGGGGCTGATCGCCCACCAAGGGAGGCAGGAAGCCCCCAGCCAGAGGGCCGGAAGTGGCACTAGACGGAAGTCTTGCTTTCTCCCTCCCATCACCGGGTCCCTTGCGTTTTCGTGTTTTTTAGTCATCCCTTCCTATTGGTCCGCAAGAGGTCGCGCGCGTCAATCTTCCTGGCCCAGCCCAGTTCGCGGAGACGGCTGAATGGCGCTGGGGGGGGGGGGGGGGGAATCAGCAGTCCGCGGGGCGGGCCCTCCGCTTTGTCTGCTGTTGTTAGGGTCGAAGACGGCGTCTGATTGGCTGCCGGGCAAAGGTCGCTGCGCAGCTGATTGGGGACCAGCCCCGCGGGAGAAGCCCATTGGTGGCGGCGGCGGACGGGCGGGAGCCGCGCCGGGAGCTATGGCGGCGGCGGCGGCGATCCGGGCGACGAGGGGAGCGGAGAGGCGGCGGGACGGAATGGAGGCGGGGCGGTGCCCGGGCCTGCCGTAGGGCCGCCATGGAAGCGCCGCGGCCGCCTCCGTCGGGCAGGGAGGCGCAGTCCGGGTGGGGCGCGGCGGCGCTGCTGGGCCGCGAGCGGCAGGTGAGGCGCGGCGGCGGCGGCGGGGGAGCGGGGCGCAGAGGAAGCGGGGTGGGCTGACGATGCTGCTATGTCCCGGCAGGCCCGCGAGCTCTGTCCCGGCGTGAAGAGCCAGCCGTACGTGTGCGAGACGGGCCACTGCTGTGGCGAGACCGGCTGCTGCATCTACTACTACGAGCTCTGGTGTAAGCGGGGCGGGGTGAGACGGGGGGGCGGCGGCATCCTCGCTGCGCCCGTCTCACCGCCCGTCTTCCCCCCCCCCCCCCTCGCAGGGTTCTGGTTGCTCTGGACGGTCCTGATCCTGTTCAGCTGTTGCTGCGCCTACCGGCACCGACGCGCCAAGTTGCGCCTGCAGCAGCAGCAGCGGCAGCGCGAGATCAACCTCATTGCCTACCACGGTGCCTGCAACTACCCGCCCTCCGCGGGGGAGCTCCGTGAGTGGCCCCCGCACCCAGGAGGGGTGGTGGACATCCCCAGCCCAGCCCACCCCCGGCCCTGAGCTCCGCGCCTTTCCTTCCTTGCAGGGATGCTGGCCTCCTTCAAGCTGCCGGCCTACGAGGAGGTGGCTCGGCGCCCCGCCACCCCACCGCCTCCCTACAGTGCCAGTGCCGCCGCCGCCGCCGTCCTCCTCGGGGGCTCCAGCACCTTCACGCTGAGCGGCAGCTCCGAGAACTGCACCAGCTGCTCCTGCGAGTCCAGCTGCCTGACCTCCCCCGGCAGCACTTCCTTGTCGGCCACCGAGTCCAGCAGCCCCAGCGAAGGGGAGGCCGAGGGCGGCGGTGGAGGAGGCCCTGCGGGGGACAGCTGGGAGCCCCCGGCTGCCTCCACGAAGCGCGCCCTCTTCTCCTCCGACGACGTGGAGCTCATAGAAAGCGACTCGCAGCGCCTCTCAGAGGAGGAGCCCGATACCCGGGAAGAAAATGCGCGGCACCGGCGCCTGACGGGAGACTCCGGGATCGAGGTGGGCCGAGGCAATGACGAGGAAGAGGCTGCGAGCGAGGAGGAGGAGGAGGAGACCCGTTTGCTTGGCAAAGAGGCGGCCTGCAGGCAGCAGGGGGAGCCCTCTGAAGGGGCCTCCGGGGATCTGGCCGCCTCACCAACGTTGCCTGTCTGAAGCAGGGCCTCTTGTGCTAGGCTGCCCAGCCACCTTGGAGACTGAGCTGCCTTTTGCTCACTATGGAGAATTACGCCTTATCCTCACTTCCCTGCCCAGACAGACAGACGGACGCCTGCTTGATCCTCTCCTGCTCTGCCATTTCTGCTCCCTCCTTAGTGCTGGCTTGGGAGCCTTCTGGGGACAGGAACCCAGAGGCCTTGCCAGCAGAGGAAAGTTATGTGCTGGATCTTAACTATAGTGATAGCTCTGTGTTTGTTGATTCCTGCTGTGCTCTAGCTTCGATGTAAGGCATGGCGTAGTAGGTGAAGGCTCAGCTCCTCCCCATTTCCAGGTTGCATTGGGGTTTGCAGGTTGCATGGAGGAGGTGGCTGTGGCCAACAACGGTTCTGCCCTGGGAGCGGGGAGCTGGCCTTCCCGTCGGCCAGTGTCCTACAGTCTCCTGGTAGCACTGTGTGCTTCTTATTAAACAGACATGGAAAACCCTGACTTTCCAATGGCGCTTTCCATTGTGCGGTACTGGGGTGGGGGAACCAATGTAACATCCAGCCGCTGTGCAGATCTTCCTGCCAGATTCATCCATCAAGTGAAGCTGCTCTAAACTGGCCCTGGAGACGTTCCTTTCACCTGGTGGGGGAAGCAGGCCGTTGTCCTGCGCTGGGTTAAATGCGTCAAGTCAGCACACCCCTTGCCTCAGTTTAAGCATCTTTTGACATGGTCATCGGTTTAAACCTTCCCTTCTCGCAAGATGGGACTTCTCCCAAGTCTTGCCTTTCCCCTCCTCTCAAAAGTGCCAGCTAGACTGTGCCACAATCGGTGAGTTGTGCTTTATGGGCTTGAGAGATTCTGGGGAAGAGCGGCTTCTGCTCCTTAAACCCCTACGCTAAAGGGGTTTTTAATCTCCTTTGGTGGGGGCGGTAACCCCACCCCCCATTTCTATAGGGCCCTAGGGAGCTACCTTGCCGCCCCGCCCCCCCCCTCCTGTCCAGCCATCCAAAAACTTAGGGATGCCTTTGCTGCCCAGGCTTCCAAAGGAGGGGAGCTAAAGCTTTTCAGCTCCTCAGCTTTATTTCAATAGGAAATTTCTTACATTTAGGCACTGCCCACCTCACTCCCCGAGTTGAACGTGAAGCAGGGCAGAGGTAAAGGTCAACGCCTGCGTCCCTTTGCCAGGATCCTGCATCAGCCACTCCAGCTGAGCCTCCCAAGGATACAGGAGCATCAGCAGGCCAATCAATATTCTTCGGCCATCATGAGCACAACCAGAGCTGACCAGCCCGTGAAGGGGTAGCACCCTTGCCCGCGGCCCGTGCTGTCGTTATACTGCTCCCAAACGTAGCCAGAGTCCAGGTACTGCCGGAGGACGTTGCCTACCACATTGGTACGCAGCTCGTGGTACAGCCTGGTGGCCTCCTCCTGGTAGGGCCCCTCCACCCGGCTGTAGTGATGCAACGCCCGCACGGCAAGGTAGTTCATGTTGATCCAGATGGCTCCCCTCCAGTAAGGGGGGTCGTGCTCCGTGTTGCGCTTGAGGTAGAAGGGGCTGCTGCGCGACAGGGAACGCAAGCCGAAGGGTGTCCACAGCTTCTGCTCGTTCTTCATGTCTGCCAGGAGGCTGCCCAGCTGCCGGGAATCGGGGGGCAGGAGCTGCAGCAGCAGGGGGAAGAGGCTCACGTAGCCGAGGGCCCCTCCCACAAACTGCAACCGCGGCGACTTGCGGACCACTCGTACCAGCCTCGGAACGGGCGAGGGCTGGCCAGGAGGAGGGGGCCGAAGGCGCTCGCGCTCCAGGGTCACAGCCTGGGTGTGGTTGCCGTAGTCGGCAAAAGCGCTCAGTGCCTCCGACCAATGGTGCCGCTCCAGCAGTTCACTGTCCGCCAGCCTCTCGGCCATGTGCACGTAGTCCCTCCCCGGTTCTCCCACCCGTGTGGCCACCTCGGCCATCACGGCGGAGGCGACGGCCATCCAGCAGCGCAAATCCAGGTGACGCTCATCCTCCGATGGGTGGGAGGCCCTGGGATAGTCATCCAACCCAGAGGTCAAGGTTTTAGGGTTCAGGAAAAGTTGAGGGTCCTGGTCCCGGCCACGCCATCGGAAGGTGTAGGGCAAGGCTCCCGCCTGCGTGAGATTGTACCAGCCGTACCAGCTTTGCAGGCGAGGATAAATGCGGCGGAGGTAGTCCTGCTCCACTGCCCCTTGCCCGAGCAGCTGTTGCAGCACTAAGAAGAAAGTGGGGGGGTTGCCCGCCTGGCTGTGCTGCACCACAAACTCCGGAGGCACCTTTGCCAGGGCTTCGTCCCCCAGGATCTGCTCTCGTGGAATCCAGCCCTCGACGTTCATGAGGTCAAACCAGTGAGCCATCACCTCCCGGCTCAGAGCCGGGTCCCAGCGGGCCAGGAGGAGCTGGTGGAAGCCTTCATCCCACAGGAAACCCCGGGGAAAGAAGGAACGGGAGGGCACGGCGGTGAAGAGAGCACCCGCAGGGTACGGCTGGGGGGTCTCCGTGTGGGGGGACTGCACCAGCGAGCGCCCATAAAAGTAGCCCATCCCGCCCAGCATGTTGCTGAGAAGACCCCGGGCGAAGTGCTGCTCCTGCCCAGAGAAGCCCTTGCGGGAAAGGCCGAAGGTCTCCTCAAAGCGCCCCTCGAAGGTGGCCACGTGCTTGTCCAGCTCTCGTGTCAGCGTGTCTGCCAGGAGTCGGTCTAGACGGTCAGGCACACTGCCTGACTCAAAAGCCACTTCCACGCGGCAGGGCACGGCCACCGTCACCTGGTGGACCAAGAGCTGGCTGCGTAATTCTCTGTCCCCCGCTCGGCCGTGGTAGACGTCCACGCCAAAGTAGTGGCGCTTGGGAAGCCCAGGCGGAGCGTAGGAAAACCGTGGGCTCAGGCTCGATTTCACCACGTCAGTCAGGTGGTGCAGCCCTTCTACCATCGCCTGCAGGTGATTGTACCTAGCGGGAGAGAGAAGGGTGTGGGAAACCTGTGTCTGCCAGACTCTGCCTCCTGGCTTCCTGAGTGGCAAGGTTCCATACCTGGCATAAAGCGGGGTGCCGGCCTCCGTGGTGGGCGGCTGGAAGGTCACAGTGAAGTTCCCCAGTTCTTCCGTCCATCCTCTCAGCGACGCCAGCCGACTCTTCTCCTCTATCACAGGCTGCAGAGTTCCTTGCCCATCGGTGGCCACGTAGAAAAAGAGGGAAATGAAAGGAGGCTTGGGCCCCGTCCTCTAAATGCACAAAGGTGACACAAGGAAACAAGACAACACCCGTTAATGTCTTGCTTCCCTAAAGCTGTGGTTGTAACCGGAAGTCACACAAAGCCCTTTCCAGTCCCCAGAGGCTGCAAGCTGAACTTCCGAACTTGACCTGGCAGGGCAGCCGAGGGCAGCCACGTTGCTCAGCCAAGTAGCCCAAAGGCCACGCAACCCTCCTTGTCCCACCAGTAAGGAAATGGAACAGATGCACCATTACAAGAAATGTTTCACTAAAGCAGAGATCTCCAAACTTGGCCACTTTAAGACGTGTGGACTTCAACTCCCAGAGTTCTCCAGCCAAACTGGCTGGAGAACTCTGGGAGTTGAAGTCCACACGTCTTAAAGTGGCCAAGTTTGGGGACCCCTGAACTAAGGAAATGCCCCCCCTTTCTCCCCACTCACTTCTGGGCGAACCGTCACCCTCCAGCTCCAGTCTCCGCCATGCTCCCCGCCGGGACGCTTCACCATCTCCGTCTGCAGGCTGAAGCCCAGGTCTTGGATCTCCTGCACCCCGAAATGGGCGCCGTCGTGAAGCAGCCAGCCGTAGCGAGGGAGGCCGTCGCTCTGCTCGCAGGTGTGCCGCAGCCGCACGTCCCCCTCCAGCTGCTGCAGCCACATCAACCCTGTTGCGGGAAGACCCACACAACTGACGCCCGGCAGCAGCAAGCGGGGCGGGAAGCCGCTCGGAGGCCTCTCCCCAGCCCCACACCCCACCCCGGGCGACGCTCCCTTACCGGCCACCGGCGAGCGCGGGCTGCGCGTCTTCATGCCGAAGTAGACCTGAGGCCGGTAGGAGCCCCAGAAGCGGGTGGGCGCGGCGTCGGGGCCGGTGCTGCCCGGAGGGAGGACGCGGGGCGCGGCGTGCGGGGCCACGAGGCGCGCGGCGGGCCCCCACCGGACGTAAAGGCCCCAGCCGAAAGCCAGCAGCAGCAGCAGCACCGCCGGCAGCGCCGGCCCCGCGCCCGCCGCCGCCCGCTCCCGCCGCCCCCCGGCCCCGCGTGGGACCCTCTCCTGCGCCCGCCCGCCCTCCGGGCCCGTCCGCCGCCGCCGCTCGCGCGCCATCCGTCCTCGCGCTCCCTGGCCGGCAACCGGCCACCAACGTGTCCCGGGCGCCTCTCCCGGAAGGCCCCGCGCCGCCTTCAGCGCCCCGGGGCACTCTGGGAAGGCGAGTTCCTGCCGCTCGGGGTGTGGCCCCGCCCCCGCAGGGAAAGAGGTGGAGCTTCTTCGTGCGCGCCCCCCCTTCCCGTTGCGCAGGAGCAGGCCCGGCGGCGCAAGCGGCGCTCTAAACGGATGGCCGGCTGAACCCAATGGGGAACGATGGGAAGGCGAGGCTGCGCCTTAATCGGGAGCGAGGCGACTCTGCCTTGGACTTGCAGGGCTGCGCCTCTCCTCCTCCGGCTGTCGCTCAGGAGGTGAAGGCGGTTTGTTCCGAGAGCATTTCAGACAAATGACAGCAGTCTTCCAATTTTTAAGGAACCACACAAACGAGGGAGTCCTTCAGTCAACCTATGCTATGAAACAGCCGAACACAGGATAGAAAACAACAGATGGAAACTAATCAAGGAGAGATTAGCTACCTGGAACTACCTGTGAAAACGATCAGTGGAACGACTTGCCTCCAGAAGTTTTGGCTTCTCCAAAGCTGGAGGGCTTTAAGAAGAGATTGGACAGCCATCTGTCCGAAATGGTGTAAGGTCTCCTATTTGAGCAGGAAGTTGGACTGGACCTCAAAGGTCCTTTGTTATTCTGTCAAAATCTCAAGTGATCATACTGCTTTATATCACACTGGTGATAGTTCTGGTCACAATACAAAAAAGAGAGACCCACCTAGAAAGTGTGCAGAGAGGAGCAAGGAAGATGATAATGGGTCTAGCGGCTAAACTGTATGAATGGTTGAAGGAGCTGGGTATGTGTAACCCAGAGGCCTCCAACTTTGGCAACTTTTAAGACTTGTGGACTTCAACTCCCAGACTGGCTGAGGAATTCTGGGAGTTGAAGTCCACAAGTCTTACAGTCACCAAGGTTGAAGATTCCTGGGCTAGCCTATTGAAGAAAACGACTAAAGGGAGACATGACGACTATCATGCAGTACCTGAGGAACTGTCACGAAGAACGTGGTCTTCAAAAACTAGATTGGACAAAGTTTGACCATGATGGTTTAAGGGTCCTGCCTTGACCAGGGGGTTGACGACTCGGATGTCCCTTCCAGCCCTATGATTTTATGTTCTAAACCAGGGATCTTCAAACTTGACAGCTTTAAAACTTGTGGACTTCAACTCTCAGAATTCCTCCTCCAGTCATGTTAGCTCAGGAATTCTGGGGGTTGAAGTCCACCAGTCTTAAAGCGGCCAAGTTTGAAGACCCTTGTTCTAAATCTGTAATTTCAGAGTTGAGCATTTCATGTGAAAACAGCTCTTCCTTTGAATCTATTCCAGCTGCACATTGAATCGTTTGTTTTTGTTTTTTTTGGGGGGGGGGCTGGGGGGGCTTTGTTCCTCGTTAGACACTGTACACTTGTGTTTTTGCGAGCTAGTTACTTCCAAAAACAAATGACCCAATAGCTACTCTGTTTACAACAGAAGACAAGACGCCTGAGCCCTTTTGAGTAAAATCATTTATTTTCATTTCCCATTAGACTCACCCGTTCCCTACCACCTTTGCCTGCAAGACCACTAAGCAGTTTGGCACAATTCCCTCCCGCGATGATGTCCACTTGCTCGTCCTCTCCGCCAGTCGTGGGCAGCGCCAAGCAGAAGCAGCTCCCCTCTTTAAATCAGGCAGAAATCAGCCCTGCGGTGCTCAGCTGCTAGCCCTCAAACCCAGCTACCACCACACACCCCTCCTGCATCTGTGGGTGGCAAGGGGGCTTCAAGGGGTCCTGGGAATGGGAGGTTCTTTGGCTGCAGGGAGTCCAGCTGACTTCCTTCCCCACAGTACCTTGGAACTAGCTGCACCAGGCAGGAACCGACTGCTCTGCGCTAGCCAGAGGCTGCGAGGGAGGTGCCCGTCCTCTGCCTCCTCAGCCCTGCTGCCCAGCAGGTCCAAGCAGCCCCACCATTACCACTGCGGCAGTTCCAGCTGGCCTGAGGCTTCCTGAGATGCATTGCTGGTGCCTTGCAGGAGAATTCTCCTCCTTCTACCGAACCACCGGCCCCCATCGGTCAAGCAGAAGTGCAGACTCCCCAGCTCGCCCACCCGCTGGACACGCTGCTCGAGCGGGGGGGTGGGGAGAAGGGAACGGTGGGTGCTCAGCAAAGGTTTCTGGGCTCCTCTGTTGACTGGCAGGTCTGGCTGGGTTGAAGGCATTGCTGGGGAGGGAGGGGGAGTGGGGGGGGTTGTGTGCTGAAAGCTTCCAGTTATTGCTTGATTTGGCCGCCGTCTCCTTCACTGACAAAGCGCTTCCGGCCCCTGAGGAGGAAGAGGAGGGGAGTCAGAGGCAGGGCGGGATGACCAGCAAATCCCCAGGGGCTGTTCGTATAAATCAGGGGTCGTCAAACTTTTGGACCTTCAGGGACCACCAAACTCATTGTTTTAAATCCCGTGGACCACTAATGTGAATTTTGACTAACGTCGCTTGCTGACGTTTGGTGGGAGGGCGAGGGAGAAATCTGATCTCTCTCTCTCTCTCTCACACACACACACACCCTTCAAGGCAGCCACATTCCTAGCCTGCTTTTGAGCTCCGTTCTCAGGCTTCATGCAAGGAAAGCAGCAAAAGTCTTTCTTTCTCTCCCCCCCAAACTCCGCCAGAAAGGAGTCTTTGCCAGCGCAGCCTCTTGGTGCAGGATGCTGTGCAGGGCCCCTTTCCTTGCGTGTAGCCAAAAGCAGAAGAAGAAAGAAGCAGAAGAAGCAACCCAGTGGCCAGGCAAGTTCCCCCCCCACCCGCCCTTTCCCCCCTCCCCTCACTACTTCGTGTTTTCCTAATGCAAGCCATGCAAGCCTTGTGTTCCCGCGGGCCATGTGGGCAGCACAGCCTTGTGTTCCTCCGCAGCCTGGATTAATTGCTTTGGGGTGGGTGGGGGGGGAGTGCTTTGGGAGTGACATTTCTCTGCAGACTACTAACATTTTCTGGTTGGCGACCGCTGGTATAGACCACCTGATCCTCCCTCGTCCCAAACGCCTGCCTCTTGGGCCCTCAACCGTGAGGAAGAGCCCTCAAAGAGGAACCTCTGGACACAACACTTTTTTTCTAAAACAGGCCAGGCAGCCATTTGGGGTAGGGGTGGGACCTACCGGGCAGGGCAGGTCTCTCTCAGCTGCCTGGTGATGACGCCCTCCTCGAAGCAGAGATCCACCATCCGCTCGAGGATGCTGTGGGCCAGCGGCACGTCCAGACTGATGTCTCCAAGCTCATCGTAGACCCGCTGGAAGCCCTGAGATAGAGGAGGAGGGAGACAGAGGGAAGTGTGTGGGGGGGGGGTGGTTCTTGCTGCAGGCAGGAGCCAATGCCACCTCCCTCTATGGCTCTATGGCCCTCCGGGCCTTACCCGGTTCATCTGATCCAGGGTCACCAGCCCCGTCTGCCACAGCACTTTCAGCAGCTTCACCATCATGGCAACAGCCGTATCTCCCGAAGACTCCATCACCATCACCACAGCCTGGCACGAACACCCAGAGGGAGGGGAGGGGGAGAGAGAGAGAGAGAGAGAAGGACCATTTGCACCCAGCAAGAGTGGGCAAGGCAGGGATTTCCGAGGGCAGCAAAGCAGGCCCTGGTAGGCACCGGCATGCCAAGAGGGCCAGAGCTCCCTGCCCTGGACCTGGCAAGCCTGATTGTGGCCTGCTCCCTCCCCACCAGCTCCAGCAGAGCTCCTGCCTCCCTTCTTTACCTCGTAGACAAGCTCATGGTGGAAGTGGGGCACCTCGAGTTGGCGCAGGCAGCGCTCGGCCTCGGACACCTCTCCGGAGAGCAGGTATTCACGCAGCAGGAGGTTCATCTGAGGAAGGGGAGTTAAGGGGGCTGCAGTCCAGCCAGGCCTCTGGTGCAGCTGCTCAAGACTTTTTGGAGGGCAGAAGAGCTCTGCACCAGGACCTCACCTCCCCCCCGCCCCCCCCCCGCAGGCTGGATGGGTTCTGCCTTCAGGATCTGACTGCTGGAATCCCACAGCCGCCCCCCTCCCTTTATAGTTCCTGTTTCTAAACCTCACCCCCACCCACCCTTTCACAGCACACTGCCCAGCCCCTCCTGAGGTCCCCAAAGCCTGTCTCTCTCCTTCATTCTATGTCTCTGAGGAGCCCTTCCTAGGCAGGGCTTCCATGCTCAGTGCATTTTAATATGTCTTCTAAACTGGCCTTAACACTTCAGTACCAAGCCTGAATTCATTAACTAAGAAGAACGGTTGCTGAAGAATTGGTTTCTTCTTCTCCTGCAGCAGCTTTGGCTGCTTGCTTCCCTCCAGCAAACCCTGGCATGGAGCAGCCTCCCTCCCTCGGTCAGTCGCCCCATCTCCAACCCCGTGCGTCCGGCAGATGGTCAAGCATCCAAGGGCCACTCAAGAACCGCCGGAGGGGCAGTCGAGGGCAGACCGAGCGTCGTCGTCCCGTCCCCCCCGTTCCCCCCCCCAACACACACAAACTTCCAGCTCTTCACCTCCTTGATCAGGTGCTTGACTGGCCTCTGGCCGCCCCCCACGCCCCACACATTGTCCAGCCGGTTGACGTCTCGCTTG
Source organism: Bungarus multicinctus (assembly GCA_023653725.1). Taxonomy (NCBI): domain Eukaryota; kingdom Metazoa; phylum Chordata; class Lepidosauria; order Squamata; family Elapidae; genus Bungarus; species Bungarus multicinctus. The sequence continues at coordinate 7,606,258 of CM042849.1, forward strand.
ATGCGCAGCAGGACGGCAGCACGATCCAGGGCAGCCCTGCAGGGAGAGGAGAAGCGTATCCAGCAACCGAGGGAAAAGCCGGGCTGTGTCTTTGGTGCCTCTCTCGCACACTTCCCGTTAGCCTGGGGGGTGGCCCTCCCTCCCTCCCCCCCCACGAGGGCATGGCATGCACGAGGCCGGCCCTCTCACCGTGCATGCTCACAGTCCACACGCCCCTTGTAGCGCTCGAGGAAGTTGAGAGGGAGCGCGTGGTCGGCCACAGCCCGGGCGATGAACTGACCCAGCATCTGCACAGGCAAGACAAGGCGGGGCCGCAAGGTCAGAGGCCACGGGGTCCAGAAGAAGAAAGCATCCCCTTCCCCTTCCTGGACCAGGACTAACCTGCGGCGCCTCGGGCGTGTCGAGAATGAGGTCGGGGAGGTCGTGCAGCATCCCATCGAAAGCCGCCGCGATGTCTTCGGCACTCAGCACCTTCCCCACCAAGTCCGAGAGCAGGCGGGAGGTCAGCTCCCGGTGGCTGGCCTTCCCCTCCAGAGAGAGCACCACGGCCAGCGAGGACACAGTTGCCTTGTGGCCCCCCAAGTTCAGATTCCGAAGGAGCTCCTGGCAAAGGAGGGAAGGGGGACACCAGGTGAGATCTATGCCTCCGACAGTCGAGATACGGCCTCGCTGGGACCCCAGAGCCCCTCCCATGCTTCTCAGGGCTTCTCCAGGCAGCAGAGATTCTGCTTGTTTACTTGCCTGCACGAAGGGCTTAAATTGGCTCTCAAGAGCTACATGTTTAATAAAAGCAAGATTGTCTCCAAAGATAAATCACGTGATTTAAAAGGCCTGTACAATGCAGAGGGACTCCTTTCAATAAAAGGCCAAAATACACAGCAGGTCAAACTGCTCCAGAGAAGGTGACCCAATTAAATAAACCATCTATGTTAAAAATTCTATTCCATTTGCAATGTAAAAAAAGAACGTAACTTTTAAAAAGAAACCCGTCAGCTTTTTATGAAGCTTTAACTTCATGTGCACCTCTGTAACTGTCTGGTTTGGTTCGGAAACCCAACAGGACAGACACAGACTCCAGAGAGTAATTAAGACTGCAGAAAAAACAATGGCTACCAACCTGCCTTCCATGGAGGACCCATATACTGCACGAGTACAGACCCCTCACATCCCGGACATAAATTGTTTCAACTCTTACCCTCAAAACGACACTATAGAGCCCTGCACGCCAGAACAACTAGACATAAGGACAGTTTTTCCCCCCAAAGCCATCACTCTGCTAAACAAATAATTCCCTCAACATTGTTCAACTATTTACAAAGTTTGCACTATTACTGTTAATCTTCTCATCACTCCTTATCATCCATCCCCTCCCATTTATGCTTGTATCTTTATGATTTATATTGACTGTTTCCTAGTATGATTTGATTGCTTATTGTAACCTATGACTATTAAGTGTTTTACCTGACGATTCTTAACTCTTAACAAATGTATCGTTTCTTTTATGTACACTGAGAGCATTTGCACCAAGACAAATTCCTTGTGTGTCCAATCACACTTGACCAATAAAGAATTCTATTCTATTCTATTCTATTAAGTGTGAGAGATCCTAAGAACAGCCCTCAAAGGACCCCCTCAGACCCAGAGGATGCAACTAGCTAATTTTGGAGGCTGGAGGCACTGCTTCCATCAATCTTTCTGCTGGGACCCTGCCTGGCACTCCCATGCCAGAAATGCCACCCTGAGCAGTTCCTGGCTTCCTTCTCAAGCAGACCTCCAAGATGGCCCAGCCCCAAAGAGCCTCAGAAGCGGTCCTCTGGGAGTTGACGTCCACAAGTCTTAAAGTTGCCACGGTTGGAGACCCTTGGTCCAGAGGCTTCCCTTGCAAGGGGGGTGGGGGGGTGAAGTGTTCCCTGCCTGGAAGAACTTGGGAGGAGGGATTCCACTCTTACTAAGACTCACCACCACTTCCAGGGTGTCTCCGTGCTCAAAATATTCCAGCACCATCGGCTGCACCGTCTTTTCCAGCTCCTCTTCCTCCAGCTCAGGCACCACCGTGGCATAGACAGTCTTTCCCTAAAAAAAGTCCAGTGGCCATTAAAGCCCCCCACTTCCCCAGCTTCCTCCCCGGCCCCTCCTCGGCCAGGGAGCCCATTCCTCAGAGCAGGCCCTACGGGAGCTGCCGTGGCCTCTGGGCTGTCACCACTGCCCAAGTCTGCTCCAGCTCAGAACCGCCAGGAGGAAAGGCTGGGAGCACCAACCCTACTGAAGAACTAAGAGGTGAGAAGGGGGCTCCCCCCCCCTTCCGATTAAAGGACCCCCACAAGGCAGCGCCTCCTCCAGGCAGGTCAAGAGGAGGGGGATTCAGGAAGGAGGAGAATTGGGGCGGGGGGGTGGGGGGTGAAGGCCGACTGGGCTTCGGGGCCTTCTTGTTCCTTTCACCCGCTCAGCCGGGACTTCCAAGCTTTGCCTGGGAGCCTTCAGGCCTTAAGCCCAGCCACCCCAGGCGGTACCTGTGCAGCCTCGTCGTAGTTGGGGTCACGGGCATCCGGCTCCTGGTAGCTGTAGACCACCCCAGGCGCTCCCCAGACGCCTTTGCCCCCTGCCCCGCCTGGAAAGAGGGAGGGGGCTGTCAGGCCTGCTCCCCCGGGCAGCGCCGCCCCCAGAGCTCCAGGGCCGCCCCCGGCGAACAGGCCCGGCGGCCGCCCTACCTTTCTTGGGCAGGCCGCGGCCCTTCCCCATGCGGGACTTGCGGTCGTGGTTCTTGCCCTTCGGGCTGCTGGGTTCCAGCTCCGGCTCCCCCTTTTCCGGGACGGCTTCCCGGTGGGAATCGCGGGAGGAGGTCCGCCGCAGCCGCCGCTTCCCCTTGGCCTTCAGCCGGGCGTCGTGCAGCGCCTTCTCCTGCAGGCTCCACGGCTGCACCTCTCCCTCGACCCCCTCCTCCTCCAGCTCCTCGGCCAGCGCATCGTCCTCCTCCGCCTCGCCGCCCGCGCGGCCCGGGACCTGGGGGCAGGCAAGGCGTCACGCCGCGGGGAAGCTCCCGGGGGCGGGACTGGGTGGGAGGCCGGCGCTCACCTTCTGAGCCGCCGCGGGAATCAGGGCCGGGCAGCCCCTGGGCGGGACGGAGGAGGCCGGGCTCCGCCTCCCTGCCGCGCCCGTGGAGTTCCGGCCTGGCTCCGCGCCTGGGGCGGGGGGGGGGGGAAAGGGGGTGGCCAGGAGGGCGGCCAATGGCAGCGCCGGGGCCGGGGAGCCGCCCCCGCCCGGACGGGCCCAGTGCGCGGAGTGGGGCCGCGGGTACTTGCCGGCGGGAAGGGACCGCTGTCGCCCCGTAGCAGCTCCCCCGAGTTGGTCGGGATGGCCGAGGCCGACATGAGGCGCGTGAGAGAGGCCATCCAGCCAGCCGCCCCGCCCCGCTCAGGCCCCGCCGCCGCCGCCGCGCCGGAAGGGCGCCCGGAAGAGGCGGGGCCGAGGGCGCCGAGGCTGCCGGAACTCGTAGTCCGGCCAGCGTGGTCCTTTCCCGCGAGTGGGGGGGGGGGGCGTAGGAGCGGCTCGGGCCGTGGCTGCCCCGGGAAGCCGCTCTCGCTGCGGGGGTTCTTGCCTGGCCCGGTTACGGCACAGCCCGTTTCCCAGCGCTTTGGGATCATGGGCGCCTATGCAGAATCTCCGTCGTCCACTGTTTTTTTCCCTTCAAAAGGCAACTGGACCTCTTTTTTTTTTTCCCCCTGGAGGGCGTTTCGCTTCTCATCCCAGAAGCTTCTTCGGTTCTTCAGGCAGAAGGCCAAGGGCTTTTGAAGGAGAAAAAGGATGGACTTGAGCCCCCCCCCCACCCGCAATCCCCCCCAGCCAGCCGTGGGGGAAAGCCTGGTGGGCAGCGTTCGAGACCCCCAATGTCCCCACAGCAGCCTCTGTCTCTGGGAGGTCGGGAAAGCGGGCTGCCTCGTCCAGCTGCCATCTCCGCTTTCTTCACGGGCTTCGCTCTCCTCCCCCATTAATGGCATTATTTGTGAATACTCCAACACTGGAATTTTTTAAAAATATATTGGATAACCATTTGTCTGAAGCGGTATAGGGTTTCCTGTCTAAGCTGAGGGTTGGACTAGAAGACCTCCAAGGTCCCTTCCAACTCTGTTATTCTATTCTATTATGGGCCCCCAAAAAACCAGAATTTACTGGGGCCCCCACAACAACTACTCACAGGAATAAACATGTAAATGGTTGTTAAGCATATTTGCATAATACATGTATCACATTTATATGATACAAGGTGAATTGAAGGGTTAACACTACCTTACTTGAAGTGTTGCCAACTACTAAAGTTCCAATTAGTCTTTCCAAAACCAGAGAACAAATTAACCACAGAGCTTTCAGAATCCAAACCAATCAGAGCGAACTATGTTGCTTCCTGCAAAGGTTTTCCTACCTTTGCACTTCCTTTATACCTTATGGGAGGGGCAATCACCTCCAAGCTTTACTCCCGAGTCACCCCTTTTGTCTTAACTGTTCTGGCCTTCTAGCAGCGCACTGGGAACAGGCTCCCCTTGGTCCTCTGCCTCACTGCTGCCAGATTCTGGAGGCTCCGGAGTCAGCACCCCACTCCCAGATGGTTCTGGCCCCATCGGACGCAGGACCCTCATCCGAGTTCTCTCCAGACTCCCAGACTGGTCCCTGTTCTTCCCCACTGTCCAATTGCTGCCGTTTGCACAGGCTGCCGGCGAACCACAACAGGTAGCCTGCCATGTTCAGTCTTGCTGGATCAACTCTTCCATCAATAATATTCAGGAAATTTGCCAGGTTCAGACTCAGATTGAATAGGGCTGCGCTCACAGTGTATAAATTTAACCCATGGTCTGCACGTTGCACCAACCATAAACTACCCATTGGCTTGTGGGAAACAGAGTTGTATTGTTTTTACAGAATTGTAAGAAGGTATGTGCGAACAAAATACATTGTATATCTTCCTAATCTCATGAGCTAGGCTGAATCTTGAGAATTGTGCGTAGGAGCTAAGATTAGAGGCCTTTGCTGCGCTAGAAACCAGTCATAACAAGAATTTACTGATATGTTACTCTAGAGACAACCCCCTAGGAACTAGGACCATAAAAGGAAATTTGTAAATAAGGGCAGGGGGAGATAGAATTAGAGTAGTGGGAGATGTAATCAGGGGCAGAGATAATGTATTCATTTTAGACACTTTGGGGAGGTTGTGACATCATTACTAAGCCAACGAAAAAGAGGTGGGAGGTAAATTTGTACTAGGGAATATAAGGCAAATGTATTGATGATTTAGGATGTGTACACTGTACCTGTGTGTGCGTGGTCCACCTGCTTTGCAAAATGAACAAAATTACCATTGTTTTCTCTTGGAAGTTTTGGCTGGTGATTGCTTATTTCCAAACAGACAGACAACAAATCTAGGATTCAAGTAATTTAATAACCGGTTCTCTGCCCTAATGACTGGCTGGATGGGCATGGCCAGGGGAGTGACAGACACTTGGCCTCCTGCACCCCCCTGGGGGCAAAAACAGGCAATGGGGGTCCATGCCACACACCCGTGCCCTGTTTTGGGCCTAGTAAGCCTCCCTGCAGGTTCCTGGAAGCAAAAACAGGCTGCGGAGGGGCTGTGCCACACACACCGTGCCCCATTTTATTATTTATATGCCGCCCTTTTCCGGAGACTCAGGGTGGCTTACAGTCTTTAGAGCACCATGCTAAGTGTTCGGCAATAGCCTTCATTCCATTGTACATGCCTGCTTATTACTAGGACTTTTGGCCCCCCCAAGCGGCATTTTTACAAAGTCAGCTTATTGCCCCCAACAATCTTGGGTCCTCAATTTACCCACCCTGAGAGGATGGAAGGCTGAGTCAACCTTGAGCCTGGTGGGATTCGAACCTGCACTAATTGCAGGCAAGTGCTAGATGATTAGCAGCTTGCACCACCAAGGCCCTATACCTATATATTTTGGGCCTAGTAAGCCTCCGTGCACTTACCTAAGAGCCAAAATGGGATGTGTGGGGCGTGGCAGGGCCATCCAGAGGTGGTATTTGCTGCTTCTCTAAACTGGTCAAAATTTCCACTACTAGTTCGCCAGAACCGGCTGAATTCCAATCTCTGAACGAATCCCACAGGCTGACTTCATATAACAAAATCAGCCAGGAAAATAAACCCCAACCAAAGAAGACACCAGTTTTCCCCAGGAAAAGAGATACTATAGAACAAACCACTTTGGGAAGCTGTGAGGTATATAATGGCCTTTTATTTCTTTAGCCTTTCGTCTTTCGCACGAGATGTAGAAATCAGGAATCCACTTCTGCCTGGTCAAGGCCTCCAATTGTGTCACTGACAACCAGCCCCTGGAGCCATCGGGGCAGGAAGGGACTTCCCAGAGTCCCCCCAACCACTTGAGCATCGGGACACCTGCCTGGGCTGGCTCCTGCCTCCTCCAGCAACCCAGCGAGAGTGTAGAGACAAACAGGCCAAAAACTTCAAAAAGACCAGCACCACCCAGGGCTTTCTGGTGTCTGAGAGGCAACAGCTTTTGTTAAGGCCTCAAGAGGTTGGATGGTCAGAGGGGGAAAGAATGTTGAGGGTTGGGGACAAATGGCGCACCTTCAGGTCTCTGCCTGAGGAGAGACAACCTGGCCTCACAGAAGCCAAAGCAGGGACTGAAGATGTAGTATCTGCCTGTCTCCTTCAAGGCAGGCTGGGCAGGCGATGGAGGTGGCCAGGGCTTTGATTCACCTGTGCAGGCCTCCTCCCAAACACCCCCCAAAATGCCCCAATTGTGCTTACTAGCACCCCAGTCCCTGGTGTCCCCTAAAGGGGAGTGGGTAACAGAACCAAGACGATGGGGGGAGGGGGATTTCCTGCAGGACCAGCCACTCACCTGACTTCCTGCTCTTTCAAGCAGAAGGCCCAGGAGCCAGACAAGTTGTCCCCACCCTGCGCTACGGCCTAGCTGAGCTTCCCTCGTCCTGAATAAGGCTCAGCCAGGACGAGGAATGGCTCCGAGTCAGAGCAAGAGGCTGCTTCCTGTGGATTTGGCTCCTATACCAAAATCAGGGGGTGCCCATTGCCCGGGGGGAGGGGGGAAAACATCTGTTGCAGAATGTTGCCGGGCCAAGAAAGGCCTTTGTGCGACTGGGCTCCTTCCCACCCACCCCAGCCCCCCACTACCAGGGAGGCTGGAAGGCACAGCAACTCAGAAGGAGGGAGGACAGGCAGGGATCAGGGGCTGGAGCCCCAACAGGATCAAGCTTCTGAGGGGTGGTTCATGCAGGAGAGGGCGGGCATCCTCCAGCGGCGGGCCCCATGCAGCCGCAGCGCCAGCCACTCCTGCTGGGTCAGGCTCAGGTAGGTCTCGGAGCTTGTGCCGCCTCCTGGGGCACGGCTCAGCAAGTCAGCCGCCCAGCTCTCTGGCCCAGCTCGAGCATGGATGGGCAGCCCTTCCAGATGTTCCAGGTTGCTCAGACTGCCTGGGCTGCCATGCCAGGACCGCATCCCATCACGTGAGCCTAGAGGGTGGAGGAAGGGGTGGCGGGGAGGGCTCGGCTCAGAGGCAGCAGGACAAAGGGCACCAAGGAAGAGCGCCAACCACGGCACGAACCCTGGGCAAGCATGGAATGGTGGGCACTAACAAGTTCTTGCACTGGGGCACCTGGTCCTCCACAAGGGAGGCTCCAAATCCCAGCCCTTGGCCACTCCACTCTAGCCAGGCAAGCGCCCCCCCCTTCCACAGGGCCACGCGGATGAGAAGGAGGGATACCCACCCACCCCCTCCTGTAGCTCGGCCTCCCCCCGACCCCCAGGCAGCACTCACAGCACTTTTGCAGGGCGTCCCAACTGCAGGAGGACAAGGTGCCCTTGCTGGGCTGCTGCAGGAGGCAAGCCACGGCGTTGTCCGTTTGCTGGAAGGCCCGAAGGGAGGAAACCAGCTGCTTCACCTCGACGGGCAGCTCGTAGTCCTCCGACTGCAGGGCTTCCCGCACCAGATCGAAGTCCCGCTTCAGCTGCAGGGCTCCCTGGAGGCTGAAAGGGTCAGTTGGCAAAGGGCGTCTGCAAAGGGCTGGACCAGCCAACCCAGCCTGAGGCCCCTCCGGCAGGGCCAACTCACCTGAACTTGATCTTCTGGGCCAGGATGTGCTCCATCCAGACTTCCAGGAAGGCTGTCGTGATCCGGCTGAGGACCAGAGCCTGGGAATTCCGGGAAAGCCATCGGACACCTTGCAAAACTGGAGCTAGGACAGCCTGGGCTGCAGCCTGGGCATACTCGCTGGCAGAGGAGGGCGGCTCTGCAAGGGCAGGGTGGGTGAGCGCAAGGAGGTGGTCAGAGGTGGGCAAGGGCTGCTGCTCCTCTTCAGCACTCTGCCCCCCCCTCCACAGCTCCTTGGGATGGTCTGCAAATCCCCCCCTCCCTCTACCGCTGTTTGAAGGAGAAGCGCATATGCCAGGAGGTTCACACCCTCCTGCCGGTTGGAGGAAGAGGCTTGGCCAGCCTGAGTGAACCGCCAGTGCCCGGCCTTGCAAGGAGAGGGCCTGGCCCTCTGTCACCTCCCCTTCCCACGTACCTGCCTGCAGGGCGAGGCGCCAGTATTTGCCAAGGGGCATGGCCTGTCCAAAGACCTCAGCTGACACGCGTCTGCAGTCCAAGCAAAACAACTCCAGCACCTCATTTGCAAAAAGCTGCGGGTGAGAAAAGGGTGGCATGTGCATCTCTGGACTGCCTCACGCCCCTAATCCGGCCCGCCCCCAGATTACACGGATAACGGTCGCTGTGCGATGAATTACAAGGTAGATGACGATGGTTACCGGGGATGAGGACTCTCATGCTCCGGTCGAGGCCGACCAGCGTCTCCAGGGCATTCAGTCCCCCCCACCCCGCCCCACAAGCTGCCAACTAGAGGAGCCGAAGATGCAGTCGGATTAAGGGCATCTCTGGAGGCCCTTTGCCCACAAATAAGTATGGGAGGCAGACCCTGCTAGGCAGCACTGCCCCTCTGCTGCCCTGAAGAAGAGGAGAGGATGCAGGGAAGCAACATGGAGTTTCTGCCTCCGCCAAAATAGCTGAGAGTTAAAGCAATAGAGACCAGAGCTGACTTTCAAGCATCCTTGTGGGCCTGCTAGGGTAGCAGTAGGGAACCTTGGCTCTTTTATCACTGATGGACTTCAACTCCCAGAATTCCTGAGTGAGCCATAAAAGTTTCCCCATCCTTGGCCTAGTGGTTTTTCAATTGTGAGGGAAATCAATTTTTGACTTGAATGGGACTGTTTAATATACAAATGTAGGACATATAAAGAATATTGATCATTCAAGTCAAAAATTAGGACATTTGTATATTAAACAATCCCATTCAAATCAAAAATTGATTTCCCTCACAACTGAAAAACCAGTAGGCCAGGGATGGGGAACTTTTTATAGCTCATTCAGGAATTCTGGGAGTTGAAGTCCATCAGTGATAAAAGAGCCAAGGTTCCCTACCACTGTGCTAGGGCATCCTAGGGCCAGGTTCCTGCACAACAGGGTGGGAAGCCTATGGCGGCATCTTCTGATCTTGTTGGACTCGTCAACAACCCCAGTAGGCTTGTCCAACAACCTTCCAGCGCCACAGGCTCCTTCCCCCAGCTCTGCAAGGCCAAAGGCTTACTTGGATGCTGGTGGTTGCCGAATGGACTTGCAGACTCAGTTCCCGTTCCCGATGAGAGGCCAAAGGGCTCTGCTTCCACCTGTCCTCCAAGGAGGCCCCGCTCACCAGCGCCAACATCTTCCTGGCTTCAGTTTTCAGCAGCTGCAAGAAAAAAAGGCTTCTGTTCTTGCAGGGGACAAGAAGGAGCTTTCTTGGGGGCGCCCAGGCAGCCCTCTCATCTCAACCACCAGAACCCCCCTCTCCTTCTTCAGGGACCCTTGCATGGCAAGGCCCACCAACAACCCCTGCCTTTGGGATGATGAGTTCCGGAAGGCCTTTCTTTCAGGCTCCGTTGGATACAATACAACCAAGGAAAATGGAGGCCTGCTTCTGTCAGGTCCAGGCCGGGAGGACTCAGGTTCAAGCTGCTTACCTGCAAATCCCCTTGGGCCACAAGAAGGAACTGGCTGAGGGACCAGGAGGCCAAGTACTGGTAGGCCTTGCTCATGGTCCAGTAGGAAGAGGCATGGCAGGTAGCCACCGCGAGGGAAAGCAGGTGCAGGTGGAGGCTGGCAGGGACCAGGCGCTGCCCTGTGAAAGAGGAACCAGCTCAGCTGGCAAAGAGCCCTCCCAGCTTGCCTCCCCTCAGCAGCAAGGCCAGGAACAAGCTGAAAGACCTACCTGGGCCACCATGGAAAGGCTGCCTCTCCAGGCATCTCATGCAGAAGGCCAGAAGCAGGAAGAGACGCTGCAAAACCTTCCCTGTCTGGCTGCAGGCCACAGTCGTGGGCTTGGGCAAGCATCTGTCCACGAGGCTGGTGCCCAGGGCGTGGCAGAAACCTGGGCAAAGAGGGGTCGGAATGCTTCAGTCACCCAGGTGGCTCCCCAACAGGATGGGAATTGAACCATCCCAAGCCAAGATGGCCCACAGTCCCCCACCCCCAACGAGGACCCTACCTGGATCCCATTGCCACAGGGCATCACGCCTGAGCAGGCCAAGTGCCACATCCTTCAGTTCCTCCACAGCCTCTGCAGGCAGGCAAGCTGGAAGCAGAAAGAGACATTCCCGGTGGTTTCAGTCTGGCAGGAGGAAAAGCCTCTGTCTACCCTGGGAAAGATGACAGAGGCCAGAACTTCATGGGGCAGGTGGAGAGTCGGAGAGCAGGTAAGGTTGGGACCAGTGGTGGGATTCAGCCGGTTCTGACCAGTTCTAATGAACCGATAGCGGAAATTTTGAGTAGTTCGGGGAACCAGCCAATACCGCCTCTGACCGCTCCTGCCAACCCCATCTATTCTCTGCCTCCCATTGAGCCCCAACTGATCGGCTGAGTCTCCTTTGGTTGCCCTGCCCAGGATAACAGAGCTGGAAAGCAGGTTAGTGGGGTGGGGAGGGAAGGGAGATTTTGCAGTAACCTTCCCCTGCCACGCCCACCAAGCCACACCCACCAACCCACGCCCACAGAACCGGTAGTAAAAAAAAAAATTGAATCCCACCACTGGTTTTGAGTGTCACATGCTGAGCAAGGCCAAAATCCCCTCAAGAGAAAAAAAAAACCCACGAAATAAGTCCACTCTCCAGAAAATGGGAAACCCTGCTGCCCACCCTACATTTCTTACGCGGTCTGAATTCTTGAAGGTCCAGCCTTCACCTGGCCAGGGCAGAGCCAAGGTCCAAGGAGGCATTTCAAGGTCCTGCAGAAACCTCTGGAGCTGCCTAATTCTGACTACCACCATCCCGATGACCCGGCCAGCACCCGGCACTCTTCCCTGCCCCCTACCCCTCCCCCGGGCCTGACTTACCCTCCACCAGAGCATTGGTCACCCGTTGGCCCAGGGCAGCCCCAGCTCCCCTCTGACACTGAGCCAAGTGCGCTTGGAGCTCCAGCTGGCGCACCCAGGAGGTCGATGCCGCTTTCCAGAAGAGGGGCCGGTATTCGGCGCAGAGCATTGCAGCCGCTTCGGCGAAGGAGGCATCCAGCCGATCAGAAGACTTCCAGCTGGGCAGTGGGGTAGGGGCCAGGCCCTGGGCTGTACTGGGGGGCCCCTGGGGCTGATCCTGCTTAGGCCGGTGCAGGAAGCGATGCCTCAAGCCGCCAGTGGATGCAAGCAATCCTGGCAGCAGCGCCATGACTGCCTCCTCCTCCTCTCGGCTCAAGGCCTGCAGGTGTGCAGGGAGGCCCTCGCCCGCTCCGGAAGTGTCGGCAGCCGTGGGCCTTGAGCCACTGGTCCCTGCCTGCTGCCAAGGGAGCAGCAGAGCCAGCCTCTCGCCGGCCAGGCGTCCTCTTTCAGCGGCCAAGACAGCCAGCACCCTCTCCACAGAGAAGGCCTGCACCCCCTGTTGTCCTGGAGCCCCAGGCCCCGGCTTGGCTCCCTGCAGGCCCCACTCGCTCAGCCCTTGGTTGTAGCTCTCCAGGCCCCGGAAGGCCTCCGCGAGTAGAGGGGGTGGCCCACAGGCCCAGTGCTGCAGGAGGGCCTCCAAGTATCTCTCCAGCAGGCAGAGCGCCTGCAGGGCCAGGAGCCCGAGGGTCTGCTTCATGCGCTGCACCGCCTCAGGCTGCCGAAGCAGCAGGGGCCTCAGCCAGGGGTCCTTGCGCAGGTGGCACTGCAGGCAGCCCCAGTGAGAGGTGTGCACCCGCAGCTCCTGGCAGAGTCCCCGCAGCAGCCGGGCCCCGTCAGAGCTCCGCTCGGCAGCAGGTGCCACAAAACATTGCTCGGCTTCCATCAAGCGGCGCACAAAGTCAGAAGCTGCCTTCAGGCGCCGGCAGTAGTGGCGAGCCAGGCGCAAGCAATGTTGTTGCTGCAGCAGGCCATCCACTGTCTTGCGCAGACGGGCCACATGGCCCGCCTTGGCCCAGTAGGAGAAAGCCCCTCTGGCCGGGTCTGGGACCGCTTGGAGGCCTGGTGTGCAGAGGCTGGAGCTCATCTCCAGGTAGGCGTTGTCCACTTGGGCCGGGTGGGTCAGGCAGCTGGGCACCTCCTCCTGGCCCTCCTCCTTCTCCTCCTGAGCTGCGCTGCCAGGCTGAGCCAGAGGCAGGGGATGCTGGCCAGGGTGCACACGGGCAGGTAAAGGCACTTCAGCCTCCGGGAAAGGCCCAGCGATCTCTGCCCACAAACCCGACCCTGTGGAGAGAACAAGGGGTGCTTACAGCAACTCCTGGGTTTCTCACCCCTTCCCCACCACAAAGCAGCTGCTTTCAAGACCCCACACCCTCCGCCCCGCCCAACTGTTGATGCTCTGGCCGGGGGTCCTGGAGCAGAGATTAAGGCCCAGGGGGAGAAGAAGCCCCTCCTCGGTGCCTCCCCCCCAGCCCGCTTCTGCAGGGAAGGCCTCCCGGACAAGCAGCCTTCCTGGCGGGGGAGCCGAAGGAGAAAACAAGGGGAGCTCCGCAGAGAGCAACCACCCCGCCCCAACGAAGGCGGCCAAGGTAACCCGCGCCGGGACTCTTCCAGAAGGCGGAAGGGTCCCCGCCGCGTTTCAGCCGGAGGCTTCTGGTCGGAGCCAGGGGGGACCGGAGCGAAGCCCCCGCCGCTTCCCTCTCGGCCTACCGGGCTCGGGGTCCCGCCAATGCTCCATAGCCCGTCCTCTTCCGCGGGGGCTCCGGGAAGAGATGGGAGGTGCTGGTGATGCCCCGAGGGGCTGGGAGATGCTTCTTCGGCCGGAGGAGCCGGGAGCGCCGTTGCTGGGCGGTTCGGCTCCAAGGGCGGGGCGGCCGGCAGTCACGTGGCGGAGAGCCGGCCCAAGGCGAGCCGAGCCGGGAGCGGCCAGCGGGAGGCTTCCCCCCCCCCATGTGGAGGTCGGAGCGCGGCCTGGGTCAGCGCGGCCCGGCTGCTGCGTGGCTGCTTTTCCGGGAGGTTTCGTAGCTTCTGCGTTTTAGAGCAGGGGGTTCCCCAAACTTGGCCGCTTTAAGACTGGTGGACTTCAATTCCCAGAATTCCTGAGCTGATATGACGGGGGAGGAATTCTGGGAGTTGAAGTCCATCAGTCATAAAGCGGCCAAGTTTTGAGACCTCTGTTATTTTATTGTTGCTTTTCGTGCCCCGAGAGAAAGTTTCAAACTGGAGTCGCGGGGCTGAGCGAGGGGCGGCTACGAGGCCTCCGGGCAGGCGGAAGTCCAGCCGGGGTGCAGAACCGGGGTGGGGGCGGTGCGCTCCCCCCCCCCGTTAAAAGCAGCAGAAGCCCCCTCCTGCCCCGATATAGTCCGGAGCACCCTCGGTCACCGTGCTCGTCTTAGACCAGGGGTCTTCAAACTTGACAGCTTTAAGACTTGTGGACTTCAACTCCCAGAATTCCTCCTCCAGTCATGTTAGCTCAGGAATTCTGGGAGTTGAAGTCCACAAGTCTTAAAAGCTGCCAAATTTGAAGACACGTCTTACATGTTTAAGCCGCTCATGTTCCCAAGCATGCCCCTTCCGTCTCCCCTCCAATCACCCCCTTGTGCAGGGGGATGTCGGCCCCCATTCCCTTCCCCACCGCTGCCAAAGCAGCACCATTTCATGTCTGGTCCAGCCCCCACCCCCCGAATGTGGTGCCAACCGCATTGCACATGGAGTGTGGGGGAAACCACCGTTGCTCCTGCAGCAGAAGCCTCTCGGGCAGACCCTGGGGCTCATTCCACCCGCTCGCTCCCCTGGTTTTTCTGCAGGCAGCCGAATGCGTCAGGGAAGCTCTCCGTCCCCTGAGCGCCTGACTCAATTTGCTAGGCAGAGCGTTTCAATTAGGAAAGGCCCCGATCCGCCCTTCGGCTCCGTCGTGTCCAAACTTAGGCTCTTTAAGACTTATGGACTTCAATTCCCAGAATTCCCCAGCCAGCATAGCTGAAGAGTTGAAATCCACATGTCTTAAAGTAGTCAGGTTTGAAGACCTGGAATCAGAGGAATCCCGAGAATAGTTGAAAGCCCCGCCTCTCACGAGGTTGGCCCCGCCCACTCTCCGCCGCCGACCCAAGATGGCGGCCTGTCGCTGCCTGCCGGAAGGAGGTTAGGTGTTCCGCTTCCGGAGGGAAGGCCGCTGTGGCCCGCGCCGCTTCTCTCCGCCAGAGGGACCCTCGGGAGGCGCCGCACCGCAGCCGCTTACCTCGGCGGGATTATGGAGCGGCTGGCGGTCGGGGAAGAAGAAGGAGAGGAGGAAGAGGAGGACGAAGGAGCCGTCTATTTCCGGCAGTGGGAGCGGTCGCGGCGGGGCCAGCTTTGCCCCTGTGAGCGGCGAGCGGGGTGGTGGGAGACGTTCGCTGGAGGCAAGCGGGGCGGGGGGCTTGCGGGGCGGGCCCTGCCGAGACAGGCGAGAGACGCTCGCCACCAGCAGGGAAGCAGCGGAGAGCCCCGGGAGGCGTCTTTGGGGCGGACGCGTGGGTGGGGGAAAGAGGCAACGGGTCGGTAGCCTCGGGCTCGGTCGGAAAGCCAAGGTGGAATAGAAATCGGTTCGCTTTGAACCCTCCCTGCTTCATAAGGTCGGACTGGCAGCAGGCTGAGAATGTGGCCCTGGAGGTTCCGGGGCCCTTAAGAACCGGAGAAGGGGGGAAACAAGCCAAAGAATAACTCAGATAATCCTGGAGGGGGCGGTGAGGTAACCCAGGTGCAGAAAATGAAAGGAGAAAATGTCTTCAGGGGGTCTCATTCACAGGTGAGCCCAGAAGAGTGTTTCATTGCCCAGTTTGGGGAATTACTTGGCTTATTTCAGCAACCCAAAGTAATAAAGGGGTTTCTTGGTGCCGACAGACTATATCAGGGGTCCCCAAACGTCTCATCTCACAAAGTTGTTGTGAAAATAGGGGAAGGAAGGAGTAAATAGGTCCTCTGCCTCAAGTTATTTATAAAAAAATAATAATAAAGGCAGGATAAAAATAAACAAGTAAGTAATCATAATCCTAGATAAAGAGTTCCCAGCTTAGCAACTTTAAGATGTGTGGACTTCCAGAGATTTAAGTTCTGAGAGTTGATCCACAAGTCTTAAAGTGACCCAAGTTTGGAAACCCCTGGACTATATTGTTTCTGCATCTGCATTCAACTTTTATGAGCTTTATGAATGTTGATACAGACTTTCTAGGTTGATGTCTGCCCTTCAAGCACGGCCGGATCAAGAAACAAACTGCAGGGATTCCAGGAATGCTCTTGATGGTTGTAGGAAACAAAATTAGAGAATCTTGCCCAAGTTTCTGTCTCCCATAGTCTGCTAAACAAAAGAAAGGCAGAATTATTTTGACTGATCTCCTTTCTCACCCTTTCCACTTTCTGGGAGGGCGGGGGAGTCTCTAATGCTTGGACCCTGCCTTCCCTGTCCAAGGTCAGATCCACATTTTTTGTGTTCTTTTGTGCAACACTGGATGGCTGAGGATGGCTTCAAGATTTCAGTCAGATAAGCTTCCACCTTGCTTGCTCAAGCCTCTTGTGGTCCCCTTTCAGATCTGAATGAAGAGCCCTTCTGGTATAGTGTGATTGACTATGCCAGGTATGAGATCTTGGAAGACATCATTGAGGAAGAAGAAGAAGAAGACAGCGACAACGACGAACTTCAGAATGGTCCTTACCCCACATTCTGCGGTTTTCGGAGGGCCTTTCTTTGCCCACCTTCTGTCCCTCCCCAAAGCAACAATTTGGACCTTGCTCGTTTGGGCTTGGCTTTGCCCCAGAAACCACAACTTACAGCTGAGGTGAGTCAGTGCTTATTTGAGTTGCTTCCCCTTTGGAAAGCTCCCAGGTCGGAATTACCACATTCCCTGATAACTATTGATCTAAACAAGGCCATTTCCTAGAGGGTTCCAGAAACGGCTGCTGAATCAACATTTTTAAAATGTGAAACATTGTGGCCTTCCTAAGGAAGAATCCCATTCATTGTTCTGGTTTTTCTTTAATGAAATCTGTTTCTATGGTGGTGGTGCTTAACTTACTGGCAGGTTATCCTTGGTGCCAGTCAACGGCCAGGTGTAACCCTCGGCCCACGGGGTCCTGTGTCTTCCCATCAGCTCCTTGTTTGGCTGCTCCTGGGAGACAGTAGTGTGCCGCGATGTCAGGCGGCTAGGTGGGTGAGAAGGCTGGTCTCTTTCAGGAGGCTGAGCGGAATGCAAAATCGCTGGTCGCTGAGGAGGAACGCCTCAAGAAGAAGGCTGAGAAGAAAAGGATGAAGAAGAAGGTAGCCGTGCCAATGTGGCTCGTTTGCCTCTTAGAAGGGGGGAGCTGAGTGGCTGGGGAACCTGATGCTGTCTACTTATCCTCAGAGACAGAAGGACCGGAAGAGGCAGGAGAAGCGGAACCTGGAGCTAAAGGCCAAGACTGAGGCAGTGAGTGAATTGCTTGGCTGTGCTGGCAGCTGTGCCCAGTGGGCCTCCCACCCGCAGTGGGTGGGTGGGTGGAGCTCAGCCCTAATCAGAAGAGAGTAAGCTCCGATTGGGAAATCGCCCTCAGTGCCAGCCTCGTGGTAAGGGCACTCCAGCCAATCGCTTTGCTCAAAACAAGAGATCTGAGCAGTTTGTGCTGGTTTCCAACTCTGCAGATTTGTCCAGGTGGCAGGTTAATTTCTAGGATCCTTCAAAGTTTTATCTTTTATCTCCCTAGAATAAATCTTCAGCTGGACGAGATGAGGGAACTTTGAGTGACGGTCTCCCTGACTCGGAGGGGAGTTTCAATGAGGCCTCCCCAGGCAGGAGCCCCAGCAGCAGTATGGAGGAGATAGAGGCGGCAGAGGTGAGCCAGGCCGGTGAGTGGACAGGAGAAAATCAGTCCACAAGGAGGCTGAGAGTCCGTTTGAGATTTTGACTGATACAGGAAGCATATTATTTTGGGAGGGGGTGGTGGTGGTGGTTGAAGGTATCTGGTCCCGTGTGGCTTCTTTGTTTGATCCCTGCCTTAGAGTGCGGTAGGAGGAAATGCTTATTTTCCACCAACCTTTATTTACAGCCAACGCCAAGCCATTAGCACTGCAGCGAGATGGCCTCGGCCACATTAGTCCCAGCTTTGGGTATCCTATAAGGTGGTGGCAGTGCTGGTTTTCCATCCAGGGGACTGTCTGAGCTTGCTGCTTTCCGCCTCTTGCCCACAGGATGAGCTGGATTTCTCCAGCATTTTCGTCTCCAAAGCTCGCCGCAAGGTGGATGCCCAGTCCCTGCTCCCAAGGAAGGAGAAAGAAGGGAAAAAAAACAGGGAGAGGAAGGCAGAGATGAAGCAAAAGGCAGAGGTGAGGACTCGTGTTCCGGGGCTGGGCCAAGTGCTCTCCAAGCCCATCCGACTTTTCTGAAGGGAGACTTTTCTGAAGGCACCCTCCAAGCAGGGCAGGAACCCCCTTCCCTTCCTGTTTCCCACATGCTGGTCTAAAGGGAGCATCTCTTGACTGGCAGTCGTCAATGCCCATTTTTCCGCGATCCCGTTTTCTGGTGTAGCTGGCGCTCTGGCTTTTAGGAAGTGACTTTCCATAGTCGCTGTAAGATGTCGCCATTCGCTTACCAGTTTGTGCTCATATGCTCTGAGCTGTAGAACAGGGAAGGAGTGGGTGGGTGGGAAAGGCTTCTAATTTCCCCATGCCATGTGTGCATTGATCAGCCATCCTTTGACCAAAGCTTAAAAGGGGCTCTTAGTTTTCCTAAGAGCGATGCTTCTCCTGCTCCGGAAGCATTTTACTTGCTCTTTTCTCTACATTCTTCAGCATTGTAAGATCCTTGAACCATCTTCTGTGGATCTCATCTTTTGCGCTGTCGTTGCAAAGCAAGCTGATGGTTTCACTTGGCTGCAAAGCCAAAGTTTTCTCCCTTTTATCAGCTTCCAGGATTTGAAAGGAAACCCCTGCAGGGGTGAGATTCAAAACTCCCAGCCACCGGTTCGCTGCCCGGTTGCTGGGTGGGCGTGGCCATGGGAGGCATGGCCTACTGGAACTTCTGGGAGGGGCGTTTTTTTGCCTTCCCCAGGGTCTGGAGGCTTCCCTTGGGCCTCTGGGAGGGTGAAAACAGCCTTCCCTGGGGTCCGGAGGCCCTCTAGAGATGCAGGGCAGGGTGGGCGGAGCCAGCCAGTCAGTTCAACTATCAGGTCCCGTGAACCAGATGTAAATTTAATATCCGGTACGTCCTAACCAGTAGAATCCCACCCCTGAACCCATGACTGCATCAGGGAAAGGCCGACTGAAAAGAATGCAGTCTTTAGATCCATGTTGCCTTAATGGCCAACCCTCGCTTCCCACTCAGGTCTGCAGCTGGTTGGCAGAGTTTATGGTGGGTGGCTGTCCCTCCCTATCCCACTAAGTCCGGTTCATAACCTCCTCATTTACTCCTTTGATTCCCCATTAGGGACAGAAGTGATCCTGGTGGAGTCATCAGGCTAGAAATTAGGAGGCCCTGAGCGCTAGTCCCACCTTAGCCAGAGTCAGCTGGGTAACTTTGGGCCAATCCCTTTTTTCTCAGCTGAACCCACCACATAGGGGGCTTGTAACGGGAAAAATAGGAGGAGGAAGAAGATTGGGTAGATTGGCTGCCGTGAGTAAAGTAATAGAGGCGAGATAAAAATGAATTTCAAAATCCGGCATTCGGTGAATTATTTCCTGTCTTTTGGAAACCAACCACCTAATCTGATGGCCTCCAGATGGGCCTGGACTGCTCGGCTACCCATCCAGCGTGAAAATATTCAAGTCTTTTGAGGGCGTCTCCTGTGGAAATTCTGGGAACGAAATCCGCAGCCGTGAATTTGAGTCACTGCCCACTGGGGTGTGTGTGGTTATTTTCCCCAGTTCTGTTCAGCAGAACTGGAGAAATGGATGATTTCAAAGGCTGCTGCTCTTGTCTGTCTTTCATAAATGTGTGGACCAAAGCCATCGCATACACGTGACTCTGCATGACTCACAAAACGGAATAAAGCCCACAAAAATAACATAAAAATAGTAGACGGGGAAGCTTGTAACCTCTCGCGTTAGCCATGGGGCAGGCTGGATGGCAACGTCAGGAGTTTTCCTCCTTCCATTTTCAGGAGCCTTCAGAGCTCCAGTTGACTCCGGCGGAGCAGAGCCTGGTTCTGGCAGGTGAGCAGCTGGAAGTGCCTTCTTTCCACCAAAGCTGAACTGCTGTGGCCTTTCCAGGCCTGCCCATGCGGGCCGTTTCCTGGATTTGGCAGTGCCTCGCCATATTGGAAAAATTGGGGTGCTGCAAACTTTAATTCTGGGTCCCTTACTAAATAGAATGAAGCAATAGGCTGCGTTTGTCGTGTTTTCAGGTGGCATAAAATTGAGGGATAGAATTCCCTAGAAGACAGAATGAAGTTTAAAATTACTTAGATAGGGGTAGGGCAGGGCTCTTCAAACTTGACAGTTTTAAGACTTTGTGGCTTTCAACTCGCAGAATTCCTCCTCCAGTCATGTTAGCTCAGAAATTCTGGGAGTTGAAGTCCACAAAGTCTTAAACTTGCCAAGTTTAAAGACCCTTGTGCTATTTTATTCTGCCAGTTTTCCTCTCTGTTAGAGGCACCAACGTAATCCAGATGATATAAGGTCTCCTACTGGAGCAGGGGGTTGGACTAGATGGCCTCCAAGGTCCCTTCTAACTTTGCTATTCTATGATTCTGTAAGCATCTCCTGCTGGAGCAGGGGGTTGGACTAGAACAGGGGTCTTCGAACTTGACAGCTTTAAGACTGGTGGACTTCAACTCCCAGAATTCTTCCTCCAGTCAGGAATTCTAGGCATTGAAGTCCACCAGTCTTAAACTTGCCAAGTTTGAAGACCCTTGGAAGTAGGGAAATAAGCTGAATTTTTTTTTAAAAAAAATGAAATTTAAACCAACCCTCCACTGAAGGAACAAAAATCAAACACATGCTTGCAGAATAGACGGCCCTGTGCTTGATAATGATAGTAGTGAAAACTCTTTTAGAATAGGATTAGATGGCAAATGGAATATGAGCCAGCCCTGGGAAGCAGCTGCAAAGAGGCCCATGGAGGCTTAGGCCACCTCTGCAAAACGACAGTTTCTACAATCCCAGAAAAAGGGATTGTCTCGACTTGAGTCCGCCCCGGTCAGCTACCGCAGCCAGTTCTTGGCACCAGCTATAAAAAAAAAAAAAAAAGTCATAGAAACTTGAACTTGTTCAGAGGAAGTCAGGGCGGGCGATCGGGGGTGTAGGTGGGGCTTGAACCGTAAGCCCCACGAAGAGATTGAGACCAGATGGCTGCGGGCGATAATGGCCCCTCTTCAAGGGGAGCTAGAGAGTTACTTGGTCCGATTTCAGACTCCTGGGCTGGGTTTGATTTTGAGGTGGGGGGGAGGGCTTCCCAGCCCCTTCCAATGGGAGGGCTGTGCGTTGGAAGGGCGCAGGCTAACGTGCCCCACAGGGCCGCAGGTCCCTCCCCGGAGGTCCTTCGTGGGGGCTCTTCTCTTTTTGCTTGCAGAGTAATAGAGCATTGGTCTAGGTCAGCGGTAGGGAACCTTGGCTCTTTTATCACTGATGGACTTCAACTCCCAGAATTCCTGAGTGAGCCATAAAAGTTTCCCCATCCCTGGACTAGTGGTTTTTCAGTTGTGAGGGAAATCAATTTTTGACTTGAATGGGATTGTTTAATATACAAATGTAGGACATATAAAGAATATTGATCATTCAAGTCAAAAATTAGGACATTTGTATATTAAACAATCCCATTCAAATCAAAAATTGATTTCCCTCACAACTGAAAAACCAGTAGGCCAGGGATGGGGAACCTTTTATAGCTCATTCAGGAATTCTGGGAGTTGAAGTCCATCAGTGATAAAAGAGCCAAGGTTCCCTACCGCTGGTCTAGGTCAAGTGAGGGCAGGGCAGGGAAGTTTGATAAGTTGGAGGGATGCATATAATGATGGGGTGTAGGGGAGGGGGAGACCAGTCATGGGCAGGGTGGTTATTCAAAGTGGGACAACCTGGATGGGTGGTTAATTTCTTGTGGAAGCCTGTTTTTTTTTTAAAAAAAAGTCCAATCCGGCATCCACTACGACAGGGTTATCCTGCATTTCCCATCTTAAGGATTTTGGGCAGAGCATCCCAAGGGCCCTGGAGATATTTGGGGAACTGCCCAGCTTTCACCTAGACCAGGGGTCCCCAAACTTGGCAATTTTGAAGCAGTTTACAATAAGGGCGTAAAAATACTTAACTTAGTATTACTTTCAGGAGTAATGAAAACGATAACAAAAAGGAAGGCGTTGTTCTACTCATCTTGACTGGATCCCTCGGAGTCATCATTAAAGGATTTCCTCGCTCTTTGGAAATAGTGAAATTATCAAAATAATTTTACAAGACTAAGATTTTACAAAAATTTTACAATTCCTGCTTGGAATTGCCTAGATATTCTTAGAGAGTAGCTTAGGTCCTTGGTTGGGACTTGAATGACAAAGTTCCTACCAGTCTGAGACGGTGAATCTAAACTGTAGATTACCCCCAAATAATTTGAACATAATTGCAGCAGCAGCAGCTGCCCACCCCTTTCTAGAGCGATCCCGGGGCAATCCATTTGGGGTGTGGATGGAAGCCCAGGAAAACCTCCCTGCTGGGAATTAATAATAACCTTTATTGTCATTGTACATACATATGCAACAAAATGGATTTAGCCTTAATTTCCTTCAGGGAGCTGGCAAAGATTCATACATGAAGGGGCAAGAACGGAGAGAAAGAGAGTTATGCTGGTTGGAGAATTCTGGGAGTTGAAGTCCACAAGTTTTAAAGTTGCCAAGTTTGGAGACCTCTGATTCCTAGACAGTCAGAAGGTTAATTTCACATCTACGATCACAATTTTTCCTCGTTTTAAATAATCCTTTTCTCCTGCTCCAGATTGTGGAAATGAAACCGCAAAGCAGGGGCTCTTCCATCAGGCCGTGCTTCTCTTTACCGAAGCTATTAAGCTGAACCCCCAGGAATACAGGTGAGATCGGGTTGTTAGAGGGCCTGCCCCCACTCCAGAAGCCTTGTTCTCCTGGCCCCTGGATGGCATTGGTGCGTCTGGACTTGACTTCAAGCGTATTCGGTTGACACACACCCAAACACCCTCTCTGCCTCCCCAGTGCAGGCAGTTGTTCAGGCTGAATTTGGTCTTGAGAAGAAGTGGTGCTCGGGGCGGGGAGAAATTTTGGCTTCTGGGAGCATCTAGCACAAGGGTGGGGGGGCTTGTGTGGAAAACACTTTGTGGATCAAGTAACTCCTGCCTGCCTGTAGACTGTTACCTAGGCCTTCGTCCTGCCCCCCGTGGGTCATTCCAAGTGCTTTCCTATGTGTACAAGTGAGGTGAAAATCCTGTTAATAGCAATAGCACTTAGACTTATATACCGCTTTATAGGGATTTACAGCCCTCTCTAAGCAGTTTACAGAGTCAGCCTCTTGCCCCCAACAATTTGGATCCTCATTTTACCCACCTCAAAAGGATGGAAGGCTGAATCAACCTGGAGCCTGGTGGGATTTGATCTGCCAAATTGCAGGCTGCCGGCTGCAGCAGAAGTAGCTTGCAGTACTGCACTCTAACCACCGCGCCACAGAGGCTCATTTTATAATGATCAGGATGAGGAGGATTGTGACAGCAAGTCTTCCTGACGGAAGTCCAGATAAGGGTAAAGGTTCCCCTTGCCTATCTGTGCTAGTCGTTTCTGGCTCTAGGGGGCAGTGTTCATCTCCGTTTCAAAGCCGAAGAGCCAGTGCTGTCCAAAGACGTCTCCGTGGTCGTGTGGCCGGCATGACCAAACGCCTTCGAAGGTGCACGGAACACTGTTCGCTTCCCACCAAAGGGGTCCCTATTTTCCTACTTGCATTTTTTACATGCTTTCGAACTGCTAGGTTGGCAGAAGCTGGGACAAGTAACGGGAACTCACTCCGTTACGCAGCGCTAGGGATTCGAACCGCCGAACTGCCGACCTTTCTGATCGACAAGCTCAGCGTCTTAGCCCCTGAGCCACCCGCTTCAAAATACGTGTCCTCCTTAACACAATTCAATTAAAACTGCCCCCCTTGCTTCAGACCTTCGCTGGCTGAGGAACTCTGGGAGTTGTACTCCACGGGTCTTGAAGTTGCCAAGGTTGGAGACCCCTGCTCCATGTGATTGCAGACAACCAGACAAAGACAAATGAGTACAAATACAGGTAGTCCTTGACTTGCAACAGTTCATTTGGTGGACTGTTTGAAGTTACAATGGCATTGAAAAAGTGACTTAGGGCTTGGAGACCAAAACATATGAAGAACGGTTGGAGGAATTGGGTCTGGTCAGTCTAGAGAAAAGAAGGATTAGGGGTGACATGACAGCCATGTTCTCATATCTGAGGGGCTGCTCCAAAGAGGAGAGGGTCAAGCTATTCTCCAAAGCCCCAGAAGGCAAGACAAGAAGCAATGGATGGAAAATAATCAGGGGAGAAGCAACCTGGAATTAAGGAGAAAGTTCCTAACGGTGAGAACAAGGACCAGTGGAGGGGGCTTTTCCTGCAGAAGTTGTGGATGTTCCATCACTGGAGGCTTTTTAAGAAGAAACTGGACAGCCACCTGTCTGAAAAGGTATAGGGTCTCCTGCTTGAGCAGGGGGCTGGACTAGAAGACCTCCAAAGTCCCTTCCAGCTCTGTTCTGATTGATTGATTGACTTCTCCTGCCTTGGGAAGCCTTTCTGAGCCCACCAGCCCGTTCCTTTGGTACTCAGGGCTTGGAGCGCAGCTGCAGGGAGGAGGGAATCGGCTTTGCTTCCTGCTTCCAGGTGCCTCTCCCTCCGAAAAGGCGGGAAGGAAGGACTGTGGCCGGGAAGGGGCGCTGGCTCGGTGTCCCAGGGATGGGAGCAAGAGAAGGGGCACCACGCCCCAGAGGGGAACTCAAGGACCTGTCTGATCTCCCTTGAACCGAAGGACCCGATGGGAGGGGGTTGCCTAAGGGGGACTAAACCCACTAAGAAGCTGGCGGCAGGCACCAGGGTGCCCGGGCGTGGCCAGCTCCTCTTGAGGGGTAGAGTTTTGGCTGTTTGACAAACTATGGAATGTCTTGTGCAGGAAGCGTCTTGCCTGATTGAGGCACATTGGTATGTGCCTGGCTTCGCTACACACGCGTTTTGTCGGAGATTTGTAAAATGGTGGGTCTGTTAAGAAATGCAGGGAGTTGATGGAGGAGGTTGATGTTGTGTTTGTGCTGTGTGGAGCCAGGGAGGGTCGAGGGGAGGCTCCCTGGAGAAAGGAGGGGCCAGCAATACCAGAAAGGGAGCCCTGCAGAGTCAGCTGACCTTGGGAAGCGCCGCTGCCTTTGCAAAGGAGAGTCACAGGGAAGGCTTGGCCAAAATTCAGGAAACAGTGACTTCCCCCTCCTGCCACCCCCCGTCCCCCCCCCCCCCCCCACCGTCCCCCATCTCTGGGCTGTAAGCCAGCCAGAAATGGAGATACTGACAGGAGCTGTAAGAATTTCAGTGTAGCGATAAGACATGTACTGTATGTGATCTAGCCAGGGAGCAATAAGTAAGTAAGTCACATCCCTGCAAGGCGACTCTGCATTTGGTACGTTAAGAAAGGCAGATAAATAAAAACGCATATAATAGTTTGTTAATTTAAGGAGGCTGCCAGCTCAGCCTGTTTATTGGAAAAGTACTTTTAAGTGCTGTGATTTAGAGAGCAGCCCCCCCTCTTCCCCTCCATCTTCTGAGAAAGCTCTAGCAAAGGGAGGAGGAAGAGGAGAAGTTGTGTGTCGAGAGCATTTCTGATGGTTCAGGAGGAGCAGCCCCGAAGGGCCTCTCCTCTTACCCTCTCTCCCACCTGGACAGAGGCCTGCATCTTAGGCCTGTAGTGGCCAGAATGCCTGGGTTAATTTGGCTCAGATCCCGGCTCTCTCCTCAGTGGCAGGAGCAGGAGGAAGGCCAGTCTTTGCAGCAGGGCAAGGTGGAAGGCCTTTGCCGGCTCCTCTGTCTGGATGACAGTGCCCACTCTTTCTCTTCCGCATCCTCGGCAGCCCCCATCTGGTTTATCATCACTCCATCTGCGCCTTCGCTCTTGCTTTCAAGGCCGCCGTAAAGAAAGAACCAAAGTTGCAGGCTTTCGCCTTCCCTGCCGGGGTTTCTTCCATCTGCTGGAGAAGGATGTGGGAACCCCTTCCAGCAAGCCCAAGTGCACAGCTAGGACAATGCCAGCGTTATCCTGGAACACTGGTCGCCAACCAGTGGGCCGGGGACCATTGGTGGTCCATGAGAAAGTTTTGGTGGTCTGCAGAGAAATGTCACCCCCAAAGCAATTAATCCAGGCTGCGCAGGAACACAAGGCTGTGCCGCCCACATGGCCCATGGGAACACAAGACATTGCAAACAACACGAGGTAGTGAAGGGGGGGGAACTTGCCCCACGGACCCCATGTGCCTGGTCTGGCCACAAGGCTTCTTTTTGGTTCTTCTGCTTTTGGCTGCACGCAAGGAAAGCAGCAAAAGTCTTTCTTTCTCTCCCCCAAACTCCGCCAGAAATGAGTCTTTGGGATCCTGCAAGGCTTCCTGCTCCAAGAGGCTGTGTTGGCATGACAAATCTCACAAAGACTCATTTCTGGTAGAGTTTGGGGGAGAGAAAGAAAAACTTCTGCTGCTTCTGCTGCTTTCCTTGCATGAAGCCAAAAGTCTCTCTCTCTCTCTCCCTGAGAACAGAGCTGGAGATGGTATTCTGCGATCCCAAATAAAGAATGGTCGATCGGTAGGAAAACGGGGTGGGGAATTTTCCTGCAAACTTTTTTGGGGATTTTCCCAGGATCCCTCCTCTGCTTTCTGCAGAGACCCTGGGAAAACGTCAGCAAGCCACCGTCAGTCAAAATTCATATTAGTGGTCCGCGGGATGTAAAAGAATGAGTTTGGTGGTCCCTGAGGTCCAAAACGTTGGTGAACCCTGGTCCAAACTAAGCTCAGACATTCTGGAAAGGGGAGTTAAATGTCGCGGACGGCAGAGCTGTAGGAGTTGATGAATTATCAGCAAGGTTTCGAATCTTGTAGAGCAATCTGGTTAAACACTGTTGCGATTTGTGAGCAATTATGCAGCGGTCAAGGGATTGGAAAAGATCCGTTTATATTCCAGTATGAAAAGGGACGCGGTGGCTCAAATGCTGAGCTTGTCCATCAGAAAGGTTGGCAGTTTGGCGGTTCGAATCCCTAGCGCCGCGTCACGGAGTGAGCTCCCGCTACTTGTCCCAACTTCTGCCAACCTAGCAGTTCGAAAGCATGTAAAAATGCAAGCAGAAAAATAGGGACCACTTTGGTAGGAAGGTAACAGCATTCTGTGTGCCTTCAAAGGCATTTAGTCAGGCCGGCCACATGACCACGGAGACGTCTTCGGACAGCGGTGGCTCTTTGGCTTTGTGTCGGAGATGAGCAGCGCCCCCTAGAGCTAGAAATGACTAGCACGTATGTGTGAGGCGAGCCTTTACCGATGAAGAAGGGGCAAGTGCTAATGGGTGAAGGCCACTCACCTGCGGTTCTGCTGAGATAAGGCTCAAGGTTTTGCAGGCCACAGAACCGCCGGGCGGGCAAGCTGGATTCTGAAGAGGCAGAGAGACCTAACGTCACACGGCTGCCCCCCAGAGAGCAACAGGAGAGAGTCACAGAAGTTGAAAGCAACCAACAAAGAGGGCGACCGAAAACGAGGCAGCTGGATCTCACGGATGAGAGAAGCTGGGGGTGGCAGAAAGTCAGAGGGGCGGGCAGGTGGTGGCCGTCCTGGAGAAATGATAATCAGGAGGGTTGGAAGGGACTGCACGGCCCCAGCGGCCGCCTGGAGGAGCCAGCTGCGGTTTCTCTTCCATGTCACGGTTCCATCCCTGATGGTCCTTCAAATGGAGCATGTCAGTCGCTGGCCTGGCCTTTTGCTGGGTGTGTATGTGTGTGTGTGTGTTCAGAGGCGGGGGGGGGGGTGGCTTTTGAGATGAGGCTCGCAGCCCGTTGCTCTCCTTGGAAACGGGCTGCTTGCTCAAAGAGAAACAAGAGCTGGCCCTTTTCTGACAATGGGGTGGAATGCTTTGCTTGCTAGGATTGGATGCTTAGGGACTGCCTCTCGAGCGCCCTGCCATCCCTGGCTTCATATTGTGCCCGCAGCAGCAGAAGCTGCCCTATCGCTCTCCCGGGTGGCCAAGGGCAGCGGCCAAGGGCATGGAGGTTCCCTCCCACGCAGAAGGCAGCTGCGGAGGCAGAGAAGCTGAGCCGAATCCACATGAAGGCTGGGTTTGAACCCTGCCCTCCTGAGCGCCCTGGAACAAGGGGGCAAAGCCCGAGACGCTGCTCTTTGGCCTTCCTTCCTTCCCCAAAGGAATCCGGGTTCCGGCACTGCCATTCCTCGTTTCTTTCTACAAGAACTTCGTGCTGGAGGCAGGACTGAGGGAGAGAGATGGGTGTTAGGTGCCCAGCAAGTCCCATTGCACAGCCAGGGGGTCTCCCGAGCCTTCCCACCTGGGTCCTTGCGGGAGAGCGAATGCTGGGCTCCCTTCCCCAGGCCCTGGGCCTTAGAGGCTTTGGGGACTGCGTCGGGCGTTTGGAAGGTGGCCCTGAGCTGATCTTAGTGGGAGGGGAAGGGACCGGATCATTTTTGGCTGGTTTTTGCTTCCAGCCCTGAACCCCAGGGCTGCCTGGGGGAGAAGCAAGCTCTGGCTGCGGTGGGCTTTGGAACGTCCCATGTCGTGTGTATGTGTGTGTGAGAGAGAGAGAGAGGGAGAGAGAGAGGGAGATGCAAATTTTGCTGCTGGCGATACCGGCTGCGGTAAGTGGCCACAAACAGGACTCCCTGGGGGGAAGAGCACCTGTCTGACCTCTGCCCCTCCTCCCGCCCCCAGGTTCTTCGGGAACCGCTCCTTCTGCTATGAGAAGCTGCAGAGCCACGCGGCAGCCCTGCGGGATGCGCAACAGGCCTTGATCCTGCAGCCGGGCTGGCCCAGAGGCCTCTTTCGCCAGGGCAAGGCGCTCTTGGGCCTCAAGGTAATCCAGGCCAGAGGGGCAGGGTGGGGCGGGGAGGGCCCTGGGGGACCCCGGGTGACTCTCTCCTGTCTGTCCCCCCCCAATCCCCAGCAATACGCGGAGGCGGCCAGGACCTTCCAGCAGCTCCTGCCCTTGGATGGCTTCCGTGGCGATGCCGCCATCCAGCTCCAGAAATGCCAGATCCAGTATTCCCTGGTGAGCGAGGAGAGGCGAGGGGGCTTCTTTTCTTAGCTGGGCTCTTGAGGTCAAGCCGGGTCATTCTGCCGCAGGCTTTCCTGGACGGTTTGGCCCGTGAGACAAACCTGGGTGCTTGGCTTCGGTGGAGGAAAACGGCCAGTTGGCCAGGAGGGTGCCTTGAGGGGGAGAGCCGGCGTCTCTCATCAGGCCCTTTCTGTTCCCCTTAACAGATGCTCTCTGCACCCCTTGGGGAGAGCCTCCCTGTGTTAAGTGACCCTCCCCTGCATCCTCTGGGGAGACCTTCTGGCCCCCTTAGCTGGTGGCTCTGGCGCCTGGTTTTCTCTCCTGCCTTCCTGGCTCGGCCAATAAGCCACTTTGGGCTGCCTTCAAGCCACGGTTTGTGGGTCTCTGCCCCTAGCAGACAAGCCCCGCTGGGCTTAACAATACCGCTATCATCCCGGCATGCCGAGCGGTGCAGCATATGACGCATGAACGGCCAGCTTCACCTAACGTGCAGACCCGTCGCATCCTATTGTAATGGTGTCCAAGAACAGCTGGCTTCTCTGGACACTGAGGCATAGCACACACGGACACACCCCAACCTCACTGAAACATCCTTCGCTTGTGACGGTTGTTGGTTTCATCCGGGGAGAGAATGGCGCCTTGTGTGAAGGAGCCGGCCAGGACTGCTGCACGAGACTCAACCGGTCCCCTTTCTTTGACAGGAGAGCAGGCTGGACTGCTTCCGCCGTAACTGGGACACCCTGCCTGTGGAAACGCAGCTGTCTCTGCCTGGTAAGCAGTTTATTTTTGGGGGGTGGGAGGGTGGGGGCCCTCCAAAGGTCAGTGCCCGGTCAGTTCTAACCCCAATGATGGGCACAGGTGGACAGTGGCTGCCTGGCGGGTGTGCAGAGAGCACGCCGTCGCTGGCCCTCCTCACCTGTCACTCTTTTGTCTCCATGTCGGTCAAGGAAAGCAGCCAGGCGGGCAGTGGTGTCCAGACAGCAGTGCCCAGGCCGTTGCCACCACCCAGCTGGCACCTCCAGCTGCAAAGGCCCCAGGCAGGTGAGGAGCAGGAAACCCTGGGAAACGGGAGGAAGCGTCTTACCAGAAGATTGGCGTTTCTTCCTGCACGTGAGCCGAGGCAGCCCCAGCTTCTGGGGGTCCCCAACTGACTCTTAAAAAGTGAAGCTAAAACAGGTCTTCAAACTTGGCAACTTTAAGACTTGTGGACTTCAACTCCCAGAATTCTCCAGCCTGCCATGCCATGCCGTGCCATACTATGCTAGCTGGAGAATTCTGGGAGTTGAAGTCTACAAGTCCTAAAGTGGCCAAGTTTGGAGATCCCTGCTTCAGGGCCACAACATGGCTGTCGTGCTGGCTGGGGAATTCTGGGAGTTAAAAGTCCAACAGGTCTTAAAGTTGCCAAGTTTTCGGGGCCCCTGCTTTAGGGCCACAACATGGCTGTCGTGCTGGCTGAGGAATTCTGGGAGTTGAAGTCCACAAGTCTTAAAGTGGCCGAATTTGGAGACCCCCTGATCTAAAACAACAAAACTACAGGCCGACGTTCGGCCAGGGTCCAAGCACAGGAAGGGTTGATTTACCTCCAGGAAGAATCTCTCTGTGTCCATTCTGCTGTTCCTTCCAGCTCTTTGCGCAGACTCTTCACTGGGCATCCCCAGGCGCGTCTCTCTCTTCTGGGCCATTTCTGCTGCTCAGGGGACCTTATGCACGGCTGGGTCTACGCCCCTCCTTTCCATAAACTCGGCAGCTGGGCAACTGGCCCTCCGTGCCCCGGGCAGATTCCTAGCACTGAGGCAAGGCTGGCACTCCCTGAGCTGCAGCACGAAGGCCCCGGGGCAGGCGAGGCTGGATCGTCCCAAGCCCAGCTCCACAGCTGACTGTTGTAGTAGCCCAAGGCAGGAGGTGACAGAGGGGTGGATCACCGCTGTCAAATCCGGAGAGCGCTGCAGCTGGTCCACCAACCCAGAGTCTGCCAGCGCACCCCTTCCAGAGCTGCCTCTCCCAAACTGCCAAGGACGGAGGGGTTGGAGGAGGAGGTGGGAGAGGGAGCCCCTCCCAATGCTGCTTCCTCGGGAAGGGTGGGGTATTGGCTCAGCTGCAGCAGGAGCAGGTGGGCTGGTCAGATGGATTCCCCAGACCTTTGAGGCAGAGGCCCCATTGGAACGGGGTGAAGGTAGAGCGGCCTAGTGGTCGGTGGAGGCTGGGGTGGGGCCTCCTGTTCCTGAGGGTGACCCACTTGTTCCCTTGCAGGGACTGGTTCGCCGTTTGGGTGGGGAACCTGACGCCCAAGATCACCCAGCATGTTCTGCTTCGCTATTTTCAGCCGTAAGTCGGTCTGCTCTTCGGGGGGGATGGAGGGGGGGGGCGGCTTGTGGCTCCTTCCCTCCTTATCCCCCCTCCCTTCTGGTGACCACGAGCCCCCCCCCCCCCCATGGAGGTAAGGGGGCCGCTAGGGCAGACCAACTTTTGACACCCAACTTTGCTTGGGCAGGTTTGGACCCATTGACTCCATCCGCTGCCTCCCTCACAAGTTCTGTGCCTTCGTCAACTACAGCCACAAGGAAGCCGCTGAAGCCGCCTACGTGGCCCTGCAGGTGCGTCTCCTCCCTCTCTCCCTCCCTCCCTCCCTCCCCTGGCCCTGAGGTGGAGGTCAGGGAGGGGTGGTCATTGATGATGTATCCACACCCATGTCCCCTGGCCCTCCGGCAGCGGGTTGGAAGGCCTGCCTGCAGAGGAACCGGCTGTGGCCCTCGGCCTTTCGGCTGCCAGTTGACGGGAAGGCCGAGAGCCAAATTGCTGTCAGGCCTCATTGATGTCAGGGCAGCTTGATGGGAACCTCGGTGCGGGGTGGGGTGGGAGGGGAGTGTCCCAAGGCCGGCGGCTTCTCTTGGGGGCTTCTGGCCTGTTGAGGGCTAGCTGGACAAGCTGCTTTATGCAGCGGAAGTGACGGTTGGAGGATGTGTGCAACGGCAGGGAGGATGGCCGCGTTGGCCCAGAAGAGGACACTGGCGGGCTCTTCCCCTGTTTTATGGAAGCATGCAGGGATGGGGCTCTGGAGCAGGGGTGGCAAGCAATCTGGGATGCCAAGTAGGGAAAGGGACAGAGAAGGGGAGGGTCCCGCGCGGAGGACGGGCCCCTCGTGGGGAGGCGGCTGCATTTCAAGCGGCTGGCCGGCCAGTCCTGCCTTCTCGGTGGCCTCCATCACCGAGGCTTCCTCTTGCCTTTCTCCCAGGGGGCGGAAGTAGAAGGATGCAAGCTCATTCTGCAGCTGAAGCACCCCACGCACGCCACTGCGCCCCCCTTCAAGGCAGGCCCCCGCCACGGCCTCTCCTCCTGGGCGTGAAGACTGGGCGGACGTCAAGGCTTGTACGGACAATCTTGGGGGCCCAGGTGGAAGGCCTGGGAGCTGTGGAGAAAGGGGAGGATCTTGAAGGCATCCCCAGAGGGGACCGGGCAGCATGGCCTCCCCCTACCCTCTGCTTTCTCTGAAGCCCGGCCCGGCCCGGTCTGCTGATTTGGCCCCCTTCCGTAGTCAGGAGCTGCCAGTCCAGAGTGGAGGGTCCAGGCCAGGACGTGGTTCTGCTCTTGGGAGGGGTGGGGGGTGTGTGGCAGTCCGTGGAGAGGTTGAAGGGGGTTCAACTCCACCCCTGATTTGCAGGGCCAGCCTCCCCTCCACCCTCTGAATGGGAGCAGAGACGGATCTGGGGAGCCAAAGGGGCTCCTCCGCATCGAGCCATGTCTCTCCCTTGTTGGGGAGGTCTCTGCTCCTCCAGCCCCGCAAATTCTTGTGCTCCTTCGTCACATGTGCCCCAAAGGGGACTTTCCTCGGGCCTTCATCGAGGGGGGCCCTTTGCCCGGCAGGCCGGCCCCGTCTCCTCAGCCTGCTCAGGAACTGATGTCGGTTGCCTTATTTTTGATACCGTTCACAATAAACCTGTGAAAAGACTTCTCCGTGTCCCGCGTGGCTTTTCTGCCCCCCTTTCAGGGCTGCTGGTCCTCCCAGCGAGTGCTGAGGCCGGCTGGCCCCAGGCTTGGTCAGAAGCTGGGCCCTCCCTTGTGGACGCCCTTCAGGGCCCATCATTCCCTTCCAAGACCCAGGGGCTTGGAACTGGCTCTGCCCTCAGCCCCTCCTCTCCTTTGGGCCTCTCTGCTGGGGCTTCCTCTTTCACTCATGCCTACCCTGCCCTGCCCTGGCCCCCCACCACCGCCATTTTCCTGTCCTGTCCTGTGGCTTGGCTGTGTTTTCTCCCTCTGTGCCAGTTTGACTGAGAGCCTCCGTTGCTCCCGAGTCTTCCTTGCTGCGAGCTCTCCTCTTCTCCAGCAGAACCTCAGCAGCTGTGCTGTCCCAGCCAGTCTATGGGAATTGGTTAATTACTTAGGAATTATGAACTGTCCCCTTAAGGGGATGTATCATGGGAAATGTAGCTAAAGGTATCCTGGGAAATGTAGTTCATGTCACGAGGCCACATCTGTAATCCTGATTGGTCACTAAATTGACCTTCGATGGGTTGGGGGAGTTTCTCTCATTCTTGCCTGAACTCACTAACTCATAGCAGCTTCTTTCTATCTCTACGAGATGGGTTAGGAGATAACCGTCTTTTACCTGCAAGGCAGATACACAAAGGATTGGTCATTAAAGAAGAACTTCATCACAAATGTGAGTTATGAGGATACCTGATGAATCAATAAATGTACTTCGTTATGGATGCTTTGTGGAATTTATCTATCTGCATCTGCACAGCTACAAATCCACCTACTGTGCAAGAGACAGAAAAGTAAAAGATGTGGCCACGTGACATAAACTACATTTCCCAGGATACCTTTAACTACATTTCCCATGATGCATCCCCTTAAGGGGACAGCTCATAATTCCTAAGTAACTATCCAATTCCCATAGACTGGCTGGGACAGCCCAGCAGCCCTCCTGCCAGCCATGCTGCGTTTTCCCTCCTGGGGAAATAGTTCTGCCCAGGGCCAGGAAACACTTGACGCCCTGCTAATCCTCTCCGGAGCTGCTGGGCCTTTGCCCAAAGAGCAGCCCCTCACTGTTGCTGCCGCCTTCCAGGCGAACCCAGCTGGCCTGGGAAGAAGCAGCCCTTGCCCTCGCAGGCTCTCTCGGTGCTGCCGGGGGAGCAGGAGGGTCCTGCTGCTTGACCTGCCAGCAGCTGCCGTCGCCGCCCCCCGCCCCTCCTCCAACCCCCAATTTCATGGGTCTCTGTTTCAGGTATCCGAATTTCCGTTCCCAGGATGAGGATTTCAGGCAGCTGGGGAAAAAGGCCAGCCTCCCAGGGAAGGCTGAGGCCGCTTGGGGTCTTGAGTCCACCCCCCCCGCCTCCCGAGGGAGAGCAGCAGCCCGGGGCACGGGGTGATGGGCCATGCCTGCTCCAGAGGGCCTGCCCTACAGGAGAAAAGCAGAGCTTCTCACTAGGGGACCAGAGACAGAAGCTTCCTCCTTCAGAAGCGCCCTGGAAGAGAAATGGCTTCTCTTTGAAGCTCCTAGGCCTTTTGTTGGCTGGATCTGCACCAAGGCCAGGAGGGAGGGAGGGAGGGAGATCCCTGGCTGGCCAAAGCACTCCTGGCCTGTTTGGGCTCCTTTGCCAGGCGGGGTTGCTACGTCTCCTGGAGCTGCTTCTCCTCAACTCTCCTCCCATCTTGTCCCGACTGGCAGGGGTGTCTGTCTGTGTCTTCCTTGAGCCCCTTCTCATCCCTTGGCCTGAAGAATAGGAATAGGAGTGGAATAGAAATAGAAATGAACAGAATAGGAATAGAATAGGAGTGGAGTGGAGTGGAGCGGAATAGAAAATAAAATAAAATATGGAGTGGAATAGAAATAGGAATAGAATAGAATGGAACATATGGAATGGAATGCAACAGAATAGAACAGAAATAGAATAGAATAGGAAAATATGGAATAGTACAGCATAGAACAGAACAGAATTCTTTGTTGGCCTAGTATGATGGGACACACAAGGAAGATGAGCTTTCTCCTCTTGAGTTTTTAATTGAATTTTGAAATGTGGGTTTCGGTTGCTCTTGGAACCATTTCATGAGATCTTCCCCATTTTGGTCTAGCAAGGGAGGTTTTAAAGGCAGGCTGCAGGATCTGTTTTATCTGAGGGCCCCTCACACACTGAGATTTGGACAAGACCGATTCAGGTCCTGCCACCTGTGCTCGGTCTGTGGTCAATTCCCCTCATGACATGACTGGCTCCTGATGGCATTGATGAGGGGGGCGGGGAGTATTGCCAAACATATGTCTGTGTCAGGTTCAGCTGAAATCTGATAGTTCTGCCTGATTTCAGGAGACGGAGTTTTATTTCTTTATTATCCCCTGGTAATTCATGTTTTCAGCTAGAGTATTAGCTATGGGATCAGTGGTGACCTGGAAATAATCCAGGGTTATGGGTAGAGGTTCCTAAAGTCTATTTTTAAATTTTAAATAATTTTGTTATAAATGTTCACTATTCACTTTCTTACTATTCACTATCTCACAATATCCTTTGAAAAGAAATCTTATGTCCTTAACTTCTATTTAGGAGAGCTGAAGAGAAAGGAAACACCTCTGCACTCGCACAGAGCATGAGGCACATGCGTGGCCCTGGGGGTGGGAATTCCTTGTGGGTGGCTGTACCTCATTGTTCACAAAGACAAATAGACCAAATACATGCACAGAGAGTGAAAGCAACTGTTAACTTTTCTTTTTAGTTCCTTTTTTTTTTTAGGGTGAAGGGTGAAGCCGGAGTGTTCTGACCACGGCTTCCCAAGACCATAATTAAGCCCACGCTTAGTTAAAATGACTCATTTTATTTCAACATGGGGAATTATGTGCATTCCCAGCTTGTAATGAGCCCCAAACAGTCCCTCGAGATTAGCACCCACCTTTCTCTCCTTTGAATTGCTGCCAACAACTAGAGTGCCAAATGAACTATAAAAACCCAACTGTACAAAGTCCACACACAGCTTCAAGGATTAATCCAAACAGAACAATTGACTTTGCTTCCTGCAAAAGTTTCTTCACCTTTGCCTGTCCTTTATACCTTATGGGAGGGGCAATCACCTCCCAGCCTTACTTCCAAGTCACCACTTTTGTCTCAGCTGCTCTTGCCTTCGAGCAGCTCTGCGCACACGTGCACTGGGAACAGGCTCCCCTTGTTCCTCTCCCTCACTGCTGCCAGTCTCCAGAGTCAGCACCTCACTCCCAGAATGGTCCTGGCCCCATCTCTGCATCGGACGCAGGACCCTCGTCCGAGTCCTCCCCTGACTCCCGGACAGGTCCCCGTTCTTCCCCACTGTCCAATTCCACTGCTACAACACCGAGAGCCACCGTCTCCTACCCTTCCTAAGAAATCCTCCTGAGAAAGTCTTGAGTGCAGCCGCACAGGGTAACCGGTACAAGGCAAGAGGTAGATGCACGTAACAACATACTTAAGTTAATACATAGTTAAGAGCCACTGTGGCACAGTGGTTGAAGTGCAGTACTTCAGGCTGCTTCTGCTGACTGCCGGTTGCCTGCAATTTTGCAGTTCGAATATCACCAGGCTCCAGATTGACTCAGTCTTCCATCTTTCCAAGGTGGGTAAAATGAGGACCCAGATTGTTGAGGGCAAGAAGCTGACTCTGTAAACCGCTTAAAGAGGGCTGTAAAACATTGTGAAGAGGTATGTAAGTCTAAGCGCTATTGCTACTTGCAGAGTACCTGGGTCAAATTACTCTTCTACTTTGGCCCAGGAAGCAGGAACTGTACAGCAGAGTTGGAAGGGACGTAGTCCAGCCAATCAGCAGGAGGCCTTCCGCCATTCATTTCTTACACATCTAGTGTTGGAGCATCCACAAGGTCTACACTGGCAAGTCATTCTATTGATTAATTGTTCTCATCATCAGGAAATTTCTCCTTCGTTCTAGGTTGGATCTCTCTTTTGATAAGTTTGTTACTTCTTGTCCTGGTGTCGAGGTCTACTCCTACCTCTCTGTTGCAGCCCCTCAAATATTGGAAGACTGCTCTCATGTCATCCTTTGGTCCAGGGATCCCCAAACTTGGCCACTTGAAGACGTGTGGACTTCAACTCCCAGAATTCTCCAGCCAGGTGGCTGGAGAATTCTGGGAGTTGAAGTCCACACGTCTTCAAGTGGCCAAGTTTGGAGACCTCTGCTTTGGTCCTTCTATGACTTCCTTGGCTTACTGTCAAGATATATTCTAGCTCTGGATTCTTTCTCACCCCACCTCACCGTATCCCACTTAGAAAAGGACCGGCCAGCCCATCTGCCTGGAACTCGCAGCAGACCTCCCTAGGAAGACGAGCATCAGGGCCAACAATCACCACCTAAACCATGCGCCAACTACCCCAGTGCATAAAGCTACCCTGGTGGCAACCTAAACCTCGCAGAACGCCTCCTCACTCTACTTGGTCCTGTGCCGGCTGGTTCAGAGGAGGAAGAGACGCAAAGGATCCCTGTCTTGTCTCATGCACAGAGGTGGATTTGTAACTCTGCAGATGCAGATAGATAATTCCACAAAACATCCATAACAAAGTACATATATTGGTACATCAGGTATCTTCATAACTCACATTTGTGGCGAAGTTCTTCTACAACAACCAATCTTTTGTATATCAGCATTGCAGGTTAAAAATGGTTATTTTCCTAACCCATCACGTAGCGATAAGCTGCTTATCAGTTCATGAGTCCAGGCAAGAATGAGGGAAATTTCCCTCAACCCATCGAGGGTCACTTTAGTGACCAATCAGGATTACAGATGTGGCCTTGTGACATGAACTACATTTCCCAGGATACCTTTAACTACATTTCCCATGATGCATTCCTTTAAGGGGACAGTTCACAATTCCTAAGTAACTATCCAATTCCCATAGACTGGCTGGGACAGCACAATCCTCTTGGATCCATGGCCAGACCTCTCTGGAGCAGGTCACTTGATCCCACTGCTGACACCATAAACTGGTCTGGATTCAGCTTGAAGGAGAACTTGGTTTGTGGCAAGGATCCTTGCTAGGCGCCTTCCGTCCAAGGAAGAGTGGGAAATGATGGAAGAGCAAAAGTCTTCGGTGGAGGGCTGCAAGGCTGGCTGCTTTGGGGGACCTGGGCAGGTCATCATCCACCTCTGACCTACCTGGGATTATTTCTGAGGTTGGGCAAAACTGGCCTTTCAGGAGGGCAGCTGGACTGGGGAAACCCTCGATAGGGAAGGGAAGGTCGGGCTTCTCCAGGCGGCAATTCCCTGGGTAGGGTTGCCCTCAGCTGTGGCGGGCGAGGAGGCTTCTCCCATTCAGATGGACTCCTTGGAGGTAGAAGGGTCAGCGAGGGCTTGACGCATTGGCCCTGATCCCCTCGAAAGATGGGGAGGAGGGACGGCAACTGTCTTTATTTATTGCATCTACTACTTCACCACGGGGGTGGGGCATCTTGCCTCTGCCGCCTATAGGGAGCAGCAGGTGGGGAGGAGGGGGATGGTGTCCTCCTGGAGGCAGGCTTTAGGTGGGTCTTGCTTCCCGGGAGCCACCAGGTAA
Source organism: Bungarus multicinctus (assembly GCA_023653725.1). Lineage (NCBI taxonomy): Eukaryota > Metazoa > Chordata > Lepidosauria > Squamata > Elapidae > Bungarus > Bungarus multicinctus. The sequence continues at coordinate 7,644,458 of CM042849.1, forward strand.
GGGGGCTGGAAACCCACCCACCCTGCCCTCTCGGGCTATCGAGAGAATTGGATTAAGATGCACAGGACGGAGGAGTAATTAATCACCAGTTAGAGGAAATTAATACCAACCACGGAGAGTGTCAGGAAGCAGCCAGACAGCTAATCAAGCGGAAAATTGGACAAGGAGCCGGACTGGGAGCGAAGCCGCGGGGGCGATTCGGTAGGCAGGCAACTGGGTGGGGGGCGCCGGATCCTTCAACCTCCTCCCCGCCCGCTGCCCCCTCGAGCGGCTGCCACACTGCTGACGGGACGCCCTCCCGAGGCGGCCGGCTCCTCAACGTCGAAGGCAGCGATGGCCGCGCCCTGCACTCCCTCCCCGGGGGCTCTTGCGGAGAGCGGCTTTCCGGGACTCCGGCTGCCCCGGCCCTTGGGAAAAGCGGCGGCGGCGGGAACTGCGCCGAGCGGAGCAACGACGGGGCGAAGCACTGCGAACAGGGAGCACCTCGCCCGCCGCGGACAAAGGCCTCGCTCCGCCTGCTCGCCTTCCGTGCTGCCCGTCGGCTTTCTGCCGGGGGAGGGGGGGGCGTTAATGTCCCCGAGCGGCCCGCTTCCCTCCCGGGAGGCACAGCAAGGACTACATGTGTGTACGTTTGGCCTTTTTTTTTTTACTCGGGCAGCATTCGCAGATGTTCCCGCACGCTTCACTCTCGCCGCCGGGTGCTCCCAGGGGCCCCGACAGTATAAGAGCGGCCAGAGAAGAGGAGGCCTTCGGTGGGACCGTCCGGCTCTCTCCCTTGCTCGCCCCTCATGGAGCTGCGGGACAACCGCTTTCCTCCGCGAAGGCTTCATCTCCTTCCAAAGCGCCCTCAGGTAATCAGAGTTGGAAGGGACCTTGTAGGTCATCACCCACCCAAGCAGGAGACCCTACACCATTTCTGACAAATGGCGGTCCAATCTCTTCTTGAAAGTCTCAAGTGATGAAGCTCCCACAACTTCCGAAGGCAACTTCTCTTCCATGGGTTGATTGTTCTCTCTGTCAGAAAGTTTCTCCTTATTTCCAGATTGAATCTCTCCTTAATCAGTTTCCATCTATTATTCCTTGTCTAGCCTGCAGGTGCTTTAGAAATTAGCTTGACCCCTTCCTCCTCTCTGTGGCAGCCCCTCAAATATTGGAAGATGCTATCCTGTCTCCTCTGGTCCTTCTCTTCCCTAGACTAGCCAAGCCCAGTTCCTGTAACCATTCATTGTATGTTTTAGCCTCCAGTCCCCTAATCATCCTGGTTGCTCTTCTCTGCACTCTTTTTAGAGCCTCAACATCTTTTTTATAGTGAGGTGACCAAAACTGGATGCACTACTCTAGGTGTGGTCTTACTAAGGCTTTATAGAGTGGTATTAGTACCTCCCTTGATCTCAATTGTATCCCTCTGTTAATACAACTTAGGATTGCATTGGCTTTCTTGGCTGCTGCTGCACACGGCTGGCTCTGGGTTGTGCGCTCACCAGGGAGCTCCTTTCCACCAACTGTGGGCCCAGCAGGGCCTCCCTCCACCCGGGCACTCCAGGAGAGGCCCGGATCCTGGCAGCAACTTCCCAGTGTTCAGGGTTTCTTGTCCGGCGTGCCTGAGGGGAGGGCAAGGACCAGCGGATGGAAACCTGGTTGAGCAGAACCCAACTTAGGCATTTTGGCAGCACAGCCCACCTCCTGGATCATGGGGATGTGGAGGGCTTCCTAGAGGAATTCACGCAAAGGTTGGATGGATGCCATTCATCTGGGGATGAACCAGAACACCCCCCCAACGTCCCCTTCCAACAAAGACTCCGTTGACAGGCAGATTTCCTTCCTCCTCCAATCCTGACAACCTTTTCTCATCAGAGGAGCGGTGACATGATAGCAGTCTTCACGTATTTGAGGAGCTGTCACAGAGAAGAGGGGGGGGCGACGCAGCTTTTCCAAAGCAGCTGCGCGCAGAACAAAAACAATGGAGAGACAGACACTTATTAAAGAGCGATTAAAGAGAACCAACCTAAAACGAAGGAGAAATGTTCTGATCGTGAGAAAAAAGGGATCAGTGGAACGGCTTACTTCCAGAAGTTGTGGGTGCTCCAACAGTGGAAGCTTTTAAAGAAACAGTGTAGGGTCTCCTGCTTGGGCAGGGGGTTGGACTAGATGACCTACAAGGTCCCTTCCAACTCTTAAATCTGTAAGTAAGTAACATCGGACAGCCACGTGTCTGAAATGCTTCTCTGCTTGAGCAAGGATTAGAAGAGATCCCTTCCAGCTCTGTTTTATTTACTTGCATGTTCTTATTGTATTTAGTTCAAGATTTTTCAAGTTCATCCCTTTAAAAAATATTTCTATAAGTAAAAACAAATCTCATGAACAGAACAGAGAAGAAAAGAAAGAAAAATGACAATGCAAGAAAAACGAAAAAGAGATTTAAAAAGGCTGAAGTAGACTTCTGACATTCTTTTCAACAAATGTTAACCAACCCACCATTCTTAATTGTTCCAAAAACTCTTCAGCCCTTCAATTCTCATATTTTTCAGTCATTGAATCAATAAATCAGCATTTCACTTTGCTCTTCTTTTAGTAAAAAGTCCAAAAAAGGTTCCCAGTCTTTCAAACCAAGCACATATTTTGGTCCGGTTTGATTTTCTCCAGTTTATTCCTCCACCACCTGCTTAAGCTGATACAAAGAGATTAGTATCAGTCATGTGACTAGAGCAGGCTTACTCGATCACTGACAGATCCTCTCAGGAGGGGAGGGGCCATGTCTGAGAAGGTGGGGTGGAACAATGGGTGTGCTTCAGCCAATCCAGCCTCCTGGATGACCTATCACAGCCTCAGGGAGACATCCGTCAAGAGCGGCCAAGGGCCCCTCCTGAGGAAAGACTCTGGGTAGTCTTGAGCTGGGACTGGCCTGGGGAAACGAGGGTCAGGTCCCAGCAGAGAGGCTGACCTGGCCTCTCCAGGAAGTTTGCTGTGGGTCCCCAAACTCAAAGCCTCTCGACAAAATGTAGCCCTTGGAAGAGATGCCCGCTTCCTTCCTTGGCCATCGCAGGCTAACCAGTGGTGGTTAGCCTGGCTGGGTCTTCCTTGGTTGCCCTGCACAGGAGAACGGAGCTGGAAAGCAGGTTAGTGAGGTGCGAAACAGAGGTGGTATTCAGACGGTTCTGACCGGTTATAGAGAACTGGTAGCGGGAATTTTGAGTAGTTCGGAGAACCAGCAAATACCGCTTCTGACTGGCCCCAGCAACCCCATCTATTATCTGCCTCCCATTGAGTCCCAGCTGATCAGCTGGGTCTCCTTTGGTTGTCCTGCCCAGGAGAACGGACTTTACTACTGGTTCTGTGGGTGTGGCTTGGTGGGCGTGGTGTGGTGTGGTGGGCGTGGTGAGTGTGAGGGCGTGGTGTGCCTTGGTCGGTGTGCCTTGGTGGGCATGGCAGGGGAAGGATACTGTAAAATCTCCATTCCCTCCCCACCCCACTAACCTGCTTTCCAGCTCCATTCTCCTGGGCAGGACAACCAAAGGAGACCCAGACTATCAGCTGGGACTCAATGGGAGGCAGAGAAGAGATGGGGTTGGTGGAGCCAGTCAGAAGCGGTATTTGCTGGTTCTCCGAACTACTCAAAATTTCCGCTACCAGTTCTCTATAACCGGTGAGAACCGGCTGAATACCCACCTCTGTTCCGCACCTCCCTAACCTGCTTTCCAGCTCTGTTCTCCTGTGCAGGGCAACCAAGGAAGATCCAGCCGATCATCTGGGACTCACGAGGCAGAGAATTTAGATGGGGGAGTGGCCAGTCAGAGGGGAGATTGGCCGGTTCTACAAACTACTCAAAATTTCAGCTACCGATTCTCCAGAACGGGTCAGACCCGGCTGAATACCACCTCTGGCTCTCTCCCTGCAACAATGCCCCCTTCCTTCCATGTGGACTTTGGGTCCCTGACTCCTTCTCAGCCCCACCTCCTTTGCTGGCTCCTATTAAGGACCACGCATCAGGCAAAGTGTAGCTGCCTTCCTCGGAAACCTGCCTGGGGACCTCTTGTGTTGTAGGGCCTTCCTTCCATTTGGGACGCCATTGCATTCTGGCCCCCTGGGAGAACTTGCTGTGCAGAAGCCTTGGCAGCCCTTAATGCCAGGCTAAATCCAGGTAGCACCCTGGGAACGGGCTCCTTTTGGGCACCCAGTCCCCAAGCCGACTGCACAATCCCTCGGGACACACCTGGTCCCGGTGTTCTTCAACATCTGTATCATCTGGCAGAGGTTCCCAGGGTTTCAGATGATGGTCCGGGTCCAGTGAAAGAGTTAATTCCTTGGAATGCTGTGAAATTCCATGGTGGGTGTAGAGAAACAGGTGGCCTCGGTTTCAGAGGGAGATTAAGGTGGTCCAGGCAGGGCAGACGACTCCTTGAAAGAAGGCCTGGAATTTGGGCACGTTGTTCTATGGAGTCACTCAGCTCAGTTCCTGAGGAAAGGGCGGTTTTGGCCCACTTTCATCCGGCTGCAGCCCTTTCTAAGCCCACTGGATGCAGCCGAAGTCCTCACGCCCTCCAAGGATCCCGTTGACATGCAGTTTACCTGCAGAAAGACCTCGAGGAGGAACGTTTTCTTCCAGCTGAGGGTGAAACCATTGTGGAACAAAGAGGTGCCTTCCCCACACTCCCCACTTGCCCTTTTGGGCTCCCCTGGTCTTGGGCAGGTGGCCTCTCCCCACTGCTCTGCCCCGCCCTTCCCATCTTCTTCTGGGGCAGCCATAAGCATCCGAGGGCCTCGACCCTTATCCACGACCTCTCCCACCTCTCAGCCGGAAGGACCCGGGCCAGGCAGCCGCCTGGAAGAAGAGCTCGGCCGAAGCCTCCCTTTGTGTCTGGCTTGTGCAGCTTCTCTCGCAGCAGTTGTGGGTAGAGAAACCGGGCAGCTTCCCTTATTCGAATTATTTCAGAATATTCCGCTTTGCTATTTCCATATTTTCGCGACCCCTCCGAGAGGGTGGATTGTCTGGACAGGCGAACCAAGCCGTTGGCCCGCCCGGGCCTTCCGGATGAAGGGAAGCCTCCCTCCCCCCCCCCCTCTCTCTCTCACACACACTTCTCTTATTCTTCATCCTGCCTCGCTTTGTTCCGCCGCGGTCTTCCCTCTCCCAGGATGAGAAGAGCTCCGCCCCAACTTTTTCTTCGGGGAGTCCGGCGTTTGGAAGCCTCACTCCCCCCACCCCCGGCAGGGCCTACGCTCGTCCTTCTGGCGGAGGGTTGTCCAGAAAGGCCTCCGCTGCTCTTGACCGAGGGATTCTCCGCGCCGCTGGGTCGTTTTGGACGTCGGCGATCGAGAACCGAGGAGCTGCCTGCGGGCGGTGGCAGGGTTGGGCTCTGAGCCAGCTGTGGCCTTCCTCCAGCCCTCCCCTCCAGGCGACTCCTTCGATTCAAGCCGAGCCCCTCTGACAATCCTCCGTGGCAAAGGTGTGTGTGGGGCCCTTCCAGTTCAGCCCTTCTCCCAGCCAGGTCGCAACTCCCCAAAGCCCGTCCCGTCCAGCCTCCCCGATCCGAAAACTCCGTGGGGTTCCTGGCGATCCAGTCACGGAGGGGGGCAGACTAGCGGCCCTTTGGGGCTTGCCTTCTCGGGGTAGGACCGTGCGTTCCGGGGTAGAGGCTGCCTGGCTCCCGTTTTGGGCTGCCTAAGGTTGCAGAGCCCGCCTCTCCCGGGGGAGCCCTTAAGGAAGCCGCCAGCACCTTGGGTCATCGCTCCCTGTCTTCTCCATCCCTCGATGGGATAGGGTTGCTCTCTTTTCCCGGCGGAGCAGATGGCAGAGCCGGCGCCCGGCGGCTAATTGAATTGTTCTGGGTGAAGGCGCGGCGGGGAGGAGCTCCCGCCCCCCGCCCCCCCAAGCTTCTGTCGGGGCCTCGTCTCGGCTCCATTTTTCTTCATTAGGGAACCCTCCCCAGCACGATGGTTTGGATTCCCGCGAGGCTGCTTCAGTTCGGAAACGGCTTCCACCCTGCAAACCCTCAACTGGGAATCCAGGCCAGCTCTGAGATCGCGAAGACCCCCCGAGACCTTCTCTCTGAGGGCTTTGAACCCCTCCAGCTGAGCCGGGCGAGATTCCGGACGTTTCCTCTGCTGACACTAAGAAAGAGGAGGGCCTCGATCTCCCGGCTACTCACCAACGGCGTTCTGGCCTCCGGTATTTCTTGGACAACTTTAACTAGTCTTTCGGCTCCCCACCTCCCAAGACTTTCCCCGTCGGCACACAGATTCTGGAAGCGGGTTTGGCATCAAGTATGTCCTTTTATTCCAAATATGTACACGCACACGCGACCGAAAAAATGGGAGGGACAGCGGCGGAGGGGCAGAAGGCCGGGTTGCCATCCGTTCCCGGACGGGTGTCGGTAGGCTGGGTTGCAGGCCCAGCGATGCCGTTCTCGGGTCTCTCAAGAGCCGGCTTCTTCGCCCCGCCACGGCTCCGAAGGGGCGCGAGCGGCTTACTCTAGCCCGGCCGGCCATCTACTCCATGTCACCCGCTCTCCTGCTCCTCAGGTGCCCCGCTGGCGCCTCACTCAAGGAAGGACACGAACTCACAGATAGACAAAATAGCCGAGGCCGCAGGGACAATGGGGCGCTGGAAAAATAACAAATAACGACAATAATAATAAAATTAAACTTTTAAAAATTGCACCAAAACTTCCCCACCACTGGAAAAAAAAGGGGGAGGGGGAGGGGGGTGCAGAATGCGGGGAAGGGAGCCTGGCGATCGTCCAGCACATGCGGAATTGCGGGTCAGGAATGGGAGGAGCGCTTAAGGTGCGGTGCATGGCGCGGGGAGGGGAGGGGAGAACGGGGCTGCGGGAATCCAGGAGAGAAAGATGCAGTCCGGGGGAGGCAGGGGCGATAGGAACGGCCCTGTAGCCTAGTCTTGTCCTCCTCCTCAAGCGGCCTTGCTATCCAGAGGCAAGAAGGGGGAAGGCGGCAGCTGGAACGGAGCAATTTTCCTTCCCGTCTTGCCCCTCACCGGCCCTCAGTCTCCCACGTCGATCTCTTCCTCCTCCTCCTCCTCCTCTTCTTCCTCGCCGTCGGAGAAAGCGTCCGTGGTGTGGCGGGAGGCGCTGGGTGAGGGCGGGGGCGACGTGCGGGAGAGGCTGCCCCCGCGGGCTCGGGCTGGTCCGGAGACGCCCGGGGGCTCCAGCTCGGGCATGCTGGCCAGCTTCTCCAGGGCGGCGGGGGGCAACTTCTTGAGCGACTCCACGTCGGCCTTCATCTCCTCCAGGTCTCGCTTCAGTTTGGCGCGGCGGTTCTGGAACCAGGTGATCACCTGCGCGTTGCTCAGCCCCAGCTGCGCCGCGATGTGGTCTCGGTCGGCGGGAGAGAGATACTTCTGGTAGAGGAAGCGCTTCTCCAGCTCGTAGATCTGGTGGTTGGTGAAAGCCGTGCGCGACTTGCGCCGTTTTTTGGACGAAGGGCGCGGCCCGAAGGCGCCCAGCTGGTCCCGGCCTGCAGGAAAGGCAAGAAAGAGCCGTGGTTGTGTCAGGTTACTGGGCCCGGCTGGTCTGCCCACGCTCTCGGCCGCGCCAGGGCCAAGGCAAGCGGAGCTCAGAAGGGCAAGCTGGACTCCGAAGGGCGCTGGAGTGCCTACACCAGCTGCCTCTCCTCCTCCTCCTTCAAAGCCCCCGAGCCCTTGCAACCACCGCCTCCCGGAGCTAAATTCCCCCTTCTATTGTGTATGTGGGGGGGGGGACCGGGGGGGGGCACTGGGCAAGAAGGTAAAAGCACCGGCACAGCACTCCTGCAACCAGAGACGACCCCCTCCTCCTTCGGGCATCAGGAGAAAGGGAAAAGTCCCTCGTACGCCTCTCCGGAGCCCGCTCCCGTCTGCAACGCACCCCCACCGAAGACTACAATTCTTTCCTGCTCCAAAGTGAAACCCCTTTTTCTGGAGCGCAGGAAAAGCCCCTTGGTCGCACCTCCTCCGATATTGGGAGCCGGGCGCCTGGATGCGAACATTTAGAGCCAAACTGAGGCCCGAGAAGGAAGGGTAATATCCCCACCCGTTGTTTTTAGTTTGGGAAGGAAGGCGGGGAGAGGCTGTCAGCCCCCCCCCCCCCCGAAATTCATGTTTTAATTGCAGCCTCCCTTTCCTGGCAGGGCCTCGAAGGCCTCGGATTGAAAACCCTGGGCAGGACACAAGCGTTCAGCCACTTCGGAACCGGACCTGGCGAGAATCCCTTGAATCTACCCACTGATCTCTGTCACCTTTCAGGCGGAAGGGATCAAAGCCGTCGCAGGCCTCCCAGCTTGGCAGGGTCCCTCCGCCCCTGCCGCTACCGGGCAAATGTTTTTGTCGCCGGCCACTGGGAACCCGACCCTCCAGCGGGGAGGGGCAGGAAAGGGGGGGGGAATTGGCCCAGAGTGCGGGGTTAGGGGTCCGCAGGGGTTAAGCCCGTCCTGGATGTGTTAAGAGCCGCCTAGAGAAATTCATTCTAGAATATGAAAAAAAAAAAAACGCTCTCCAAAAAAGCAGGATTCAGACCGGCCCGGCAGCTATTTGCTCGCTAGGATTTCCTTGTTTTGCGAATCCCGCACTTGCTCTGCATACAAAAGGGCTCGAAGGGCTGGCCTCTCCCGCCGAATTTTGTCTCAAATGAATAAATGCAGAAACGCCGTCCAAGACCGCGTTTCAGTAGCGTCTAAATGAAAAAAAAAAACCCAAAGAACTTTACAATAAGCTTCAAGTTAAAGCAATCGACTGATTTGATTGATTGAAAAAAAGAAACGCAAATCAACTAACTTTGCCTGCCCTATTTTCAACCAAAACAAAAACCTGAGCGCAGGAATTAATTTGGGAGGCATTTTTCCATTTGCGCTTTTGAAAAAAATAAAAAAGCCGAAGGCTAAATAATTAAAAAAAAGCAGAGCAGGGAAGAATTGGGCTGCAAAATGTTCCTTCGTTTAGTAAGGAAATAAGGATTTCTTAAAATGGCTAAAGAGGGGAAACAATTTAAGATAAATAATGTAAGGTGAATATAATTTAATGATTTGTAATAAATTTTTAAGATTAGATGTGTTTGTGTACTATATTTTAACATGGAGTAAAATAATACAATAAAATTTTGTAGAGTTAACTGCATGGTGCAAAACAATGTAATAAAAATATCTATAATTATACTTGTATAATAATATAACATTATTATGATTATAATAATTATAGTTACGAGTTCAGTAAACTCTCATCTAGATGACAGTTATCTTTGCAATTTCATCCTTATTTTGAGAAGCAGATTTTGCAGGGAGAAAATTTCACAATTTGACTGCCCAAACAAATTTCTGAGCACCACTGCTGTTAATTAATTATTTTGTTTTATTATCTTAAATTGTATGTCGGCCATTTCCAAAAGTTCTGAAATAATATTAGTTATTAAATTAAAATACTAAATATTATTTATTATTGAAATAACTCCGATAATTTTAAATGAAATCAACATCAGGTTTTTTTTAAAAAAAATTACAATCAGGATAGATAGACGATTTAAATGAAACGTTTTAAAACTGTTTTGGGGAACAAAAACAATTATAAACGGTGGTTGCAGATTCTGGCTAAAAGTTTCCCACCGACTGGGAAGGACCGTTTTGATTTCGGCCGGATTTGAACTGGGCGTGGGTCGCTAGGCCTCTAAGCTGAGGCCGGGCAGGCTCCAGGCTCCCTGAATGTGGGAAAAGAATTAATTGGGGACCTTAAAGACGCCGGGCCGAGGGTCGGAAAGGGGGTGGCGTTGGGGAGCAAGGGAGGCCAGCTTCAATATATAGCAGGACTTGCATCCGAGCTCGGCGGCTTGGATTCCCGGATACTCCCGCTGAGGCTCGACCGACTCTGCTTGTTTCTGGTCGCCAAGCGGGAACGGAGAAAAACCGTCCGGTAAGAGCTCCGGAGACAATTGCGACAGCGCTCTGCCCCGCTGGGAAGCCTGGAGCGGAATACCATCGGAGCAGGCAGGGCTTCTGGGGCTCAGCCGAATGAGCAGCTACGAACAGCGGCCTCAGGAAATCAAATCAGGCTACGGACTGGGCTTAGAGCAGGAATGAAGGCGCCACCGGGGCTGTTTTTGTGGATCGGAACGAGGGAGAAATTCTGCGGCCACATATCACTAGTGGGGCGACGGGTGACCACCCTAAGCTTCTTTTCCGCACCCAGCGCTGCCGCAATGGGGTCTTCCAGAGCACTGCAAGGTGGAAGCAGCCCTCCTGCTTCCTTCAGACCCTCAGACCCCACTTTTGCAACAAACGACCCCCGGGTTCCCGCAGAGGGAGCAGCCTGGCCCACTCCGACTCTGCCCACACTCATGCCGACCGCCCTTACCTTCGGCCGCCTGAAGCACGTTGAGTTCCAGCCCTTTGAACGTCTTGCTAGCCAGCTCCTCCAGGGCGCAGAGCGGAGAATCGGGGGCGGGCACCCCGTTCCGCGGGGCTCCAGCAGAGCCTGCAACCTTCTCCAGCCGGCGGGCGGCAGGGGCTTTGTGCCCGGAAGGTTTGCTGAGAATGTCTTCGATGCTGAAGGGGGTGAGAGGTTTGCTGGAATTGGCAGGAGGAGGGAATTGGTCCAGGGGGCTCCGGCGCCTCTCTTCTGCTGCCCCCGGCTGCGGCAGCGCGGGAACAGCCTTCCCTTCCTTCGCGGATGTCATTGCCGGGGGGGGGGGGGGGGGGGGGGGGGGGAGGGGGAGGACAGGACCCGGCTTGTCCCAAGCGCCAGAGCGGGCCGGGCGAGGATTCAGCACCCCCTGCGGGTCATTGCGAGGCTGCCCTCGGGCCTCAAGAAAGCAGGCGCGCTTAGCCCTGGATGGTGCTGAGCGGCCCTCGACCCCGGCCTAGGCGTTCAGAGTGGCACAATGCCCCCACCCATCCCGCTTCTGGGCCGCGTCTGTTGCGGCGCGGGGGGGAGGGGGGCGCCCGTCGGGTCTCCTGCGCCTCTCGCCGGTGGCGAGCCCGTACAGTCGCAACCAAGCCAGCTCGGGCGCTCCAGCCTTAAAGGCGCACAGGCTGGGCCATCGGCTGGGCACGGCGTAGGAGGAGCCAGCGGCGAAGTGTTAGCAAAGTTCCTGAGTCTGAGGGGGGGAGGCGTGGGGGAACGGGGGCGGGAAGGGGATCCCCGCTTCTCAGGCCTACTGGGCGAAGGAACCACCGTCTCGTCGCTTTTCCGGAGCTTGCAGGCCGGCCCGGAATAACCTCTGCACAGCTCCGGCGCCCGGGCCTTGGCGGCCCCAAGCTGCACCAGGGTGCGTCTCCAGGGAACAAGCTCCCTTCGGCCGTCCAGGTAGCGCCTTCCATGCGGACTCTGCTTATCCGGGCAGTCCCGCGAGAGCCAGAGAATCGGGCAGCTCCGCCCTCCCTCCCAGGGAACAGACTACCTTCTCCGGGTCTCCCAAGGCCCGCAATCCCCTCGGCGAGGCCAGGAGAAAAGCCCCTGAGGCTTGGCAGCTCGCGTCCCCGCCCGACCCACGTCTTTAGCTCTGCAGGAGGGGCGGAGGCCATTCCCAACGCCCTTAGCCTGCAGCGGATGAAGCCCCCTTTCTCCTCCCTCCCTTTCTTTGCAGGAGGGATCCGGAGGGGCGCGCCGTTGTTCTGAGGACCTGCGATACAGCCTTCCAGCCCGGCCTATCGCCCGGCCTTACAAAGGAATCGCTTGGAGAGATCCGGTCCAGTTCCCAACCATTTCCTCACTCTAGAGGGGGGGATCGATGCGGGAGTATGAAGCAGACAGAAGCGCCGCTTTGGCTCCAGCCTTCTAGGGCCGCACCCGTGACTCCGCTGGTTGCCCAAGGGTCAGTAATTGCCTTCCCCCTCCCCGCCGCTTGTTTAACGTTTGCTATTTTTAGCCGCGCTGTTGTTTTTTCTTCCCGTGGACGACGCTTTGCTCCCATTCCTCGCAGTCTCCTTCCATTCGCCTCTCTACCGGAACCTCAGCTCTTGGTCTGGCGGATCCCGGACGCACCGCGGAGAGGACCCAGGCCGCACAGTTGTCTACGCCCTGCTGCTATTTTTCGCCCAGCCTGGGGCTCCCACCGCCTTTTCGGTTTCCTCTTTGCAATGCCCGTTCCTTCCCTCCCTTCCGCCTTTCGGAAGAACCGCTCTTACGCTCCTTTCAGGGCCAGGCCAAAGACTCGGCCGGCTGCGCCACTGCTCAGGTTCGCGAGGATCAGGCCCTCCTTGCCTGGGTAGGCTCACCGCCTGTGGCCCAGCTGGGCGCTCAGCCCCCGCCCCTCCCGCCGCTGCTAATGCAAGACAGACGTGCAATATCCCAGTAAAAGGGAGTCATAAAAAACGAAGGTTCCCCCACCCCCTTCGCCATAAAGAGCTTTTCAAAGTCCCCCGCGTCCGCCTGCCTGAAGCTGAGGGCTCCGGAGCTCTTGGATGGTGAGGCCAATCCAGCCTCCCCAAGGAAGGGGCGCCCCCATCCCACCGGAGGCGGCACCCCGTGTTCCTCCCCTGCTCGGGGCTCTTGCCTGCCTGCAGTTTTATGGGCTCCCTCGCTCTAAATGGCCCATAAAAGCGCCGCGTCTGGGAGTGATTAAGACCCGCAGCGCAGGATTCTTGGGCAGGTTTTGGATTTCACTGTCCCGGCAGGCCGTAAAAACCTCAGACAAATAGCTCCATGATCCCGCAAGCTTGTAAACCTTGCCGGTGCCCTCCCCGGCCAGCTGTGGAGAGGCCGTGTCTTCCGGGAGCAGGGGAAGGCAGGAGAACCGCCGGGAGGGAGCAGGGCAGCCGACAGCAGGCGGAAAATTGTACGCTGGCCCGCAGGCCCCCAGCCAGGCCCTCTCCGGGCCAGACGCACCCTCCCCCTTCCTCTCCGTTCGGGCAAACGGAGCTTGGGCCGCTAGCTCGTGGCAGGAGAGGCCACCCTTCCTCCTTCCGAGGGAGATGCGGGCAAATAAGAGACGCGGGCGCCCTTTCTCCAAAGCTCCCATTGCGTGGAAGCTGCATTGCCTTGCTGCCCTATAGCCACCCTGAGCTGTTGGCGCTACGCCAGAACAGGGCAAGACCGGCTCAGGGCAGAGTGCCAATGGCTACTGCCCGCCTGCATTTTTCCGACTCCGCCCCCCCCCCCCCCCAATCCCATAGCAAGAGACCGAACAGACCGGCAGATCCACCAGTCCCCGTTCTTCTCCTCTGCTCCCCTCTCCGCCTGGATCTTCCTAGAAAAGTCTTCGCTCTCTTAAAACTGGAGATGAGATCCGTGCAAGGGACGGCGAGCGGGGCGTGGGCTCTCTTGGAGAGTCTTCCACAAAGACTCAAAACTCCGCAGCTGCTGCCCCGGCTGCAATGACCGGGAAGGGAAGAGTGGAAAACGCACATGCTATTTGTTCGTGTGACTTCTCCGACTTCTAGCGCCCGAGAAGTCCTTAGTCAGGCACTACTGGCTTCTAGCCATTTGCAAGGACACGTCGAGCCTTCCCGGGTTGCGGCCTAACTTCTGGGCGCCAGCCTCCTGCACTGCTGCTCTCTATCCCACAAGCGCAGCCGGCACTCCGTCAAAAGTTGCGGAGACCGGCGAGAGATCAGCCGACCGCCTAGGCGCTCTCTCTGGGCCCAGAGAGAAAGAGCAGGTGGACTGCGGCGGGCTCGGTCCCTCGCAGCAATACCGCTGCGCTCAAGCCCAAATGCCGCGTAACCGACGTTCAAGACAGCCGCGAGTTTCCCAGCCGGTTTCCCCGACGCCCAGCCATTGCGGCGCTCTGGTCTCAAGGTGCCTCGAGCTAGCTGCACGCTTCGCTGCGAGGAAGCCAAAGGCCGCCGGTCCCGCTTGGCACCCCTCGCCTCGCCTCCTGCCTTTGCTTCGCCCGAAGGGTTTGGAGGAAGGGTGAGGAAACTAGGAAACGAGCCTCTGCTCGAAGTTTTGCCCCGCGTCGAAGACCGGACCGGATTCTGCTCCTTTGGCCGACAGATTCCGGCAGGTGCTCCGCAGCTTGCTCCCTTACCCGGCCCTTTCCCGCCAAGAAACGTGTGAAGGGCCCGGGCGCTTTCCTCCTGAGGCCCGACGGCACCGGCCGCGGGAAGACAGCCGTTCTCCAGCGCCGCTTTCGGAGTCCTCGGCCCGCCGGCTGGCGGAGAAAGGAGCAAGGGACTCCATCTCAGCGCCGCCCTGGAAGACTTCCGCCTTGGGACGACGCTCAAGACAAGGCCAAAGATCGTCGGGACAAGCTCGGATGACCAGGCCCCGGGCTCGGGATCTGGCGCAATACAGGCTCTCGCCTCGGTTTCGGGTCGGGATTTCTCGCCCGCCCAAGAAGTTTGTCCCAGGCCGGCGGCGGAAAGTTCAACGCAGCTGTCACTCTGCCTGGACTCGCTCGCTCGCTTCTCCAGGCCGGAGCCTTTAATCCCCGCGTGCAGTGATAGATGGGCCGTTTACACGAGCGATTAGGAACGGGCGGAGGCCACCACCACACTGAGAATGGGGGCCGGGGGGGGCGGGGAGGGTTGGAAAGAGTGTGGCATAGATGACAACTTTCCTGCACGGACAAATCCCACCGCCCCGCTTCAGCTGCTGTGGGACGGGAGCGGCGGAAATGTGTGGGGATCTTTGGGCCCTCTGTGCCCGAGGTGGCCCCGCGAGACGCCTTGATGGGGGGACGGAGGCGGGACAGAACCGTTCAGTGGAATTGACGGCGCTTGGGCATCCTGGGGCCCGATCCCTGACTAAGGCCAGACCGGGGGGGGGGGGCAAAGGAGGGGTATCCTCCCCCACCCTCCACCCTGTTAGTTTTTTTCTCCCCCTCGAAACCCATTTTCGGGAGGGGAAATGGCGGAGGGGCTGTAACCAACGTTTCGGCTCTGGCTGGAGAGGCAGCCCCTCACCCCACCCCTTAGGCCAGGTCGGATCCTCGAAATGCGACGAATATTTCTGACGCTGAAGCGGGGCCAATCCCGAACTGCCCGATGGATCGCATCTTTCTTCCTTCTCTCCAGGGACCATCTTTGCAAAATTCGAGCACCTCCTCGCAGCCCACGGCCGTCGGGTGAGGAGTGGGGGGGGGGACGTTAGCCCAGACCTCTCCCCCTGGCGCTTATTCCAGCTTGATAAGGGCAAAGGATGGGGACGGGACCCCAGCCAAGACCCAGCGAGCGCGGGGATTGGACCCGGCCGAGGTGACGCCCCACACGCGTCCTGGAGGGGGCCAACGGGGCAGGAGACCAGGGCCGGAGATGGGGCCGTCCCTCGCAAGGCCGCCCTCCTCGGGACCTGCAGAAAGAGGCGCTCGCAGGGCTCGTTCGGAAAAGAGGGACTCTGAAGAACTGTGCGGCGCCGTTGGGGCTCCGCGGCCTACCGTGGCCCCGCCATTTCAGAGCAGCGCTGCGGGGAAGGGGTTGAGATGCTTGGGCCGCCCGTTGCCCAGGCTGCCCCCAGTGGCCCACTGCCGATTTCGAAAGGCCGTTCCCCCCACGCGCAAGGAGGAAAAGGACCCTGGGTAGAGTAGCGTATCCTTTCCGTCTTCTGCCTCAAGAGTCCCACCGCAGGTTTCTACATAGCATCAGCAATTTCCAGTGTCATCCGTTTATGACCCACTGGGAGGACGGCCTGGATCCGGCCGTCTGTTTACAAGATTTTCAGTAACCACCATTGCTTCTGTAAGGCGGAAAAGGCTGCCACGGTTTGCCTGGACTCCCCCCGCCCAGCGGAACAAGGCCTTGCTTGCCCGCCCCGTTCTGGAATAAAGGTGAGCCCCCACACACACACCTCCCTCCCTCTCTGCCTTCGGAGCTCCTTCTCCTGGAGGTGCGCCAGCCATTAACCGGCTAATTTCTTTGGTAATGGATTGTAGAATACTGGGGTCGTTTATTTCCTATACGGGGCTATCTATGGTCCTAATCTTTTTTTTTTCTTTTTCTTTTAATCTCAATATTTCGGCTTTCATTTCTTTTGTGCAAATTGCTCGATAAGTAAACTAGGATCTACACGAGCTCCCCCAGTTGCACTCCCCCGCCCCGTCCCTGCCCCGGAGACAACAGGCAATATTGGCTGCTATTAAGTAGACAACAGGTTTATTGTCTTATTTAATTAAAATTATACGATGCCCATCTCACTAACAAGAAAGTCTGGGGTGGCAAGTAACCCTCTGGTTGAATTTGTTGCAACCTGCTCTTTGTGAGGTAGCCTTGGAAAATCGTCTGCAACTCCCAAAAGATCCCAGCAAAAGGGGTCGTTTTGCATTAAATGGCTCGCGGGATCTGCTGTCGCCGGGGTGGAGGAATGGGGGGAGGGCGGGGTTTTGATTTTATTACACTATATTAATACATTTGATTCTTTTTTTAAAATTAGTTTTATTGTTCTCAATGTTGGGTTTATATTCTGTAAGCTGCCTTGAGTCGCCGTGGGCGAACAGGGCGGCAATATAAATTCAGTAAACAAACAAACAAATAAATAATAATAATAATAATAATAAATAAATAAAAGACGGCACATTTGTGGAGGTGTCACACCACTCCTTTCCCACTTAGTGGCTGATGATCGTTTTCCTGTGCAACGCGTTTCCTGGAGCTTTCTCAGCCTTCCCGCCTTGGGTCAGGGGGCTGGAAAGGGAGGGCTTTGGTGCAACCCGCGAGCAGAGCAGAGCGGAGGCGTTGGGCTCTTGAAGCTTCCGCCGGGAATAGTTGATTGCCAAGCGCGGAAGCTTCTCCCGCGGCAGCCCAGCTCACATTGTGTCCTGGAGTAAGGAGGACGACTGCGCTGTGGCCTTGTTTTCTTCTGGGATTCCTTCCGTGTTTTATGATCTCAATGTACTTAAGTAAACCGGCCAACTATTGGAATGAGACAGCAAATAACTTCGCGAAAGAAATTAAGTTATGGGCACAGTCTCATAACTCACCCAATTTCTTTAATGTGGCCAATTATTAAAACAATAATTGACCAGAGGCCACTGATGTGCTCCCCTGGATGCTCCTTACTATCACAGCATTTCTTTATCATGTGTTTGGGAAGAGGGATGCATATTTATATATTTGGACTCTTGACTAGCCACGGTTTTATTTTTTTCAGGAGCTCTTGGATCTGTGCAGCCAAGAGACCTTCTCACAAATCAGGAACGGCCTACCTTGTAATGGCCAAGAACCAGGCGCTGCTATTCTTAAATAGCTGGAAAGACAAAATAATCAAGTGGCAGTCATTTGTGGGGCACGAATTTATTTGTCACATTATAAGAAATGCTGCTATTCAACTGAACCAGACTTGCAATATTTACGGCAACTAAGAAGGACTAAAAGTTCACTACAAAAAAAAATATAACAGCAACTTAAATCCTAACAAACCATGTTGCAGATTAAGTGGTTAAGATAATGGTTAAAACACCAGGCTAGAAACCAGGAGACAGTGAGTTCTAGTCCTGCCTTAGACATGAAAGCCCGCTGGGTGACTCTTAGCTCATCTCATCTCACAATGTTGTTGTTGTGAAAATAGAAGGAAGGAGTATTAAGTATGTCCTCTGCCTCAAGTTATTTATAAATGAATAATAAAGGCAGGATAAAAATAAACAAGTAAGTAATCATAATCTTAGACCAGGACTTCCCAAACTTGGCAACTAAGTCTTGTGGACTTCAACTCCCAGAAGTCCACAAGTCTTCAAGTTGCCAAGTTTGGAGACGTCTGTCTTAGACCCATAAAAAACAGACTGGCTTCAGCAACATGTTCTTACACTGAAGTCTCTCTGGACTAACTAACTCTTCCTTCTTTCAGAAGGTCACACCTGAGAGGGGTTGCAACTGCTAATGGCCAGCCTGGAACTTGCTCTGCCACGTCAGAGAAAACAAGAACCCCTTCCGGAGTAGCTGCTGTGTTCTAAGTCTCCAAGCCCTCTTTGAAGGCACTTTCCTTATCAATGGAATTGGGGTGAGATGTGGACATTGAGGTTTGCAGTGTTCCATCTTCTCAAGGCTCCTGTGAGTCCCTTGGACTGCAAGGCAACCCAATTGGTCAGTCCTAGAGAAGATCAACCCTGGCTGCTCTTTAGAAGGCCAGATCCTGAAGATGAAACTCATAATACTTTGGCCATCTTGTGAGAAGGAAGGACTCCCTGGAGAAGAGCCCAGTGCCGGGAAAGATTGAGGTCAAAAGAAGAAGGGGATGGCAAGAGAATGAGGGGGCTGGGTGAAGTCAGTAGGCGTGAGCTTAAATGGACTCCAGAAGATGGCAGAGGACAGAAAGGCCTGGAGGAACGTTGTCTATGGGGTTGCAATGGGTTGGACATGATTTTGCAACTAACAACATCTATCTATCCATCCATCCATCCATCTATCTATCTATCTATCTATCTATCTATCTATCTATCTATCTATCTATCTATCTATCTATCTATCTAATCTACCTACCTACCTATCTGCCATAGCTAAGTAGCAATTGTAAGCTAATTCAAATTAAGCAATCCTTTTACTTGGGCTTCAGGAATACAAATACCATCTTTTACTTTTCTGAATTCTGTACAGTGGTGGATTTGTAAGCTGTACAGATGCAGATAGATAAACTCAACAAACATCAATACGAAGTATTTATTATTGGTTCGTCGGGTATCTTCATGACTCATATTTGTGATGAAGTTCTTCTTTATGTCCAATTCCTTTGCATACCTGATTTGTAGGTAACAGATGGTTATCTCCTAACTCATCTCATAGTGATAGAAAGCACCTGCCATGAGTTAGTGAATTCAGGCAAAAGAGGATTAAAAGTAAAAAGATGGTTATCTTCTATCCTTTTCCTCCCATCTTGTAACGATAGAAGTAGAAAGTTACCACGAGTCTTGTGAGTTCATCCAACAGTGAGGAAAACCTCCTCCAACCCATCGGGGTCAATTTAGTGACCAATCAGGATTACAGATGTGGCCACGTGACATGAACTACATTTCCCAGGATACCTTTAACTACATTTAGCATGATGCATTCCTTTAAGGGGACAACTCACAATTGCTACTTAACTATCCAATTCCCATACACTGGCTGGACAGCACACCAGCCATTCAGCACTCAGCATGGTATGCTTTCAGTAAAATGATAATCCAGATACTCTTGTGTTCAGATGACATTCAAGAGAGTAGAGCTGGTGTGCAAAAGATCCTTGACTTGAGGAGTGTAGATAATGATGCACTGGGAGATTTTTCTCTATATGCAAGAAAAATGTCTTTAATCAATGCAAGAGCATCCATTCTGCTGGAGCTGATTCACTGATTCACAAGGTTCCGTCTTAGGCCCTGTACTCTTCAATATCTTCATTAATGACAGACTAGAATACTGGGTCTTATCTAACAAAATGAAATTCAATCTAGAGAAAAGGAAAGTCCTACACTTAGGCAAGAAAAACCCAAAGGACACATATAGACTGGGTGAAACCAGGCTCAATAGCAGTTACTGGGAGAGGGATCTTGGAGTCTTAGTTGACAACCAGCTAAATATGAGCCAGCAGTGTGCAGCAGTAGCCAAAAAAGCCAATGCAATCCTAAATTGCATTAACAGAGGAATACAATCGAGATCAAGTGAGGTACTAATACCACACTATAAAGCCTTAGTAAGACCTCACCTAAAGTACTGCATCCAGTTTTGGTCACCACAGTATAAAGAAGATGTTGAGACTCTAGAAAGAGTGCAGAGAAGAGCAACCAGGATGATTAGGGTACTGGAGGCTAAAACATATGAAGAACAGTTGCAGGAACTGGGCCTGGCTAGTATAGGGAAGAGAAATACCAGGAGAGACAGGATAGCATCTTCCAATATTTGAGGGGCTGCCACAGGGAGGAAGGGGTCAAGCTATTTTCTGAAGCGCCTGTAGGCCAGACAAGGAATAATGGATGGAAACTGGAGAGGAGAGATTCAACCTGGAAATAAGGAGAAACTTTCTGAGAACAATCAACCAATGGAACAGAAGTTGCCTTCGGAAGTTGTGGGAGCGCCATCACTTGAGACTTTCAAGAAGAGGTTGGACCGCCATTTGTCAGAAATGGTGTAGGGTGTCCCGCTTGGGCGGGGAGTTGGACTAGGTGACCTACAAGCAGGGGTGGGATTCAAATTTTTAACAACTGGTTCTATGGGTGTGGCTTAGATGGTGGGCATGGCTTGGTGATCATGTGAATGGGTGGGCGTGGCTTGGTGGTCATGTTATTGGCTGGGCGTAGCCAACTCAATATCACTCACATCGAGGCACGCATCTCCTCGCCTGGCCTCTCATGACTGTGGGGATGTTGCAACAGTTGTAAGTGTGAAAAATGGTCATAAGTCACTTTTTGCAGTGCCATTGTAACTTTGAATGGTCACTCCACACAAGCAAAGTGTCAGCAAAGGAGAGAAAAATAACTCCAGAGATGTTCCTGAGACAGGAAGTCTAATCCTGCCAAGAATGTAATAAGGGTTAACGGAGAGGCAGTTTCTGTAAGCAAACCAGAATGTTTCCTTCCTGCCTTCCTTACAGGATTAGGTCAGTAATTTCTTCTAACAACCGGTTCTCCGAACTGCTTAGAATGTTAACAACCTAGCGTTAACAGCGAATAGGTGCAAACTGGTAGAATCCCACCCCTGCCTACAAGGTCCCTTCCAACTCTGATGATCTGTTATCTGTTATCTGGTCTGAAGGTGTATATGAGCCACCTTTGACATGCAAACTGACTACAGCGGAAATACAGGTTCATTGATGAATCAAAGCAAGTACCACAGTGGCCATGTCATGCCCAATCAACAGACAGATGTGTGAAGAAGGTCAGAGGCAGCAAACAGAATGAAAGATACAGGAGAAACATAAGGGTTATATCAAAGGCTGAGAAGAAAGTTGTTAGCTGATGTCGAAGAGCGAAGCAAAACAAGAGTTGATGAAACTCCCTTAAACATTTTTGTAACTCAGATAATTGCTTTCCGATGTTAGTTTATGATTGCATGGATTATTGTTTCTTGCCTAGATAAGATTCATGCAGAAAAAAATGTTAATTTTTGTAGCACAAGGTCTAATTTTGAGAAAATAAAAGTTAACAGTTTTTGAGTACAAGAGACTTTTGTGGAGCATATGATCAGACATGCATTTACCATACCAATCTAAAGGTTGTACAATTGCGAAAATAAGAGCAGATTTGAATTCTTAGTGTAAAAACACATATTTTTAGAACCCCTCACTGAAATATAAAATCCAAAAATTAATTTTCATCCCATTAAATTACACACCCTATAACAGTATATCCACTGTGGGGTGACAGCTGCACTCCTGCTTTTGAGGAATCAACTGAGTAAAAAAGCAGAAAAGAAGAGCTGGCTTGCGATGACTCTCACGCACACACGCACACTCACACAACTGCTGCAGTACTTTAGGAATGTGACTTCAGGCTGCACAAACATCAAATTTGAAGAAAGGGTCAGACAAAGGCAGTGATTGGGATCCCTTGTTTTCTGTCTCTTGCACAGTAGGTGGATTTGTAGCTGTGCAGATGCAAATAGATAAATTCCACAAAACATCCATAACAAAGTACATTTATTGATTCATCAGGTATCCTCATAACTCACATTTGTGATGAAGTTCTTCTTTAATGACCAATCCTTTGTATATCTGCCTTGCAGGTAAAAGATGGTTATCTCCTAACCCATCTCCTACCAATAGAAATAAGCTGCTATGAGTTAGTGAGTTCAGGCAAGAATGAGAGAAACTCCCCCAACCCATCTAGGGTCAATTTAATGACCAATCAGGATTACAGATGTGGCCATGTGACATGAACTACATTTCCCAGGATACTTTTAACTACATTTACCATGATGCATTCTCTTAAGGGGACAGCTCATAATTCCTAAGTAACTATCCAATTCCTATAGACTGGCTGGGATAGCACACCTTGATCTGGGTTTAATTTGGATTAAATAGCAAAAGGATATAGGGACACAGTGGCTCAGTGGCTAAGACGCTGAGCTTGTTGATCAGAAAGGTCGGCAGTTGGGCTGTTCAAATTCCCAGCGCCGCGTACCACTCCATTACTTGTCCCAGCTTCTGCCAGCCTAGCAGTTCGAAAGCATGTAAAAAATGGAAGTAGAAAAATAGAAGCCACTTTGGTGGGAAGGTAACAGCGTTCCATGTGTGTTCTGTACTCATGGATTCATGGTAACTTTCTACTTCTATTGCTATGAGATGAGGGGAAAAAGGATAGAAGATAACCATATTTTTACTGTTCTGTATTCTGTACAGTGGTAGATTTTGTCTTCTGTACAGATGCAGATAGATAAACTCCACAAAACATTCATACAAAGTATTATTGGTTCATCAGGTATCCTCATAACTCACATTTGTGATGAAGTTCTTCTTAATGTCCAATCCTTTGCGTATCTGTCTCGTAGGTAAAAAGATGGTTATCTCCTTATCCCTTTCCTCCCATCTTGTAGAGGTAGAGGTAGAGCAGCTACAATGAGTCTATGAATTCAGCCAAGAGTGAGGAAAATTCACCCAACCCATCGAGGGTCAATTTAGTGACCAATTAGGATTACAGATGGGGTCACGTGACATGGACTACATTTCCCAGGATACCTTTAACTACATTTACCATGATGCATTCCCTTAAGGGGACAGCTCACAATTGCTACCTAACTATCCAATTCCCATACACTGGCTGGATAGCACAATGTGCCTTCGGCGTTTAGTCATGTCAGTCGGATGACCACGGAGATGTCTTTGGACAGTGCTGGCTCTTCTTCGGCTTAGTAACGGAGATGAGCACCAAACAACTTGCACACATGTGTGAGGGGAATCTTTACCTTTAACAAAAGGATTCCGTGGTCTAAGTGGTCCTTTCTAATTCTAGGATTCTATGGGCATGCAGGCAACTCCCACCTCCAATTCTTGTCTTGCAGTCCAGATCAGGGGTCGCCAACCTTTTGGACCTCAGGGACCACCAAACTCATAATTTTAAATCCCATGGACCACTAATATGAATTTTGACTGACGGTGGCTTGCTGATGTTGGTGGGAAAATCGATCCCATATTCCAGAGCTGTAGGAGTCACAGGACTGGCCCTTTGGTCATCCCAGAGCAGGTGCTTCTCCACCTGGGTGCACCGGGCTGCCATGGACTGGAGGAGCTGCTCCGGAATGACCAAAGGGCCAGTCCTGTGACTCCTACAGCTCTGGAATATGGGACCGATTTTCCCACCAATGTCAGCAAGCCACCTGGGATCGATTCCCCCCCACCCCCCCCGTTGGTCTTACCTTCCAGTTCCAGTCATGTGGCTCTATTCAAAGTAAGGTTTGCGCTTGGCTGAAGGGTGGGGGCCAGTATGTGGGTGGGCCACGTGGATGGTGCAGCCTTCTGTTGCCACGCAGCCTGGATTAATTGCTTTGGGGAAATGTTTTGGGGGGACATTTCTCTGCGGACCACCAAAATATTATCACGGACCACCAGTGGTTGGTGACCACTGGTCCAGATGACCTGGGGAAAGGGCTGAGCCTACACTCCCTCAGCCAAGCAGGGAAGCCCACCAGGAGTAGACCAGCTGTTTTTTTTTGGGGGGGGGGGGCTAGCTGGGGCAGGTCTGTGTCCTCAGGATGCTCCTGTTCGCTCAGGCTAGCTGTGACTTGGCCAAAGGTGGTCTGCTTTGAAAGGCCAGCATTCTGGCCACAAGCAGGCTAGACTGCTGCAGCAGAGCCCCTTGAAGACAGTTCAGGAAAACGCACCCTTTATGGAGCCAGGCTTTCTCATATCGATGGATCATCATCTCTTTGGGGGCCTCCAGATCTGGGGAAGAAACCGGGAGGGGGGGTTCGAAATTCCATTTGTCCTTCCCAGCATGACACACACACACCCCGCAGAAGGTGCCACATCATCAGCCCACATTTGCTGCCTCCACCGTTTCGCGGTCCTGCCCAGGTGGGGGAAGGGCGGCAGGAAGGAGGCAGCGGCTTTGCTGAGATGCGTCTCGGCCTCGTCCATTGTTCCGCGGATCCCTTTCAATAACGCAAATCCGCCGGGAGTAATTCAATTAAGGGGCTGAATGGAGAGCGAGCGGGCGGGCAAGCCCAGCCGGTCGCAGGCGGAGATGCTTCCAAATGAGTTCCCTTTAATAAGCGTGATGGGGGGGGGGGGTGATGGGGGGGGGGGGGGCTGGGCGCAGAATTAAGCTGTCAAGGAGGCCTGGCGGGGAGAAGTCACTTTCACTTTCCAGACCGTCGGCTAGGCGGATCAGCTCCGGCGGAAGCCGCGCCGCTTCCCCGCTGGGCCCGCCAGAGTGGGGATCCCGAGAGTCGCCTCGGTCTGTCCCGCCCCTCCCGCCTTTAGGTCGCGTCCCTCTCTCGCGGGCCTTCTGAGCGTGTGCAGAGGGCTAGGCTGCCAGCCTCGTGGGTGGGGCGATTTTCTCGCGGCTGGTCAGGAAGGGCCGGCAGGGATGCGGCGGCTCCGTGGCGTTGAAAGGACGGCGCTGGGCGAAGGGCCCCTGGCGGTCCCTCTCGCCGATCTGGGTCCGGCGGGGAACGCGTGACCGGGCGAGAGGAGGGGGGAATGGTCGGATCGCGGCCAGAGAACTTTCTTTGCCATAAAATCTCGCCAAATCAGTCAGTGAAAAGAAGGCCGGCCGGCGGCCAAAGACAAAACCGAGCAAGCCTCCGCGTCCGTTTCCTCCTACTGGCCCCAACTTTTTAGGGGTGGGGGCTTCGGCGTTTGCCTCCCAGGGCCCATCCGTGGCGGGGTGGGAGGGGGCAGGGAACACCGAAGGCGAATCTTAAGGGCAACGTTGCCTTCAGCGCAGCAGGCATGGGCTTAAGCATCCTCCATGGGGACTGAAGGCTAAAACATACGAAGAACGGTTACAGGAACTGGGCTTGGCTAGTCTAGTAAAGAGAAGGACCAGGGGAGACATGATAGCAGTCTTCCAATATTTGAGGGGCTGCCACAGAGAGGAGGAAGGGGTCAAGCTATTTTCTAAAGCACCTGAAGGCCAGACAAGGAATAATGGATGGAAACTGAACAAGGAGAGATTCAACCTGGAAATAAGGAGAAACTTTCTGACAATGAGAACAATCAACCAATGGAACAGAAGTTGCCCTCGGAAGTTGTGGGAGCGCCATCACTTGAGATTTTCAAGAAGAGATTGGACCTCCATTTGTCAAAAATGGTGTAGGGTCTCCCACTTGGGCAGGGGGTTGGACTAGATGACCTACAAGGTCCCTTCCAAGTCTGATTATTTGTTATCTGTTATAAATCAATGCCGGGAATGAATCAACGTGGGTCATGCCAAACCATTGCTGGCAGAAGCAACTGACAACTGGGCCAGCATCAGCCCTGCCTGGCTGGAGCCCAGCTTTGGTGCCAAGGATTCTTCCATGTCTAAGCAGGTGGGCTGATGCTCTGGGCCTCCTCAAGTCCTCCTCAGGCCAGAAACAGTGCCCTGGCCCAGGGTTTCTTCCCCCCCTCTGGGCAGAAGGCGTGGGACTCCCCTCCTAGCCAGCTTGGGCCAAGGCGCTAAGGGGCCCTTGCTGCCCCCTGCCAGCCAAGGCCCTCCTGGGCCGTTCTGGGAGTTCAGACAAGTGCCTTTCAGGAGCCTCAATTGCATCTGCTGGAGCAGGCAGGGCACTGGATGAGGCAGTGGGGTGGGGGATCTCTTAGAGGAGGGGTCTCCAAACTCAACAGCTTTAAGACTTGTGGACTTCAACTCCAGAATTCCTCCTCCAGTCATGTTAGCTCAGGAATTCTGGGAGTTGAAGTCCACAAGTCTTAAATTTGCTTAAGAGCCTTGCCTTAGAGCCCCTGGTCGAGAGGAAACCTCATTGCAGAGATGCTTCTGGCCTGCTTGTAACAACCCCCACCCCTCCAAAACACACCCGCCCAATAGAGAACTGCCTGAAGCTGGTTCTCCTACAGCTCCAGGGAGTTTGGTTGCTTTGGGGTAACAGTTTCCAAGCAAGGATCCTTCGCCCTTTTCTGGTGGGCAGAGAGGCCAACTAGGAGCTGATTCTTAACATCCAGGAGATCTGATCAAGGCAGCGGCCTGCTTGCTCCCTCTGTCCTCCCACTCACCCACCCACCTGGCACCCTAAAGCTGAACTACCTCTGGCTTTGTGCTCACATGTGGCCCAATTGCCTTCTGGAACATTTGCCTGTGGCACGGGACATCATCCTGACCATCCAGCCTGGGTTTTGAGAGAGAGAGAGAGAGAGAGACAGCCATGCCCGTGGTTTTGGTCAACCAGAGAATAACAGTCCTCCCCCCCCCACAAACCGGGAATGTTTGCATGGCCCCTTGAACTCCGAGATGGACCAGAAGGGCCAGCAGGGATCAAGAGACCAAACGGTCCAGCAGCAGCCCCTCCTTCGGGCTTGGCCTTTCCCAAGGTCAGGGGGCTCATCCATCAGTGGGCAGGCCGGGCAGGGCCAGTTTGTCTGACCTGCCCCCCTTGGCTTTGAAATGGGACACGGGCTACCACTCCCCCCCCCCTCTCCACTTCATCCCTCCGTCCATTTGGCCTCCTGGACCATCTGGGGGCAAGCGGGCATTTGTTCTGGGCCAGGTGTCAAAAGAAGCCACCGCTGGGCTGGGCCAGCTGACATGGCAGCCCAAGGATTGAAGCCTCAGGATTTCAACCAATCAATCAATTGATCGATCGATCAATCAGAATAGAGCTAGGAGGGACCTTGGAGGTCATCTAGTCCAACCCCACAGCATTCCAGACAAGTGGCTGTCCAGTCTCTTCTTTCTTTTTAGAAAACTTTATTGAATTTTATTACATAAAAACATTAAAAATATATATAATTCAACAACAGCTGTTTGTGGTGTCTCTTCTTAAAAGCCTCCAGGGATGAAGCTCCCACAACTTCTGGAGGCAAAGCTGTTCCACTGGTTAATTGTTCTCACGGTTAGGAAGTTTTTCCTTAGTTCCAGGTTGCTTCTCTCCTTGAGCAGTTTCCATCCCTTCCTTCTTGTCTTGCCTCCTGATGCTTTGGAAAATAAGTTGACCTCCCCCCCTCTTTGTGGCAGCCTTTAAATACTGGAATACAGCTATCATCAAGTCCCCCTTAGCCCTTCTTTTCTCCAGACTGGCCATGCCCTATTCCTGCAATCTTTCTTCACATGGTTTAATCTCCAGGCCCTTCATCATCTTAGTTGCTCTTCTGTGCCTTTTTCCAAAGTCTCAACATCTTTTTTTTATAATGCGGTGACCAAAACTGGATGCAGTATTCCAGGTGTGATCTTACTAAGGATTTATAAAGTGGTACTACAGCAGAGATGGGTATTCAGTTCTGGAGAACCGGTAGCGGAAATTTTGAGTGGTTCGGAGAATCGGCAAATCCCACCTCTGACTGGAGATTTTACAGTATCCTTCCCCTGCCACGCCCACCAAGCCACGCCCCACAGATCCGGTAGTAAAAAAAAATTGAATCCCACCACTGTACTACAGGTAATAGCAATAGCACTTAGACTTGTATACCGCTTCACAGTGCTTTAAGCCCTCTCTAAGCGGTTTACAGGGTCAGCCTATTGCTCCCAATGCAATCTGGGTCCTCATTTTACCCACCTCGGAAGGAATGAAGGCTGAGTCAACCTTGAGCAGGTGAGAATTGAACTGCCGCACTGCCGGCAGCCAGCAGTCAGCAGAAGTAGCCTGCAGTACTTCATTCTGTGCCACCATACTTTCTTGTTTATATATTCTATGTTTATACAACCAAGGATTGTATTAACTTTTGGGGCTGCTGCTACACACAGCTGGCTCATGTTTAAGGGGTAGTCCACTAGGATTCCAAGGTCCCTCTCCCAATGACTGTTTTTGAGCCAGGTTTTGCTTCTGCACTTCTACCTTTGGTGCCATGCCTTGCCCAGAAGGAAGAGTGGCTGCCGCTTCCTGCAGGGGAAGGGGGCAGGGGGCAGCCCCTCTTTACCCTCCCCTTCCTTCGTGCCCTCTTGCTGCTCTCCTCCACATGCGGCTTCAATTAAAGGGGCTGCAGGACCTCCATCTCACCCCTTCGCCCGGGCAAGGAAATAAGGAAACGGTTTGTCTGAGCTGCTGACAGCCATGCGCCACACGCAGGAGATGGATGGCCTGGGCGATTAAAGGCTTGCAGGCACTCACCTGAGGAGGGGCACTGAAGGGGGAAGGCCTCTCATTGCACCAAGGATGACAAATTGGGGGCACTTCAGGGGCAAGCATGCACTGTGGGGCGCGGGGGGGTGGAGGAAAGGGCTGGAGGAGAAAGAGGACAGAACTTCAGGCCCCTTGCAGCTCCCAGGACAGAGGGATGAGGAGGGCCTGGGGAGGAGCTGTGCCAGAGACTGCAGCAACGCACTTCCCCCCACTCTCCTGGCCAGCAGGAGTTTTTCCCCAAACCCCAGAAGTTGGGCCTTTCCAGACCAGGACTGGGCTTGGAGCGCCCCATGGCAGGCGCAGTCCACAGACTCAGGGTTTGGCCTTCTTCAGCTATTACTGCTCCAGATAGGAGCTCAATCTGTGCCAGGTCCCAGGCTATTGGGGGGGTGGGGGGGGGCAAAGGAAGCCCAGCCCATGGTCCCCCTGGGCAAGGATGGAGAGCTGAGCTAGTGAAGGTGCCCCGAAGCAGCTGGAGGGATGTTGTGCCGCTTCACCGCACCGTAGCCCTCCTTGCAAGCTCAATTAACTTCTAAATTGGGATATTGTTTTAGAGTCACGCATGTCAGCTATGGACGTGTGCCACTGAGGATGCCAAGAATGTTGCGGTGGAGGCTGAGGGCACTGCTCTCTGCTGCTCTTTGCTGCTCCTGCCACCCGTTCCCATTGCTGGCCCTGCCGCCTCTCTGACTCAGTAGCACACCCTGTCCATATCCCTAAGGGTGAGCAGTGCGAAAACCCCTTGGGCTTGCCAAGGAAAGGCTTAAGCCCCCCAGGAAGAAGAAGAACCACACAGAATGCCCAGGGCACTGATCTCTTCCCAGGCAAGGGCTGGCACAGCCATGGGACGTGCCAAGGCAAGGAACTCTCCTTCCCACTGGACTCCACACGCCAGAGGAAGAGTGGTGATGGGCTTTGATGGGTTCTCTGACTCCTGGAAAGGGTGGGACTGGACTAGAAGGCCTTTCCTGGAAAGAAGGACTTGAGGCTTTGGCTGTGTGTGTGTGTGTGTGTGTGTGTGTGTGTGTGCAAAGCTTGGACTTGTTGTGGTTTGCTGGCAGTCTGTGAAGAATCAGACAGTGGGGAAGAACATGGGCCAGTCCGGGAATCTGAGAAGGACTCAGATGAGGGTCCTGCATCCAATGCAGAGATGGGGCCAGGACCATCTGGGAATGGGGTGCTGACTCTGGAGCCTCTGGAGTCTGGCAGCAGCGAGGCAGAGGAACAAGGGGAGCCTGTTGCCAGTGTGCATGTGCACAGAGCTGCCAGAAGGCAACAGCAGCTAAGACAAAAGGGGCGACTCGGGAGTAAGGCTGGGAGGTGATTGCCCCTCTCCTAAGCTATAAAGGACAGGCAAAGGTAGAGAAATCTTTGCAGGAAGCAAAAGTCGTTAACTCTGTTTGGATCAAAGCTTGAAGCTCTGTGTGGACTTTGTACTTCGGTTGGTTTTTTACAGTTCATTTGGCACTCTAGTTGCTGGCAGCAATGCAAAGGAGAGAAAGGTGGGTGCTTATCTCGAGGGACTGTTTGGGACTCATTACAGGCTGGGAATGAACATAATTCCCCGCATTGAAATAGAACAAGTTGTTTTAACTAAGAGTGTGCTTAATTACAGTCTCGGGAAGCCTTGGCCAGAACAGGACTCTTGAGCCTCTAGGCTGGAGAACTGATTGGAGGAGGATCCTGATGTCCACCTGTAGGTTTTCCTTGCCTTTCTCCTTAGCCCAAAACAGAAATGATGGGAGTGAGAGTTTTGGCCGGAAGAGGAGCCAGGCCAGGAAGTCACATCCCAGATCAGAAGCCCCAGAATGCACCTTGCGAGGTCCATTTTCGTACTAACAGCTGCAGTTTGGACCCACAGCCAATTTCCTCCAGGGTCTTAAAGCATCCTCCAGTCATGGCTGCACCAGTGGGTGGGATGCACCTTTTCCTTGCCACGGTGAAGGACGAGAGGCACTCCAAGCTGCCGTGGTCATTGTTCTCTTCAGCCTCCCCTTCCAGCTTTGGGGAAAAGCAACACCCGCTCCAAACTGGCTCTCTGCACCCTACCCCCAAAGACTCTCTGGTGCAGTGGTTGCCAACCAGCGGGCCAGGGACCACTGTGAGAAAATTTTGGTGTTCTGCAGAGAAATCTCTCCCCCAAAGCAATTAATCTGGCGGCGCAATTAATCTGGCGGCGCCAAGGAGTAGGGCCTTCTCTGTGGGTGCCCCCGCCCTCTGGAATACTCTGCCACCGGAACTTCGTACCGGCACGGACCTGAGGGCCTTCAGGCGCGCGTTAAAGACCTGGCTCTTTGAGCAGGCCGGCCTGGGCTGAGATAATGATTTTAAATTTGATCTCCATTTTTAACTTTAAATTGGGTTTTTAAGGGGGGGGGGGGGGTTTCCTAATTTTAGTCTGCAGCTGATTTAAATATTTAATTACTTTTTAACTTTTGTATTTTTGTGGGGTTTTTAGATGAGCTGTTCACCGCCCTGAGTCCCTTGGGAGAAGGGCGGTATATAAATGTAATTAATAAATAAATAAATAAATAAATAATCGTGGCTGTGTGGGACCACAAGGCTGCACCGCCCATGTGGCCCCGCCCACCTGCTGGCCCCCACCCTTCGGCCAAGCGCAAACCTTACCTTGAGTAGAGCCACGTGATCTGGAACTGGAAGGTAAGACCAACGGCAGGGAGGGAAATCCACCCTGGGGTGGCTTGCTGACGTTGGTGGGAAAGTCGGTCCCATATTCCAGAGCTGCAGGAGTCACAGGATTGGCCTTTGGATGTCCCGGAGCAGCTGCTCCTCCACCTGGGTGCACCGGCCTGTCATGGACTGGAGGAGCTGCTCCGGAATGACCAAAGGGCCAGTCCTGTGACTCCTGCAGCTCTGGAATATGGGACCGACTTCCCTGCTAACGTCAGCAAACCACCGTCAGTCAAAATTCATATTAGTGGTCCACGGGGTTTAAAATTATGAGTTGGGTGGTCCCTGAGGTCCAAAAGGTTGGTGACCCCTGCTCTGGAGTCCAGGTTGTGCCAGTCGCCCTGGGCAAAAGTCTTGGCTCTGCCATTCCACCCTTTTGGCATCTGCTCAGCGCCAGGAAAACCTTCGCTGATGGAGAAGTTGCCACAGAAAGCAGATTCTGCAGTGGTGCAAGGCCACAATTTTGCTACTTTGCCTAGTTTCTTAAGCACAGGTTGTCTCCTTCCCCTCCCCCTCTTCCTCCTCCCCATCTCCTCCTCATTTTGGTGATAATTGGAGTTAAAATAATGGGGAGGGAAGCCTAGAGAGCTCCTTAGGGTGCTGCTGCATCAGGAAAGGTTGCTGTGGTTGGGCTGTTGCATCTTAGAGCTGGATCCCCCACTGCTCCTGATCTGAATGTGGGCTTAGGGGATCCCCAGTGGCAGAGAGGCATCTAGGCAAGGCTTTCCCACCTGGAGGGTCCCCTGTTACGTGCTTGTTGTCCTCCTGAGCCAACACGAAGCAGCCTCCTGGCTCAGCCTGGCAGCAGGTCGGAGAGCCACGGTGGCCAAAGTCTGGCTAGAAACCAGGGATTGTGGGCTGAACCCTCCTCAGGAGATTAAGCAGGGTTGGACTAGAGGACCTACAAGGTCCCTTCCAACTCTGTTAGTCTGTTAATCTGACTGGGGGACTTTGGGCCAGGCGCACTTCACAGAATCGTTGTGGTGAGGGAAAAGGAAGAGGGGAACCGTTAGGCATCTGAGTTGATCAGCAGGAAAGGCAAGGTAGAAATCCAATCCATTTGTTACCATTTACTTTGAAACAAATGCACAAAATGCCATTGTCCGTGGCTCCGCTCCTCTGCCCTTCCCAGCTGAGCTCCCCAAGCAGGCTCCCAAGAGGCAGTTCTGCCCTCCCGAGTTCTAGATTCTGCCACATTAGACGAGTTCCAAAACCAGGAGCCACTTCAGGTGCCTAAGGTGCCTATCTACAGACCGCTCACATCCTGGACATAAACTGTTTCAACTCCTTCCCTCAAAATGATGCTATACATCACTGCACACCAGAACAACTAGACACAAGGACAGTTTTCCCCCCAAAGACCATCACTCTGCTAAACAAATAATTCCCTCAAAACTGTCCAACTATTTACTAAGTCTGAATTACTATTATTCCTCTCATCCTTCCTAGTACCTATCTCTTCCCACTTACAACTATAACGGTGTTGCTTGTATCTTTACAATTTATGTTGTTTTATTTGTTTCCTAGTATGATTTGATTGCTTATTAGTAACCTATGACTATCACTAAGTGTTGTATCTTATGATTCTTGATGAATGTATTTTATTTTTTTGTTTATGTATACTGAGAGCTTTTGCACCAAAGACAAATTCCTTGTGTGTCCAATCACACTTGGCCAATAAAGGATTCTATTCTATTCTGTTCCATTCCATTCCATTCCATTCCATAGTTTCTATTCTATTCTATTCTATTCTATTCTATTCTATTCTATTCTATTCTATTCTATTCTATTCTATTCTATCTCCCCTCCCCTCCATTCCTATTCTATTCCATTCCATTCCATACATTCCATTCCATTCCATACATTCTATTCTATTCTATTCTATTCTATTCTATTCTATTCTATTCTATTCTATTCTATTCTATTCTATTCTATTCTATTCTATTCTATTCTATTCTATTCTTTCTGTTTTCTACTCTACTCTCTCTTCTCTCTTCTCCTCTCCTCTCTTCTCTTCTTTCTGTTTTCTACTCTACTCTTTCTGTATTCTATTCTATTCTTTCTGTTTTCTACTCTACTCCACTCTATTCTCTCTCCTCTCCTCTCCTCTCTTCTTTCTGTTTTCTACTCTACTCTACTCTTTCTGTATTCTATTCTATTCTATTCTATTCCATTCCACTCCACTCCACTTTACTCTTCTCCTATTCTATTCCTATTCTGTTCATTTCTATTCTAATCTCAGTTGGCAGCTCTGCACCACAGCCTTGGCGCGCCTGGAGGGCTGCTCTGGGCTGCCCTGCGAATCCTCCTCCTCCTTCTGTGGAGCCTGGGGGGGTGGGGGTGGGGAGAGCTTGCTGCAGGGCGAGCCATTGACGGCATTCTCCCCCCCCCCCCCCGCTCCTCTCCGTGGCCACTGCTCCAGGTCCAGCCAGACTCATTTATCTCTGCCTCTTTTCCCAGGGGCAGCAGGAGTTAATAACAATAAACACAGGACCCCTCTTACTCACTGCAGATTTACTGTTATTTAATCGTGACCTTTCTGGAGGAGCCAAGGCCGGAAGGCTCTGCCTGGGGTTAAGTGTCAGGTGGGAAAAGTCAACATCTCTTTTCATCTTTCAAGTCCTCCCGGGACCAGCGGGCTTGTGTGAGTTTGTATGTGTGTGAGAGTGCCTACATTCGTGCCTGCGCATGACCTGATCGTGCCTGTGCGTTTCTGTATCTGCAGGCGAGCCCTCAATGCGTGCTTGGCAGGGCAGGAATGGGAAGTTGAGGGGCAGAGTTTGTGGGTTCAGCTCCACAGGGGCCGGGGCCTCCCAGCAGATGCCTCCATGGCTGCAGAGCACCCCCTCCAAGGCCAGCGTAGAAGTCCTTGCCCTTTTGCAAGCCCCATGACTGAACAGGGTTCCTAAGCATTGTAAAAAGGATGGGGTAACCTTGCCCAGAAGTTGGGGAGCCCTGGTAGAAAAGTGCAAGGATGCCAAGCCACGCCTGGGCACAGGAGTTGGTTTCATGCTTGCATTCATGCCCACCTTTCTTCCAGCAGGGCACTGAGAACGCCAGCCAGAAGAGCCCCCATCCTCACCTGAAGTGGTTTTCCTTGCTCAGACAAAGACAAAGAGATCTGGCCCAGTGGTGGGGTTCAAATTTTTTTACTACCAGTTCTGTGGGCGTGGCTTGGTGGGCATGGCAGGGAAAGGATACTGCAAAATAATCCTCCTTCCCTCCTCACCCCACTAACCTGCTTTCCAGCTCCGTTCTCCTGTGCAGGGCAACCAAAGGAGACCCAGCCGATCAGCTGGGACTCAACGGGAGGCAGAGAAGAGATGGGGTTGGCGGGGCCAGTCAGAGGTGGGATTGGCCGGTTCTCCAGAACTGGTCAGAACCTGCTGAATACCACCTCTGGATCTGGCCTTTCATTTGGTCCACGAACCTGCCAGATTTGGGGCTTCCTTTTGTAACTTGAAGGCCCAATTGCGTACTTTAAATGTCACAATCACAATGTATGCTTCAGCCCACCAGATACAGGTGAAAGTTTTTTCAGAGCAATAGGGAAGGTGAGTGGGGGGGTTCATGCTTGCAGGACAGCCCTGAAGAGAAGGCCAGTTCCCAGCAGACCCTCCCCTTGCTGGGTTTCAAGGACAGCTTGAGAACAAAGCCTCCCTCCAGCCCCAGGCCTCCTGCCTGCTCCTCACTGGCACACACATCCTGGGTGCTGCCAGAGTGTGTGTGTGTGTGTCTTGAAACTGAGAGGAGAGCCCAGCAGCAGCTCTTTCGGAAACTTGTCCTGAGGATCCCTGCAGCTACCCAGCAGAGCCAAGATGGCTGCCTCTTGCCTGCTGCAGATTAGATTCTGTGGTGTGATGTATTTTACTCGGCGGCGTCTACATTATTTCCATAAGTTATATCCGGTGTCCTTTCGGAGGTAAACCTAACCCTGACCCTCTCCTTTCAAAAGCTGTGGCCCATCTTTCTGCCACCAAAGGGACGAAGCTGGCTCTCTCTGTGTGTGTTGTGTTTGTGTGTTTGTGTGTGTGTGTTGCTGGGCTCTCCCTGGAAGGGGACACCTTTCCCCGCACCTGAATCAAGACCAGGTGAAGAGACTGAAACTAGAACTGTTCTTATTAGGGATAATAGGAGGGAAATAATACAAAAGATCCATCTATTTAATCATACGTATAATAACTGTAGCCAGAATTTTTATACGCACAAAGTGGAAAAGTGAAAGGATTCCTACGGAGGAGGAAGTAATAAAAAAATACTAGACTATGCCGAAATGGACAGACTTACAATGGAATTCAAAGATAAGGAAGAATCAGAGTATTACCTACCATGGGACATATTGTATAATTGGATAAACGACAGAAGCAGAGATTAGGGTTAAATAAGGAAAGAAGATTAACAAAACACTCATATGCAGTGATAGAATAAACAACGTAAGAAACTGCATTATTGTATTACTGAGCTGTGTAAGAATATAGTATGAAGTGCATAAAGTGAGAATTGTAATAATAGCGTGATAAGGTAGAAATAAACAACAGTGACAAATTGGATATATAATAGACAGTATATTGTATGATAGTCTTAATTAGGAGCTAGAACATGATGGAAGGAAAAAAAAAGAGACTTGATGTAACCAGTACACAATGATGTTGTATAATTGGAACGGTTATGTATATTAAGGAAAAATGTACAATAAAACTTAATAATAACAATAGAATAGAATGGAATGGAATGGAATGGAATAGAATAGAATAGAATAGAATAGAATAGAATACTTTATTGGCCAAATGTGATTGGACACACAAGGAATTTGTCTTTGGAATGGAAGAGAATGGAATGGAAGAGAAAAGAGAGGAGAGGAGAGGAGAGGAGAGGAGAAAAGAAGGGAAGGGAATAAAAGAGAAGAGAATATAGAATAGAATATAGAATAGATTAGAATAGAATATAGAATAGAATAGAATTTGAAAATAGAATAGAATAAATATTGGAATATAGAATAGAATAGAATAGAATAGAATTCTTTATTGGCTAAGTGTGACTGGACACACAAGGAATTTGTCTTGATGTAAATACTCTCAGTATACATAAAAGAAAAGATACATTCGTTAAGAATGTAACAACAACAACAACAACAACAACTATTATTATTATTATTATTATTATTATTATTATTATTATTATTATTATTATTTTAAAAGACCAGGTGGGGAGGACCAGCTGCTTCCTACTGTCACCATGAAAAGAAGGGGCTCCACCTGTCTGGGTCTGAATGCAAAAACAGGAGCCCCCCTGAGCCCCCCCTCCAGAAGGAGCAGAGCTTGGGAAAGAGAGAGACTTTCGGGGTAGTGGCAGGGAGCACTGCCCCCTCCCTCAGGGACAGCCTCTACCTTCCCATGTGGGACCCTGGTGAGAACAGGCCTTTGTCGCCTGTTATAAACGGGATCCAAATTCACGCCGCCTGGCCTTGCCTTGCTCTCTTCGAAGGCAGGAGAAACAGGGAGCTGCGTATTGATCTGCCTGTGCAGTGGGTCAGTGATGCCATTAACCCCGATGAGGCTGCTGAGTTGCAACACTAAGAGGTTAATTAAAAATAAAAGTTCAGCTAAATACTCTGCCCCACTGGCCCTGTGGCAGCCTGGAACGGTTTGGGGGGGGAGGGGGGGTGCGGAGACGGCAGTAGACCCAGGAGCTGTCAATCAAGTCCATTCTCTCCATTTCCCTCCTGTCTTCCCATCCCCTTGTGGCTCTGATGGAAGGAGAGCTGGATGGGGGCGGGGGATGGTTCGGCAAAGCTCCTTTGCCGTGTGCAACAGGCACTTGTTCCAGAGAGGGAAAGCACTCTGCACATGGGCAGAGCTGCTCTATTTCTTCCTTCGCTCCTGGTTCCAAAGCCAACCTGCTCTTTGGCTTCAGACTGAACCCAGCTTCCCTGCAAGAGAACTTTCTGGTTTGGCTTTTCCCTTTGGGACATGGACCCAGCTGAGAAGGTTCTCTGGTGCTGCTTCATCTGCAGGAACTCAATCGAGTCCCAGGTGCTCATGGCCCTGGTTGGGAAAGGGCAGGTGGGCAGAAGAGGCTCTGGACATCAGGAGAAACCTTCCCATACTACCACCTCTTACAATACTAGACAACACAGTACCAACACTACAGACCTTCAAGTTTCTAGGTTCTATCATATCTCAGGACTTAAAATGGACACCTAACATCAAAAACGTTATCAGAAAAGCACAACAAAGAATGTTTTTCCTGCGCCAACTCAGGAAGTTCAAACTGCCCAAGGAGCTGCTGATCCAGTTCTACAAAGGAATGATTGAGTCTGTCGTCATATAGCACCTCTATAGTTGTCTGGTTTGGCTCTGCAACCCAACAAGACAGACACAGATTTCAGAGAGTAATTAGGACTGCAGAAGAAACAATGGCTACCAACCTGCCTTCCATCGAGGACCCTTTATACTGCATGAGTCAAAAAGAGGGCTGTGAAAATATTTACAGACCCCTCACATCCTGGACATAAACTGTTTCAACTCCTTCCCTCAAAACGACGCTATAGAGCACTGCACACCAGAACAACTAGACACAAGGACAATTTTTTCCCAAACGCCATCACTCGGCTAAACAACTAACTCCCACAACACGGTCAAATTACTTAGTAAGACTTATTACTATTATTCCTCTCATCCTTCCTAGTAGCTATCTCTTCCCACTTATGACTATAACCGTGTTGCTTGTATCTTTACAATTTACAGTATATTGTTTTATTTGTTTTCCTAGTATGTTTTGATTGTGTATTAGTAACCTATGTATGATTTGATTGCTTACTAGTAACCTATGATTCTAAGTGTTATATCTTATGATTCCTGATGAATGTATTTATCTTTTTTTCATGTACACTGAGAGCTTATGCACCAAAGACAAATTCTTGGTGTGTGCGATCACGCTTGGCCAATAAAGAATTCTGTTCTTTGTATTCATATTGTCCTCTCCCTCTCCCCACAATTCTCTCCTCGCAGGGAAGAGAAGAGCTTCAGTGGCTGCTGCTGAGGGCCAAAGAGGTCCCTGTCTTCTCCCCCCCCCTTCCCCCTCTAGGAGGAGCTTGTGGGAGCCCGACCAGAGCAGACAGGCCATCCTGTGATGGAGGTGGGGAGCCTCTTCCCCTCAGAGCTGCTCAGGCACTCCCTAAAGCAATTTCCTCCTTAGTGAACTGTTCCTTCCAGGCCTGGGAGCTAATTGCAACCGAAGCTTCCCAAGGCAGGGAGGCCTCGGGGCTGAATTATTCATGTTCTCCTGTCAATCAAGGAAGGGAGAGGGAGGGCAGGTGTGGACCCTCCCCCTCTTCGGTTGCGGTGGCCAACGTGAGTGTTGAATGGGGGTTGCAAGACCCCGCAACCCCCGTGGAGGTCCATGCATCCCCACGGGGTGAGGGGACGGTTCCAGGGACTCCCACTGTCCAGCTGGGTCTCTCTTTAAGTTTTTCAGGCCGTTGCAGGGAAGGACAGCCGCCGCTGCCAAAGCGTCGTGGTTCCAGGGACTCAATTTCTGGGAGAGAAAGTGTCTTCGGGAGGGTGGCAGAGCTGCTCCCAACCCTCGCCTTGTTTCCGGCGAGCATTGGGACTCCGGATGCGCGGAACAGCGGCAGTTCAGCCAGTCTGAACGCCCCTCTATAACAGGCGGACAGTCTCCTCCGCAGCGAAACTTGGTCCTGCTAGTAGCGGCCTCGCCTTCTCTGGCCCTTCCTTGTACCTCGAGGGCACAGGACCGGCTCCACCGGGACGGGCTCCACGGTTGTCGCCTCCAGGGCAGACGCGAAGGCAGGAGCAGAGTCCGCTAGGATGCCAAGGAAAGGTGGACTGTCCCCGACCGGAGCCATCTGGCGCTGCCCCTTCCTCTGGACTCCCAGATTGGGCAAGGAAGCACTGATTCTGCGCGCCGCCGGGCCAGCTCCTGGGGAGGGAGTGTGGGGAACGGCGGCCGGGAGATGCGGGGCTCTCTTCCTCCCGCTGCCCAGAAGGAGCCGTGTGCTGTCCAGACAGTTTAGAACAGGGGTCTCCAACCTTGGCCACTTTAAGCCTGGCTTTAACTCCCAGGCTTAAAGTGGCCATGGTTGGAGACCCCTGGTTTAGTCGAATTTGGGATAGTTAAGAATTGTGAGCTGTCCCCTTAAGGGAATGCATCATGGTAAATGTAGTTAAGGTATCCTGGGAAATGTAGTCCATGTCATGTGGTCACATCTGTAATCCAGATTGGTCACTAAATTGACCCTTGGTGGGTCGGGGGAGGTTTCTTCACTCTTGCCTGAAGCCATTACCATGCGGTTACTTCAATCGTCATGGGGCTGAGACCTTATTATCGTCCTACACCCACAATTCAGATATGCAAAGGATTGGACGTTAAGAAGAACCTCGTCATAAATGTGAGTTGACAGGATGCCCGATGAACCAATAAAAAAGACTCTGTATGGATGCTTTGTGGAGTTTATCTATCTGGCTTTGTGCAGGACAGGCAGAATAAGCCCCCTGCGCCTAAACTCTACTCGGTTGCAGAGAGATGCTAATGCCGAGATTTCCAAACTTGGCAACGTTAAGACTTGTGGACTTCAACTCCCAGAATTGGTCCCTGATTTTAGTATAGCTACCGTTTTTGCAGTAGGTCTGAATGGCCTTGTTGAAGACCCTCCCTCCCGTCACCTCCGACTGAGCAAGGGTTGTGACTCTCAAGCAAGGAAGGCTGAATTCCTGAAGGAAGCGTTGCTGACCAAGATAAACTCACAAAAGCAGGAAAGGTCCCTGCCTTGTCAGCACAGAAAAAAAAGCAGGGGGCAGCTGACATTACTCCCCCCAGGTGAGATTCCCACCCACCCCCTTTGTGCTCTGGCCTGCTGGACAGCACCCTCTGCCCCAGTGCAGTCTGGCTGGCTGGCTGGCAGCCATGTGGCCGTGTCTTGGACCAGCAGGCCCTCCTCCCCCTCCCCTCCTCCTCCCCGCCCCTCCTCCTGCTCCCCCCTCCTGCTCCCCCTCTTCCTCTCTTCCCCCTCCTCCTCCTCCTCCCTCTCCCCCTCCTCCTCCTCCCTCTCCTCCTCCTGCCCTCCTCCTCCTCCCTGTCCTCCTGCTGCTGCCATGTCAGTGTCGAGACAATTGTGCTTCCTGGGGACACATCCATGAGATGCGTTTGGCTCCTTTGAAGCCCTCCGCTTCTCCTGCAGGCTTCTGGCCAGGAACGCACAGCAGGGCTGGGTTGGCAGGTCCACTTGCCAAGTCTTCGGACACGGGACTGGCTCGAGCAGCTTCCTGATCCTGCCCCCCCCCCCTCCTCGTCCTCCTGGGCAGCGCAGATCATGGTGAAACGGGAGCACCGGGAGCCAGAAGAGACGGCGCCGGCATCTGTGAGCAGCATCCTCCCGGAAGCGGGCAGGAAGCCCTGCACTGGGCTCTTCCTGTCCTTGCAGCACCAGGCTCCCTGGGGGGGGGGAGGACTAGGGAAGTGGGGAAGCTGCAAGACTAGACAGGCGGAATGAGTCAGGCTTGTTCCCAGCGCCTATCCGCAGCCACAAGTAATGCGGATGGCAGCACGTAGATGCAGCTTCAAAGCTGCTCCCACCCCCAAATGGGCTCCTCCATTGGGGGGCTGCTTCCGGGAGCCTCGGCCTCCAGGCCGAGCCTCGTTCTGCTTACTCACGCGGGGCTGTGGTAGCCTCCCTGGCCTGAGAGCTGTTGGTCAGTGCCTAGTATTAACCAGAGTGGTCAATGCCTGGAACTTATTACCTGATTCTGTTGTTACATCCTCAAACCAGTGGTGGGATTCAATTTTTTTTACTACCGGTTCTGTGGGCGTGGCTTGGTGGGCATGGCAGCAGAAGGATACTGCAAAATCCCCCTTCCCTTCCCTCCCCACCCTACTAACCTGCTTTTCAGCTCCGTTCTCCTGTGCAGGGCAACCAAAGAAGACCCAGCCGATCAGCTGGGACTCAGGAGGCAGAGAAGAGATGGGGTTGGCAGGGCCAGTCAGAGTGGGATTTGCCGGTTCTCTGAACTACTCAAAATTTCTGCTACTGGTTCTCCACAATTGGTCAGAACCTGCTGAATACCCACCTCTGCCTCAGACCCCCAAAAACTTTAAATTTAAACTGTCTCCCGTAGACCTCACTCCATTCCTAAGAGGTCTGTAAGGGACGTGCATAAGCGCACCAGTACTTATGTGTACATAAGTTACTGTGCTGGCATTTTCTGGTTCCACAAAGGAGAAGAAGAAGGAGAAGAAGGAGAAGAAGAAGAAGAAGAAGAAGAAGAAGAAGAAGAAGAAGAAGAAGAAGAAGAAGAAGAAGAAGAAGAAGAAAGAGGAGAAGAAAGAGGAGAAGAAAGAGGAGAAGGAGGAGGAAGAAGATCTCCCATGGACCTCACTCCATTCCTAAGGGGTCTGTAAGGAACGTACATAAGTGCACCAGTGTACTGTGCATACATAAGTTACTGTGCTAGCATTTTCCGGTTCCATATCTTGACTTATCCTTCTATTTGGAATGACTGGTAATAGGGGAGGAAGAGGAGGAGGAGGAGGAGGAGGAGGAGGAAGAAAAAGATGGACCTCACTCCATTCCTAAGGGGTCTATAAGGGGGCGTGCATAAGCGCACCAGCGTGCCTACCGTCCCCGTCCTACTGTTCCCATTTATTCGTACTCGTTTATTATGTACAGTATATACTTATACCTGTTTATCCTTATATGTTCATATGTCATGTTCACACTTACACTTGTTTTCTCATACATGCTTGACAAACAAAATACATTAAATAAACACATCGTAGCAAACGCTGTGCGGGGCTTCTCCCAGCCTCAGGCAGTCCTCTTTGGGCTTGGCTATTCACACAAAGTGACCTATCCTGGGCTGAACCAGCACCACCAACTCACCACTGGGTTGGCTCCGGCTGCTCCCGCACAGTCATTGCCGTCTGCCAATCGGCCTACGTTCCAACGGAATTACCTTCAGAGTTTCTCATTAGCTTAGGCTCCAGTGAGCTGTTATGGGGAGCCTCCATCCCGCTTCTGCCCTGGCAGCTCCTTCCCCCGACAGCCGTGTGGCGGTTGACTCTGCCAGGGAGGGGAGGAGAAGCACCAGATGGGGCCGGCATGGCCTTTCTATGGGATGAAGCCAGGGAGCAGTCCAGGGCTCACCTGTTCTCCCGCTGACCCCTGAGGAGGAGGAAGCAGCGCCCTGCGCCTGGCCTCAACTCCTGCCCTCCTCTGTATATCTGTCTTGTGGGTAAAAAGATGATTATCTTCTATCCTTTTTCCCTCATTTCATAGCGGTAGAAATAGAAGAGTTACCACGAGTCCGGGAGTTCAGCCAAGAGTGAGGAAAACCTCCTCCAACCCATCGAGGGTCAATTTAGTGACCAATCAGGATTACAGATGGGGCC
This sequence comes from Bungarus multicinctus, assembly GCA_023653725.1. NCBI lineage: Eukaryota > Metazoa > Chordata > Lepidosauria > Squamata > Elapidae > Bungarus > Bungarus multicinctus. The sequence continues at coordinate 7,686,584 of CM042849.1, forward strand.
ACGTGACATGGACTACATTTCCCAGGATACTTTTACTACATTTACCATGATGCATTCCCTTAAGGGGACAGCTCACAATTGCTACCTAACTATCCAATTCCCATAAAGTGCCTGGACAACACAGGCAGTGATGCTAACCTTTTCCACATCGTGTGCCCAAAGTGCGCGCACTCACATGCCTGCACCCCTGATGCAATGCGCACGCAACCCCCGTACCCTGCACATGCGTGTGTGCTGCACACTGCACATGAGCGCATGCCCCCTTGCATGGACCCTGCTCTCTGTTCATGCGTGTGCATCTCCCCTGCATGCGTGTGTAGCAGTTACCCAACAATCACGCACATGTGCAATGGGGCTCTTCCAGGCGACCTCTCGTATGCTGGCAGAAATGGCTCTGTGTGCTACTTCCGGCATGCATGCCATAGGTTCGCCATCATGGCTATAGGGCACTGCACACCAGAACAACTAGACACAAGGACAGTTTCTTTCCCCAAAAACCCTCGCTCTGCTAAACAAATAATTCCCTCAACACTGTCAAACTATTTACAAAGTCTGCATTACTATCACTGTTAATTTTCTCATCACTCCTTATCACCCATCCCCTCCCACCTGTGTCTGTATGATTGTAAATATGTCACTTGTATCCTTGCGATTTATATGGACCGTTTCCTAGTATGATTTGATGGCTTATTGTACCCTATGACTATCATTAAGTGTTGTACCTGATGATTCTTGACTAATGTATCTTTTCTTTTATGTATACTGAGAGCATTTGCACCAATAGAATAGAATAGAATAGAATACTTTATTGGCCAAGTGTGATTGGACACACAAGGAATTTGACTTAGTATAAATACTCTCGGTATACATAAAGAAAAGATACATTCGTTAAGAATCAAGAATCATAATGTACAACACTTAATGATAGTCATAGGGTACAATCAACGATCAAATCATACTAGGAAACGGTCAGTATAAATCATAAGGATACAAGGGACAAAGTTACAGTCCTAAAATCACAAGTGGGAGGGGATGGGTGATAAGGAGTGATGAGAAGATTAGCAATAATAGTAGTGCACACTTTGTAATAGTTGAACGGTGTTGAGGGAATTATTTGTTTAGCAGAGTGATAGCTTTCGGGAAAAAACTGTTCTTGTGTCTAGTTGTTCTTGTGTGCAGTGCTCTATAGCGTTGTTTTGAGGGAAGGAATTGAAACAGTTTATGTCCGGGATGTGAAGGGTCTGTAAATATTTTCACAGCCCTCTTTTTGACTCGTGCAGTATACAAGTCCTCGATTGAAGGCAGGTGGGTAGTAATTGTTTTTTCTGCAGTCCTAATTATCCTCTGAAGTCTGTGTCTGTCCTGTTGGGTTGCAGAACCAACCAGACAGTTATAGAGGTGCAGATGACAGACTCAATAATTCCTCTGTAGAACTGGATCAGCAGCTCCTTGGGCAGTTTGAGCTTCCTGAGTTGGCGCAGGAAGAACATTCTTTGTTGTGCTTTTTTGATGAAGGTTTTGATGTTAGGTGTCCATTTTAGGTCATGTGATATAGTAGAACGTAGAAATTCCTGGTGTGTCCAATCACACTTGGCCAATAAAGAATTCTATTCTATTCTATTCTATTCTATTCACTATTTCCTAGTATGATTTGATTGCTGACTATCTTTAAGTGTTGTACCTGATGACTATCTATTCTATTCTATTCTATTCTATTCACTATTTCCTAGTATGATTTGATTGCTGATTATCTTTAAGTGTTGTACCTGATGATTCTTGACGAATTATCTTTTATGTACACTGAGAGTATTTGCACCGAGACAAATTCCTTGTGTGTCCAGTCACACTTGGCCAATAAAGAATTCATTCATTCATTCATTCAAAGGCCAGACCTCTAAGGCTTTTCCTTCAGTCAGGCCACCTTATCTCAGCCCCACCTGGCTAGAGATCTTTCCCCTGTCCCCAGATATCCTCAGCTCAGTGACTCTGGGCAGGTGAGTATCAGGTGGCCCTTCTTGCCGGCTGTTGAGGTTCAGCTGGCTTGGGAAGAAGGCAGGTCAACTCCTTGGGAGGATGAGTGAAGGCAACACTGGCCACCCTTCTGTCCTGCTTGGTCGGTCAGTCGGTGTCTGAAGATGCCCACTTGCTGGTGCCAAAGACCACAAGGCAGAGTCTCGCTTCTCAGATTCTGCTGGCACCAGATGTGCCAAGGGATCATCTGCCACACATGGTTTGAGCTAGTCTGGAGCAGTGGTGGGATTCAAAAAACTTGGGCGTGGCTTGGTGGGTGTGGCAGGGGAAGGATACTGTAAAATCCCCCTTCTTTCCCCATCCCACTAACCTGCTTTCCAGCTCCGTTCTCCTGTGCAGGGCAACAAAGGAAGATCCAGCCGATCAGCTGGGACTCAATGGGAGGCAGAGAAGATATGGGGTGGGCGGGGCCAGTCAGAGGTGGGATTTGCTGGTTCTCCGAACTACTCAAGTTTTCCGCTATTGGTTCTCCAGAACCTGTCAGAAGTGGCTGAATACCACCTCTAGTCTGGAGGTTCGGACCTGATCTGGGCCCAACAACCTCCCCTCTCGCCAGGGCTTCTGAAAGTGTCAACTGCTGCAGGCAGGAAAAGCAGGGAGAGAAGGAGAGGATGTGGCTTTTGGTCCCCTTTCCTAGCATCAAAAAGACCCATTGCCCCCCAAGTAGTTGCCAAGGACCTTTTTCCCTGCTTCCCTTCCCTCTCCAAACAGTACTTCCTGGGACAACTACACCGAGCAGGGATTTCCTCTTGCAGGAGCACCGACCCGAATGCTCTTAAGAGGAGTCCAGCCGTTTTCCAGTTTTCCATTGGCACGTGTGTAACTCTTCAGGATTAAGTGAAATCTTCAGCTGGCTAAGTCAATTGTACAGGAGCACGTGTGTCTGTGTATATGTGTGTGCGTGGGCGCGCGTGCAGTGATTTCAGGAATGCCAGCTCCGAAGGCACCACTCCGCAGTCAGCAGCTGCTCCTCGAGGAAAGGGCGGAGCTACAGACAGCAGGCCCACCGGGAAGTCGCCCCCCCCCCCACTTTCGCTATGGGGCCTCCAGCTGCTGATCTTCAACCTCAGCTGTGCTGGCTGGAGAATTCTGGGAGTTAAAAGTCCAGAAGTCTTCAAGTTGCTAACTTTGGGGACCCCTGTAATAGACCCCATTTCCTTTGCAGAAGGATCTCCTGCCCACGGTGTGTGTGTGGGGGGGAACGGGGGACGACGACGACGACGGTGGGGCGGAGCTCGGAGCCTTCGCGCTGCGTGGAGCCCCGAACGCGGGACCCGACTTCTTCTGGGCTGCACCTCCTCTTTCCCATTTACGCTGGCAACTGCGCCCGCAGCTCCGGCGGCTTTCCGGCAAGCGAGAGGCCGAGAACCGGAGCAGGGAGGGCCGCGCCAGGGAGGGGGGAGGGGAAGGCAGCGCTGGCGGAGGAGAGACCCCGGAACTGGCACCGACTTAGAAGACTCTCCGCGTGGGCGGGAAGGGTGGAGTCACGAGTGGGGTGGTGGTGGCGGGGCTGTGCGGTTTGACAAAAAGCCCGGCGAAGAGCAGGGCCCGGTTTCTCGGTTCGGACAAGTCCGGAAAGCTAAGCCGTGGGGGGGGGGGGGGCGGGGGCGGGATGTGTTCTTGGGCCCGGGGTCTCCAAATTTGGCCACTTGAAGACTTGTGGACTTCAACTCCCAGAATTCTCCAGCCAGCATAGCAGAGCATATTGGCTGGAGAATTCTGGGAGTTGAAGTCCACAAGTCATGTTTGGCGACCCGTTTCTTGTCGGGCAGCCGAGGGTCGCTGAAAAAGGGCCGCGATACCGCCGACGAGTCAATTTACCGCCTGGGGCTGAGGCGAGGCTTCGCTAAGCCAACCTGACCTGCTCCCCGCGCGCCGGGAATGCCTGCAAGAGAGCGCAGGTGTGTGTGTGTGTCGGTGAGAGTTCAACCCTCTGCAGAGTCTCTGGAGACAGGTTTGAGTTAGAGGTGGGGGGGCTCTGTAGTAGCCCTCGGGGAGAACAGCGGCGCCCGGCGCGCACCTGCCGACGTGTGCTCGGGTGTGCTGTGGCAGCTGTCCCGGGCCCGGTCACCCCCGGCAGCTTTGCACTAGGAAGCACGCAGCCTCCCACGTCCCTGCCCCCTCCCGCCACAGGCTGCGCCGCGGAGGGGAAGAGAGCCGGCTCGGATTACCCTCCTGGAGCCTCCGGCTATTAGCAGCCCGGAGCATGACCGGCCGGGTGTGTGTGTGTGCACGTCACAAAGGATGGCTCGCCCCGGGTTTCCCCTCCTTAGCACACATTCCAGAAAGGGGGGTGGGGAGAGAAAGGAAACATTTCTAGGGTTCATGTTTTCCAATCTAAGAAAAACCAAGACTATCCCTGAGCATGTACAAAATTGTACATGCTCAGGCCTCTTTTAGCAATAAAACTAAAAGGGTTCCTCAAAACCCAGGCAGATTCTTCAAGCTTGCGAGAAGCAAACCCCCACATAGACCCCATTCCCATCATTTCACCAGCTCCTTAGCAAGGGAGGGGGCTTCGGTGAAGGGTGGGGGAGCAGCAGCCCAGTCCAAGTGTTCTGGGGCAGTGTGAGAAATTGCAACAGCTGGCCTTGGCAGGAAACCAGATCCCTGCCCAGAGAGGCTGCAAGGCCAAAGGGCCTTCTGGGCAGGAGTGGTGGAGAGCGGGGGCAGCAGCCCCCCCAGGCCAGCTCAAGGAAAGGGGGTGGCTGGTCAGCCCGTGCTCTGGGAAGCAAGACCCGGGTGGCTGGGAGGGAGCCAAGCAGAGTTCCCACACAGGTCAGCCACCTCTGTGTGAAGGGAAGTCCTCCATGTCAGGTTGCTTGGCGCAGGTGGGGCAGCTTGAGCAGACATGCAAGGAAAAGAGCTACAGTACACAATTAGGAAAACGGAGGGGGGGGCCATGGGATGTTTGCAGCCAAATCCAGAAACTCCTTCTGTCCAGCTGCAGGACTGTGCCACGGCAGAGGTAGCGTTCAGCAGGTTCTGACCAGTTCTGGAGAACCGGTAGCGGAAATTTTGAGTTGTTTCGGAGAACTGGAAAATCCCACCCACTATCTCTTCTCTGCCTCCCATTGAGTCCCAGCTGATTGGCTGGGCCTTCTTTGGTTGCCCTGCGCAGGAGAACAGAGCTGGAAAGCAGGTTAGTGGGGTGGGGAGCAGAGGTGGTATTCAGTAAGTTCTGACCAGTTCTGGAGAACTGGTAGTGGAAATTTTGAGTAGTTCGGAGAACCGGCCAATCCCACCTCTGCCTGGCCCCCTAACCCCATCTCTTCTCTGCCTCCTGTTGAGTCCCAGCTGATCGGCTGGGTCTCCTTTGGTTGCCCTGCGCAGGAGAACAGAGCTGGAAAGCAGGTTAGTGAGGTGGGGAGGGAAGGGAGATTTTGCAGTAACCTTCCCCCAGGAGTGGGTGGGAATGGAGATTTTGCAGTAACTTTACCCTGCCACGCCCACCTAGCCATGCCCACCAAGCTATGACACGCCCACCAAGCCACGCCCACAGAACCCATAGTAGTAAATTTTGAATCTCACCACTGTGACTGCCCCTTGGTAAAGAGGCCTTAGCTAAGGCACATTAAACCACCACCCAGGGCGAGAAAGGAATCCCTCCTCCATACCAGAGTGGGCTAGGAGTGGCTCTGCCCCCAGCTGGCCAGTCTGGAGAATTGCAGCTTTAGCTTCAGCAGCTCCACCCCACCCCCTCCCCCCAAAATGCAATTCCTGCTTGTCCAAAGAGAGCCAACCACTGGAGCCCAGAAGGCCACAGTCAGTCTTTTTATTACAAAAATAAACGCCCATGGAAGAGCAGAGATCCTTAAATTAAAAGGCTGGGGAAAGGAGGGGGGGCACCAGCTCTGGGAAAGGGGGACATCATGGTCCATCGCCCCCCCCTACTACCTCCTCTTCTCCTTCACACTGTAGTTCAGGTGCAGCGGGGCAGGCTGGAAGACAAGAGAGGCGTGTTAAGGGCTCTGCCTGCCTGGCGGTGGGGGGGAACGGGGAAGAGGGCAGCCCCTATTCCCCCCCCCCCACGGGGAACGTGCCCCCACCTTGCCAAACCAGCGGGTGAGCCAAAGTTGCTTCAGCGTCAGGTGATCCGGGAGCACCTCGTTGTCAAACAGGATCTGCACCTGGATGGGAGAGGCCCCCAACACACCCAGAAATTTAGCGGGGGCCCGGAAAGCCCCTTCCCCTCCCTGGACCGAGCGGGACCCTGACTCACATATTGCAAGGCCAGCTCCAGTCTGCAACACAAAACCCGGCGGAGGTGGCGGATTTGGGCCCGCACGGAGCAGCGGACGTACTTTTGCTGTGGGGGGAGGGGGCAAGGGGGGGGGTTGAAGGAGAGAGAGAAGGGGATCATGAAGCCAGCAGGATGAGGAGACGCTCAGCCCTTGCAAGGCCTATCATAGTTTCAAGGTTCTTTGGTACAGAAAGTTGGGAAGGGGGGGGGGTACAGGGAGGTGCCCGCATGGGAAGAGGGCCCAGGGTGGCAAGAAGGGTCCAGAACCACCCCAGAAAAACCGAAGTGCCTCCTCACCTGCAGGACGTGTTTGTTCTTCTCTTTCCCAGAACTGCTGCAAGAGGAGAAGACAGGAGAGGCTGAATCCGGCCCACCTCGAAAGGGAGGGAAGTGAGGAAGCAGCTCAGGCACCCAGAGGAAGGAAGCCCCCCCTGCCAGCCCCTCCCCCCCAAAGCTTTTCCCAAAAAGGCTCGCCCTGCCTTTGCAAGGAAGCAGTGAGGGAAACCCCCGAGGACTCGTTGCACAGGATGCCGGTCCCCTTCCCTTCTCACCGCCTCCGCTAAACAACCAGGCTCCATGACTGAGGCTCCTGAGCGGCCAGAGCCGCTGCTCGTTCCCTGGCAAAGGCCCGGGGGTGAGGATGGGGAAGTGGGCAGCCCCAGGGGACCAGTCCTAGCCCCTCCCCAGAGCCCAATTTGGCCTCCCCTTCCCTCACCTCTGCTTCTCCAGGCAGAGCGTGACGTGCTCGTCGAAGCGATAATAATGAGCGCGGGAATGGTCGAAGGTGGTGTAGGGCAGGCCCACGCGGTCCGAGGCAGGGTCTGGAATGGAATGGAAGGCAGGCAGGCTGTCAGCCAATGGGCTCTGGCCCACCCAAATCTCCCTTTGCCCGCGTACCAGGAGGGCAAAGCCTTACCTTCGTGGCCAGCCTGGCTCCCCCGCTCCAGCCCTCGCGACTGGTAGAATTCCCGGATCCTCCTCTCCTCACCTGTGACATTTGGAGAAAGAAGAGAGGCAAGGGATGAGGGACAACTTGCTGACCCAGCAGTGGACACTCTGTGTGTGTGTGTGTATGTGTCCGCCCCTTCAACACAGGCGGCGGAGCTGCTATGATCAGTTGGCTGTTTAAATCACCCTTTCGCAAAGGTTTCCTGAACGATTTAACCAAACAATAAACACTGTTAAAGAAGACTCTTGAGAAAGAAAGCACAGAACTATTCTAAGATGTAAAACCTTTCATAACGTTTGGATCTAAACTTAAAACGCCTAGTAGCCGAAACCCGTTAGTGAGAGGGGGGGGGAAACATGTGGGGAACCTCTTTGTGTGGGACATCCAGCAAAGACTCACACCCCCCCAAAAAGAACCTTCCTTTGCAGCAGCATAGTATTTACACCAAGACAAATTCCTTGTGTGTCCAATCACACTTGGCCAATAAAGTATTCTATTCTTCTTCTATTCTATAGGAAGAATCCCTGGATATGTCTCAGGAGCTGCGTTCCTTGGGAAGGAAGGTGGGGAGGGGTACAGCCAAGATGGTTCCAAGGCAACGGGAGTAGGGGAGGTTGTTTCAGCACCTCCTGGCCAGGAGGACATAGGCTGAGGTTGGAAGCCTCCACTGCTACTGATGGCATGTGACTGGGAAGACCTTGCCCGTCACGAGGGGTCTTCCCTGTTGCCTACAGGCCAGCGAGACCCTTCCAGGAACCTTGCCACCCCCAGTGTCCAGGAAGCACTTGAGAGCGGATGGGCCCAGGTTCCCCCAGCCCTACTTACTCTCCTGCAGGCCAGGCACCAGCTTGTAGACAATGTCCTGCATGACGCGGTCCAGCTTGAGGTTGAGCAGCGGCTGAGTCTCGTGGATCTTGGTGCTGCACAGAGGGCAGTACTTGCTGGTCTGCAGGAACTTCACGATGCAGCTCTTGCAAACTGCGGGCGGGAAGAGCTGCCATGACTGGCTGCCACCAAGGCCCCTGGGGTAACCGGGGCAAGCATGGTCCCGCCCCGCCTCTGCCTTCACTGACTATATGGCTCATACAGCTGGCACTATGAGGATGGGGAAGAAGGGAGAGAGTGCAGGGGCAGGATCCAAGCACTGCTTTCTACCTCTAGCAAGTGGAGAGGACAATGCTGTTTTTTTCCCCTCTTTCAAAGAGTAGGCTGCCCTTTCTGCAGTAGGTGAGGATAGTTTTGGGTGAATAAACCCCACAGCATTTGGAGGAATGACTCTCCTCACCCTCCTCTTTGATAAGAGCCCTCCGGCTTAGCAGATGAGGGGAATGCCAAAGCCCCGGATCATCTGGGCCTCAGCAAGTTCTCTCACGAGATCCGCCTTCAAGAAATCACCAACTACGGACCAAATGAGGGCCTGTTCCACCTGGAGCAGCTGTTCTGCTTCAGTTTTAATGGAATTTGCAAACGGGGCTCCATCAGGAAGGAGGCTCTTGTGCTATTCTAAATCTCAAGCCACAAACGGAGGGGAGAAAGCAGAAGGACGCCCCCCTCCACACACACACACACAAACCAGAGCTGGCTTGAAATGAAGTCGAAAGGGACTGCATCTGGTTGAAGAAGGGGCCAGGAATCGGATGTCAGGAATCTGGGTGGCCCCATCCAGCACAGCAGCAGTGGCAGGGTGGTACCGCTGCCAGGGCAAGAAGTGTGGCTGCCCCCTCCACGCTGCCTTGTTGGGCCCAGGCAGAGTTCTGTTGGCAGCGCCAAGCAGCGAGGGAGGGGGGGGGGGGAGGAAGGAGGCTGAAGGGAGGGTGACCACAATGGCAAAGAGGAGAGCCCCACTCTTTCCTCTGGGATATCCAGCGGACAGGTGCAGGGAGAGGGGGAGGCGCCAGGAGAGCAGCTGTCCAATATCTGACAATCCCTGAATAAGCCTTTGGATGAAGAGGGCGAGGAAGGAAGTTCAGGAAGCTTCTGGGAGAACTTCTTGAGCCTGAAGGGCAAATTCTTCTGCGGGATCGCCTTGGCAGCGGCCGGTCGCTGATACTGGAGGGGGGGCGGTGCACCTGCCCCCCAAGGGCCGGGATGAAGACACCGCAAAGACCCGGGGCGAGAGCAGCCACGTCGGATGCGGGGAAGCCGAACCGCCCACTCCCCCCTTCGGCCCCACTCACAGGTGTGCAGGCACTCGGTGATGGTGGTGGCGTCGATGAAGTAGCCGGCGCAGAGGAAACAGACGATGTGCTCGTTCAGCTCCTTCATCTTCACCTTCACTTCCTCCTGCGGACGGAGGGACCGGACAGCCGGGCCGGGTTAGAGCCGCTGCCCGGAGGAAGGGCGGACGGGAAGACCTCCACTCCCACCAACACCGCCCCGACTTCGGCTCCGGAGCTCCGATTTTCCCACGCCCGCCGCAGCAGCACCGCCGCCGGCGCGGGGCCACCGACCGACCGAGCGGAGGACCGGACCGGACCGGACCGGCCCCGCCGCGCTCTCCCCGCCTCACCTCGTTCCGCAGCGGGTCCATCTTGTAGACGGCCTGGAGCTGGTTCCGGAGCCGCATCGCGATCGCCATCGGGCCCCCCGGAGGAGGAGACGCCATCTTAGAGCCGCCAGCCCACTTCCGGGTGGGAGGGAGGAGGAGGAGGGGGGCGGGGCCTGTGGCCGCCGAAGAGACTACAGTTTCCGCCGTGCCGCGCGTCGGCCGAACTCCGGACCGTGTGTGCTCGGCGGTCTGACCGCCTGTGAGGCTGCTGGAGGAGATCGCGGGGGTGGGTGGGAGGGAGGAGGTTCCTCGGGGGCTTTGGCGGCTTCCATTACATACTTATTTACTTACAGATTAAGAATTGAAAGGGACCTTGTAGGTCATCTAGTCCAACCCCGACTCGCTCCCAAGCAGGAGACCCTACACCAGAGGTCCTCAAACTTGGCAACTTTAAGACTTGTGGACTTCAACTCCCAGAATTCGCCAGGTTTGGGGACCCCTGCCCTGCACCATTTCTGACAGAGGGGAGTCCAGGCTCTTCTTGAAAGCCTCCAGGGATGAAGCTCCCACAACTTCCGAAGGCAACTTCTTTGTCCCAGTAAAACTCTTCCCGGAGCTGCTTTACCCGTGGGAGAAATGAGGTTGACATACCCACGCCCATCAGTGCCAAAATTCCCCAGGACAGGAGTCTCCAATCTTGGCAACTTTAAGGCTGGTGGACTTCAACTCTCAGAATTTTGGGAATTGAAGTCCACCTGTCTTAAAGTTGCCAAGGTTGGAGACCCCTGCCCCAGGAGGTTGGGGTCAGCTCTTTGGGCGGCTTTTGCTCAGATTCATTTTGGGTAAGAAAAGCGGCAGCCTTTTGCTTGGGCTCCACAGCCTCGTTAGGTGGGTGGGAAGGCCGGATCTTGGGGGCAGACAAAGGTGAAGTTAGGATCCCCTCCAATGAGTGACCAGCTGGATGACCATCTGGGGGAGCCTCGGAGAAGCCAGCCCAGCCCAATGCAACCGACTGCACCCCACTTCCCCCAGGTCCGGCTGGGCCGAAAGCGCTTTTTGAGGATAGTTACACCTTCGTGGAGCGGAAGGGGAAGACTTAGGTGGTGGGGTGCTCCTGCCAGGCCCCCCGGTCAGCCCCAGGGAGCCTTTTAGACAGAGAGACATTTTGGCAACTTTCCGGGTCCCAAAGGCCACCCCAAGCCTCTCACGCGCAGCTGGATGTCACCAGAGTGGGCAGGAGGCAAAGCTGGATTCAGTGACTTGTCAGCAGCTGAAGTGGGATTTATGTTAGACCAGGGATCTCCAACCTTGGCAACTTTAACACTGGGGGACTTCAACTCCCAGAATTCTGGGAGTTGAAGTCCACAAATCTTAAAGTGGCCAAGTTTGGGGAGCCCTGCATTAGATCTTCTGTTCCTTGGTGCCCTTCCCCAGTTGGGGCATCTAAACGGGCCTGCTGGGCGTTGCTCTCAAGCCCGTGCCTGCCCATCCATTCTGTCCAACCTGAGAGGAGGCGAGGGTCCCCCGCGGGCCCCTCACCTTGGTGCAGCAAGTAGTCCGAGCCAGAAGGTTGCGAAGGGAAATGGGGTGAGGCAGGGCGGGCACGGCTGCTCCCATTCTGCCAGAGAGCAGGCGAGTGGGTAATCACGTTACGGGAGGAGGAGGAGGAAGGCAAAGCCGCTTCTTGTTTGAATGCGCGGATGCGGCACCATCAGGTGGCCGAGGAGAGCTATTGCAAGGGTTCCTCCCTTAGAACTCTTCTCATGGGAGGGAGGGAGGGAGGGGAGTCTGCTAGGCAGAATAGAACAGAACAGAACAACAGAATTCTTTATTGGCCAATGTGACTGGACACACAAGGAATTTGTCTGGTACATTTGCTCTCAGTGTACATAAAAAGAAAAGATACGTTGGTCAAGAATCATAAGGAACAACAGTGACAGTCATAGGTTACTAATAAGCAATCAAATCATACTAGGAAACAATATAAATTGTAAAAATACTGTACAAGCAACATGGTATTCTGGGAAATGTAGTCCATATCATGTGACCACATCTGTAATACTGATTGGTCACTAAATTGACCCTCGATGGGTTGGGGGAGTTTTTCTCACATTTGCCTGAATTCCCTGACTCATTGGCAGCTGCTTTTTATCGCTATGGGATGGGTTAGGAGATAACCATCTTTTACCTACAAATCAGATATGCAAACGAATTGGACATAAAGAAGAACTTCATCACAAATGTGAGTCATGAAGATACCTGATGAGCCAATAATAAATACTTTGCATTGATGTTTTGTTGAGTTTATATACCTCGGTAGAGAATACAGAAAAGTAAAAGATGGTTATCTCCTAACCCATCTCGTAGTGATAGAAAGCAGCTGCCATGAGTAAATGAATTCAGGCAAAAGTGAGGAAAACTCCCCCAACCCACTGAGGGTCAATTTAGTGACCAATCAGGATTACAGATGTGGTCACGTGATATGGACTACATTTCCCAGGATACCTTAACTACATTTACCATGATGCATTCCCTTAAGGGGCACAGCTCACAATTGCTACCTAACTATCTAATTCCCATACACTGGCTGGACAGCACATGGGAAGAGATAGGTAATAGGAAAGATGAGAAGAAGAATATTAGTGCAGACTTTGTAAATAGTTGGACAGTATTGAGGGAATTATTTGTTTAGCAGAATGATGGCGTTCAGGGAAAAACTCCTTGTGTCCAGTTGTTCTGGTGTGCAGTGCTCTATAGCGCCGTTTTGAGGGAAGGAGTTGAAAAAATTTATGTCCAGGATGTGAGGGGCCTGTAGATATTTTCACAGCCCTCTTTTTGACTTGTGCAGCATACAAGTTCTCAATGGAAAAGACCCCACCTTCCAGCCAAATGGAAACAGAATCGGACTCTATGGACTAGGAAACCAGAAAGAAGCAGCTTCTGCCAATTAGTCCTTCATTGCTAACAGTTTTCAAACAACCAAAATGATGCCTAAAATTCCTATAATTGTGGATATATCGCCAAGGAAGAGCTCAGTTAAAGAAGTCAAATCCATAATGGGGTGGATGGTGTTAAGTATTTAGCAGCGTCTCCTTGTTATCAAGGAGTAATACAGCAGACGGAAGTAGTGTTCAGATTGTAGCAGTGAGTATAGAACCACACAAGCAAAGTAATTGAAGTGCAAAGTCTTTATATACAGTGGTATAAGCACAGTCCAAGTTTCAGTCCAATATCATACACAGTTCATCCATCAATAGATTAGCTTACTAACCATTCTTGTTCAGTAGACATAACAGCAATACATCATTTTCAATACATCCATTGAATGGAGGAATATAGTTACAGTGTTGAAGATACTTGCCGAGTAGCAGAGTAGCATAGTAGAAACCTAGCAAACCAGTAGTAGCATTCCTGTAGCACATACAGACACTAACAGTACTAGCTATGTGCTCTCTGGCTTCTTACTATGTAACACTCCTGCTTCCTGTAACCAATCGGCATCATGGCTACAAGATAGTGCTGAGTCATTCTGACTTGCAGCCATATATGGTAAACCAATATAGTGAAGTCTCTTAAAGAAACCCAACAGATTGGAGACTGACTGTGGAACAAATCAGACGTTGCTCCTGTGGAACTTCCAAGTTCTAAAAGAAGGGGGAAAAGTCAACCGGTGTCTGTGACGTGATCTCGACTTTTACCCACAATTTTAAAGAACACCCAGAATTACTTTGAAGTCCTGAATCTCATTGGTAAGGAGACAGAAGAAATGAACTGTGGATTGAGTCACTGTGCTGTCCCAGCCAGTCTATGGGAATTGGATAGTTACTTAGGAATTGTGAGCTGTCCCCTTAAGAGAATGCATCATGGTAAATATAGTTAAAGGTATCCTGGGAAATGTAGTTCATGTCATGTGGCCATATCTGTAATCCTGATTGGTCACTAAATTGACCCTCGATGGGTTGGGAGAGTTTCCTCCATTCTTGCTTGAACTCATGAACTCATAGCAGTTTCTTTCTATAGCTACGAGATGGGTTAGGAAATAACCAACTTTTAGCTGCATGGCTGATATACAAAGGATTGGTCATTAAAGAAGAACACATGTGAGTTATGAGGATACGTGATGAACCAATAAATGTACTTTGTTATGGATGTTTTGTGGAATTTATCTATCTGCATCTGCACAGTTACAAATCCATTACTGTGCAAGAGACAGAAAAGTCATCTCTTCTTTCCTGGTTGGTGATAATCTCCTCCTTTGAGGGCTACCTGTGGCCAAGCTCAGGAATTCATGGCCACTGTGGCAGTCACAGGCTCATCTACCTTAGACCTTGTATTAAGATGAGACCAGGCAGCCACTTGTCTGGAGAGTCTACTGCTGGAGCAAGGGGTTAGACTAGAAGACCTCCAAGGTCCCTTCCAGCCAGTGGTGGGATTCAAAATGTTTTACTACTGGTTCCATGGGCATGACTTAGTGGGCATGGTACAGGAAGGATATACTGAAAAATCCCCCTTCTCTCCTCACCCCACTAACCTGCTTTCCAGCTCCGTTCTCTTGTGCAGGGCAACCAAAAAGACCCAGCCAATCAGCTGGGACTCAATGGGAGGCAGAGAAGAGATGGGTTTGGGGGGCCAGGCAGAGGTGGGATTGGCCGGTTCTCCAAACTACTCAAAATTTCCGCTACCTGCTCTCCAGAACTGGTCAGAACTGGCTGAATACCACCTCTGCTTCCAACTCTGTTATTCTGTTAAGTGATCTGGAAATGGATGGACTTTTTATTACCTAGTTGCTATGGTTCAATCATGTCCTGACCCAGCTGGACTTAAGAACCACCTGTGCCCTCAGGGCGGGGTGGTGGTGATAGGAGGGACTGATTCAGACGCTGCCTAAATCAGAGGTAGTATTCAGCTGGTTCAGAACAGTTCTGGAGAACCGGTACCGGAAATTTTGAGTAGTTCGGAGAACAGACCAATCCCACCCACTATCTATTCTCTGCCTCCCATTGAGTCCCAGTCTTCTTTGGTTGCCCTGCACAAGAGAATGGAGCTGGAAAGCAGGTTAGTGGGGTGGGGAGGGAAGGGGGATTTTGCAGTATCGTTCCCCCAGGAGTGGGGAGGGAAGGGGGATTTTGCAATATCCTTCCCCTGCCCCGCCCACCACGCCACACCACACCCGAAGCCACGCCCACAGAAACGGTAGTAAAAAACATTTGAATCCCACCACTAATGCTTCCTATGGGCAGTTGGAGTCTTTCCAGTATAAGCGTTTCAGTTCAGTGCCTGATGGAGGTAAATTGGATGTGGACCTCTATCGCCCCCAAGTGGCCTTTTTCTAGATTCAGTTCCTAGTTTGGTGCCTTGATTTAAAGAGACCCTCCAGAAACGGTAGAGAAAGATTAAACAAAGGTAGAGAAAGGTAGAGAAAGATTAAAAAAACAAACTTCAATCCATTAACTTTTTCATTTTTCTCCAGCATCAGTGTGGGCATCATTTCTGGATTTCTGGCCAACACCATGGTGACAAGTAAGGGGAAGTGGTCTTAGCCTTCTGTCATGCAGAGCTCATCCCTAACTTATCTCCCACCTGGTCACTATGGGAAATGAGCTATTTGCACAGCCCTTTGCCAATAGAGCCACCTGGGTTCGCAGCAGAACTAATTCCATGGAGGCAGAGCCCATAGGACTGGTGAATAGAGAATAGTTCATGGCTAACTGCGGGGGTCCTGGGTGCTTCATAGTTTTCTCTCAGACATTTCATTTGCCACCTACGTAACATCTTCAGTGCTACTTCAGAGTTACCTGGTTTGGTAATGAAACATCTGCAAGAAAACAACCTAAGCTCAGAGAGCAACAAGGACCCCAGACTCTATAGTGGTGACTGGGAGGTGAGCTCCAAGGGAATAGAGCAGGGGTCCCCAAACTTGGCAACTTTAAGACTTGCGGACTTCAATTCCCAGAATTCTCCAGCCAGCTATGCTGGAAGTTGAAGTCTACAAGTCTTAAGGTGGTACGCAGAGCCGTTTCTGCCGGCACGTGAGCCCCAGTCAAACTTACCTCACTGCACACGCGCTTGCCTCCCAATTGATTTTCAGCCCATTTGAGGACATTTTTGGCCTCCCAGAGGCTTGAGGGAAGCCTCTGCAGCCTTTGGAGGCTGAAAAACAGGCCCGTTTCATCACTTCCTGTATTTTCGGAAATACCAGAAGTGACAAAACGGGCCCATTTTTGGCTTCCAAAGGCTGCAGAGGCTTCCCTTGAGCCTCTGGGAGGCCAAAAAAGGCCTCAAATGAGCCGAAAATCAGCCGGGAGGTGCGCGCATGCCCAGTGCAGATAAGGGATCGGGGGGGAATGATGCGTGCATGTGCAGGGGGCATGGGGGCCTCTGCACACACTGCCTTCTGGGTGCTGGTGTGCAACTGCACAATTTTTGGCACAGGAGCCCAAAAAGGTTAGCCACCACTGGCCTAGAGGGACTGGATTACCTGCACGTTTCATCTGGACCGAGAGAGCATTGGTGGCTCTCCTGAGCGACCTGTGTTGTGAGACTTGGACGGGGGAGCCACACCTCTCTTTGGCCCTTTCCACGATCCGCAGCTTCTGATCCTATCGGGCGGTGGGGTTTTACTGGAATGCCAATGCTGGTTGGGGGTTTAGGGCAGCGCTGGTTCTTCTTCCTCTGTGAATGATTTCAGAAGGTTGTAGTGTTGGTGAGACACCCAGGGACTCCCCACTTAGAGCATGCCCCTGGAGTCAGTCTGCACGCCCTGCTTTTTAACATTCGTGGAAGCCATCGCGGGAGGTCAATAGTTGCTGCTGACCCCTTTGCATCTGTGAGGGACTGGTGGGCATTCTCTTCTGGCGTTTTCATGGGAAGCACCGGCAGGAAGCACCAGAGGACAGCTCCAGTGGCCTAGAGGTGGCGCTCTCGCCTCACAATCAGGAGGCTGTGAGTTCGATCCAAGGTAGAGGCTAATATTTGGAATAGACTGTCCTGCTCCAGCAGGGGGTTGGATTGGATGACGGCCAAGGTCCCTTACAGTTTAGCGAAGCTAGACAGAGATGCTGCATGCTGCGTGTGTGCTGGGGTTCTCTTTGGATGGTGGGTTGCACAAACAGGCACTACGGATGCAGAAGGTAAAAGCAGCAAAAGGGCAGCAGGATAAATTTGAACCAAGGAAGCAACGTTTGCCTTCTCCTCGAAGTCCCTGCAAAGCTTTAAGGCCCTCTCTGCCCCACAGCGAAGGACCTTCTTCCCCTGCAAGCTCTTTGAAAGCATGGGTCCAGAAGGGGGCGCGAGCAAAGGCTGGCTGGTTGTCCAGCTGGGCACGGGAGGGGCTCTCCCAGCTCGCTCCCAGCACCTGCTGAGCCTCAGGATGCTCTCCTCCGCTCGGCCGGTGCGCTCCAGCCGAACGAATGGCCGGGAGGCATGTGGTGTATGAACCATTAAGCAGACTAAGCAGGTGCTTAGGGCACCAGGGCCAAAGGGGAGAAGATGGCTTCGTTTGTACAGTAAGACTTGTCAGTGCTTAGGGCACCAGTGAGCCTTAATCCGCCACTGCCGGGAGAGCGCAATTTCTCGGCAACGTCCGTCTTTGCCCAACGGGCTTCCGATGGCTGCTTTCGTCCGATGGCGAAGGAATAGAGTGGCTGTCAGAATGCACCCGTCCCTGCAAGCCGCGGCCCGGCAGCGTGGCTATTCCGGCTTTTTACAGGACGGAATGGAACCGCCGGCCGTTTAGGAGGAGCGACACACCTGTTTGCCCGGCCGCACGTCCCGAATCCCGGGGGAAGAAGGGGACGGCGGAGCGAGCGCAGGCCCGGGAAAGCAGCCAGTAGTTCCCCTCCCCAGGCATACAGGCAGGTCTTCTGCCGCTCGCAGTCCAGCACCAGCAGCGGCAGCTTTTCTTTCCCGAGCCCCACGCCTTCCCTTCCCTTCCCTGCTGGCGGACCGGCTCCTTCCCCCGAACAGTCCTGGGAGGCCAGGCGGCCTCTCTCCGGACCCGCTCCAGCCAAGAACAGGGCCTGTTTCTCATTAGCCGGCCTGATCGAATCAGGGCCATTAGCTCGGCTCCAGGCGGCGCGCAGGATCCCGAAGGAAGGGCCGGAGCAGGCCAGGGCTTGCGGCTAGCGTTGCGGCTGGAGTGATGCACTAACACGCAAAAACGCTGGGCCGCGGGGGACTAGAGGCTTGCTAGTTTGGCGCAGTGAACGCCCAATATCTTCTGCTGAGGCTGCCCCCTCGGAACGGGCTGACAGGTGAGGCTGCTACTGCAGCCCCCGGCGGCCCTTTAGATCAGGGGTCCCCAAACCTGGCAACTTTAAGACTTGTGGACTTCAAATCCCAGAATTCTC
This sequence comes from Bungarus multicinctus, assembly GCA_023653725.1. Taxonomy (NCBI): domain Eukaryota; kingdom Metazoa; phylum Chordata; class Lepidosauria; order Squamata; family Elapidae; genus Bungarus; species Bungarus multicinctus. The sequence goes on from CM042849.1 coordinate 7,704,643, forward strand.
CAGCCAGCTATGCTGGGAGTTGAATCTGCCCTAGAAAGAAACCAGTCTGTGGAGGGGGCGGGAAGAGGGGACCTGGTCATCAGGGAGCGACCCCCCCCGAGGAAGCTGCTTTTGAGAGACTTGGGAAGAACAGGACAGGTAGTCAAGAGTTGGAAGGGACCTTGTAGGTCATCTAGTCCAGCCCCCTGCCCAAGCAGGAGACCCTACACCATTTCTGACAAATGGCAGCCCAATCTCTTCTTGAAAGTCTCAAGTGAACCGTTTCGTTTCATTTTATTCTTTATTTGCCATTTGCAAACGGGCATTGTGAATCCGAAGCCCGAGAAACGAGGTGCCGGACCTTCCAACTAGTCCTTGCTTAGCAGACTTGCATGGGGGGGTGGAGGGGGGGCGCTGGGGCGGCGCTTGGCTCCTGCCGACTCTCCAGCCTCCTGGCTGCGACAGAAAAGTAGGGTTCATTGACATAGCTGGCTGGAGAATTCTGGGAATTGATGTCCACAAGTCTTAAAGTCGCCAAGTTTGGGGATCCCTGCGTTAGAGTGAGCTGCTCCTGATGAGCTGTCATTCCTCTGCCCGGGACCGTCCCTGAGAAACTAATTAAACAGCTGCAGATGGAGGAGGCCGTTTCTAAGCAGAAGCTGAGGGGCAGCTGGGCTTACTGCACCCACCCCCCCACCCCTCACCGGGGTGTCTTCGGCTGCCCAGGAAAGAAAAGTGGAAACGGCTGAAAGGCAAGAAGGAGCAACGTGCTTTCTTTGAAAAGGAAATGGGGGTTAAACCTGAACGGAGGCGGACTCCTGCCAAACGTTCAGCTGGCTGCCCCAGGGTAATTGTGCTGTCCCAGCCAGTCTATGGGAATTGGATAGTTATTTAGGAATTGTGAGCTGTCCCCTTAAGGGAATGCATCATGGGAAATGTAGTTAAAGGTATCCTGGGAAATGTAGTTCATGTCACGTAGCCACATCTGTAATCTTGATTGGCCACTAACTTGACCCTCGATGGGTTGGGGGAGTTTTCCTCATTCTTGCCTGAACTCATGAACTCATAGCTGCTTATTTCTATCGCTATGAGATGGGTTAAGAGATGACCATCTTTTACCTGCAAGGCTGATATACAAAGGATTGGTCGTTAAAGAAGAACTTCATCACAAATGTGAGTTATGAGGATACCTGATGAATCAATAAATGTACTTTGTTATGGATGTTTTGTGGAATTTATCTATCTGCATCTGCACAGCTACAAATCCACTTCTGTGCAGGAGACAGAAAAGTAGTGGCCAGGAGGAAGCAGGGGCAAAGGGGCAGGAATTTGCCCACTTCGGAATTCCTCTTTCCTTCTACTCTTCCCTTGAGGCAGGATTCTGGCTGGATCTCTGGGAGGGGAGGCAGGAGACCCTAGGGAGAAGAGAGGGAATCTTCCCACCCACCAGCTTCCAAACCCAACTGAGATCTCAACTCTTTTCCTTTTCCTCTATAGCAGGGTTGGCAATTCACTGAGCTGCCCCTCTGCAACCTGTTGCACTGGGAAGGCAGGATGCAGGGGAAGGAGGTGCAAGCTAGTGGAATCTTTGGTGGCCGCAGATCCCCTCTGGCCATAACCATTGTCCTAAATCAGAAGGATTTAAGGAAGGGGCTCTGGTATTATGGATGATGCTGGAGGGAAACCTATTCTGCATCGCCCAGTCTCGAGGACCTGACCAATGACTAGTCTTGGCTCTTGACTTTCTCCAGGGCCTCTTCCTGAATCAGTCCTATTCCCACATCATTCGAAGGGTGTTCAGCCCAAAGTGCCTAGCTAAATAAGAAGTTTCTTGGATGACAAGCCAAACTTCTTCAAAGGAAAAACAGACAAACAAGAAAGTCCAGTTGTCTCAACCCTGACCTGAATGACAGAATCTCCGTTGACTTTTAGCAGAGGTCTCCAAACTTGGCAACTTTAAGACTTGTGGACTTCAACTCCCAGAATTCTGCTGGCTGGAGAATTCTGGGAGTTGAAGTCCACAAGTCTTAAAAGTCGCCAAGTTTGGGGACCCCTGACTTTTAGTTATGCACTTTGGGATGAACACCAGAGATGGTATTTGGCAGGTTCTGACCAGTTCTGGAGAACTGGTAGTGGAAATTTTGAGTAGTTCATAGTTCGGAATCCCACCTCTGACTGGCCCCGCCAACCCCATCTCTTCTCTGCCTCCCGAGTCCCATCTGATTGGCAGGGTCTTCTTGTGTTGCCCTGCAAAGGAGAACGGAGCTGGAAAGCAGGTTAGTGGGGTAGGAACTGTGGAGGGAAGGGGGATTTTGCAGTATCCTTTCCCTGCCACACCCACTAAGCCACACCATGCCCACCAAGCCACGCCCACAGAACCTGTAGTAAAAATTTTGAATCCCACCACTGATGAACACCCTTTGAATGATGCAGGAGTATGAATAGATTTATGGGAAAAAATAGCAAACTACAGGAAACTTGTGCACTACAGGTTGAGATGCAGACAGTACAAGACTCATCCCCAACATCCTGCACTTGTCTACAACAGGGAAGGGACACAGGTCAGAAAACACCAAGAAAGCTCCACAGCCATTTGCACTATGCAGGTAATCCTGGGGATGCAGATAAACCTCCAGGTGGCCTCAAGGACTCTCTAAAAGGATGCAAATGACCAGCTGTCTGCAAGGAGTATACATCCTTCTATTCCCCACCATCCAGTCAGAGCTGAAGAAGCTTCTTGGATGAGAAGTGAAATGTCTTCAAAGAAAAAAAAAAACCCAAGAAAATCCAGTTGCCTCCTGAAAAAGCACCTTTGGGACATCCCAGAATTTTGGTTGCCTTCACAGCTGCCTGGCTGCACTCATGTTGCAGTTGTTGTGGTCATCTTTTCTGAACACACCTGCCTCCTTTTCTTCCCCCCTGCCAACATTTTACTGTTCTTTTCTTACATTCAACGTTTCTTACATTTAGAAACACTGAACCGTAGTTTCCCCAATTTTGACTAGTTTTCCACCAATGCCAGACCCTTTTGCATGTTATGCCTAGTGTAAGAAATAAGGAATTCAAAAATAAAATGGTATATAAGATGCTTAAATGATTAGAAAGACATGCCTCCCTGTATCTATCTGCTTTTGATATTTTGATATACTCATTTTGATATACACTACCCTGTTTTCCCCAAAATACGACCTACCCTGAAAGTAAGTCCTAGCTTGATTTTTACATGTGTGCCCAATATAAGCCCTACCTCCAAAAATAAGCCCTCATTAAGATCCCGCCCACTCCAGAGTGGATGGGTAAAAATTAAACTAGAGTAGGGATGGGGGGGGGGGTGGAGCTACCCTACTACTTACCTTTGCTCACACCCCGACTGTGCTGTCCCAGCCAGTCTATGGGAATGAGTTAGTTACTTAGGAATTGGAAGCTGTCCCCTTAAAGGAATGCATCATGGGAAATGTAGTTAAAGGTATCCTGGGAAATGTAGTTCATGCCACATGGCTACATCTGTAATCCTGATTGGCCATTAAATTAAGGGGACAGCTCACAATTCCTAAATAACTAACCCATTTCCATAGACTGGCTGGGACAGCACACCGACACCTGCCTTGCCAGACCATTTCTTCTGCAGCCAGCAAGGCTGGCAAGGCTTTCCTGAAGGCCTCTGTAGCTGATAACAAAGCTCTGGATCGATCCAGAGCTCTGTTATCAACTGCAGAGGCCTTCAGGGAAGCCTTGCCGTCTGCAGAAGTAGTTCCTGAAGGCCTCTGACAGCGATAAGGAAGCCAGGGGCGACGCATGCAAGTGAGGTTTGTCAGTGGATGACATCCCCCCAAAAATAAGACCTGGTGCCTTTTTTGATGGAAAAAAAATATAAGACAGGGTCTTATTTTCGGGGAAACACAGTATTATTATGCCTTTGTATATTTTTATATTAGGATGATATAATCTCTTTCAAAAACAGGTGGTTTATGTTGAGCCTTTAAAATTGTATCTTCAGAGGTTAGAGGGAGGCCCTGGTGAGGGGATGCTACATTCCTTAACGCTAAGAAAGATGCCACGTTAGGCAGCCAAACTAAGAGTTATGGAGGGGTACGGATGAGAAAATAACGGAAGGAGATTATTCTCTCTGGAGACATCCTAGGATTAGCTGCAACACCTAAGGGCATATCCAATGAGTTGGGAATTGGGAGGGAATGAGTCTCAAGAAAGAGGGAACTTGGGTGTCGAGACGAAGCTGTGTATAACGTATGTTTTGAAATTCAAAGGTGTGGTTTTTGGTTTGAAACCTGCTTGCTGAGGTTTAGATCTATAAGGTCAGTGGCACTTCGCAAACTGCCATTATTTTTTTCTAATAAATTCTCTTCGTTTTCAACAATCCAAGTTTCTTTCATTTCCATCTCATCCTGGGCACCTTTTTTTTTTTTTTTTGAACTATTACCATCTGGCAGACGGTACAGAATAATAAAAACGAGGACAAATAGGCTGAAAAACAGCTTCCATCCCAGGGCAAGTAGCACTGTTGAATTTTGCTGCATAGTGCAGTGTTGCAAAAACTTGGCGAGGCTCTTCCTTGTAGGAGCTAATCAGTTGGAAGCAGCCTTTTATCTGTGAAGAAACAGGATTCGTAAATGAAACAGTAAAAGGTTGCGTCTTTGTCTTGTGTTTACTCTCTTGGAACCAGGTTTGGGTCAGAACACACCAGTTAAAAGAGACTGGTTAAACAGATCATCAATTAATGGCCCAGCGAGCACATTTTGAAGTTCCCTCAGAGCTGCAGGATGAATATTATCTGGACATTTGCTTTATTAAGCTTTAAGCCAGGGGTCCCCAAACTTGGCAACTTTTAAGACTTGTGGACTTCATTCCCAGAATTCTCCACCCGGCATAGCTGGCTGAAGAATTCTGGGAGTTGAAGTCCCCAATTGCCAAGTTTAGAAACCTCTGCTTTAAGCAGACTAGATCTCATCTCCCCTAAAAACCCTGGGGGGTGGAAACCTGCACTGCTGTGATTTCGTATGGTCCTGTTGTTGTCCTCTACTTCTGAGAAGACTGAGGCTAATGAATGCATAGATAGCATCCAGCTGGCAGTCTTTGACCTCCTCCTGACTCTCTGCATGGCAGCCTACCTTGGTGTGGGTAACAATGGCTGTCCAGCACTCCAGCCTCTTTTATCTAAATAGCAATGAAGGAAAAAGGCTAAGATCTCTTGCTGGGGTAATTTCTTCCTCCCTTAGATGCTTCTTCCTCTTCTTCTTCCTCTTCTTCCTCCTCCTTCTCCTCTTCTTCCTCCTCCTCCTCCTCCTCCTCCTCCTCCTCCTCCTCCTCCCCCCTCATCTTCAGCAGAGAAGCTGGTGCAGGAGCCAGCAGCTTCTCAGAACAAGCCACGAAGAAGCTAAGCTGTGAGGTGACTTCAGCTATACACTGAAGAGATTGGCAGACCCTCAGTTAACAAGCCCTAGAGTATAAGTTACTAGCTGGATACCCTTGCTTCACTATGAAACTATGTGGTCGGACACTTTTTGGGAAGGAAAATAAGGGGGAGAAATTGTGCCTCTGCTTACCAGAATCCATTGGTATTCATCTGGCTAGCGTCCTGTCAGTGTATGAGAGAGTTCAGGGCTGTTTGGAAATAGAAACAGTATTTGCTGTGTGAGCAAGAAGGAGACAGCAAGGAGCCTGGGCGTGGCTTAGCTCAACTGTTCTGTACTAAAGCTGGTTGGCTGCTGTGAGACTAAAACCGAAGCTGAATCTCCTCCCCTCTGCTTGTGTTTTGCATTTGGAAAAGATATCTTTTCAGGTGGGGAAGGGGAGTGGAACTCCTTAGCATCAGAGCACATTAATACTAATATACTAATGCTCTGGTGGTCATTTCGAAAAACCCTTTGTTAGCAAGCACCTAAGAAGCCAAGAGGAACATATGTGCCAAATTTCAAGTTTGTAGGCTTTATGGTTCTGGAGATTTTGTGATGATGCGTGAGTGGTATTTTGCGTTTAGATAGATAGATAGATAGATAGATAGATAGATAGATAGATAGATAGATAGATAGACAGACAGACAGACAAACAGATAGACAGAGATAGAAGAGAGAAATAGAGAAGAGATAGAGATAGAAATAGATAGATAGATAGATAGATAGATAGATAGATAGATAGATAGATAGATAGATAGATAGAGATGGAAGAGAGAGAGAGAGAGAAGAGAGATAGATAGAAATAGATAGATAGATAGATAGATAGATAGATAGATAGATAGATAGATAGATAGATAGATAGATAGATAGATAGATAGATAGATAACTGACATTTGGAATAAGCATACTGGTAACCAGTGCAAGCCAAAAAGAAGACTTCCCGCCCCACGTCCCAACCAAGGATTTTCATGACTAAAGTCCCCCTTTAAACTACACTTCATACCGTGGAGCAGCGTCCATGCAGCCCCTTCCACTGGGCCGGCCTTTCTCCGTTTGATGGCTCTTCCTTGTCCTCACCGGGCCGCCCAAAGACTTAGCCCTGTTCACTGGCCAGGTCTGGACTTGCTCGCCAGAAGCAGAGTCCGGAAGAGGCCAGAGGCAGCAATTGGGGGGGGGGGAGGGAGGCGCCACGCCAGGGCCAGGCTTGCGGCGACCAGCTGCCCCGAAGAAGGCCCACTGGCCCTTGGTGGTCCCGCCCTGCGGCGGCTCCAGCTGCCAGGATACCCGCCGGGTGAGCAGGTTGCTGGGCGGGAGGCGCGGGGGGCTTCCTGCCGTTACGAAGTGTCTGATTGAGGCAGGAGGCGCCAGCCGCTCCCTCGGGAGGGCAAGGACCCAGCACAGGGCCGGGCTAATGCAATCTGCGGCCGCCGCAATTCAATTAGCCTCGAATTAACCCAGCAGCAACAAGCAAAGCAGCGAAGCAGAGAGAGAGAGCCAAGGCGCCCAGCAACACGCTTATCCGTTTGGGGGAGGAAGGAAGGGCGAGGAGATTCCCGGGGAAGGGAAGGGGGTGCTCTCTCGCCTCACTTCTGCTGCAAGAGAGCCCCGAAATTGGGAGTACCCTTGCCCATGGCCGGTATGGGCCGAGAGCAAGTGGTCCGCTCCGGCGTTTCTCTCCCCTGAGCACAGACTGGGGACCGAGAGGTGCGCCTAAGGCCTTGGCAGGTTTGGTGGGATAGAAGAGCCGGACTAAGGCTCTTCCTTCTTCTGTCTAAGCCTCCTCCTTCGACATCGCTATTTACAGACCCCTCACACCCCGGACATCGTTTCAACTCCTCCCCTCAAAACGATGCTATAGAGCCCTGCACACCAGAACAACTAAACACAAAGGACAGTTTTTTCCCCAAACGCCATCACACTGCTAAAGAAATAATTCCCTCAACACTCACGAACTATTTACAAAGTCTGCACTACTATTACTGTTACTATTAATCCTCCCTTTCACCCATCTCCTCCCACTTATGACTGTATGACTGTAACGTTGTTGCTTGTATCCTAGCGATTTTTATTGACTGTTTCCTAGTATGATTTGATTGCTTATTGTACCCTAAAACTATTATTAAGTACCTTATGATTCTTGGCTATTGACGAATGTATCTTTTCTTTTATGTAAACTGAGAGTATTTGCACCAAAGATAAACTCCTTGTGTGTCCAATCACACTTGGCCAATAAAGAATTCTATTCCTATCCATTCCATCCCATCCCATCCCATCCCATCCTATTCTATTCCTATTCTATTCTATTATCTCTTCTCCTCTCCTCCTCTGTTCTGTACTCTACTCTACTCTACTCTACTCTATTCTGTTCTCCTATTCTGTTCCATTCTGTGCTGTGCTATTCTATTCTATTCTATTCTATTCTATTCTATTCTATTCTATTCTATTCTATTCTATTCTACCCCCGGTAGAGGAGCTGATGTGGTCAGGCTGGACGCCCCGCTCCACCCCCCCATTGGGAGGTGACTGGCTGCAGGTTCTCTGAAAGTCCGTCTCCCGGTTCCTCTCTCTTCCGAATGCGCGACAGGCTGGTCTGGCTGTCTTCTCGGTGAGGCCCTGCGTACTTCGGACTCTCCTGGGCCCGAAGGAACAGCCGCCCCCGCCTCCCGATTCTTCCTCTCTGGAGCTTCTGGCAGGGCGCCTGGCGCCTTGGTCGCCGATCGCCCTGGTCTGCGAGTCCAGACGGCCTCCGGCGCGTTTACTGGTTTCGGTGCCAGCCGCTCTCACCCTACTTTGTACCCACGAAAAGGGGAGTTGGGGAGACAGATACCTTGGGGCCGTTTCTGTTCCCGGCTTTTGGGCTTCCTGTTTGAGGCGCGTTTGTTGCTGCCCAGGCGCGGAATCCTAGAAAGTTGCGCCCTCGAGCCGGCTTTCTTTCCCAGCTGCGCCCGAGAACCATTTTCATTTCCGTCCAGTCCAGGGGGTTTCCCTCCTTTCCTGCTGCCGGGGCTGCGTTTTCACGATCCGTGAGGCTAGTTTGCCATCCCAGGATTTATCCTGTTGAGGAAATCCAGGTGTAGGTCTAGTAAGGTTGTGCGAACCAGAACCGGCTTCTTTGCTTTGTCTGGGAGGACGAAGAAGTGGCCTTTGGTTGGCCCGGCGGGTATTGTGTGGACGCAGTCGAGCCATCTCTGTGTAGCCTTTTTAATGGAAGCTGCGGGGCGACGGGAGGGAAGAGTGGCTAATCTTAAACGGCCTTTTCTGGGCCCCAAATGAACGGTTTCCTGTTGTGGGGCAGAAGTTGGTGCCCCTGGACCCCCTCTTCCGCCGGGGGCCGCTTTCTTGACCGGAAAGGGCCGGTTATTTTATTTGTTTAGTTTAGTTTGTCAAACATATATGAGAAAACAAGTATAAGTATGGACACAACATATAAATCTGTAAGTAGATACTGGTATAAGTAGATATCTAATACATGAGTACGAATAAATGGGAACAGTAGGAGAGGAACGATAGGCACGCTGGTGCGCTTATGCACGCCCCCTTACATACTTCTTAGGAATGGGGTGAGGTCCATGGGAGATCTTCTTCTTCTCCTCCTCCTCCTTCTCCTTTCTCTTCTTCTTCCCTTCCTCCTCCTCCTTTTGTTCCTCCTCCTCCTCCTCCTCCTCCTCCTCCTCCTCCTCCTCCTCCTCCTCCTCCTCCTCCTCCTCCTCCTCCTCCTCCTCCTCCTTCTTCTTCTTCCTCCTCCTCCTCCTCCTCCTCCTCCTCCTCCTCCTCCTTCTCCTCCTCCTCCTCCTTCTCCTTCTCCTTCTCCTCCACCTCCTCCTCCTCCCGCCCCCTCCTCCTCCTCCATTACCATTGTCATTCCAAACAGAAGGAAAAGTCAAGATGTGGAACCAGAAAAAGCCAGCATAGTAGGACAGAGGCTGGTGCGCTCTGTAACAACAGAGTCAGGTAGTGAGTTCCAGGCATTGACCACTCTGTTGCTGAAGTCGTATTTTCTGCAATCGAGAAAATGAAGAACAGGCTCCGCACATTTTTTAATGGGTACTTTTGGAACCCCGCACCCCAGCCGTAGGCGAGCTCTCCCCTCGGCGACCCCGGCGAAGAAAGCCGTCGCTCCCCGCCGTTTGGTTCCACGTTCTGAGGAACTAGGCGACCTCTTGAACTTGGAAGCGTGTGCTTCCAAGCGTGGGACCCGAATCCCCGGAAAGAACCTTCTCAGCCTTCTCTCCTGGGGCGGAGAGAAAGTTCAAGACCGGAAAGCTTAAATCAACCGAATGTTGCAGGAGTCAGTATGGCTTCTGGTGCGCTCGGCATTACCGAGTCAATGTTTGGCCCTGGAGAGAAGGCCCCCACCCCACCCCCCACCCCTAAACTCAAAGTAAATCGCTCCAAATTCGATTGCAGAAAATATTTGCCTGGAATTCACTACCTGACTCTGCTGTTACATCCTCAAACCCCCAAAACTTCAACCTTAAACTGTCTCCCGTGGACCTCACTCCATTCCTAAGAGGCCTGTAAGGGGGCGTACATAAGCGCACCAGTGTGCCTACCGTCCCTGTCCTACTATGCTGGCATTTTCTGGTTCCACATCTTGACTTTTCCTTCTGTTTGGAATGACAGTGGTAATAGGGAAGGAGGAGGAGGAAGAGGAGGAAGAGGAAGAGGAGGTGGAGGTGGAGGAGGAGGAGGAGGAAGAAAAGATCTTCCATGGACCTCATTCCTAAGAGGTCTGTAAGGGAGCGTGCATAAGCGCACCAACGTGCCTACAGTCCCTGTCCTACTGTCCCATTTATTTGTACTCATTTATTAAGTATATACTTATACCTGTTTATACTTATATGTTTATATGTTATGTTCATACTTAGACTTGTTTTCTCTGACATGCTTGACAAACTTAAGCAAACAAATAAATAATATAAATAAATTCCCACGTCCCGAGCACAAGAGAGAAGCCTTTCCCAGAAGCGGCTTTTCCATACCTGCAAACAGAAGGAGAGCGCTGTGTTTTCTCGAGCAGAGGCTTCCGCTGGGGCAGCTTCTCTGGGCGGTTGATCGGGAAATAGCAACCTGAAAGATTTACTCTGCCCCGCCCCGGCCCAAATTTCAAACCCACGGTAGCTTCTCGGCTGCCTGGGACTGCGGTTTTCGGACAAAATACTCCCAGAGGGCAGCCCAAAGAGCCCCGTCATCCTCTGAGCAGGTGCTTAGGGAAGCATTTTGTACCATCCCCTGCCCGATCCCCTCCTGGCCGCCGCCCTCCACTTCGTCCGAGGGATTTTTAAGGAGCCCTTTTAAAACCCCTCTTTGCACTGCGGTTTGATGTCCGGTAAAGAGAGAGATTGGTGGGGAGGCCGAGAACGCCTGTTGGTTAAGCGTCGCCGCTCCCCTTTTGAATAAAAGCAGAGTGGAAAAAAATTGGGGGGGGGGGGCGCCGCACGAGGCGGTTGCCCCAAAAACCCTCGTGACCCCTCTGCCTTCCAATCCACGAGGAAAACGGAGGCATGAATTAAGAATATGTGGCAAGAAGATGGACGCATTGTTTCTGAAACAAGATTTCAGCTTGGATTTTTAATTCGTAAAGTAAGGGAACAAATACAATCTATCGATTTCAGTGAGGAATATTGGCACCAAATATAAAATAATAAGGACATAAAGATTTTAAAAAAAAACTTACAAGAAAAAACAATGCTCCACGATTGAGTTCAGGGTGTTGAGGAAAGAGCCACTTCCGGAAGTAACTTGGGCAAACCCTCCGAGCAAGCTGAATCTTAAAATAAACGTGTTTCGAAATGCTCACGCTCTGCATATAATTGACATACACATGAATACAAGCTGGAAACTGACTTGGCCTGACTTGCTGTTGATAGCAGATGAGGAAAAGTTACACACCCTATAAACACCGGATATAGAAGACCAGCAGCTCCTCATATCATATACAACAGTCAGGTACAAAGTGAAAGAAAGAAACTTAAATAAAATCAATATTTAAGGGGGGGAGGGGAATGTTTCAAAATTCAAAAGTTTTTGAAATGTGCTGAAATATTTCCCCGATTTTCATACTCTGTCTTTCAAGAGCGGACTGTGGATATGGATTGGCCATTTGGGTCAGTTGCCTTTGTCACCCCAGTTCACTTGCACCCAGAGAGTGCAGAAAAAACAATTACTACCCACCTGCCTTCAATTGAGGACCTGTATACTGCACGAGTCAAAAAGAGGGCTGTGAAAATATTTACAGACCCCTCATATCCCGGACATAAACTGTTTCAACTCCTTGCCTCAAAAGAGCCCTGCATACCAGAACAACTAGACACAAGGGCAGTTTCCCTCCCGAAACCATCACTCTGCTAAACAAATAATTCCCTCAAAACTGTCCAACTATTTACTAAGTCTAAATTACTATTATTCCTCTCTTCCTTCTTAGTACCTATCTCTTCCCACTTATGACTATTAACCATGTTGCTTGTATTTTTACAATTTATATTGTTTTATTTGTTTCCTAGTATGTTTTGATTGCTTATTAGTAACCTATGATTATCACTAAGTGTTGTATCTTATGATTCTTGATTCTTGATAATTGTATTTTATTTTTTCTTTGAGAGCTTATGCACCAAAGACAAATTCCTTATGTGTCCAATCACACTTGGCTAATAAAGAATTCCATTCCATTCCATTCTATTCTATTCTTTATTCCATTCCATTCCATTCTATTCTATTCTTTATTCCATTCCATTCTATTCTATTCTTTATTCCATTCCATTCCAAGATCTACTCTACTCTACTCTACTCTACTCTACTCTACTCTACTCTACTCTACTCTATTCTATTCTATTCTAAAAAGACAATTGCAAATTGCCCTGGATAAGGACACAACTCGGCTTCTGTGGGATCCCACAGCTTCAAATCAGTGCTCTGACAGGCAGTGCCCTGCTGGCACTTGCACCCACAGCAGCCTTCTGTAGAGGCAGCAGCACCAGCCAAACTGGCCCAACCTGATGCCTGGCGCAGGAGCATCAGGTGGCAGAGAGAGGAGAGGCTTCTCTCTCTAGCCTCAGCCAAGGTCCTCAACGGAGAGAACCAGGCCTTTGGCTAGTCCGCAGGTCTCTTGCAAAGCCATTTGCTGACCCTGAGGCTCAGCATGCTCTGAGTCACAAGGGAAGCAGAGGCTGCTCCTGGAAACAGACCCTGCCTGTGGAGGAGGAAGGGGGCTTCCAACAGGAGCTGGGGATGGGCTGGGAACCAGCCAGTTGACTTCTTAATCTCCAGCTGGGACTGTGCATTGTCTTTTCCTGCAGGTGCTCTGACCTGGCCTGGATTTTGCTCAGCTGGTGAGGAGGCTTGTGGGGGGTGGGGGGAGGAGACTGGGCTGGAGGAGAACAAACCCTTAGCCCTGGTTGTGCTGGGTTAAAGTCCTAACTCAGAGGTCTCCAAATTTGGCAACTTGTGGACTTCAACTCCCAGAATTCTCCAGCCAGCATAACCTGTTTTCTCTCAGTTCTTGTCCCTTCATATGTGAATCTTTGCCAGCTCCATGAAAGAAATTGAGGCTAAATCCATTTCCTCGCATATGTATGTACAATGACAATAAAGGTTATTATTAATTCCCAGTGGGAAAGTTTTCCTGGGCACCCATCCCCACCCCAAATTGATTGTCCCGGGATCACTCTAGAAAACTGGGGGGCAACTGCTGCTGTTGCAACTATATTTGAATTATTTGCGGGTAATCTACAGTTAGATTCACCGTCTAAGACTGGTGGGAATTTTGTCATTCAAATCCCAACCAAGGACCTAAACTACTCTCTAAGAATATATAGGCAATTCCAAGCAGGAATTGTAAAATCTTTGTAAAATATTAGTCTTGCAAAATTATTTTGATAATTTCACTATTTCCAAAGAGCGAGGAAATCCTTTAAATGATGACTCCGAGGGATCCAGTCAAGATGAGTAGAACAACGCATTCCTTTTTGTTATCATTTTCATTACTCCTGAAAGTAATATTAAGTTAAGTATTTTTATGCCCTATTGTAAACTGCTTCAACATTTGACATAAATGAGAGAAACTCGGAACCACTGACCCGCTGCCGCGATGGCTACTGGCTGTGGCCGCTTGCTCCGAAGTGTCTGTGCCGGTTCTCAGTCATCCAGGTTACGGTTGTCCCAAATCCAAAAGAAAACTGGACTTTGCTTTCCCCCACGAAGACGTTTCGCTTCTCTCCCAAGAAGCTTCTTCCGTTCTGATCCTGCTTTCCTTGGGGCCGCTCCGGGACGCCCAAGGATCCAAGAGCGCCTTTCTGTAGGGATTTGAAGACACGGGTTTCCAAGACGGGCAGCTCATCCGATCGAGAAGACTTCGGGATGCCCTTTATTTCGGGGCCTTTCATGTCACACCTTGCGCCGTTTCGTCGCTGCTCTTCGGACCCTAATTTTTTTTTTTTTTTTTAATTCTGAGGGGAAGGAAAAAAAAAAAACACGGTTTCGGATGTTGAACAGGTCAGGAAGTTCAACAGCCGATTCGGACCCGCCCGGCAGCCACTCGCTGGTTCTTTGGGGTTGTTTTTTTTTTTAAATTAATTATTTTATTTTTATTTTTGCAAGGAAAAGACGCGTCGGGCTGCTGAAAACGAAGGCGGGATCCGGCCAATGCAAAGAGCTTGCTGAATAGACAGGTGACCGGGCATCCCGTGCTTGTTCCACGCTGACGCTCCTCCGAGGTTTCGCGGATTCTAGCCGCGGATTGTTTTCTCTCTGCGCCCACGAAGCGGTAGAGAGGACCGCGAGGGCTCCTCCCGGACATTTCCGCTCAATGGAGTGGGAAGGACGCCTTCAGCCTGGAAGGGGAACCGGGCTCATGAAGGGCGGGGGTGGGGGCCGATGTGCCTCCTCCTGCGCCGTCACTACTTCCTCGACAACAGAGAGGGCGAATCGTGTAGGGTCTCCTACTTGGGCGGCGGGTGTGGGGGGTTGGGCTAGATGACCTACAAGGTCCCTTCCAACTCTTCATCTGTAAGTAAGTAATTGGCTCGTCCCGGGTTGGGGAGAAAAGGAGGGAAGCTTCCTCTAACGCCCGGCCTTCAAAAGGGCCTTAGAACCAGGCTCTGCACTGGACTTTTGCGTGCGGCTTGAGGGGCCGCCCATCGGAGCAACAGGGAGCCAAGGCAGCCGCCGCCAGGACTCGCGACTGGGGGATTGGGCGCAGACGAGCGGGTGAGGAGAGTCCGTTCCTTCGCTCCGTCTCCCGGCCCTCTGAGCCGGGGAACCTTTTCATGACCGGGTGGGGTGGTGGTGGTGGGAGGCGTTCCAGGCTGCAATGAAAGGCGGCTGGTTGAAATGGCTGGTCAGAAATGGTGTAGGGCAAGGGTCTTCAAACTTGGCAGCTTTAAGACTTGTGGACTTCAACTCCCAGAATTTCCAAGCTAACATGACTGGAGGAGGAATTCTGGGAGTTGAAGTCCACAAGTCTTAAAGCTGTCAAATTTGAAAACCCCTGATCTATCATCTATACCTGTCTGTCTGTCTATTGTCCATCCATCCATCCATCCATCCATCCATCCATCCATCCATCCATCCATCCATCTATCTATCATAAGGGGCTTCAAACTTGGCAACTTTAAGACTTGTGGACTTCAACTCCCAGAATTCCTGAGCTAATATTTCTGGAGGAGGAATTTTGGGAGTTGAAGTCCACAAGTCTTAAAGCTGTCAAGTTTGAGGACCCCTGCCCTGGTGTAGGGTCTTCCTGCTTAGGCAGAGGGTTGGACTAGATGACCTACCAGGTCCCTTCCAACTCTGATTATCTGTAAATCTGGCTGGCTGGCCTCCCTTTCTTGAAAAATAAAAGCGACCATTAGACCCTCTGTGACAAGAGAGCTGCTAATCCCGGGCGTTGTGGAAGCAGAGAGCGGCTTGCAGGCAGAAAGGGCCGGCCAGGCTGGAGAGTAGCGACTGTAGCCCCACGTCCGAGGCCAAGGGGGCTACCTGGATAAAAAAAATGTGCTGTCCGGAGCTTTTGGGTCTGCAGGGGGCAAATTGGCCTTGGGGGCGGCTGAGAAAACGAGAGTTCTCCTCCTCGGTTTCCCTAATTGGCAGCGCGCACAGGGGTGGAGAAACCCGAGGTCCGGACGGTTTCCCCTTGGATGTGACACGCGACCCGGCCCCACCCACCCCTGGCTATGGCTTGTCAATCACTGCCAGCGGCCACCAATCAGAGGGCCGAAGTCAGAGAATTTTGGCAGGCGGCGATGGCTTCTCGGAGAAAAACCGCCTTGCAGCTCAGGGTCCCCCCGGCGATCTCCGGGAGCAGCCCGTGCCTCTGGGTTGGTCCGGGTGGTGGCGGTGGTGCTCCGACGGCTCCCCTCCTGCAGGCTCCCCCCGACCGCCGCGCGATGTTGCCTTCCCAACACGTCGGGTGGCCTTGCTCCTGGCGTGGCGCCCGGGAAGCGGCGCGCCCGAACGCGGAAGAGGGTTGTCGGAGGGCTGCCTGGCAGAGCCGCGCCAGCTGCTGAGGCCGCGCGGCATGGAAGTCCTGGGGGGGCTGGAGCGGGAGACGGCGGGGTCCGCCCCGCCACAGGCCCCCGAGCCCATTCGCTTCGGCATCGATCAGATTCTGGGCTGCCCTCCGCCGCAGAGCTGCGCGGGCGAAACAGGGGCCCTCGAGGGCCACGGCGGGGAAGCCGAGATTGCCCCCCAAAACTGCGGCTACGAGGCGGACTACGGCCCCGCCTGCTCCCTCGGGGCGTACGCTCTCCCGGAGGCCTCGCCCAGCAACAGCGGCGTGATCCGAGTGCCCGCGCACCGCCCGATGCCCTCCGTGCCCGTCCATCCTCGGCCCGCGGGAGCCAGCCTCGCCTTCCCTTGGATGGAGCACAGCAGGCGACTGACCAAGGAGCGGATGGCAGGTGAGCGGGGCCTTCGGGGCTCGGAGCCCCCTCCAACTTCGGCCAAAGCCGCGGGGGGGGGGCTCGGAGGGGGCTTGAACCGTACAGAAACGCTCGGGGAAATGTGGGGCGCGGGTCCTAGCAGGGTGATTCCCAGCATTGGGGAGGAAGACGCAGGAACGAAGCACACACACACACACACCCGCCCCGGAGGATTTCCTGAGCGCAAAGGCTCGCCTTCGCTGGCCGCGGAGGGGAGATGGCCACTAGACGAAGCCTTTTCATACGGCGCAGGGGTCCCCAAACTTGGCAACTTTAAGACTTGTGGACTTCAGCTCCCGGAATTCTTCAGCCGGTAGATTAATTCCCCTCTGGGAAGTAATAATAACCTTTATTGCCATTGTATATATACGTGTGTGTGTGTGTGTATGTATGTATGTATTTGTATATATATATATGTATGTATGTATGTAAATATAAATGTGTGTGTATGTATATGTATTTGTATATACAGTATATGTATATATGTGTGTGTGTGTGTATGTGTATGTATATATGTATGTATATGTATGTGTATATGTGTATATGTATATATATATATATCTGTACGTACATACACACACACAACGAAATGGATTTAGCCTCAATTTCCTTCATGGAACTCGCAAAGATTCACACGGGAAGGGGAGAGAACGGAGAGGTTGCGTTCAGTAGCAGCGATCAAGGCCACGGCCCTGCACCGTCTCGGGTCCACGCGTCCTCGGAGGGGATGCACAGGAGAGAATTAGCCGCCCTCCCCGCCCTCTCCACGACTGGCTCAGGGAAAGATGCCCCAGCAGCCCCCCCCCCCCCCAAAGAATCCGGTAGCTATGCTGACTGGAGAGTTGAAGTCCACGAGTCTTAAAGTTGCCAAGTTTGGAGACCTCTGATACAGAGAACCAGGAATTCCCCCCCCCGCCCCAAAGCTGCCCTAGAAAGAAATCAGTTTGGGGAGGGGGCGGGAAGAGGGGACCTGGTCATCAAGGAGCGACCCCCGAGGAAGCTGCTTCTGAGAGACTTGGGAAGAACAGGACAGGTAGTCAAGAGTTGGAAGGGACCTTGTAGGTCATCTAGTCCAGCCCCACCCCACCCCACCCCGCCCAAGCAGGAGACCCTACACCATTTCTGACAAATGGCAGCCCAATCTCTTCTTGAAAGTCTCAAGTGAACCGTTTCGTTTCATTTTATTCTTTATTTGCCATTTGCAAACGGGCATTGTGAATCCGAAGCCCGAGAAACGAGGTGTCGGACCTCCGACTAGTCTTTGCTTAGCAGACTTGCATGGGGGGGGGAGGGCGGGCGCTGGGGCGGCGCTTGGCTCCTGCCGGCTCTCCAGCCTCCTGGAGTAGGGTTCATTGACACCCTCCCCCAAAGAGTCCCAAGCGCCATCAATCTAGGGAGCCAAGCGGCAGTTTGCAAGTCGCGCAGCTGAACCCGTTGGATCGAGCGCAAGGCCAGCCGCCGAGATCGCTCTGACCGCCCCTTTCGGTAGGTAGACAACCCACCCGTCTCTCGTTCTCGGGGGCGGGGGGGAAGGAACATGGGGGGTGGGGGGGGCGTCCTGGGGAGGATCCGGGAAGCTGAGGTCTCGGTAGCAATCAACGGTCAGCTTCGGTGCTCCCGAATCTCAGGATCTCCGCTTTCTTGGTCTGCCCGTAGCCGCCTTGCCGCCCTTCTCTGTGGCCAGGCGGGTCGGCCACCCGTATCAGAATCGCACGCCGCCCAAGCGCAAGAAGCCGCGCACGTCCTTCTCCCGAGCGCAGATCTGCGAATTGGAGAAGCGGTTCCATCGGCAGAAATATTTGGCGTCCGCAGAGCGAGCAGCCCTGGCCAAAGCGCTCAAGATGACCGACGGCCAGGTCAAGACGTGGTTCCAGAACCGTCGCACAAAGTGGAGGTACCGGGGCGGGGGAAGGGGGTGCACGGACGGAACCGGGGGTGGGGGCTGGGCTGCGATGGGCTGGGCTGCTTAGAGCGATTCTCTTCCGGCGACCGTGCCAGGAGTTTGGAAAGGGAAGCTGCTCCTCCTCTTCCTCCTCCTCCTCCTCCTCCTCCTCTTCTTCTTCTTCTTCTTCTTCTTTTTCTTCTTCTCCTTTGCCTTCTTCTTCTCCTCCTCCTCCTCCTCCCTCTTCTTCTTCCCTTCCTCCTCCTCCTTCTGTTCTTTGCTCTCCTCTTGCTCTTCTTCTTCTGTTTCTGCTTCTGCTTCTGCTTCTTTAAATATTATTATTAAACAATTTTCCTCATTTTTCATTCTTTGCAACATTTCGGTATAGATATACATTCATTTTACATACATTACACACATAGTTCCACTATAATACATATCATGTATATTTTTTATCATACTACTGTAATATTTCATATTCTCCCTTCTGCTCATGCTCAGTGTTTCCTTCCCCCTTACCGGTTCCAAACGAGCCAACTCCGGCGTCGGCTCATCACGCCGTTCCGGTCTCTCCAACAGGCGACAGACGGCGGAGGACCGCGAGGCGGAGCGCCAGCAGGCCAGCCGGTTGATGCTGCACCTCCAGCCCGACGCCTTCCCGAAGAGTCTGGGGCAGCCGCTGCAGCAGGACCCTCTCTGTTTGCACAACGCCTCGCTCTTCGCCCTGCAGAACCTGCAGCCCTGGGCCGAGAACCACGAGGTTA
This sequence comes from Bungarus multicinctus, assembly GCA_023653725.1. Classification (NCBI taxonomy): domain Eukaryota; kingdom Metazoa; phylum Chordata; class Lepidosauria; order Squamata; family Elapidae; genus Bungarus; species Bungarus multicinctus. The sequence continues at coordinate 7,723,595 of CM042849.1, forward strand.
CTTCAGTCTCGGGAGCCGCCACCCTGGTGTGAGCAGAACCACGCACAGACGGGGGCGGGGGCGGGAGCTCCTTCACGGGCTGACAGCAGCAGAGGCGTCCTGCAACTTCCCTCGGAGCCCACTGGATTCATCAGGGTGTCTCCCGAGCCCTCCGCCCGGACTCCAGGTGGCCAGGAAGAGTGGTCGGGTTACGGGACGGCTGGCCTGGCCTTGGGTGCTTGCAGACCGCACCCGCAGGAAACGGGGGGCCTGGAGGCTGCATGTCCCTCCCCACGGCACGGATAGTCCAGGAAGTGGGAACCCAACGCAAAGCAGGTGGCGAAAGGACGGTCGCCCCGCATTCTTCTTTGGATCGGCGCTAGCTTGCCAAAGGACTGAGCGGGAGGCAGACGCCAGCTCCGGCCTACCATCGCCGTGGAAGTCGGTTGAAACTCTATCCCTGCTGCTCCTGCAGTCCTGCTAGCTCTTGCTTTGCTGCTGCTCTGCTGGATTTGCCCGAAGGGGCCGCGGGGCTCCGTGGCAGCGCATATCGCAGAGGAGGAGGGGCTTATGCTGTAGACCAGGGGTCTCCAACCTTTAAGTCTGGCCATAAAGTGTATGCAATGAACAATTGGCTATGCTCATTCCCGGCAGCCAGTGGGTGAAGTCCCAGATGATAGTACCCAGGCTGAGACCTGGGACAACTGTCCAGGGTCACCCCTTCCCCCCCATTCCAGTATACTGTCACTGCATGGGGATGCTTCTCTTGAGCCGCTGCAGCTCCTTCACGAATGTGTCATTCGCCCAGCTGCCAAAGGAAGCCACACCTTCCTTGTATTGTGTTCAGCAGTGGGCACAGATGCCCCCTCCAGGTGAAAGGGAGCGAGGGGAACCAACCTTGCTGGGTAAGCCCCTTGGCCCCGGTCCCTGCCCCTCCCTTCTCCCAATTCAGCGGGGGCCCTCTTTCCGTTGCAGGCTGAGAAGGAGCTGATCACCGAACAGAAGTGGCACAAGGCGCAGATCCACTGCCAGGATCCTATGATCAAGGCATCTTGGAGCTCTTGGCAGGAATGGAAGAAATGAGCGACAAACTTTCCCCCTCCCTCTGCAGCTCTGCCCCCTCCCCTCCCTGCCACATGCATATGCAAAATAGGAGCCATCCAAGAGAAAGGGTCTCCCTGGGAGTTGAAGTCCACCAGGCTTAAAGTGGCCGAGGTTGGAGACCACTCCCGAGGCCATCCAGGGGCATGATTCGCCAGTTGTCCAAACTGCGCAGAATCATAACAACCGGTTCTACAGAACTGGTCGGAACCGGTAGAATCCCACCCCTGCTTGAACCTGTTGGGAGCAGAGTGCAGTCTCCATTGTGTTTGTTGGGTTTTTCTCCACCGCAAAGGGCAGAGTGGAAAATCTTTGGGCTCAATACAAAGCCCCTTTTTCACGGGGAGCTGAGAAGAATTAGCTCCCCCTGTTCCTTGTGGTTCTGGCATGCCTTGCAGGGTTTGGCGTAAACGTTTGTGCCTGCTGGAAGGGACAATTACTGTTCTCTATTATTACATATACATTAATAAAAGTTTTAAGAACAGTATTAAGAGCTACAACAAATTAAATCAAAACAGAAAAAGTGAAAAAGAACATAAAAAGCCAAAAGTGCAATAAAAACGAAAAGTAAAAAAGAAACAGAATAAAGAAAAATATAAAGATACAAAGAAATGGCTTCCGATATTTTTCATAGCAGTTATAAGTACAATTATATTTTAACCTCTCTCTCTAAAGTTACATCTTGTCTCTCTTCTTTTTATGCAAAAAGTTTATAAAAACTTCCCAATCACCAACAAATGTAGACAGTCTCTTCTTCTATTCAAATAATTTATCCATTTCAGCGAAGTCTATCAACTTCACCAATAGTCTTCCCTATTGAGTAGTGTTAAAACCTCTTTGTTCATATAATAATACCTCCATGGCAGTCATATATTGAAAAAAATATTCTATTTTTTTTTCCCTGTTTTATCTATTAATCCTAAAAGGAAAAGTTCTGGCTCCAACTGAATACTGATCTTTAAAATCCTCTGAATGTATTTGAGCCCACATTTTTACATGTCCACCAAGCATGATAAAATGTCCCTTCATTTGGTTCACATTTCCAGATATATCTGAAGTGCCTTTCTGCATCCTCAATGTTTGCTCTGGCATTATATTTATTTATTTATTATTCGGATTTTTATACCGCGCTCTCTCCCAAAAGCGGGACTCGGGGCGGTGCATAGCCAGATAAAAACCGTACAAGTTATAAAAGTTAAAAGCAATTTAAAATAATTAAATTAGTGGCCAAAAGATAAAATTTTATAAAAACACATAAAAACAAATAAAGATTAATACCAATTTAAAACCCCACAATTCTTACTAAGCCAGGCCGGCCTGTTGGAAAAAGTGGGTTTTGACTGCGTGCCAGAAGGTTAGAAGGTCGGTGATGGCCCGTATCTCCGTATTATATACCAATGATGCATCATTTTATAAAAATTCTCTTTGAAGATCATAACAAAATGGTAATTTCAGTCATTTTAACCACATATTTTCCCATGGATCCATCTGTATATTATAAACAACATGCTTCACTCATGCAGTTTTCTGTCATTCCTCTGTTTTAAATTTCAACAAAAATTGGTACATTTTAGCAATTATATGTTCATAATCATACACAACTATATTTCAAATTCTCTTACTTTGCGTCAGTCCACAATTTTATGTATTTTAAATCTTTTAAATAATTGTGAATGGGAACATCATCAACAGCTATGTCCTTCTGCTATTAATTGTTCGCTTGGTTTGATTTTAAATGTCCCTTGATAATTTCCTAATAAGTCCAAGTATGTTAACCATATTATACAGTAGAAGGGAAATAGCAGATAAAGATAAATAATAACTTGAGCTGAGTTTCATAAAGATGTTTTTGACGCAACTTGTTGTTAGTTGTGAAGTCATGGGTCTGACCCATCACGACCCTATGGACAACGTTCCTCCAGGCCACGCTGTCCTCCACCATCCCCTGGGGTCCATTTAAACTCACGCCGACTGCTTCAGTGACTCCATCCAGCCCCCTCCTTCTCTGCCATCCCCTTCTTCTTCTATTGCCTTCAATCTTTCAATTTATAATAAATAAATATTTATTATTATTATTATTCTCCAGTGAGTCCTTCCTTCCCATTAGGTGGTCAAAATCTTTGGGTTTCAAATACTTTGAACACAACTTTATATCTAATAAAATATCCTCAATATGGCATGTCTAATAAAACGATTTTTTTTAAAAAAAACTCAAATTAATTTTAACTTTATCATGCCATCAGTGTCTTTTTGTTCTCTAGGCCTCAGATCATGAACTTCTAATTGTAAAAGTCTCTTATTTCTCAGCATCCCCCATTGTTTTATCCGGACCAAAAAACAAAGCTGCGAAGATATACAGTAATTCTGATAAATATTTTTATTTCACGTATTATATTTCTTTCCCTTGCTATATACCTTTACACAAATCTTTTTGTCCTTGTTTACATGGTTTATCTGTAGTCAAAAAAGGTATTGTCTGAAATAAAATTATAATTCTGAGCAAAACAGTCATTTTTATTGCAACAAAATCGCATTTTTATTGCGATTTTGTCCAACAGTTACAATTTTAATTTCTCCCATCTTAACATGTCCTTCTTAATTTAATACCTTGTTGCAACATAATTTTGAAATAACATACAATTCATAATTCTCCTAGTAATATCCAAGTATTTTTTCTTAAAAGTTTTACTTGATCTTTTAATTTCATATTTTTGTTAACATCTTCATGTTCTGATTATTAATCTTAAAACCTTTACAATGTTTTATTGTATTGTAATTGTTTACAATACCACATTTTCCCACTAATGTTTCTACCTCCTTCTAGTGTATCTTCCAAAATTAACACCAAATCATCCACAAATGCCCTTATTTGATAAATTTCATTTTAAATCTTAACATTCTCTGTCTTATAGCTCTATTACCTCAAGAACTAAAATGAGCAAAATTTAAGAAAGCAGACATCCGTGTTTTGTTCATTTTTGACTCTCACAGGGTTTTCTTAGTTCTCCATTAACAATTGTTTGTGCTTTCTGAGTAGTATGATCTTACCAAATTAATCAAATTATCTCCAAGGTTCATATCTTCCAGAAATGTAAACAAGAAAATCCAATTCAAATTGTAAAAGACGGTTTCTGTATCTAAGAGTATCCGTGCAGCTTGTTTCTTATTATGTACTTTCAGTTCTCCAGAACATCCAAAGCATTTCTAATAATCGTCTTTTAGATAAAAGTCTGCATTGATCTTCATAATTAAAGTCCTGTAAAATTATCTCCAATCTTTCAGCCAAAATTGTGAATAATCTTTACTAAATAATGACTATAAATTGTTTTTAATCATTATTCAATAAAGACATTGGTATTTTTTTTTTTTTTACTAAAGTCAGTCTTGTGCCTCTTTCGATATTAATGCCTCTTTCCAGTATTAGGAATTTTTCCATTCTGTAGAATAATATTGTTTGTTGTAAAAACTAAAAGCTCAACCTCAAAACACTTTTACTAAGAGGCTGGAAACCCATTTGGTGCATTTCCTGTTTTAGTTTTATTAGTAAGTTCACAGAGTTCCTTTATTATATGTCCATTCAAATATTTGATTCGCTGTAATCTTCATTAAATTATGCTGCCACTTTTTCCAATGAAATTTCAGGTCCTTTATATCAAGTAGTATAATACTTTTTATAATATAAAAATATATAATATAAAAAGTATGAAATACTTTTTGCAGATTTGCATAATCTCTAATTACAATATTTCCTTCTTGTAACTTTAATATCACTTTCTTTTCTTTTTGCATTTTATATGCCAATGATTTCTCCAATTCATTTGCAAATTCAAAATTTCCACGATCTGATTTAATTAATTTTGCTATTTTTAAAAGCATTTTTATCAGAAAATAAATTCTGTTTGCTAAAATATCTGTCCCCTTTATCCATTTAAAACTTTATTGAAACACAATTTTGTTTGGCTTTCTGGTGTTACATTAAAAAATTTTCAGTTAGCACGTTTTCTTCTTCTTCTTAATTCCAAAATGAAGGCAACTCACTTCGAATCTTTGCTCTTACCACTGTTGGAAATATATCTTTCAGGTTGTAAATTAATAAAATGGATGGCTCAGTGGTTAGAATGCAGGCTGAGTTTGCCCACAGCCAGAAGTTCGATTATGATGGGTCTTGAGATTGACTCAGTCTCCCATCCTTCCAACTGCTGGGAGCAACACATGGACATTGTAAACTGCTGTGATGTTTACCTTTGCAGGGTTGGAAGCACCAGAGTTAATCCACAGGAAAAGAAACCTGGACTTGCAGGCATCCCACCTATGCAGGAGGTCCTTCCAGGATGCTGTTGTCCTGGAAACCTTGTTTCCTGTCATGCCCCTGTTGGAATCTCAGGAGGAGGTCGAGCAGCTGACAGAGAGTGGGAATGTGGCTCCGGAGGCTGGGGAAGAAACTGGGGAAGGGCAGAGTCTGGCTAGGCCTTCAGAGGAAAACCCAGGCCCACCTCCTCTTCATCCTAGAGCACGTAGGGAGGAACGGAGAAGGAAGCAATGTGAGTTACGTGGGTTATGGGGGAAGAAAAGGGCCCTGATTCCCTTCATTAGCTGCAGCTGGGAAAACAGGAGTTAAAAAGGGTGTTTGTGCACAGCACCTAGCTGGAAGCAAAGCGTGAATTATTTCTGTTTGCCAAGTCTTATCTGGGTTCCGGGCATCCTCCCAACTGTGTGTGTTTCGTTATCTTTTGAGTTCTGCAATTCCTTATCCTGCCCTGTCTCTTTAATTGCTGCAGCTGTGGTTTGTGTTGGTTTTTATTTATAATTTATATGTACTTTGGGTTCGGACTGAATTTCTTCCCTTTAAAAACTGTTCTTGGGAGAGTTTTTTCTCCAGCCAATAATAACTGGACATTAGGGGTCAAGTTGGAGGTATTAAAGGAACTTTACCTACTTTTGTGGCTTTGTTGCTTTCATGCCACGCCCCGGGTCATCACACTTCCACTATAATCCCCTAACGGGGCCGCACCTCGAGTTTGGCAATGAAAGAAGGATTCAAAGGTTCAGAAAAGCGACCAGACACAGACCCCTGAAGAGAGTGTTCTGTCTTTAAATTGCTGGCTGAATATAAAGACAGTCAGGCAAACTCTACAAAGGCTTCCATACAAAGTTTCTTTATTGGATCACAAGGTATAACTCACAGTTATGTTGAGATTCATCTAATGTCCAAATCTTTGCATAGCTGACTTCATAGTGTGAAAATATAGTGATCTTCATCCCATAACAATGGAGCAAAGGGTGAGACACCAACACACTGCTGGGGCCCAAGCAGGAGTAAAGACAACTCCCCCAACCCAACCAAGGGTCAATTCAGTGACCAATCAGGATTACAGATGTGGTCACATTTCTCATGATGCATTAACTACATTTACCATGAGGCATTCCCTTAAGGGGACAGCTCCCAATTCTCACTTAACTATCTCAATTCCCAATTAACTATATACTGTCTGGACAGCACAGAGAGAGAGCTGCAGAAGCAGCCGGAAATGGCTGGCCTCAAGAAAAGCATCTTAGAGGAGATCTCAGTTTGCCCTGCCTGAGCTGAGGACACCCAGAGGAAGGTCAGTCTGGGTCCAGGAGGCAGGACACCAAAAAAGAGAGTTCGGTATCAGGAAGATTGCAAATGAACAGGAAGAGTAGTTGAACAGTGGACAGAGGGCTGGAGGTATCCAGGCAGAGGCCAGACAGCTGTGTCTCAGCATGAATTCTTGCCCTGAGGGACAGTTAAGACTCAGCCATGTGCAGTTTTAACTTCCAATATTCTGGAGAGAAAAGTATTACCGGAATTGGTGGAGGAACTTCTCTCCCCAATCCAGGACATTTGCCAGTCAGAGGTGCCCCCTGTGGCTGGGTTGCTGTAGTGGCCAGCTCCTCCTGTGCTTTCCCCCCTCAATCTTCCTCACCAGACATCAAGGGTTGTGGAAGGGCATGGTATGTGCTTAGCAGCTCAGTGATTCAGGAATGCCCGTGGAGTGCTGCTCAATTGCTTTATGAATGAGAACTGCTCATGGGGCAGGAACCAGGGACCGTGCATTGCTGCTTCGAGGTCCTCCAGCCTTATCCCCTGATCCCCTGCCAGTCCTTGACAAATCACGTGGATGTCTACAGACCAGAATGAGGATGAACAGTTGGCCAAAAGGCCCGAAGCCCAGAAACGCTCATTTCTCATAAATATATTCATTGGTGAGATGTCACAAGATTCTGTTCTTTGTTTTTTTTCTAGGGAGCCTCCTGCAATGTTCCATGTTCTGTCTTTTAAAATTACTGGCTGAATGTGTAAAGACTACAAAGTCTTCCATACAAAGTTTCTTTATTGGATTATATTAGGCATCCTCATGGTAACTCACAGTTATGTCGAGATCCATCTAATGTCCAATTCTTTGCACAGCTGACTTCATAGTGTAAAAGAATAGTGATCTTTCATCCCATAACAAAGGAGCAAGGGGGTGAGGCACCAGCACGCTGCTGGGGTCCAGGCAAGAGTGAAGGAACCTCCTCCAACCCAACCAAGGGTCAATGCAGTGACCAATCAGGATTACAGATGTGACCACATGACATGAACTACATTTCCCAGGATGCATTTATTACATTTACCATGAGGAATTCCCTTAAGGGGACAGCTCCCAATTCTAACTTAACTAACTCAATTCCCATTACCTATATACTGTCTGGACAGCACATTCCATCTGGAGTTTTTTTTGCAACTGTTAAAAATCTACATGGGAAAAGGATGGGTTGCTGGAGGTTCGCAGGGGTTCGGGAGAGCTCCCAGTTAAGATTCTGTGCAATTCGGAAAATCCCCAAATCCCACTCCTGGCTGGCCCCGCCCACCCCTCCCCTCCCAGGAGTCCCCACACAGCTTGTTTTGGATGCAGGTAAGTGCAGGGCATGCACGGAAGCTTGGGGAGAGTGAAAAATGGCCTCCCGGAAGTTCAAAAAAGCCGGAAATGGGCCTGTTTCCGGCTTCCAGAGAGCCTCCAGAGCCCGGGGAGGGCAAAACTGCCCCCCCTCCTGCCATGGTGCAGAAGGCCAACTAGGCCACGCCCACCATGGCCACGCCCACCCAGCAGCCGGGCAGAGAATCCTTTGCTAAAATTTTTGAAGCCCAGCCCTGGATAAGATGTTGGCGGTTGATGAGGTGGGAAGGGGGCTCCGACTGAAGTTGGAGTTCTTCATGAGACTGGATGCAATTTGGCCCTGTGTCACTGATGAGCCCCCACAGCCCTCCCCCCGCTCCAAGATTGTCTGGGGCACCACTTGCCCTGCAGTTTTCTGGTTTGCTCAGCAGCTCCTGAGTTTCCGGTTGGCTTGAAATATCCTATCAGCCTTTTTCAGTTCTGAAAAACCTGGGAGCCAAATGCAAGTTAGGCGGCTTCCAAGGAAACGTTTCTAGCTTCAAAGAAATCACCTTCGGGGCGAATCAAAAGGGTCGCACTGCCTGCGGCAAGTTCTAGGCACACCGAAGATTCAAAGCTGACGATCTGAGGCAGGAGAAGCTGGACAAAGCCAGGATTCAGAGCTTCTTCTTTGGCTTGCCTGGAGGCCAAACTTGGTCAGGAACCAGGAAGTGGAGGCAGCCCGCTTCTTGTGTGGAGAGGGGAGGGGCTCTGGATCTGTTCTGTCCCTTCATTACTAGCTGAATTTAAGGCAGACAGACTTAAACTCCACAAAGGCCATCCATACAAAGTCTCTTTATTGGTTCATCAGGCATCCTCAAATATAACTCACAGTTACATTGAGATTCATCTCAATGTCCAGTTCTCTGCATAGCTGACTTTACGGTGTAAAAGGATAGTGATCTTTCATCCCATAGGAGTGGAGCAAAGGGGAGAGATGCCAGCACGATGCTGGGGTCCGAGCAAAAAAGCAGGAACCTCCCCCAACCCACCAAGGGTCAATTCAGTGACCAATCAGGATTACAGATGTGACTACATGACATGGACTACATTTCCCAGGTTACCTTAACTACATTGACCATGATGCTTTCCCTTAAGGGGACAGCTCCCAATTCCTAACTAACTATCCCAATTCCCAATTTAACTATAAACTGTCTGGACAGCACAGGATCCTGTGTGCCCCCAACTGGGAAGCCCTCCCTACAGGGGAGCTCTGGGGAAGAAGGAGTGTGCTTGCCCAGGCCTTGATGTGGCAGGAAGTCTGGCTGGTAGCTAAGATGGGGCTTTGGTGTGAACTGCTTTGCCCCTCCCTTCTTCTAGGAGACTGCTGGGAGGAGAGGGGAAGAGGCGGGACTTATCAGCACTCCCAGAAAACCCCCAACTCTCAGTAGGAGGGGAGGGGTCCCTGGTCTCAGAGACAGAGAATGTGAGGGGAGAGAAGGCCTGTTCCACTCACCCCTTTGCACTTGAAAAGGGGAGGGGGAGAAGGGGAAGCCTTTGGGTCAACTTCTCTTGGCCTCTGCCTCACCCTCTCCCCAGCCCCTCTCCATGTGGAAGTGGGACTGCCAGGCCTGGCAGAGGCAGGCATTCCCTCACTGACCAAGGATTGAGACTGACTGCTTGGAGGGTGGGAGCCAGAAGTGGTATTCAGCCGGTTCTGACCGGTGCCGGAGAACCGGTAGTGGAAATTTTGAGTAGTTTGGAGAACCAGCCAATCCCGCCTCTGACTGGTCTCACCAACCCCATCTCTTCTCTGCCTGCCGAGTCTGGATTTGGCTGGATTTTCTTTCGTTGCCCTGCACAGGAGAACGGAGCTGGAAAGCAGGTTAGTGGAGTGGGGAGGAAAGGGGGATTTTGCAGTATATCCTTCCCCTGCCACGCCCACCAAGCCACGCCCACAGAACCGATAGAAAATTTTTTTGAATCCCACCACTGGTCTGTTCCATCTGGGCAGAGAAGGTTTGTTGCTATGGGCTCCCCACCTGGCAAGGGATGCCCTGGCAGAAAACAGCAGAAGTCTTCAATTGGGCGACAGTGGCAGGCCTGCAACCGGGGGTGGGGTGGGGGGGGGGTGGCCAATAGGGTGCGTGTGGAGAGGTTGAAGGGCAGCCCAGGGAGACTAACCCTGCAGTTGTTGCCATTCCAGCAGAAATGAGAGGAGATGAAAGGAGAAGAGGTTGCAGTGGCCTAGAGGTGGAGCTCTCGCCTCACAATCAGGAGGCTGTGAGTTCGATCCCAGGTAGAGGCTAATATTGGCTCCTGCGTGCGCAGGGGGTTGGACTAGATGACCTCCAAGGTCCCTTCCAAGTCTGTTATTCTATGTTCTAAATGGATCTCTGAAGGGTTGAACTGTGGGGTGGACTTGCAGAGGTATTTCATTACCCAGCTAGGTGGCACCATCGCCGCCTGGCTTCCATGTAATTAGAAGGAGCACAACGGCTGAGGATAATTAAGAACCAAATTTATTTGACCCATCGCTGCCTGCTTTCCAAGAAAGGCAGAGATTGGGGCAGCCCTTGCGATGGACAGGAGGGAAATCCTCAGGGTCTGATTGGAGGTGGGGGGAGACAGACTCTGAGACAGGCAGCTGAGCTCTGATGCTGTGCCTGGGGGGGATTTCTCACCCTTCTCACAAAGCCCACCCCCACCCCCTTGGGCTGTCTCCAGACAAATGTTCAGGTGGAGAGGTGAGCCTTTCAGTGGGTTTTGCCCTGGGAGGGTTAAAGGGGCTTTTCATGATTGCTCTTGGGCAGGGGTCTCCAACCTTGGCCACTTTAAGCCTGGCGGACTTCTGGGAATTGAAGTCCGCCAGGCTTAAAGTTGAAGTCCGCCAGGCTTAAAGTGGCCAAGGTTGGAGAACCTTGCTCTTGGGTGGCTCCTATTTTGCATATGTGCGAGTGGCGGGGAGGGGAGGGGAGGGGGCAGAGCTCCAGAGGGAGGGGGAGTGTTGGTCGCTTGCATCCTCATTTCTTCCATTCCTGCCAGGAGCTCCAAGATGACTTGATCATAGGATCCTGGCAGCGGATCTGCGCCTTGTGCCACTTCTGTTTTGTGAACAGCTCCTTCACATCCTGCAACGGAAAGAGGGTCCCGCTGAACTGGCAGAAGGGAGGGGCAGGGACCGGGGCCAAGAGGCCTACCCAGCAAGGTCAGTTCCCCTCGCTCCCTTTGACCTGGAGGGGGCATCTGTGCCCACTGCTGGGCACAATACAAGCAAGATGCGGCTTCCTTCGGCAGCCAGGAGAATGACATGTCGATGGAAGGAGCTACAGCGGCTCAAGAGAGCACCCCCATGCAGTGACAGTATACCGGCATAGGAGAGGGAAGGGATAGGGGTGATGCTGGACAGTTGTCCCAGGTCTCTACTTTGGTGTTATCATCTGGGACCTCACCCTCTGGCTGCCGGGGATGAGCATAGCTGATTGTTCATTGCATGCACCTTATGCTGCTTGACCCCGAGACTCGTGGTTCACGCAGAGTTCAAGTCTGTTGAACATTATGTGATTCTGAGAGTCTTTTGGGCACTCAAAGATATCCAGATCAGCCCCTCAATGGGATGAATGCAGAGGTGGTATTCAGCCGGTTCACACCGGTTCTACAGAACCGGTAGCGGAAATTTGGAATTGTTTGGAGAACCGGCCAATCCCACCTCTGACTGGCCCCGCCCCCATCTCTTCTCCGCCTCCCGAGTCCCAGCTGATCGGCTGGGTCTTCTTTGGTTGCCCTGCACAGGAGAACGGAGCTGGAAAGCAGGTTAGTGGGGTGGGGTGGGGAGGGAAGGGGGATTTTACAGTTTCCTTCCCCTGCCACGCCCACCAAGCTACGCCCACCAAGCCATGCCACACCCACCAAGCCACATCACACCCAACAAGCCACACCCACAGAACTGGTAGTAAAAAAATTTGAACACCACCACTGGATGAATGATAAGCCCAGAAGGTTTACTTACGAGGTGGTGGTTCTCCTGTTTGCCGGAAGCCGACTCAAGTTGAAGGCTGTACTGCAAGGGGAAGTAGCTGGCAGGCAGGTCCCAGGAGGCAGGAGGAGCCCAGGACACGTTCTGCCCTGTGATATTCAGGTAGGCAGGAGCATCGGGTTTCACTGAAAGGAGAGCAAGGGTCCCATCAGATCTTTTCCACCCGGTCCCCTTGCCCCCTCCTTCCAGAGGCCCAAATGACAGGGTGAAAAAGCCAGCCTGGAAGGAGCCCATCCCCCCTCTTCTTTCCTTCAAGGAAAGAAAGAAACTTTTGAGGTCAGGGGTCTCAGCTCTTCTATCCCTCCCCAAATTTTCCTTCTTAAGGCAGGGGGTGGTCAGTTATGGCAGGAGATAGTCTACCCAAGTGGACATTGATGGAAGGGGAGGCCAGAGGTTTGCCAACTCCCTGCAATGTCTCCGGGGTCACAGGTCACTCGTGAGTTTGGGCGGGGGGAGCCTTGCAGGAGCAGGAGGGAGGTGGGGGGGGGGGCACAGACGCAATGGTTGGAGAACTCAGACTGCTGGGTTGGGCCTTCCAATCTCCAGGATGAGGCCCTGCGTGAGAAGAGTGGGGAGGTTGGTGCCATCAGGGCTGGGGCTCTGGCAGTTCGCAGGGGTTCGGGAGACCCCCCAGCTAAGATTCTTCACAGGGTTAGGAGAACCCCCAAATCCCACTCCTGGCTGGTCCTGCCTATCCTGCCCCTCCCAGAAATCCCCACCGGGCCCATTTTGGATGCAGGTGTGTAGGGCGCGCATAGAGGCTCAGGGAGGGCGAAAAATGGGCCTCCCGGAAGTTTGGGAAGGCTGGAATTGGGCCTGTTTCCAGCTTTTAGAAAGCCTCCGGAGTCCCAGGAGGCTGTTTTCACCCTCCTGGAGGCTCAAGGAAAACCTCTGGAGCCTGGGAGAGGGCAAAAACACCCCCCCCCCTGCTGTGGTGCAGGAGGCTGACTAGGCCACGCCCACCATGGCCAGATCCACCTAGCAACCAGGCAGAGAACCCCTTCCTGAAATATTTGAAGCCTGCCCCTGGGCACCATCCATACCGACATCCCACAAGAGGAACGTCTTGTTCACTTCGCTGTAGCCGCCGCCATCTTCAGAAAGCCCCTTCAGCACCAGGACGAGGGGCGTGACGGGCATTTCTTCAGCGTAAGGACAGAAGGAACAATTCTTTAACTGGATCTGCACCCTTCTGCTCCCAGGGAGAGCCACCTCCGTGGAGCACAGCTCAGCCTCTGTGTCCCTGCAAAGAGACAGTGGGAGTGGGTGGAGGCTCTCCACACGCTCAGAGGTCCCCTTTTCCTGGCTGCGGCGACGTTCAATGCACAATGCAAAGAGGAAGGAGGGTCGGGGCTACTAACTGGTGTTTCAGGCGGGCCAGAAAAGTTGCCGGATTCCGAGACTTCCAGGAACAGTTCAAGGTGCCGCTGTAGGACGGAGCCCAGCAGGTAATGGTTGGTTCTACTTTTGTTCCTGCAAGAACCAGGTAAAAGAATTCAGGGTGAGTCCAGGCCCCTCCTCCTGCAGCAGCCCACGGGGCATCTCCCACAGGGGTGGGATTCGAAAATCCCAGCAACCGGTTCGCTGCCCAGTTGCTGGGTGGGTGTGGCCATGGTGGGCGTGACCTACCAGAACTTCCGGGAGGGCCATTTTTCACCTTCCCGAGGGTCCAGAATTTCCCTAGGGCCTCTGAGAGGGCAAAAACAGCCACCCCCAGATTCTGGAGCCCTTCTAGAAGCGGGAACAGTTTTTCCCCCTCCCAGAGCATTTATCTGCATTGAAAATAGGCTTTGTGGAGACTCCTGGGAGGGGAGGGGTGGGGTGGGTGGGGCCAGCCGGTCGGTTCAAATACCGGTTCAGCGAACCAGTTGAAAATTTAACATCCGGTTTGCCTGAACCGGTCCAAACCGGTAGAATCCCATTCCTGATCTCCCACCTCCAGGGGCGCCCCGAGAATCTGAATCTGGAGCAAGAGAGGCACCTGCCCCAGGGCCCAACTGGAAGAGAATCCCTGCTTCTGCTTGTCCTGCCACCATCTGTGCCCAGCTGGAAGAGACCTCTCATCAGAGATGGTATTCAGCAGGTTCTGACCAGTAGCGGAAATTTTGAGTAGTTCGTAGAACCAGCCAATCCCACCTCTGACTGGCCCCGCCAACCCCATCTCTTCTCTGCCTTCCGAGTCCCAGCTGATCGGCTGGGTCTCCTTTGGTTGCCCTGCACAGGAGAACGGAGCTGTAAAGCAGGTTAGGAGGATGGGGAGGGAATGGGATTTTGCAGCAACTTCCCTTGCCACGCCTACCAAGCAATGCCACACCCACCATGCCACGCCCACAGAACCGGTAGTAAAACAAATTTGAATCCACCACTGCCTCCCATCCCAACCTCTCCAGACGGCAGCTCCTGCTCCCCCTGGGGGGGGGCCTCGTGTTTCCTACAAGCGAAGACGGAGGCTTTCTGGGATGTTTAGGATGGGTTAGCAGGAAGGGGGCCAGGACGGAGGGACAGAAGAGCAGCCCAGGCCTGCCCCCTTCCCTTTGAAGGCCATTCCAGAAAGCTGGTGGGAAAATGGAGTGGAGACCGAGGCTGGAGTCTAGCTGGGGCTCTGGGGATGAGCCTCCCCCCCCCAAGGAATTCTGGCTCTCTCTTTCCCACTCACCTTCCATCTTGAAGAAGTAGCTATGATTCACCCGCACGACCACATAGAAGCTTTGGAGCAGCCGGGATCCAGCCCAGCAGGAATAGTTTCCGGCATAAGGGAAGTCCAGGTTGTTAATGACGAGCTCTTGGCCTGAGACATTCAGCGTCACACCATTGTACTTCCACTCCACTTGTTCTCCAGGGGAACCGGAGCAGTTCTGGATTATGTCCTCGTATAGGTTCTTAATCAGCACTGAGGGCAAACCCCAGACCGGAGACTCAGCTGGGGCTGGAAAGGCCCCTGCCAGGCTGGCTGCTTTTAGCCTCGAAGCAGTTTCAGAACTGAGCATTGAGGGCAGGCTATGGTGGTGCCCAGAGATTTTTTTTCAAGGGGGGGGGGCGGCTCCACCCCAGGCCCAAATTTCGGGGTGCACAGGCTTTGGGAGTAAAGCCCACTGTTTTCCAGAGCAGCAGAAGATGGGATGCTGCTACCACCAGAAGCCCCAGAGCATATCTCAGCACCTCTTGTGCAGCGCGCTGCCTTCACTGTGCGCTGCCTTCACCATGCAGGGCGAGGCTTGGCTGTTCTCCTGTCCTTCCAGAAAAGCCTCTCTCCCCCCCCCCCCAATTCTGTGCTTCTTTCCTGGACAGGGGTGGGATTCACAAATCCCAGCAACCGGTTCGCTGCCCAGTTGCAGGGTAGACATGACCATGGTGGGCCTGGCCTACCAGATCTTCTGGGAGGGCAGTTTTTAGTTTTCACCTTCCCCAGGATCCGGAGGCTTCCCTTGGGCCTCTGGGAGGGCAAAAACAGCCTCCCTGGACTCTGGAGGCCCTCCAGAAGCTGGAAACAGGCCCGTTTCCAGACTTCCAATACTTCCAGAAGGCCCATTTTCCCCCTCCCACAGCCTCTGTGTGGACCCAGCATTGACCTGCATAAAAAAGGGGCTGCTTGGAAACTCCTGGGAGGGGAGGGGCAGGGTGGGAGGGGCCAGCCAATCAGTTCAAATACCGGTTCAATGAGCTAGATGCAAATTTAACACCCGGTTCGCTTGAACCGGTCCGAACCAGTAGAATCCCACCTCTTTCCCTGGATGGGAGAAGCGGAGTCTTCCTTGCCTGCTGTCTTCTGGTGGCAGTTGTGCAGAAGAAGTGGCGAGGGCTGGCTCTGCCATCTGCCTACTTCCCAACTTCTGCCTCTCTCCTAGGCATATCTAACCACCACCGCCCCCAGCCCTCCTGTACCTACGGCTCCAATTTCCTAGTTGCTCATCTTTGCTACCAGAACTTTGCAACCCTCACTAAGTTCTGGCAGGAATGGCAAGTTTTCCTTCACAGAAATGAAGGAAGAAACTTTTGAAGCCAGGTGGCTCTGCCCTTCGCCCCTCTTTGCCTATACAGATGACCTTTATCCCCTCTTCCCAGAAATTTCCCCACCACTTCTGGAGTAGCTAATGCTGGATTTCCATTCCTTTTTTGGGGGAGGGAAAGAAGACCCCCTGAAACTTAGTGGAACTCTAGTGAAGGTTGGTTTTGGCCACAGCCACCTTCAAAGGACACGAGATATCTGACCATTAGGCCCCCCTGGGCCCCGCTGGGGAAAAAAAACAAACTGGCAAACCAGACACTTACGACGAGGAGGGAAAAAGCATTTGTGGTCTTCACACCACGGCCACGGCCACCAAGCGCCCCTTTCCCACGTGCATCTGTGCGAGGAGAGGCAAAGGGAGTCCTGTAGAGACTGGCTCAGCTGGGGAGGAGGAAGGCTAGAGGTTCTGCTGTACTTAAGGTTGGGAAGCCCCACTGAACCTAACCCAGCTCTCCCTTGAGCATCACCCTACAAGCCCGAACTGGGCAGCAGTTGGCAACCTTAAACACTCAAGAGTCCTTTGGAACCCGTTTCCCCCAGAAAAGAAAACACCAGGAGCCACAAAACCTTTCCGTGCCTGATTATTTCCTGAGCGGCTACAAAATTGGCATATATAGTTGCCTTAATAACCTTCTGTTTTCTTCTGAAACTTTTTCTTGGATTTACCAAGGGTTGGCTTATTGGGAGTTGAAAAGCTCAATAAATCGCGTGCCGGGGGGATGTCATACACACATTAGCGGTGGTGACACCTATTTTGAGCGACAGGGAGCCATAGCAGAGGGATGTAAGAGCACATGCGGTTTCCGGAGCTGCTGGTTGCTGACTCCTTTGCTAGGGGCAGAGACTCCAAGCCAGCTGGGGCCCCTGGGGTCCTTTCTCCCTCTCAGCCTTAGGCAAGAGGAGGCCAGGCAAACCCTGGCTGAAAATCTTGGCAAGAAAAATTGCCGGAGAGTCCAGAGTCCATACTGACTTGAAGGCAGGGGGAGGGGGGGGAGCAGGAAACCTCTGAATGATTCCCTGCCAGCAGCCAAGACCCCCAGCAGAGGATCCTAGCGCTTCCCTTTCGAACGTGGAGTTGGCTCCCCCTCTTCCCCCTAGAGCACTCACCTCTCTGTGGGTCCTCTGGTCCTCTGAGAGGCAGGCAGGAGGAGGACTGACCTAATATACCATTTCTGATGGGGGGGAGGAGACCTCTGACACAGGAGGAGGGGGCGGGTAGGGGAGGGAGAAGCGGTCAGTGCATCCCCGCCCCGTGCTCTCCCTTGCAGAGAGGGAGCTGCTATGGGCCAAGGCAGCCTCTTCTTGGGCCCAATGATAATTGGGGGCTCCCCTGGCAGGACCTCTGGGTTTGGGCTGGAGTAAAATGATAGTCCTTTTCCTTTTCCAACAGCCCGGGAAATCCTAAGCCAGGACGGCTGGCTTACAGGAAGGTCTGGATTGGCCTGCAGTTGGCAGAAGACGTCCCAGGGGTGGGCACCCCTCATGGGGCCCTTCTGGGGTTCTCTTATGGATTCTGGCCAGGTTCTTCTGGTTTATTTGATGAACTTCTCCAGGATCTCAGAACAGAAGGTCTGGAAAGGATGCTGGGTCATCCAGCGGGCCTCCTGCCCTGCGGAGAAATTGGCTTCACTGTATAGCGGATAGGTCTCCAAACTTGGCAACTTTTAAGACTTGTGGACTTCAAACTCCCAGAATTCTCCAGCTAGCATAGCGTAGCGTAGAGTAGCATAGAGTATAGTAGCATAGCACAACATACCACAGCACAGCAGGCTGGAGAATTTTGGGAGTTGAAGTCCACAGTCTTGAAGTTGCCAAGCCTGGGGGGGCCCTGGGTAAGATGGTGAGAGCTGCCTCTTTTGAGTTAGGGGTCTGGCTGCAGCATAAGATTCAGAGGAGATGTGACCTGTCCCCCAAAAAGGAAAGTTTCTTCTGTGCTCGCTCTTCCGGGACTGCCACAAGTCCTGTCCTGCCCGATGACTGCTAGGAATGTGCCTCCCTTGTGAGCCCACATCCTGGGCAGCCTTCTGCTGGGCCAGCTGGACATGTAGGCCAGAAAGCCTCAAGGCCTCCCTTCCCTAACTTTGCTCCTGGGGGAGGCTTTTGCAGTTCTTCCTGGCTTCCAAGCAGAGGGTGGACGCGCTTTGTGGTGGGCCCTCAAATTCACTCTCCAAGCATGTGAGGACACACGTGAAAGGGAGGCCAATGTAGTTGCTCTAAACCAGAGGTCGCAGGGGTGGGATTCAATTTTTTTTTAACAATTGGTTCTGTGGATGTGGCTTAGTTTGGTGGACATGGCTTGGTGACCATGTTATTTGGCTGGTGTGGGCCAAGTCAATATCACTCACATCGAGGCAGCCGCATCTCCTCGCCTGGCCTCTCATGACTGTGGGGATGCTGCAACAGTCGTAAGTGTGAAAAATGGTCATAAGTCACTTTTTTCAGTGCATTGTAAAGTTTGGAATGGTCCCTCCACCCCACAGCAAAGTACCAGCAAGGAGGGAAACAAACTCCAGAGAAAGTTCCTGATACAGGAAAGTTAGTCCTCCCAAGAATATAATAAGGGTTAACAGAAGAGGGCAGTTTTCCTGTAAGCACCCCAGAATGTTTCCTTCCTTGCCTTCCTTACAGGATTAGGCCCGGAATTTCTTCTAAACAACCGGTTCTCTGAACTGCTTAGAATGTTAACAACTGGTTCTAGTGAATAGGTGCGAACTGTTAGACACTCCCACCTTGAGAGGTCCCCATACTTGGCAACATAGATGCTATGCTGGCTATGAGAATTCTGGAACTTGAAGTCCACAAGTCTTATAGGCCTGTTGGGGACCCCTGATGTACAGATCCCCTAGTTGACAGATGTCCCCCTTCCCTTTACCTCCAACCAAGAAGGGTCTACAGACTCCAGGGCATCTCTTCCGGTCTTGAAGAACCTGACCCTTAGGAGAATTTTGCTGATACCCGACCAACGTTTTTGCAATTTAGCCCCGTTCTTTCTTATCATGCCTTCTGGAATGACTCTGACCTGCCTTCCACCTGTCCCTCTTTTGATATTGCGTCTCTTCTCCAAGCCTGGGTAAGCACGTAGCCTCCAAGAGTCTTTGTGGGGCTCCCTCTTTCCCGCTCTGATCTTCTTTGTATCCCTCCATGTCCGTGTCCTTCCTAAATGCAATGCCCAGAAATCTGGACAAATATTCTAGGCGTGGTCGGACCAGTGCAGATAGAAAGGAACTATGATCTCTGATAAGCTTGGCAGTTCGGCTTCCCTTGATGTATCCGGTTGTCTTTTTCTGCAGCTGCATACTCAGTTTGGCTGTGTTCAGCGCATGGTCCACCAGAGCTCCCCTGACCGTTTTGCAAGCCTTTTCCCCCCTGTGGCTCTACGTGAATCTGGAGTCCACAACCCAAGGGGGAGGCCCCCTGGAGAACAGTGGGGAGAATCTGCCCAGCAGGTTGGGCAAGAGGCTCTCCATTTGGACACGATAAGCCCTCCCAGCGAATTCTTCCACTTATAGCTCACAGGAGGGTTATCAGATGCTACACCGCAGATGCCCGACTGGCTCACCACATCATTCCTCCACCCGTGGTACCCACATCTTGGTCTTACTTAGGAAACGGCATCCCCAGTTCTGCAGTGGGAACGGCTGCAGAGCCTGGATCAGGTCCCTCAGCGGCCGTCATCCTGGCCTCCTGCCAGCAAATGAGCAGCGCTCACTAATACAGTGGTCGCCAACAGTGGGGCCGGGGACCACTGGTGGTCCGCAAGAAATTTTGGTGGTCCACAGAGAAATGGTCCCCCTCCCCAGCAATTAATCCAGGCTGCGCTGGACACAAGCTGCGCTACCCACCTGGCCTGCGAACACAAGGCTTGCTTCCCTTGCATTGCGAACATGAGGTAGTGATGGGAGGGGGGGTGGGAGAATTTTGCCCCATGTGCCTGGCCTGGCCACCAGGGCTGCTTCTTTCCCGCTTCTTTCTCTTCCGCTTTTTGGCTGCACGCAAGGAAAGCAGCAAAAGTCTTTCCTTTCTCTCAGCCCCAAACTCCTCCAGAAATGAGTCCTTTGGGCCCTGCGCTGGCATGAACAGTCTCCCAAAGACTCATTCTGGCAATTTGGGGGGAGAAAGACAGAACGTTGCTGCTTCTGAAACCTGCTTTCCTTGCTGAAGTCCAAACGTCGGTTCCCCCCGCCCTGAGAACCGAGCTGAGACGGTAACCTGCATCCCAAGATAAAGACTGATCGATCGGTAGGAAACTGGGTGGGAATTTTCCTGCAGACTTTTTTGGGGATTTGCCAGGGTCTCTGGTCCCGCGGGATTTAAATTTATGATTTGTGGTCCCTGAGATCCAAAAAGATTGGCGCACTCCTGCACTAAGATACTAGATAGCGTTTGTCCATCCTTTCACTGGCTTTCAGGCGACTTCACAGTTGTTTGATTCAAATAGCCAGGAAATGGGTAAGGGGGGGAATTATATCTGCTATGCTCGTTTCCTTCTTGGGGAGTAGCCGATGACCCTGTGTTATCTCCTCCATACCTGGACCCAACAGGATACCTACCCGGGTCCGGTTGGTGGCAAGGAAGTGGTGAGCGTTTTGAGGATAAAACTATGTGGGGGGGCGGGGGGGAGGGGAGTTACAACTGCAGCAAGGTGCCTGCTTGCATTTACTTCTGAGCTACCCCCTCCCTGCCCAGTTCCACTCTGCTGTCAGGTACAGTGGCAAAACGTCCAGTGGGGCAGAATGGCTTGCCTTGCCCATTCCTTGCGCAAAGGCTGGGAGAAGCTTGTCAGCCTGCAGGCCAGAGAATCATGTCCAGGGTGCCATTAAAGTCGCAGATGGATAGATACAGGCGTAGGAAGAAGGCTTACAAGGCCCCCTAAAACCTGGACCAGCTAGAAGTTATGCTGCCTTTCTGAACCCTCCAATCTTTGTTAGTTAACCTGGCTCGCTCGTCTGCTCATGCCTATAAACACGGATTGATTCAGGTCTGCCCTCGGATACAGAAGAATCCACAGGGAATTGGTTGCCACCTGTTTTTCCTTGGACATGCAACACACTTATGCAGGACACTAAGCCAAAGGTGATGAAGACATTAGCTGTAAACAAGGATGGCCTCAGTACCATCTTTAGCAGCCCGGGTGGGTGGTACTGTCCCCTGCACCTACATCCCACCCATAAGGACGTCCAGGATTTGCCGCCCAACTTAAAAGACCAATCAGACAGTCACCACAATGGCGTTGCCAAGACTGGATCCTAGCCCAACCCTTGAGTGCCACCGGTTGGAACTGGCCTAAAAGAGAAGGATTTTTTTTGGGAAGAATCTTACTCACTCTGGTTTGTGGGGTGTAATAGAAAAAAAAAATTTCTCACTAGGAACAAGTCAAGTTTCCAGGGTAGGCTAAGACAGGCTGTCCCTCATTACCCCCCCTAAACGCGATGAGACACCAGCCGTGCAGAAGGGATGAATTCCATCAGGAAGTTGTTCCTTTGTGAAAACACCCTAGAATTAGGGGCATCTGTATATGACTTGTCGCCTGGGGATTCCATACGTTCCCCCATCAAACAGCAATAACCCAATAACAAACCACCTTAAGGGTGCAGACCAGATGAGCGGGAAGACCTGCAACTAGCAGAAGTTTCAACTCGTGTGTGCAGGCCTGTTTGCCTCATTGGACGCAGCCTCTGGTGTTCTGTCTAGGCTGTTTTCCTGACTTCTCCAACCATGAGCGAGCCGTGAGAAAAAGATAGGACACGGCCGACCCATGGCCACCATGAGAGGAAACTGCCTAGCAGAGTCTCCGTGGGATGTGAGGTCAAGTGTCATCATGACTTCCCCTCTTCTCAAGTGCGGGGGCCATAGAACCTGGAAGCTAGCTGGTGGCCCCGCAGAATTCCTGACTAATGTGAGCTGGAGGAGAAATTCTGGAGTTGCAGTCCACCAGTCATAAAGCTGTGCAAGTTTGAAGAGCCTGGTCTAAATAAAGGAAAAGAAGGAAGTACCGATTTATTGTAAGACGGGTCTCTCAACGATTCATTGAGCAAACACCCCTGAATCTGGCAGTAGGGTCAGGGGGAAGGAGGCCCCGAATTTCCCTTGATCCTGTTTGTTTTCCCCCCGGGCAGATGGAGGCGGCAAGTGTCGGACAAGTGGTCCCCCTTCTCTGGGCAGGAATCAAGGAGAGAGAGGGCGGCCTGACCTCCCCACCACTATCATGGAGGTGGGGAAGTTTTGGAGATGGGTGCTTACAGTGACAGCACACCCAGACACCAAAAGCCAGTCAGAGGGGGTGGCCATGGAGAAGATCTTCCGGGTCCTGGGCCTTCCATGAAGCCTGGATGAAGATCAGCCTCAGGAGAAATTGGTCCCATAGGGGCCAGACTTTGATGGTTTGCTGATGGGTCTTCCAAGATAAGTCCAGCTGACAAAGAGCACTGAAAGATTCAACACAGCCTCAAAGAACACGAAGGCTAGGCAGGAAAGTGATAGAGCTGGGTGCGGTCCTCATATCCAAGGACATTCTGCTCCTGTTGGTGGTTAGACAGTATATTGTTAGTTTTGGAAGGAGAATCGTCCCCTGAGGGAATGCTTCATGGGAAATGTAATATGTCTCATTGGGAAATGTAGTTCCTATCATGTGGTCACATCTGTAATCCAATTGGTCACTGACTTGATTTCTGGTTGGGCTGATGGG